>CM035839.1:463468335-464068335 GCA_020510985.1 Pholidichthys leucotaenia
TCTTAGTGGAGGGGGGCGGTGCGTGAGTGTGTGTCTCTTCTCTGTGCTGTGGCTGGTGATCTCAAAGCTGGTGTAAAAGATGTTGAGATCATCCGGCAAGCTGTCTGTAGAGCTAGTGGTGCTGCTGTTGTTCCTCTTGTAGCCTGTGATGTGTCGCAGGCCTTGCCATATGCGCCCTGGGTCAGGAGTGGAGTAGAGGCTGTCCATCTTTTCTCTGTACTGCCTCTTGGCTGTTGTTATAGCCTTTCTCAATCCATACATTGCAGCTTTGTACTCAACCTCACAGCCTGATTTAAATGCACGACAGCGAGCATGCAGCAACTGACGTACCTGACTGTTGATCCAGGGCTTCTGGTTCGGGAACTTCCTGACCTGTATGGTGGGTATGATGGTATCAGCGCACGTGCTGATGTACCCAGTCATGTATTCAGCATAATCCTGTATGTTTACAGAAGAGTCCTCTTGGGTGGCTGCAGCTTTAAACACATCCCATTCTGTGCAGGAAAAACAGTCTTGTAGGGTGCTCTCAGTCTCTGGAGTCCAGCGCTTAATTTGCTTAATAACAGGGTTTGTTTAATCTCAAAAGAAGATCTCAAAAGAATTTGAAATCAGTCATTCCATTGTCCGGAAAATAGTCTACAAGTGGAGGACATTCAAACCAACTGCCGACATGCCCAGGTCTGGCCGTCCAAGCAAGTTCACCCCAAGAACAGACCGCAAGATGATTAAAGAAGTCTCCAAAAACCCTAAAATGTCATCATGGAACCTACAGCAGGCTCTTGCTACTGTTGATGTGAAAGTGCACGCCTCTGCAATCAGAAAGAGACTGCACAATTTTAACTTGCATGGGAGGTGTACAAGGAGGAAACCTTTCCTCCCTGCAGTAGGAGAAACATGAAGGCCAGACTGAAGTTTGCCAGAGAGAATGTAGATAAAGACCAGGACTTCTGGAATAATGTTCTGTGGACAGATGAGTCTAAAATTGAATTATTTGGACACCAGAACAGAGGACGTGTTTGGCGTAGACCAAATACAGCATTCCAGGAAAAGAACCTCATACTAGCTGTGGAGCATGGAGGTGGAAGTGTCATGGTTTGAGGATGCTTTGCTGTAGCAGGACCTGGCCAGCTCACCATCATAGAATCCACCATGAATTCTACATGTATCAAAGAGTGCTCGAGGACCACATGTGACCATCTGTAAAAAAAAAAATTAAAGCTGAAGCGGAACTGCACCCTGTAACATGACAATGACCAAAAACATACCAGAAATAAGAATAATAATAAGAAATAGAGCATCCTGGAATGACGGAGTCAAAGCCCAGATCTTAATCCCATTGAGATGATGTGGGGTGACTTGAAGCAGGCTGTACATGCAAGAAACCCCTCAACATCTCACAGCTGAAACAAATCTGCATTGAGGAGTGAGGCAAACGTTCCTCAGACCGATGTCAGAGACTGGTAGATTACAAGAAAGGTCTCACTGAAGTTATTTCAGCCAAAGGGGGTAACACTAGCTCTAGGCAGTAGGGTGTCCTAACTTTTTCCTCAGTTAGAATACATGTTTTTGTTAATATCTTTTGTTTCATAAGTAAAACAAGGTTGACTTTTGTTAGTTACCTGCAATTAAATCACCTTCTTTTCCAGATATAAATAAAAACAAGATTAGACATCAATATGTGAACATTTCTTAATAAAGAACTGAATATTTAATGGGGTGTCCTAATTTTTTCACATGACTGTAAGAATCCTAATTTCAAAAGTTAGTCATGAAGTCCTTTAGGTGGCGGGGTCTCTGCCAAACCCGGGCCGAGTGGTGCTCAGGCTGTGCCTCCGCCACAGGCTTTGGCGGACGCACTTTGGGAGTTGTGGGTTATGTGTCGACGAAGTCCCAGCCCAATCCCATTGTATCCACAGCCATCTCCTGATCCAGGGCCAAAGTCGGTGTCACTTTTCTGAGGCGACTGGCGTGCCATTATGACCCATCAGTGAGACGAAAGGTGGCTGGCCCCAACTGAGCTGTGATCTGCATTGGCGTTGTTCATAATGACTGCAGCTAGTGAGTGTGGTTGGGGCACCAGATCAGGACCCAATCCAGTACTACAATCCTGGGTTGCTTCGCCCGGTGTTTCTTGTCAAACCTTTGCTTCATACGTTGCTGCTGTTTGACCACCTTCCCCCTAGGTGAGGGCATTTCTGTCGGGGTAGCATCGGATGGGGGGCATAGTTGGTCCAGGGGGAGGCACATCTCTCATCCTACCATTAGTAGAGCCGGAGAGCTGCCCGTCATGGCATGAGGCATTGCTCTGTAATGTAGCAGGGTTCTGTGTAGTGCATCTGAAAATGGGAGCCCATCTGCTAGGTGTGCCCTGAGACCATTCTTGAGGGTCTGGTTGAACCTCTCCACCCTCCCATTTGCCTGAAGGTGGTAGAAGGCAGTCCTTATGTGCTTAATGCCTCTTCCCCCCACAAAGGCCGCAAAGTCCGCTAAGGTGAATTGCGGTTCATTGTCTGTTGTGATTGCATCTGGCACACTCCAGCTGGTGAAAAGGGAGGTGAGGAAATCGGTTATTACGTTGGTGGTGACTGAGCCAGTGAGCAACACCTCGGGCCATTTTGAGTGGGGTGTGTTTCCACGGGGCCGATGGCCATGGCAAATCCCAGCGGGCGAAAAGGGAGGTGAGGAAATCGGTGACTACGTCAGTGGTGACTGAGCTGGTGGGCAACACCTCGGGCCATTTTGAGTGGAGCTCACAGGCCACAAATAGAAAGTGTTGGTGCGGGGGGCACTATGCAGTTCACTGCATATGTCCAATTGGACGTGTTCCCATGGGGCCAATGGCTATGGCACTGGCTGCAGAGGCAGGGGTGGTGATACGCCAATTTTTCCGCTGGCCAGGCAGGGCATACAGTCTTTCATCATGATCTCCATGTCCTTGTCAATGACTGGTCATCAGACTGAGCTCCTACACTGCTGTTTGACTCTGACGACACCCAGCTGGCCCTTGTGTGCTATGCTCAGGATACAGCTCTTCAGCACCTCCGGGATTACTGTACAGAGCCCCCTTGCCACACAGTTGTTGTTCCAGCATGATAGATAATCTCTGACTCTGTGGAAGGGTGCTAGCTCTTCTGGCATGTTGGGTGGCCAGCCCTCACGAATGAAGGTGCAGAGCTTGGTTAGGACTGGATCCTGCTTGGATAAGGCCTGGAGCTCTTGCAGGGAGATGGCGGTCTGAAGTGGGCCATGCAGCATGTGGATCAGTTCAGGCTCTAAGGGGTCCTGGTTGACACTCATTGTAGGGTTACGTGTGGCCCAGGACAATAAGTCTGTCACTACGTTTTCTCTGCCCAGCGTGAACTGGGTGGTGACGTTATATGCTTGTAGCCTTTCTGTCCACTTGTAGATGTGCAGAGGTTTGTGCACCGACCCCAATGTTTCCAGCAGTGCTGTGATATGGTCTGTCCGCAGAATGAAGCATCGTCCATGCAGGTACATGTGCCAGTGTTCACACGGCCAAATGCATGCCAGTGCCTCCCTCTTCCCCACTGAGTACTTCTACTCCGCTGAAGTAAGTGACTTTGAGGCAAACACCATTGGGCACTCGGTCCCCCCCTTGAAGTTGCAACAGAATGGCTCCTACTGCTGTGGTGGAGGCATCGCACGTCACAAACATGGGGGTCTGTAGGTTGAAAAGGGCAAGTACTGGAGGAGAGATAAGCTGTGTTTTTAATTGGCTGATGGTAGTGGAGCACGCTGGGGTACACACCCAGGGTGCATCCTGCTTCAGGAAGGCACGCAGTGGCTCTATCGTCTCTGAGTAATGGGGAATGAAGCGCCCATAAAATTTTGCCATGCCCAAAATGATGAAAGCTATGCAGAGCATGATCGTTCGGGTAGCTGCAGTACCACCTCGACATTTGAGTACAGGGGGCTCAGGTCTTCGGCAGTCAGGCGGAAACCCACAAACTCAATGGTCATTGCTTCAAAGATGCACTTCTCCTGTGTGAGGCCTTGTTTTACTAGCACCTCCATTATCTTAGCAAGGCAGGCATCGTGGGAGGCCGATGTTGCGCCGTGCACCACAATGTCATCTAAGTGCACCATCACCCCTGGGAGATTGGCGAAGATGGTAGCCATGATTTTTTTTGAAAACAGCTTGGGATGGAACTGAGGTCTAAAGGCATGCGGATGTACCTGAACACTCCCATGTGGGTGATGAAGGTTGTTAGATTGCGGCTGTCTGGGTCAAGGGGAACCTGCAGGTAGCCTTGGCAGAGGTCTCCCATCTTGGCGCAGGTGGATCCCACTCTCCAATGCCTGGTGGAGGTGGACACTTCGGATTTGGGGGTTGGAGCCGTCCTATCCCAGTGCTCCTTGGCTGATGGCAGAATCCGGCCCTGTGCGTTCTTCTCCCGTCGCCTATCCCCGGCTGAGCATAATTATGACATCAGTGACAGAGAGCTCTTGGCTGTCAAGCTCGCACTGGAGGAGTGGCGTCACTGGCTGGAGGGGGCCTCCCAGCCGTTCGTCGTCTGGATTGATCATAAAAACCTGGAGTACCTCCGGACGGCCAAGCATCTGAACGCACGCCAGGCCCACTGGTCCTTGTTCTTTGGACGTTTTGATTTCACCATTACCTACCGCCCCGGGTCCAAGAATACGAAGCCGGACGTCTTGTCCTGACAGTTTGCCCCGGAAGCGGCGGAGGTGACCAAGCATCCTATCATCCTGTCATTGTGTGTCGTGGGCCATCATGGGCTCATACAATGGAATTTCTTCAAAGGACGTTTTGGTGGCCATCGTTCCAGAGGGACATCGGGGATTACGTCCGAGCCTGTTCCCAGTGTGCCACCGGCAAGACGTCCTCTTCCCCGCCTGCCGGGCTGCTCCACCCCCTTCCCACTCCCGGCAGACCCTGGTCCCATGTGGCATTAGATTTCATCACCAGCCTCCCACCTTCCAACCATCATACGGTAATCCTCACCATAGTCGACAGGTTCTCCAAGGCCACCCATTTTGTCCCCCGGCAGGGGCACACATTATTTACAATAAAGAGTTAATTGTGTTTATTCTCAAGTCATGTCTGCTCTTTGGGTCTGAAACCATGTCAGTACGACTCCGCCAAAGCAACCCAGCAGACAGCACAATAGCGTGCAAAGTTAACAACCTGGAGGCTCGAGTTGACCAACTAGCTTATCAACAGCAGATAATTCTCACACAGCTAGCTCACATAACCGACAGGTTGGACCACCTGGCTAGTCCACAGGCCTTCCCTCTGGCTCCCAGTAGTTCCTCTGCTCCCGCTAGCACTTCAGCTAGTCAAACTACACAGGGCCTCCCTTCATGGCTTACCCCCATCCCAACTCCCACCCGCTTTAGTGGTAAATTAGGGGAGGCTAGGGGGTTCATCATGCAATGTGACATTGTGTTTCATCGGGTATCGGAGGATTTTCCCACAGATCATAGCCGGATAGGTTATGTAGTGAATTTGTTAGAAGGGCGGGCATTAGCTTGGGCTTATGCTGTTATGGCTAGGGCTAATTATGCTTCTTTAACTTACACACAGTTTGTCAGTGAGTTTAATGAGGTGTTTGACCACTCTGACCGGGAGAGTGTGCTTACCTCCCGGCTGTTAAACCTGAAGCAAGGGGCTAAATCCATGGCCGATTATGCTGTCGATTTCCAGGTGGTGGCTACGGAGGTGGGGTGGGAAGACGCCTCGCTATGTAGCATCTTTATTAGGAGCCTTAGTCCTAGCCTGCAGGACGAGTTAGCCCGCCTAGAAAAACCAACTAAGCTAATTGAGTTGATTTCACTGGCTATTGGCCTTGATAACAGACTGAGGGAACGGGCAGCCAAGCGTAAAACTTCTGGTCGCTCGGATAACCAATACCGCCGCTCCCTACAGCCCCCCCCCCGTTGGCTCTACCTTCCCCTGATTCCCCGGATGCTCCGGTTCCTATGGTGATGGGCCAGTCTAAGTTGCCATTAGCAGAGAAGCAGTGCCGCCATGAATTGGGGTTGTGCCTCTACTGCTGGGGCGAGGAGCACGAGGTAGATTCATGTCCCATTTGGCCAAAAGGGGGAGTCTGTGCGTCGCAGTAGGGGGACTCACGAACTCACCTCAGTCAAATCCCCTCTCTCGGTTTCTTATTCCCATCCGCTTCATTCATAATCACAGGGAAATAACCACACATGCACTGATTGATTCTGGGGATGAGCAGAGCTTTATTTCAGGGAGACTGGCAACCTGGCTGGGGCTTCCCTGTCAATCACTCAAGACTCCCCTGAAACTCATTGCCCTGTCTAAAGCCCCCCTGGCCACAGTTTCCCACCAGACTGCCCCGGTGTCAGTCATAGTGTCAGGCAACCATCGGGAGGAGCTGTGATTGTTTGTGTTTCTTCTTTCCCTGTCATCCTCGGCTATCCCTGGCTCCGTCTCCACAATCCCTCCAATAACTGGCGTTCCGGGAGTGTGTTAGCATGGAGTTCCTTCTGCCTAAGTGCCTGTTTCCAGTCTGCTGTGCGCCATCCGTGCCCCTGGGTGTTTCCGTCACCCCCCCCCTCACAATTTGTCTAAAGTCCTTCAAATATCATGACTTAGGGGCTGCTTTCAGTAAGACCCAGGCCCTTTCACTCCCCCCTCACCGCCCATATGACTGTGCCATCAATCTCCGTGCCGGGGCCCCGCTGCCATCTAGCCAGCTTTACAACCTGTCAGCCCCGGAGCAGGAGGCCATGGACACGTATATCAAGGAGTCATTCAGCTTGGGCATAATTTGGTGGGCATAATCCGGCAGGCATAATCCAGCCATCATCCTCGGCGGTGGGGGCGGGGGTTTTCTTCGTTGGCAAGAAGGACAGCTCACTAAGGCCGTGTATTGACTTTCGGGAGCTGAATAATATTACCATCAAAGACAAATACACCCTCCCATTGATTAATTCTGTGTTCGATTCCTTCCAGGGGGCATCCTGGTTTACCAAGATGGACCTCCGCAACGCCTACCACCTGGTGCGGATCCGGGAGGGCGATGAATGGAAGACAGCGTTCCGGACTCCTAGTGGGCATTTTGAATACCTGGTCATGCCGTTCGGGCTGACCAATGCCCCCACCGTGTTCCATTGGCTTATTAATGATGTGCTGAGGGACTTTTTGAGTACTTTTGTATTTGTCTGTTTGGATGACATTCTCATCTTTTCACAGTCCCTGGATGTGACATAATGTCGGGCCCAGGGAACACGCACACAGGCTCGAGTGAGATTCAAAAGCTTTATTGAACAATGACAGGTGTTTGGATGCGTGAGTGTGAGGTGTGTATGGATTGCTGAAGGACAGGGAGCGCCGAGGACGGAACAGTGCGCCGTGCAGCCAGGCAACCCTAAGGGCAGACCAGAGACAAGGGTGAGTAATGACCTTCACCACGCAGGGTTAACACACAAAGTGCTGCTTACTTGCAGGTGTCGAGGTGGCTGGCATTGGCAAGTCGCAGAACTCCTACCTGGAGGACAGCGCCCTGTTGCACGCTCAGCGAAGCAAGGAAGGGATGGACAAGGAAGAGGCAAAGGGGAGAAGAATCCGCCACCTGGAGGATCCACTTGTGCACAGGGGAGAATACTGGAGAGCAGGTAAAGGAATGACAGCTTACGTGCATGAGGAAAGACTGCGCAGGCCGGGAAGGAACGGTCGTGCATTGGAATTAGGAGCATAGACGAGCAGACGGCTCCAGGCCGAGGCTCCAGGCAGAGCTGGTTAAATAGTTGGAGGCTGATGAGGCGTAGGTGTGCGCACAGCTGAAACAGATGACTGGCGAGAGCGAGTTGTGACAGGATGAGCATCGGGTGCACGTGAGGCGGGTACTGCAGTGGCTATTGGAGAATAAGCTGTTTGTTAAAGCCGAGAAATGTGAGTTCCATTCCTCCAAGACATCCTTCCTCGGATTCATAATCTCCCACAGCGCAATCATCCCTGATCCTGATAAAGTAAAAGCGGTGGTAGATTGGCCCACTCCGTCTTCCAGGAAGTAGCTCCAGCAGTTCTTGGGGTTTGCTAATTTCTACTGCCACTTCATCCAAAATTATAGTATCATTGCTCTCCCTCTGACCCATCTGACTTCCCCTAAGGTGCCCTTTCGGTGGACTGACGAGGCGGCTGCGGCCTTTGCGGACCTTAAGGACAAATTCTCATCCTCTCCCATCTTGGTGCAGGTTGATCCCGCTCTCCAATGCCTGGTGGAGGTGAACGCTTTGGATTTGGGGGTTGGAGCCGTCCTATCCCAGCGCTCCTCGACTGATGGCAGAATCCGGCCCTGTGCGTTCTTCTCCCTTCACCTATCCCCGGCTAAGCATAATTATGACATCGGTGACAGAGAGCTCTTGGCTGTCAAGCTTGCACTGGAGGAGTGGCATCACTGGCTGGAGGGGGCCTCCCAGCCATTCATCATCTGGACTAATCATAAAAACCTGGAGTACCTCCGGACGGCCAAGCGTCTGAACGCGTGCCAGGCCCACTGGTCCTTGTTCTTTGGACGTTTTGATTTCACCATTACCTACCGCCCCGGGTCCAAGAAGACGAAGCCGGATGCCTTGTCCCGACAGTTTGCGCCGTAGGCGGCGGAGGTGACCAAGCATCCTATCATCCCTTCATTGTGTGTTGTGGGCCCCCTCTCCTGGGGCATTAAGGAAACGGTCCTGAAGGCGCAGGAAGACGAACCTGACCTGGGCGGGGGGCCAGTGGGTAGACTGTCTGTTCTGTCGTCCGTTCGGGGGAAGTTATCCATTGGGCCCACTCTTCCAAGTTTGCGTGTCGCCCCGGGAGGGCTCATACAGTGGACCTTCTTCAAAGGATGTTTTGGTGGCCATCGTTCCAGAGGGACGTCGGGGATTACGTCCGCGCCTGTCCCCAGTGTGCCGCCGGCAAGACGTCCTCTTCTCTGACTGCTGGGCTGCTCCACCCTCTTCCCACTCCCAGCAGACCCTGGTCCCATGTGGCATTAGATTTCATCACTGGCCTCCCACCTTCCAACCATCATACGGTAATCCTCACCATAGTCAACAGGTTCTCCAAGGCAGCCCATTTTGTCCCCCTGCAGGGGCTGCCTACGTTGAAGGAGACGGCAGACCTTCTCGTCCAGCACGTGGTGAGGTTACATGGGATCCTCCTGGACATCGTCTCCGATCGGGGTCCCCAGTTTGTCTCTTAGGTGTGGAGGTCGTTCTGTAACACCCTGGGGGCTACAGTGAGTCTATCATCAGGCTATCATCCACAGAGCAATGGGCAGTGTAAGAGGGCGAACCAGGAGCTGGAGGCTGCGCTGCGGTGTGTTGCCACCGCCAGCCCTGCATCGTGGAGCTCCCACCTTCCTTGGATTGAGTACGCCCATAACACCTCCATCTCCTCGGCAATCGGCATGTCCCCGTTTGAGGACTTGCTGGGCTACAACCCCCCGCTGTTCCCGGAAGAGGAGGGGGACATCGCCGTTCCTTCAGTCTGTGCTCATCTGAGGTGCTGCTGTTGGATCTGGAGAATGACCCAGGCGGCACTACAACGCACGGCAGACCGCAACTCCTCGGTGGCCAATCACCACAGAGCTCCAGCCCCACCAACCAGGTGGGTCAACAGGTATGGCTTTCTATGAAGCAAATCAACTTGAAGGCTGAGAGGAGAAAGATGTCACAGCGGTTCATTGGGCCTTTCCCATTAGCCGCATCATTAACCCTGTTTCTGTGTGCCTAGCTCTCCCACCCTCCCTCCACATCTGTCCAACCTTTCACGTCTTGCAGGTCAAGCCCATCTGCTCCAGCCCTTTGTGTCCCCCTCCCAGGTCTCCACCGCCACAGACGGTGATCGACAGCAACCCGGCTTGGAAGGTCAATGCCATCCTGGACGTCCGACTCCGGGGTCGCGGCCTGCAGTACCTGGTGGACTGGGAGGGCTACGGTCCGGAGTGGAGATCCTGGTTGCATCCCTCCTTTGTGCTGGATAAGCAGTTCATCAGGGATTTCCACCAGGCACACCCGGGTAGGCTGGAACGACCGCCGAGAGGCGTGTCATAGGGGGTCAGTACTGTCATGGCTGCCAATTATCCTCAGCTGCATGCACACCTGCTCTCCATCCCAGCCTGGGTTATTTAAACCACAAGGTCCTGAGATCGCCGCAGAGTCATCTGTCTCCTTTCCCTGAGACCTTCACTCGCCAATCTCCAAGCTGAACTTTCAAGCCTCACCTGATCTTCCAGTCCTGCCTGTCGACGCCAGGACTAATCTTCACCCTCAACCAAGTAAGCCTTCATCCATTCCTCTAACCGTTCTGAGTCCCCTGTGCACAAGTGGAGATCCGTGGCGGTGGACCTCTCTCCCTCCTGGCGGCGGACCGAACTACACTGCCTCACCTACCAACACTAACCACCATTGGGACCGCGGGCACTGTCCTCCTGGCTGTAGCCACTGAGCTTAACCTGAGTTCCACCTTCACATCACAGACAGTAAGCGCAGAGCAATCCTGTACATTCCCTCCGGGGATTGACACCAACTCCCTCTTTGTCTATGTGTCCATGGGGTTGCCAGGTTGCACGGTGCTCTGCTCGCCCCAGAGGATGCATACATACACACACGCACCCACACACGCACATTATTTACAATAAAGAGTTAATTGTGTTTATTCTCGAGTCGTGTCTGCTCTTTGGTTCTGAAACCATGTCAGTATTTAAGCAAACTGGATGACAAAAACACCGGCAGATGGTAAAGTGACTGTGGCAGAGTCAGTCAGAATGACCCATGTGGCCAGAAAGGAAACTGCAGCTACAAAATTACCATAAAAATGTTACAGATTTATGCAAAACAAATGATAAATGCTAAAAAATCATTAAATGATAACATGAAGGTGTAAAAGTTTCTTTTAGTGCTCCTTGTGGTCAGGAAGGAAATTGCAGCTGCAAAATTACTATAAAAAGTTACAGATTTATGCAAATATTTTTTACAATTCCCCAAAATAAACTTTAAAGGTGATGTAGACAAGATTCTGCCCACCTGGCCAGTAGGGGTTGCACTCACTGTTGAATCATTATAATCTTGTACTGGTTGCCAGGTAGAGAGATAAACAGCCTGCCTGGAAACTAAAATCACTTTACTGCAGACTGCTAAAATTGGTGATTATGAGCCAGACAGCGGGTCAAGCAAGGACTGTTGTAGCATAGAATCATGAATTCCTCCTCCTCTCCTGCCTTCCCGGCCCAACTGATCCCAGCTTGCTGCGTCTGAGTGAGTGTCTGTGTCGTTCTCCTTCTCGCTGATCTCAACCCAAACGGAAAAACGGAAAAATGGATCTCATAAGCTGGGCTTTAAATGCAATTGACACCACCTTTTCAACAGAAAATCGGGCCTGGGGGAGCCCAAATGTCCCGCAGGCACTTCAGCTGCGGGTTATGTGAGAGACTCATGGGATAATTGGAGACTCATGTGTCTGTGTGATTATATCTATTCGGCTTCATGGTCACAGGATTTCTACTGATTGGCCTGGGTGTCTTCCTTGTGTATCGTAAATTTAAAAAGCTGGAAGGAGCTAATCAAAATGCGGACCCGGCGAAGCTTCTCCATCAATTTGACCAGCTTGGAAGAGCGCTGATGGCGGCGAATGTTGAACTGAATCGGAAGGTTGGTTACATCTCGGAGTCGCTGAGTGTTCTTCAAGGAATGAATTTAAAGCCAGTGAATGTTAATTTGAATTGTGAAGCACAGAACCGCATGAGAGAAGAAAATTCTACACTCTAAGTGTCTGTGCGGATTCGGCCTTGATCGGCGCCCCTGGACAACTCACTCCTCCAGAGTGGAGATAAGCAGATGTGAGAGCTGGCTCTGCTTAACCCAAACACTGCTGCTACTGTGCAATAATCAGAACTCTCCGAGGACAGCGTTGTCATGAGACTAACATGGAATTTTACCATCTGGCACGAAGAAGAGATTAACTCTGGGACATGACTATCTGTGTTTATAATACATGAAATATAACATCCACCGTTGCCTAGGAGACTATTTTTGTTGTACTCCAGTAATTGATACACCAACACTGCACACACACTGATATCACAAACTGATACACACACACTGTCTCTCTCTCTCTGCTTTGTTTGTTAATGTGTGATCTATTGTCTGCTAATTGTGCATAGAGGTTTTTTTTTCTGTGTAATCATAATTTGGCTCATTTGAGCTTATATGAGCTTATACGAGCGTTATTTTGATAATTATGTTTTTTCTCTCTGCCTATTGTATTTTCCCTGACCCTTGCCCTCTTTACCCTCCTGTTCGACTGGCGCCTTCGGGCTGCCGCGACTCTGTCAAGTCAAATTTCAATTCTCCTGTATGTATTGCACGTATGGTAGTATTGACAATAAACCTTTTCATTCATTCATTTCATTCATTCATAATCCTCTCTGATGCGCATCTCTGTTAAACATTTTTTAAATAATATAGTGTAATTGACAGTAATGCTAATGTAGCACAGCAGTGACTGAACCAGACATCTCTCTAATTTTGAAGACGTAATTATGACAACACTTTAGTTCATATTATAAGGACTCTGACTGCTGTTAGTTGTCCTGTAGTTTCTGTAAATATGCTGAATCATATTTTTATGGTGTTAATGTTCATCCGTTTTAGCTACGCATGCTTAAAAAACGGCTGTTGCTATTAAGCTCCAGCAGCCATTTATGTCTGTTCCAGTTCATTTTAGGTTGTAAATGTGTTATGTCTTTAATGTTTTTAAATATATAAATAAATGTTGTGAAATATTGGCTGCCTGAATTCATTTGTGCCCTTTCAGTTACCTGTACCGTATAAGATGAAATCTATTGTTGATTCAATGGGATAAACCAGGGGTGTCCAACCATGTGCCATGGAGAGCCAAGACCCTGCAGGTTTTACCTCCAACCAGTGTCTTCAACAGCAGATTTCAGTGAACTTCTTCCCACTGATTGCTGATAAGTGAAAACACCTGCTGAAGAGACTGGGTAGAAGAGAAAACCTGCAGGGTCTTGGCTCTCCATGGCACATGGTTGGACACCCCTGTGATAAACTCACAAAGTAACGGTTTACCTCACCTCTATGCAAAACTAAAGTATTTTCAACAAAGAGGAAAAGAAAGCAGAAATATTTTCAAAATCAAGTGATAGAAGTTGGAATATTTTCAAAATAAAGTGCCATACTGAAGAAGCTGTACTCGAAGGTAGCGTTGTAGTCGGTGTCATAATCTGGAACTGGCGTCATTTCACCGAAATACTGAGCATTGGAATCTGAAAAAACAAACAAAGGGCAGTTTACAACACATGTAGAGGACTCATTTTTTACAGTGTGGACACAGAATATTTATTTTTTTAGGGTGTAAAGATTCTGAAGATTCAAAGACTTTTTTTTGTCAGTACTTCTATACATACAGGAGAATTGAAATGTCATTTCTTTCTCTCTTAGTGGTGTGCGCATTATATAAGAAAAGAAGAAATAAGGATGGAAAAACAACAGTAGTCTATGTACAGTAATGCTACCCACAGTGCAAATAAAGATAAACGATAAAACCCAGCAATCCTATATACAGAAAAAGTAGAGCTGTAATACCCGTAATTGCAAGTTCAGTGTGGTAGCATAGGTGCAGACAGTGACAGATTTGACTGCACATGATCAATATTGCAATACAGACAGTCAGCAGCAGGTGTGGAATTGGTGCAAATAGTTGCAGTAAAGTGCAGAGACATACAGCAACAGATGTATTACTGTTGGTGTGCCAAGTCTTTCTGTGCAAACAGCTAAGGTAGTTATTGTGTGGGTGAGTGTGTTATGGGGGGGGGGGCATCCATATAACCAAATAACCATTATTGTTTTTCACAGTGTGTCTAACCACTATTTTTACAATATGCCAAGCCCTCATTATTTGCAGTGTAAAGAAAACTCACGTTTTACATTACACAAAACCTTCATTTTTTACAATGTGCGGAACCCTAATTTCTTAGTGCCTAATGTTGATTTTGAGTGTGTAGTGTGGAGAGGTGATTTTTTTTTTAACAGTGTGCAGAACCTTCATTGTTTTACAGTATATGGAATGCTTACTTTTTTTACAGTGTGGAACCCTCAATTTTTAGTGTAAAGAACAAACATTTTAAAGTGTGCATATTTAAGCCAAAGAGTGCAGAACTGTGATTTTTTTCAGTGTATAGAATCCTCCATTTTTAGAGCTAGTTATTCAGTGTGCAAACCGTCAGGTTTTTTACAGTGTGTTATGTCCACAAACCTGGCAATCAGGGTGCGATTTGCTGGGGGGGATGGGGGGATTTACCCCACACACACACACACCCTCGCCTTTGATGCCACCCACCATTCATTTTTTTATCCCGGGAGGGACATGTCGTTGCCCCCCACTCCCCTCCCCGGTCAACCAAGTCATCAGTACCTCCAGGATTTCGGTGATGCTGCGATCGTGTCAGTTCACATGAAATCAGCCAATCAGCGCAACTATTCCACGACCTTGCAACTTTGACCAATCACCGCAACTTTTCCGCAATTTTGGCCAATCCTCGTCAACTTCCGCCAATTTCACCAATCAAATTTGTCTCCAGCGTTTCAGCACTACTCAGTCTAACCAATCAAATGCATCGCTGCACCACGTTCACTTCTGTGTTTCAGTAAGTATTAACGGAACATTTCAGTAAATAACAGTATGTGATTTAAAAAAAAAGACTCACCCATGAGGTTTCCAGCACCATCCCTTCCCCCATGTTCCCCAGTTTCCCGGAGGACATCTCCGTCCCGACCGCGTGTACGAAGTGCTGGGTTTGTGTTGAAAAACGTCCGCCTGCCCCAAAGGCATCCCCAAGAGGAGTGGCAGTAGGACCAGTCCAGGACACAGTCCAAGGACGGATAATTTTTTCACACATAAGGAATTGTTGAGAACTCCTTATACAAAGATATAGAGTGATGATAATCAAGTCAGCGGTGGTAATGCACCTGTAAGCTGACTGCTAACTGCCAATCAAATCTAAAAGAAGAAGAAAAGCACCCCGTTGCAGAAGCGCACGTGATGAGATACTCCATAAAATTACAAACAAATGAGCAAATCTGACACTACAGCCAGTATTTGATCAGTTTATACATCTTTAGAGGTAAAATCATTACTACATCTTGTCAGTGAGCTTTAAACCTGTGAATCTCTGGTCTGAATACAGACAACCCCCCTCCCGTAAGTGAAAGATGTGTGTCTGATGAGACTGATGCGTGTGTGTGTCAAGACGCCCAGCAGACAGACAGGTAGGAGTTAGGCACGGAAATAGAGAGAATATTGTCTGTAATATTTTTTCGGAAAAACACAGACTCCAATAGACAATACAGACTAACAGAATGAACCATTTATTTTTCCTCTCCGCTCAGTACTGAGTGGTTGGGGACCGTAGGGAGTTTTCAAATGAAGGTGCTGCAAATAATTTCAAATCTCTACTCTTTAACATGCATTCTGGTACAGTGACTGAAATTTAGTGTGTTTACTCAATCTGAAGTTTCTGGGTTTGCCAATCTGCCCTTTTTTGGTCCTGTTCCCACATATTGTATCGATCCCGTTAACTAGGGTGGTCTTTACTGTTTGGATCAGCCTTTGATTTATAATCCTTCAGAGACTGAGTCTGTCTCCCGTTGCCCTAAATATTGTAACCCAGGACAATTACAACACAACCTGAAAAACACTCACACTCCTGCAGCTCCTCCTCATCCACCACCCTTGAACTTTGCCCCTCTCTCCTCCCTTAGAGAACCTTTTTCTACTCCCTTTAAAGTTAAAAAAAAAAGTTTAAAAAAAATAGAATGTATAAACTTCCCAGACTGATTAAACAAAATGTTGGGAAGATTCTAATCCAGCCTCAAGTCTCTAAAATTAATACAATTAATAATTTGGCCTCTCTTCCCCCCCAAAGTTTAAAAATTAAATGTGGCTTATTAAACATTAGGTCTCTATCTTCTAAGTCTCTTCTGGTCCATGATCTATTAATCGATCACCAGATCGATCTACTATCCCTCACAGAGACCTGGCTCGGGCTTGATGATTATGCTGGTCTGAATGAATCAACTCCCTCTGGGTATTTAAACTGTCATAACCCCAGAGGTTCTGGTTGTGGTGGTGGAGTGGCGGCAATTTTCTATCCTAAATTGCTGGTTAATGTTAAGCAGAAATTATGTTTTAATTCCTTTGAAGGTTTGGTCCTCAGTGTGGGGCCTGTTGGCAATCTTGGTTTGATCTCAGTTCTCTTTGCCATAGTTTATCGTCCTCCCACGGCCTATTCAGAGTTTCTATTGGAATTTGCCGAATTTTTAGCTGATTTGGTGCTGAAAGCCAATAGAATAATTATTGTAGGGGACTTTGATATACATGTTGATGTTGAGAGTGACTGTCTTAATAAGGCTTTCAATTCAATTTTAGACTCAATGGGGTTTTCCCAAAAAGTAAAAAATTCTACCCATTATTTCCACCATACATTGGACCTTGTTTTGACATATGGTATAGATATCGAAAATCTGGTTGTGTCTCCCCATAATCCTGTACTGTCTGACCATTGTCTGTTAATTTTTGATTTCATTATCTCTGATCACTTATTTCCTAAAGAAAAATACTACTACAGCAGATGTCTTTCTGATGACGTTGTTGCTAAATTTTTGCAGATTGTCTCCTCTATGCCATGGGTCAACACAACAGAAACACCTGAAATAAGTGATGGAGAGTCTGCTCCATTCGTGATTAATAGCATGGTTGATGGTGTTACTGCCTCTCTGCATCGGACTCTAGATTTGGTAGCCCCTTTAAAAAAGAAAAAGTCTAACCAGAGATTTCTTACTCCTTGGTTTAACTCAGAAACTCGTGGCTTGAAACAGAAGGCTCGTCAATTGGAAAGAAAATGGCATTCAACTAATTCAGATGAATTCTACTTGGCGTGGAGAAATCATCTCTCAATCTATAAAAAATCTCTTAGAAAAGCTAGATCAAGCTATTATTCTGCATTAATAGAAGCAAACAAGAAAAACCCCAGGTTTCTCTTCAACACTGTAGCCAGGTTTACAAAGAGCCATGACTCGGTCAATCCTCGCATCCCCCCTGAGCTTTCTAGTCAGGACTTTCTGAACTATTTCAATCTTAAAATTTTATCTTTTAGAGATGAAATTAGTCAGATTCTTCCTACCGTAAACTCTAGTACATTAAATACTGCTGCTCCCTCAACTGATATCTGCTTGGATAGATTTACTCCAATCAACTTCTTGGAGTTGGATAGGGTAGTTTTCTCTTCTAAGCCTTCATCTTGCCTTCTGGACCCTATTCCTTCCAGGATATTTAAAATTATTTTCCCAATTATTAATAGCCGTATTCTTCTTATCATTAATTCTTCTTTAACTCTGGGTTATGTTCTACTGGCTTTTAAAACTGCTGTAATTAAACCTTTACTTAAAAAACCGATGCTCGATCCTGGAGTTTTGGCCAATTATCGACCAATCTCCAATTTGCCTTTCATTTCAAAAATCCTGGAAAGAGTTGTTGCTGTGCAATTATCTGACCATTTGCAGGGAGTTGGTTTGTTTGAGGTGTTTCAATCTGGGTTCAGAGCTCATCACAGCACTGAAACTGCCTTAGTGAAGGTGTCTAATGACCTCCTGACTGCATCTGATAATGGACTTGTCTCTGTTCTTGTTCTTTTAGATCTCAGTGCAGCCTTTGACACTATCGATCATGCCATTCTACTTGATAGATTGGAACACTCTGTTGGACTCAGTGAAACTCCATTGCAGTGGTTTAGATCTTATTTGTCTGATAGATTTCAGTTTGTCCATGTCAATGATGGATTTTCTTCCAGCTCTAAGCTGTCACGGAGTTCCACAGGGATCTGTGTTGGGCCCTACTCTTTTTAGTCTATATATGCTCCCGCTGGGCAATATCATCAGAAAGCACTGTATACATTTTCATTGTTACGCTGATGACACACAACTATACCTGTCAATGAAGGCCGATGATTGTGATCAGTTGGCCAAGCTAGATGCCTGTCTTAAGGACATCAAAGCTTGGATGACTTGTAATTTTTTACTATTGAACTCTGATAAGACTGAAGTCATTGTTGTTGGCCCAAAACATCTTAGAAATTCCTTTTCAGATTATGCCCTTAATTAGGTGCTGCCACTTTCACTCTGAACAGTTGTGTGAGGAACCTTGGAGTGATTTTTGACCAGGATTTGTCCTTTAATTCACATATTAAAACTGTTTCTAGGACCGCCTTATATCATCTGCACAATATTGCTAAGATCAGGAGCATCTTGTCTCTGGGTGATGCTGGGAAACTGATTCACGCCTTTGTCAGTTCGCGATTAGATTATTGTAATTCGCTATTATCTGGTTGTCCTAGAGTATCTTTAAAAAGTCTTCAATTGATTCAAAATGCTGCTGCTAGAGTTTTAACTGGTTCTAGAAAAAGAGATCATATTTCCCCGGTTCTGTCCTCCCTCCATTGGCTTCCCATTGAATTCAGAACCAAGTTTAAAATCCTTCTTCTTACTTTCAAAGCTCTTAACAATCTGGCCCCCCAGGGAATGGTTTTGGCTCCCTTCCTGTTCGCCCTTTATACTGCGGACTTCTCACACAACACAACACACTGCCATCTACAGAAGTTCTCTGATGACTCTGCGATCATTGGCCTCATCTCCAATGGAGATGAAGCTGAGTACAGAGGGCTTATCCAGGACTTCGTGGACTGGTGCCATCGGAACTGCCTCCAGGACAACGCGAGGAAAACTAAGGAGCTGGTGGTGGACTGCCGCAGGCAAGGACAACCCCTCACAGCACCAGTAAACATCCAGGGAACAGACATTGAGATGGTGACATCCTACAAGTACCTGTGTGTTCATCTGAACAATAAACTAGACTGGTCACACAATACCGATGCACTCTACAAGAAGGGACAGTGCAGGCTGTTCCTGCTGAGGACGCTCAGGTCTTTTGGTGTACAAGGGGTGCTCCTGAAGACATTCTATGACACGGTGGTGGCATCAGCCATCACTTTTGGAGTGGTCTGCTGGGGCAGCGGCATTACAGCAGCCAATAGGAAGAGACTGAACAAACTAATCAAGAAAGCTAGCTCTGTCCTGGGGCAACGCCTTGACCCAGTGGAGGAGATAGGAGAGAGAAGGATGGTGGCTAAGCTGTCATCTCTGCTGGAGTCCGAGTCCCACCCTATGCAGGACATACTGGACGCACTGAGGAGCTCATTTAGCAGTAGACTACATCATCCTAGACACGTGACCGAGAGGTTTTGCAGGTCCTTCCTACCTACAGCTGTCAGACTGTATAACCTAAGCAGGACTGCTCGCAGAGATAGCAAAAAAATATGACGAATGCAAGTTTGTATTAGTATTGAATGCAAAAGACACAACAGACTTACACAAATTGTCCCCTCCAGTATACAACTAGGACAATATCAGTCGCTATGGAGGGTGACAATATGTATGGGTACATATTCATACCATTAAGGGTAACTAAATAGACGGTTATGCTGTTTAGTCCATCTAGCTACAATGCTCCGCGCTGTGTATATGGTATATTTATATATTTATGTGTACATATGTATATTCACTGCTCTTATTTTCTTATCTTCAAAATTATTGCTCTGAGTGTTGTTATCCCTATGCTGTTGCAATCCTGGAATTTCCCCATTGTGGGACTAATAAAGGCTTATCTTATCTTATCTTATCCATGAATATACAACAAAGTATACAATCCATAGTTTTAGAGTAAGATCCCAAGGTGAAACTGTGTAGCAAGTTTGGTGACCCTAGAAAGCTTTACACATTCTATAGTAAGAGAGCATAGGGAGTGCCAACCTTGACCTTTTAGTCCCAAACCTGTAGTCAGAGGTCATGGTCTCAGAGTGAACCTGTGTACGAGGTTTGGTGACACTGGCTTTCTTTGTTGTTGAGATATAGTTCATAAGCCATTTTGATGTTGGATGTTGACCTTTGATCTTGCAATCCCAAAACCTTGGTCATACTTCAGGGTCACAGGGTGAACCTGAGTACCAGGTTTGGTGACCCTAACTTTACTCATTGTACAGTAATAATGCATAGGGAATGTTAACATTAACCTCTGACCTTTTGACCCCAAACCCATAGTCTGAGGTAAGGATCCCAAGGTGGCCCTAGCTTACTCGTTTTATAGTATTAGTAAATGTAGCATTTACCATAGTGCAACTGCAATGTTAACTTTGAACTTTGACCCCAAACCCGTAGTCAGGTCAGGGTGTAAGTCATCCAAGATGTGTATTAGATACAACTGCTGTATCGATTTGAAAAGCCTACATCGTTTCTTTCAGTAGTTATTGTGTTTAGAAGATTCAGGGAAAATCTGATCTTTGACCTCAAGGTCGTCTGATGAGAGTAAAATTGCAATATGTGCATCATCATCTTTTTTTTTTTTTTTTTTTTTTCTCCTCTCGGCGCCACACCAGTCGGCTGCCTTTTGCAACAGCGGCTCGATTCCGAGTTTTTTTTCCCTTCCTCTCTCTTTTGATCACTTTTTTTTTCACCCCACTTATATCACGGACACACAGATCATCCCAAATGTCTCCTGAGCCGGTGGACGGAGCCACTGTTTATAGCAGGATACGATATAACAGGGAAGAGCTGCTAGCATTTAACCGCCACCCGGTCCCACTGGAAAAACTCGACAGACCGAGAGAACTGAGGCGAAAACGCCGCGGCTGCCGGGCTGGAGTAAGGCGGAGGACAAAAAATATAAGGTACAGACCCTCCCTTCCATCTGTTGTCATGGGAAATGTACGGTCGATACTGGGAAAGTTAGATGAGCTAGCGGCTATCTCCCGTTATGATAGCACTTACCGGGAGTGCTCTCTCCTTTTGTTTACTGAGACGTGGCTAACTGAACTAGCAGCAGATGCTAACATTGAGCTGGAGGGTTTTCACACGATACGAGCTGACCGAACACCAGAGAGTGGCAAAACTAGGGGCGGTGGAGTGATCATGTATGTTAACAACAACTGGTGCAGACCGGGACATATCACTGTTAAACAACGACACTGCAGCAAAGACATTGAGTTGCTAGCTGTTAGCATGAGGCCTACATATCTCCCGAGAGAACACTCACACGTGATCTGCATTGTTGTTTATGCAAATCCGACGGCGAACGCTGGGACAGCGCGTGACGTCATCCATTCAGTAACCAGCAGGCTGCAGACAGAACACCCAGATGCTCTTCTCCTCATCTCAGGCGATTTCAACCACGTTTCACTGTCTCCCATTCTGCCCACTTTCACCCAGTATGTCACATGCCACACTAGAGACAATAAAACACTGGATTTGTTCTACGCAAACACTAAGGAGGCGTACACCTCATCACAACTCCCCCCACTTGGAAGATCGGATCACAACTTGGTTCATCTCCGACCGGTGTACAAACCCCTAGTGCACAGACAACCTCCGGCCATGCACACTGTGGAGTTATGGTCTGAGGAGACAATGGACACTCTAAAGGACTGTTTTGAAGCCACTGCCTGGAAGCAGCTCTGCGATCCACATGGTGAGGACATCGATGGCCTCATTCACACCTTCACGGGCTACCTCAGCTTCTGTGTGGACAAATCCGTTCCCACCAAGACCATACGGCGTCACTCAAACAACAAACCCTGGATCAACCCTGAGATAAAAACACTTCTGAGAGAGAAGAAGAGGATCTTCAGGTCGGGGAACAGGGAGATGCTGAAGTCCGTACAGAGGGAGCTGAGGAGAAAGATCAGAGAAGGCAAGGACAGCTTCAGGAAGAAGATGGAGGACAAGCTGCAACAGAGCGACATCAGCGGGGTCTGGAGAAACCTCAAAACCATCTCGGGGCTCCAGAATACCTCCCCCCAGGCCACGGGGGGCAGGGAGTGGGCGAACAACCTGAATCTGTTTTTCAATAGATTTGACCAACCGCCCTCCCCCCTGTCTGCACAACAACCACTGCTGCCTCTAAGAAATCAAGTCCTGCTACCCACTCCCCACTCCACCGACACCCCCCCCACTCCCAACACACAGCCCCCCATCTTGACCCTGACCAAGACCCAGGTGAGGACGGAGCTGAGGAAGATCAAGGCGAGGAAGGCGTCGGGACCGGACGGCATCAGCGCAAAGCTCCTCAAGTCCTGTGCAGACCAGCTGTGTGGGATTGTGACGTATATCTTCAACATGAGCCTGAAACTGGGGAGGGTACCACAGCTGTGGAAAACATCTTGTGTGGTACCTGTACCAAAAACTTCCCACCCCAAAGACCTGAACAGCTTCAGACCGGTGGCCTTGACGTCCCACTTGATGAAGACCCTGGAGAGACTGCTCCTTGCTCATCTCCGCCCCCTGGTGGAACCAGCGATGGATCCACTCCAGTTCGCCTACCAGCATGGCATTGGGGTGGAGGATGCGGTGATCTTCCTCCTTCACCGTTCTCTGTCCCACCTGGAGAAGCCCGGGAATATGGTGAGGATCATGTTCTTTGACTTCTCCAGTGCTTTCAACACCATCCAACCGATGATCCTGAAGGACAAGCTGCTGCGCGCAGGGGTGGACCAGCACCTGTCATCATGGATCCTGGACTACCTCACGAACCGGCCTCAGTTTGTGAGAACCCGGGACTGTGTTTCCGACACGATCATCAGTAGCACGGGGGCCCCCCAGGGAACGGTGCTGGCTCCCTTCTTGTTCACTCTTTATACTGCGGACTTCTCACACAACACAACACATTGCCATCTACAGAAGTTCTCTGATGACTCTGCGATCGTTGGTCTCATCTCCAGCGGAGATGAAGCTGAGTACAGAGGGCTTATCCAGGACTTTGTGGACTGGTGCCATCGGAACTGCCTCCAGATCTACGCGAGGAAAACTAAGGAGCTGGTGGTGGACTGCCGCAGGCATGGGCAGCCCCTCACAGCACCAGTAAATATACAGGGAACAGACATCGAGATGGTGACATCCTACAAGTACCTGGGTATTCATCTGAACAATAAACTAGACTGGTCACACAATACTGACGCACTCTACAAGAAGGGACAGCGCAGGCTGTTCCTGCTGAGGAGACTCAGGTCTTTTGGTGTACAAGGGGCGCTGCTGAAGTCATTCTATGACACGGTGGTGGCATCAGCCATCACTTTTGGAGTGGTCTGCTGGGGCAGTGGCATTACTGCAGCCGATAGGAAGAGACTGAACAAACTGATTAAGAAAGCTAGCTCTGTCCTGGGGCAACGCCTTGATCCGATGGAGGAGATAGGAGAGAGAAGGACGGTGGCTAAACTGTCATCTCTGCTGGAGTCCGAGTTCCACCCTATGCAGGACATACTGGATGCACTGAGGAGCTCATTTAGCAGCAGACTACATCATCCCAGGTGCACAACCGAGAGGTTTCGTAGGTCCTTCCTACCAACGGCTGTCAGACTGTACAACCTAAGCAGGGCTGCTCGCAGAGATAGCAAAAAGACGTAACAAACTAATAGTTTTTTTGTTTTTTTTTTGAATGCAAAAGATGCAATAGACTTACACAATGGTCCTCTCCGGCATACAACTAGGAACATACCGGTCGCTATGGAGGGTGAGAATATGTATGGGCACATAATCATACCATGTAGGATAACTAAATAGACGGTTATGCTGTTTCATCCCACCTAGCAACAATGCTCTGCACTGTGTGTGTTTATATATTTACATATTTATTCCATCTAGCTACAATGCTCTGCACTGGGTGTGTTTATATTTATATATCTATATATTTATTCCATCTAGCTACAATGCTCCGCACTGTGTTTTTATATATCTACATATTATTCCATCTAGCTACATTGCTCCGCACTGTGTGTGTTTATATACTTGCATATTTATTCCACCTAGCTGCAATGCTCCATACTGTGGGTGTTTATATATTTACATATTTATTCCATCTAGCTACAATGCTCTGCAGTGTGTGTTCATATATTCATATATTTATTCCATCCAGCTACAATGCTCTGCACTGTGTGTGTGTGTGTGTGTGTGTGTGTATATATATATTTTATAGTAATATGTACATATGTATATTAGCTGCTCTTGCTTGCTTGTTTTTTCTTGCCTTCTGATTGTTGCTCTGAGTGTTGCTATCCCTGTGCTGTTGCAATCCTGGAATTTCCCCGTTGTGGGACTAATAAAGGCTTATCTTATCTTATCTTATCTTATCAGTGTATATCAAACCATTGTACCAGTTTCAAAATAATTGGAACAAAACTGTAGGAGGAGCTGATTTCACAAAAGTGGGATGGACAAACTGCCCCATAATATAATCCCCCACCAGACGAAGGTCCAATGGGGAATAAAAACTACAAATAACTGCTTTAAAGTATAGAACAGGGGTCTGGAACCTACGACTCTGGGGCCATATCTAGGTCTTTTGCCCAATGATAGTGGCTCGCTGAGGCCTTTGGAGAAAAAAAAACTCATGCATTTCTGAGAAAAGAAGCAATAAATTTACAAGAAAAAAGGTTTCACATTCATGAGAAAAATGTCCGAAAAAGCAGAAAGTGAGATACTCTAAAATTTAAAGTAAAAAATCTCAAATTTAGGGAAAAATTTGCAATTTTCTGAGGAAAACATATGCACAAATTTGTAAGAAAAAAGTTACAAAATTTTGGGAAAAGAAATCAATTTACTGGAAAATGTTGTTTTATGAGAAAAAAGTTTTAAAAAATTATGTAAGAAATGCTGCAGTTTTACCCATGAAAAGTAATACATTTAAAAGAAAAATAAACTTATGAAAACGAATGAAAATTTATGAAAAAAAACATTCTCAAAATTTAAAGAAAATCTTGCCATTTTACGAGGGAAAAAACACCTACAAATTGTCAAAAAAAAGTCACAAATTTACCCAAAAAGCTGCAGTTTTATTAGAAAGTGGTTGCAAATTTATCTGAAAAAGGCACCTGAAAAGCGTAATCAGATCAGATAATTTTATGGAAAAAATCTGAAAATTATGCCAAAAATATCTAAATTTTAGTGGTGTCACTTTAATTGCAATTAATCGCATCAGGGCAAGTTAATTGCGTTAAATGCATAAAGTGTGATGCAATTTCAGACGATTAATCGCAATTAAAGCTACACCTTGCTTGAAACATATCACTGTGTATAATGAATAGTGGTGAAAGTTTTAATCGCAATTAAAAGCTATTAATTGCAATTAAAGTGACACCACTACTAAATTTACGGGTGAAAAAAGCAGGAAAAATGTCACAAATTTACACGGAAAAAGCCTTCAGTTTTATTCAATAAAGGTTTTAAATTTACAAGGAAAATATGCCAGAAAAAAGCAAAACATATTTATGCCAAAAATATAACAAGTTAAAAAAATTATTACAGTTTAATTTTATTTTTTAACAATTTTTCAAGAAAAAGAGAAACTTTTTGCAAATAATCAAAAATCTACCAGAAAAAGTAGTAATTTTGTGAGGAGAAAGGCAACAAATTTACAATTAAAAAACTGCTGTTAATTAACTCTTAATCCTGATGCTGTCAGGTCAGACTGTAGCTGTAATTTAGGATCTGATATTTTTTGTGGCTCCATGTAGACTTTTTAACCCAAAAATCCCTCATAGTGTCTCTTTGTGTGGTGTCGACCCCGGTCTACAAGATTGAAATGACTCATTAACTCTTTCCCACTTCACATGTCTGAACCCCTTTTGTCTGCGGCTGTTGTCTCATGTCTCCAGAATGTCTTTCTAGCATTGTCTCATACTTATTTCGGGTGTTGTCTCATCTTCTTTTTCCCCACCCGCATGAATCAAAGCCCTTTTCTCCTCCCTCAGAACTGAAGGAACGTCCTGACTGTTCTCTGGCTCCTCTTCACAGTCTGGACATGTTTTTATTTTATGGCGGAACAAAGTTTATATTGTTCTGAGTCCAATCGCCCCCACGCTGCAGAAAATTAGCGATAAACCACCGTCAGACTCATCTAAACACTAACAGATCTGCTTTTATATCACAGTCAGTTTCACTAAACATATTTAAAGAGAACATACTGTGAAAATGTTACTTTTCTGTGCTTTTTCCACGTTAATATCCTAATATAGGAGGCAATGGACACTCTAAAGGACTGTTTTGAAACCACTGCCTGGGAGCAGCTCTGCGATCCACAGGGTGAGGACATCGATGGCCTCATTCACACCACCACGGACTACATCAGCTTCTGTGTGGACAACACCGTACCCACCAAGACCATACGGTGCTGCTCGAACAACAAACCCTGGATCAACCCTGAGATAAAAACACTTCTGAGAGAGAAGAAGAGGATCTTCAGGTCGGGGAACAGGGAGATGCTGAAGTCCGTACAGAGGGAGCTGAGGAGGAAGATCAGAGAAGGCAAGGACAGCTTCAGGAAGAAGATGGAGGACAAGCTGCAACAGAGCGACATCAGCGGGGTCTGGAGAAACCTTAAAACCATCTCTGGGCTCCAGAATACCTCCCCCCCCCCCCCAGGCCACGGGGGGCAGGGAGTGGGGGAACAATCTGAACCTGTTTTTTAATAGGTTTGACCAACCGCCCTCCCCCCCGACTGCACAACAACTGCTGCTGCCCCTGAAGACATCGAGTCCTGCTGCCCACACCCCACTCCACCATCACACCCCCAACTCCCAACACACAGCCCCTCAACATGACCCTCACTAAGACCCAGGTGAGGATGGAGCTGAGGAAGATCAAGGCGAGGAAGGCCTCGGGACAGGACGGCATCAGCACAAAACTCCTCAAGTCCTGTGCAGACCAGCTGTGTGGGATTGTGGAGCACATCTTCAACCTGAGCCTGAAGCTGGGGAGGGTACCACAGTTGTGGAAAACATCTTGTGTGGTACCTGTACCAAAGACTTCCCACCCCAAAGATCTGAACAGCTACAGACCAGTGGCCCTGACGTCCCACATGATCAAGACCCTGGAGAGACTGCTCCTTGCTCACCTCCGCCCCCTGGTGAGACCAGCGATGGATCCACTCCAGTTCGCCTACCAGCATGGCATTGGGGTGGAGGATGCGGTGATCTTCCTCCTTCACATTCTCTGTCCCACCTGGAGAAGCCCGGGAATGCGGTTAGGATCATGTTCTTTGACTTCTCCAGTGCTTTCAACACCATCCAACCGATGATCCTGAAAGACAAGCTGCTGTGCGCAGGGGTGGACCAGCACCTGTCATCATGGATCCTGGACTACCTCACAAACCGGCCACAGTTTGTGAGAACCCGGGACTGTGTGTCCGACACGATCATCGGTAGCACGGGGGACCCCAGGGAATGGTTTTGGCTCCCTTCCTGTTCGCCCTCTATACTGCGGACTTCTCACACAACACAACACACTGCCATCTACAGAAGTTCTCTGATGACTCTGCGATCATCGGCCTCATCTCCAAAGGAGATGAAGCTGAGTACAGAGGGCTTATCCAGGACTTTGTGGACTGGTGCCATCGGAACTGCCTCCAGAACAACGTGAGGAAAACTAAGGAGCTGGTGGTGGACTGCCGCAGGCAAGGACAACCCCTCACAGCACCAGTAAACATCCAGGGAACAGACATTGAGATGGTGACATCCTACAAGTACCTGGGTGTTCATCTGAACAATAAACTAGACTGGTCACACAATACTGACGCATTCTACAAGAAGGGACAGCGCAGGCTGTTCCTACTGAGGAGACTCAGGTCTTTTGGTGTACAAGGGGCGCTGCTGAAGTCATTCTACAACACAGTGGTGGCATCAGCCATCACTTTTGGAATGGTCTGCTGGGGCAGTGGCGTTACAGCAGCCGATAGGAAGAGACTGAACAAACTGATCAAGAAAGCTAGCTCTGTCCTGGGGCAATGCCTTGACCCAGTGGAGGAGATGGGAGAGAGAAGGATGGTGGCTAAACTGTCATCTCTGCTGGAGTCCGAGTTCCACCCTATACAGGACATACTGAATGCACTGAGGAGCTCATTTAGCAGCAGACTACATCATCCTAGGTGCACAACCGAGAAGTTTTGCAGGTCCTTCCTACCTACGGCTGTCAGACTGTACAACCTAAGCAGGGCTGCTCGCAGAGATAGCAAAAAGACGTGACAACCTAATAGTACTGAATGCAAAAGACGCAATAGACTTACACAATGGTCCCCTCCGGTATACAACTAGGAAAATACCGATCGCTATGGAGGGCGACAATATGTATGGGTACATAATCATACCATGTAGGATAACTAAGTAGACGGTTATGCTGTTTCATTCCATCTAGCTACAATGCTCTGCACTGTGTGTGTTTATATATTTATATATTTATTCCATCTAGCTACAATGCTCCGCACTGTGTATTTATATATTTATATATTTATTCCATCTAGCTACAATGCTCCGCACTGTGTATATTTATATATTTATTCCATCCAGCTACAATGCTCCGCACTGTGTGTCTATATATTTATATATTTATATGTACATATGTATACTCGCTGCTCTTGTTTTTTCTTGTCTTCTGATTGTTGCTCTGAGTGTTGCTATCCCTGTGCTGTTGCAATCCTGGAATTTCCCCATTGTGGGACTAATAAAGGCTTATCTTATCTTATCTTATCTTATCTTACCTGGAGTAGCTTACTGATCCAAAAACTCACTTTATTAAGGTGACTTAAATGTTCCCACCCTCACTCTTTATTGCCACCCATTTAATGACAGTGGGGACAGACATGTCTTAATGAGGAGATTACTAAGACACAGAACAAACAATACGGTACATTCCGTACACATTCCGTACAAAACGTTCCTGCTAGGTGGTGGTCCTACTAGCTAGCAGTCTCTAGTGTTTTATGAATATGTACATGTAATGTTAGATATGGAATGCTAGCAGTCCTGCTAGCTAGTGGTCCTACTAGCTAGCAGTCTCGCATTTTTTACGAACATGTACATGTAATGTTAGATATGGAACATTCCTTACAGAACACTAGCAGTTCTGCTATCTAGCGGTCTTGAGTTTTTTACAGACATGTACATGTAACGTTAGATATGGAATGCTAACAGTCCTGCTAGCTAGCGGTCCTTCTAACTATCAGGCTTGAGTTCTTTTTACAAACATGTACATGTTAGATTAGATTAGATTAGATTCAACTTTATTGTCATTACACATGTATGAATACAAGGTAACGAAACACAGTTTAGCATCCAATCAGAAGTGCAAAGGACAGCAGTGCAGTATATACAGTAATTGACAGTATGTGCAATTTAAGCAAACATATGCAAATATATGCAGCAGTGCAGAAAGTTAAGAGTACTGTTATGTGCAAATAATGTACAATAAGTTAGATGGGCAGTTATGTACAGGTGAGGATGGTAAGAGATGATGGTAAGAGAGTCAGCGGGGAACTAAGTTCAATAACGTGACAGCTGTTGGAAAGAAACTGTTCCTAAACCTGCTGGTTCTAGTCCGAAGGCAACGTAACGTTAGATACGGACCATTCCTTACAGAACGTTAGTAGTCCTACTAGCTAGCAGTCCTACAAGCAAGTGTTCTTGATTTTTTTTATGAACATGTACATGTTATGTTAGATATGAAATGTTACCAGTCCTGCTAGCTACCAGTCCTACTAGCTAGCAGTCTTGAGTTTTTTACGAACATGTACATGTAATGTTAGATATGGAACATTCCTTTAAAGAATTCTAGCGACCCTGCTAGCTAGCAATCCTACTAGTTAGCGGTCTCGAGTTTTTTGAAACAAACATGTACATATAACGTTAGATTATGGAACACTACCAGTCCTGCTAGCTAGCGGTCCTACTAACTAGCGGTCTTGAGTTTTTTACAAACATGTACATGTAATGTTAGATACGTAACATTCCTTACAGAATGCTAGCGGTCCTGAAGCTAGCAGTCCTACTAGCTAGAGGTCTCGAGTTTTTTATGAACATCTACATGTAATGTTAGATACAGAACACTAGTAGTCCTGCTAGATAGCAGCCCTATTTTTTTTTTCTTTTGTATTTTGTATACTTTATTAATCCCAGAGGGAAATTCAGGGCATCCACCTGGATGGATGAGGCAGCCACGGTACAGCGTCAATCCCTTCACCATTCACACACATTCACACCTAGAGCCACTTTAGAATCTCAAATTAACCTAACTTGCATGTCTTTGGCCTGTGGGAGGAAACCGGAGTACCCAGGGTAAACCCACGTAGATATGGGGATAATATGCAAACTCCACATAGAAGGGTCACTGATGGTCAGGGGGTGGGATCGATCCCGTGTCCTTCTTACTGTGTTGCCACAGTGCTAACCACTGCGTCACTGAGTGAAATAATGTAGCGTTGAATCCTACAATTTGTAAATATAATTGTCAATAATCATCAAACTAAGTTTAATGCTCATTAATTATCCTTGTAATACCTCATTTGTAACACTAGGTGGGGCACCATCCACATTTTATAGTGGTGGAAACTCTTATGGACAAAGTCTTAAGCTTTAGAATTTGGTAATTAGTAAGTTAAGCCTTGGTTAATAATTTCATTGGCAATATTTGATTAGTCTCATAATCTGGAAGCAGAATTCTTGATACTGAGTGGTTAAAATAATGGACAAAAAGAAATTACAACCTTCTAGCTTTAGTGTCCCCTCTATGGCTGTGTTGTGAGACATGTATATGTTGGACACTGCATATGTGATTTAACCACGATGAAGGAGAGCCAGCCCCCTGCGGTGCGGAGCCACAGAGCCTGGACCCCCTGCGGAGGACAGGGGACAGAAGACTTCCTGACCACTGAGGCTCGGGAAGAGAGAAGGGGGAGTTATGTAAATAAAAGGCTAATGAATGTGAATAAAGAGACTTTGATATAGATGTGTGATTTCCCCCGCGAGGGAAATGGTTTGATGTGAGAAGGTTTAAATGAGAGAACTTTGGTGTGTTCACCCTCTTTGTTCGCTGCTCAAGAATAAGAGCAGACAGTGGAATGATTTCTTGAATAAACTGAAATGAAAGACAATTCGGTTTCGTTATTCAAGTCTCCCCACATTGGTGACTGACGACGTTGAGAATGAACGAAGAAATTCTCAGGGTCCCGGACTCACAGCGCTCAGAGCTGGCGAGCGCAGTGGCCGTTAAGCTGCCTGATTTCTGGCAGGATAACCCACGGTCGTGGTTTCTGCAAGCAGAGTCGCAGTTCGCGCTCGCAGGAGTAACGGTGGATGACACTAAGTTCCACCATGTCATCGCTAAACTGGACAACAGCACAGCTCGGTGCGTGCAAAGCTTGGTGGAGCAGCCACCCGCGACCGACAGGTACAGCAAGCTGAAATCCACCCTCATCAAGTTTTTCACCCCCTCGGCTGAAGTGAGGGCGAGGAGGATCCTGTCTTTGCTAGACCAAGGTGGACACAGGCCGAGCGCCCTGATGGAGGAGATGATACAGCTGAGAGGGTTGGACAACGATGATTTCATTTTTCAGTTCATCTTCCTCTCCAACCTCCCGGCGCATGCGAGAAGCACGCTGGCCGGCAAAAAGTGTCACACCCTGGAGGAGTTCCGGGAGCTGGCCCAGGAGGCAGACGGGATCCTGGACGCCTGCGGCGGGCAAGCAACCACAGCAGCGACCCGAGACAGCGGGGAGCCAGAGGCGGCAGAACCAGACTGGCCGACGATGGCGGCAACACGGCCGCGACGAGGGGGAGCCAATAGCCCGGCGACAGAGGCGCGGGCACGACACAGCGGAGGAGAAGATCTCTGCTTTTACCATCGGAGGTTCGCAGAGAAGGCACGCAGGTGTGTGCCGCCCTGCATCTTCAGGAGTTCGGGAAACGGCAAGACCGGGGGTCGCTAGCAGCTTCGACCCTCGGAGAACGCAACAAGCTGCTCTACATCACGGATGCGCGCTCCGGACGAGTGTTCCTCATTGACACCGGAGCACAAGTGAGCTTCATCACCCCAACATACGCGGACCGGGTGGCTGGACCCCACGGTGACGGAGCTACAGCGGCAAATGGCTCGAACATCAACACCTACGGGAGAAGGACCTTGCCTTTATGCTTACATGGCCGCACATATGAATGGACTTTTGTAGTAGCGGCGGTGAGTTTCAACATGTTGGGCGCGGATTTTTTGTGTTCACACAATCTGTTAGTGGATCTTGCTAATAGACGGCTGGTAAATGCACTCTCTTTTTACTCTCTCCCCTGTTCAGCTCGAGTGTCCCCGCCACCAGTACAGACCCACGTCGCTACAGCAGGTGGTAAGTTTCACACACTCCTCACCCAATTTCCAGCGCTCACTGTGCCCACTTTTTCAGCGACGGTCGCGAAGCACGGGGTGAAACACTTCATCCCCACTTCTGGTCCTCCCGTGTTTGCAAAAGCTCGGCGCTTGGATGCAGTTAAGCTCGCCATTGCGCGCGAGGAGTTCGCCAGCCTGGAGAGGCTGGGCATCGTTCGTAGGTCGAAGAGCCCGTGGGCTTCGCCGCTGCACATGGTACCGAAAGCCGATGGCTCCTGGAGACCGTGCGGGGATTACCGCAGGCTAAACAACGCTACGGCACACGATCGTTATCCCATCCCGCACATTCAGGATTTTTCGGTGCACCTGGCGGGGGCGCGCATTTTTTCAAAGATTGATCTAGTTCGCGGCTATCACCAAGTCCCGGTCCAACCGGAGGACATTCCTAAAACAGCGGTAATAACCCCGTTCGGACTTTTCGAATTTTTACGCATGCCGTTTGGTCTCAAAGGGGCGGCGCAAACATTTCAGCGGATGATGGATGCCGTGTTACGCGATCTCCCTTTCGTGTTTGTGTACCTCGACGACATTTTGGTCGCGAGTACTTCAGAGGACGAACACGAAATGCACCTCACAGCAGTTTTTAGGAGGCTGGGAGAGCACGGCTTAATAGTTAACCCAGCCAAGTGCCAGTTCGGCGTTGAGCGGATTGATTTTTTGGGTCACCGCGTCTCCCCGGAGGGAGCGGTTCCGTTACCAGAGAAAGTACGCGCGGTAGCGGATTTTCCCCGTCCACAAACGGTCAAATCACTACAGGAATTCTTGGGGATGGTGAATTTTTATAACCGGTTCCTGCCCCACGCAGCTCAAATCATGCAACCGTTATATGCCGCGCTCAAAAAACAAAAGCCGACCCAGGCGGTCGAATGGTCCCCGGAGCGGGAGCGCGCGTTCACAGAGGTTAAAAAAGCCTTGGCTGACGCTGCGCTCCTGGCCCACCCAGACCCTGCAGCACGTATCGCGCTGACGACAGACGCTTCAGATTTAGCCATAGGGGCCGTTATTGAGCAACAGGTAGCCGGAGTTTGGCAGCCTTTGGCTTTCTTTAGCAAATCTTTAAGCGCGGCTGAGCGAAAATACAGCGCGTTTGACAGAGAACTGTTGGCGCTGCATTTGGCTATTCGTCATTTCCAGTTCTGGCTGGAAGGACGGTGCTTCACCGCTTATGTGGACCACAAGCCGCTCACATACGCCATGGCCAAAATTTCAGATCCGTGGTCCGGCAGGCAGCAGAGGCAGCTGGCCGCAATCTCGGAATTTACCACTGACATTAGGCACGTCGCGGGCAAATTCAATGTAGTAGCGGATTGTCTCTCACGCGCGTTCACGACCCCGACACGCGCAGAGGCAGAACGGGCCACCGTGACCGCGCCGCAGGAGAGCGGCACGGTGGCGCGCGCAGCCCCGGTGCACGTGGGTATAGATTACGCAGCCATGGCAGCGGACCAGGGGGCGGACGCAGACGTGCGCGCGCTCCAGTCTGGACCAACAGGGTTGAGGCTGGAGAGCAAGTGTTTACAAACCGGTATGCCCCCCCTGATCTGCGACATGTCGACGGGGCGCCCGCGTCCGGTGGTTCCGGCCACGTGGCGCCGCCGTGTTTTTGACTCGGTCCACTCACTGGCGCACCCGGGGGTGCGCGCGTCGGTGAAACTAGTGGCGGAAAAGTTTGTTTGGCCGTGCCTGCGCAAGCACGTGAAGGAATGGGCAAAAACCTGCATTTCCTGTCAACGGGCCAAAATTCACAGGCACACAAGAGCCCCGTTAGAACCGTTCCGCATTCCGGCCAGAAGGTTCGACCATGTGCACGTCGACCTTGTGGGCCCCCTACCGGCATCACAGGGGTTCACGTATCTTTTGACAATGGTGGACCGCACCACACGTTGGCCGGAAGTGGTCCCACTTGCGACGACCACGGCCGCGGAGGTGGCTCGCGTTTTTTTAACGGCTTGGGTGGCGCGCTTCGGGGTTCCGTCGGACATTACGTCCGATAGAGGACCGCAATTCATCTCTGAGCTGTGGTCAGCGATGGCCAACGGCTTAGGAGCCAAAATTCACCGCACTACGGCTTACCACCCTCAGGCTAATGGTTTATGCGAGCGTTTTCATAGGTCTTTGAAGGCAGCACTCAGAGCGTCGCTCACGGATGCAGATTGGGTAAATAAACTCCCTTGGGTTTTATTAGGGTTGCGTTCTGCGCCTAAAGAGGACTTAGACGCCTCCCCAGCGGAGCTGGTATTCGCACAAACTCTGAGGCTGCCGGGCGAGTTTTTACCAGAGCACCCAGAGCCCCCACCTCTCTCTGCTCTGGGACCGTTAGTTGGCACGGGGGCAGACACGCTCCCGGGTCCGGTTCATCACGCTTTTCCACGAGTTTTCGTCCCCAAGGCTTTGAAAAATGCCGATTTCGTTTTTGTCAGGCGCGAAGCCCTTAAAGCAACGCTCAAACCACCTTACGAAGGGCCATTTCGAGTGCTGGAGGCAGGTGATAAGCAATTTGTGCTAGATTTTGGGGACAGAAAAGAGACAGTCAGTATTGACAGACTAAAACCTGCTTTTGTCATGAAGGACGTGTCTGTACCGGTCGCGGTGGCGCCTCGACGAGGCAGGCCCCCGCAGAGGGCAATTAACCACTCTCTTCCTCAGTCAACAGACCCGGAGCAGAACAGCACCGCAGGCAAGGCGGGGCCAACGCACAGCAGATTCGGCAGACGGCTGAAGCCCAAGCGGCGCACAGACTGAATGTTGGTGTTGATTATTCAGTAGTGAGTAAGGTGCTATTAAATTTTGGGAATTAGTCTGTTCTTCATCGTTTGGGGGGGGGTTATATGGCTGTGTTGTGAGACATGTATATGTTGGACACTGCATATGTGATTTAACCACGATGAAGGAGAGCCAGCCCCCTGCGGTGCGGAGCCACAGAGCCTGGACCCCCTGCGGAGGACAGGGGACAGAAGACTTCCTGACCACTGAGGCTCGGGAAGAGAGAAGGGGGAGTTATGTAAATAAAAGGCTAATGAATGTGAATAAAGAGACTTTGATATAGATGTGTGATTTCCCCCGCGAGGGAAATGGTTTGATGTGAGAAGGTTTAAATGAGAGAACTTTGGTGTGTTCACCCTCTTTGTTCGCTGCTCAAGAATAAGAGCAGACAGTGGAATGATTTCTTGAATAAACTGAAATGAAAGACAATTCGGTTTCGTTATTCAAGTCTCCCCACACCCTCTTTATTAAAACATCAAAGAACTGGCACAAACAATAAAGCATTCAAAATCAGCAGAATAAAACATGGTGATAATCGGGGTTACTTGATCGCATGAAATATGAAAATACCATACACCTAAGGTCACCACATTATTATCCCCATTAAGTTCTGGTACTTAAAGATTAGATCTGTGCAGTCACTCTCTGAAAATAAAGAAAATTTTTGCAGTTTAATGAAAAAGTAGTTACAAAAATTTTAAGTGTAGAATTTGGATTCTAATGGATGTAAAGAAAGAGAGGGAGAGAGAGGATGCGCAGGATCAGGAGTGTGGATGGAACAAATTTAAGCCAGCACGACTACCACAACAGATGAAGTTTATGTCAAAGGGGAGTGCCTACTGTGGATACGCAGCCCAGGCAAAGGTTGTTCCAGGCTGAGGGAATGTAGTCCTTCTTGAGGCCTCATTGGGATTTTGGCCCGCAAAATCCATATGGACTCGCTCTTAGGTCACTTGGGGCAGGCTTAGCGCTCTGGTTGGCTTGCTTTTGAGGGAGGGGAGACCAAGTCCTGGATCTCAATCCACTGATATGCTGGAAGGGGGCAGCTGGTCTGGATACAATGCTGGTGTGCATGGTCTCATTTCATTATGGCTTAATGAACAAACACAACCAGGCAATCTGACAACCGACAAACCTTATGGTATGTTCCTTAATTTGTTACTGCATGTATTTATTTATTGATAATTGCAATTGCGCTTACTTACAACTGTCAGGTACAGAACATGTGTGGCATATGTACGGAACATGCTAAGTACAGACTGTGGCTCATGACGAAGGCATATTGACAAAGAACTGACAGCAGGCAGGATCGGTAGACATCCCGGACAGAACATATATGGAACATGTTTGGAATGTTTCATACCATACATTCTCTATTTTAGTAGGCATCTCTTCATGAGCTGTTAAAACTACACACTGACACCACAGCTAGCCAAGTTAGCTTAGCTAACACCACTTTTAAAACACATTTCATCTCACTCAACATCCATGTGTCCATCCGGTTCATTAATTCACACTTGATCATATATCTCACTTTGAGGCCTTATTTTGGCTTACTTTATTACACTTTGGCTCTGCTAGCCAAATTAGCCTAGCTTAGCTATGGCCCGAGATGCCACCCATCCAAAATGCATGATCCCAGCCAGATCATTTACCAACACTTGACCATGCATCTATTTCCTAGTAGAAATTATTTTTGCCTATTTCACTATCCACCTTATTCCTAGCCCCCATGATGCCTTGTGTGAATTATGGGCGCAACTTCCGGTACTAGTTTAGAACATGTGGTTGTCACTGAAACAGGACACTTTTCCTTGTTAAAAACAATGACTTCGGCATCAAAAATGCAGGAACACGGCCTTTTGCACCTCAAAAACAGTAATACAATGATACCATTTCCCACGACTATGGAAGGATGAGAAGATGACCTTATAAAATGGCCTCACAGACAGCAGCTCCGTTAGTTAGCACTGCTGCTAAGATGCTAATACTGTAAACAAATAAAAGCTCTGAGATATATCAGAATCAGAATCAGAAAAAGCTTTATTGCCAAGCATGTTAGAAACACACGAGGAATTTGACTTGACATTGGCGTGCTATGTAAGCGCATCACAATGACACGGCAGTCGTAACAAGGCGCCTAATCAAAAAGGTCGGGGATAAGGGAAGATAAGGGAAGGGTAGAATGACACAATGGGCGGAGAGAAAAAAAACTTCATTATCAAAATACAGCTTATAATTGTGTAAGCTAAATTATGATTACAGAGAAAAAAACCTCTCTATGGCACAGAGCAGACAATCAGACCTCACAAGGACAAGGGCAGCAGAGAGAGGCAGTATGTGTATATCAGTATATGATGTCAGTGTGTGTGCAGTGTGTGGGTGTATCAGTTACTGAAGTACAACAAAAATAGTCTCCTAGGCAACGATGGATGTTATAAGATCATGTTTATAAACACAGATAGTCATGTCCCAGAGATAATCTCTTCTTCATGCCAGATGGTAAAAACTCCATGTTAGTCTCATGAACGCTGTCCTTGGAGAGTTCTAATTATTGCACAGCAGCAGCAGTGTTTGGGTTAAGCAGCCAGCTCACACATCCGCTTATCTCAACTCTGGAGGAGTGAGTTGTCCAGGGGCACCGATCAAGGCCGAATTTGCACAGACTTAGAGTGTAGAATTTTCTTCTCTCTTGTTCTGTGCTTCACAATTCAAATTACACAGGCTTGAAAATCATTCCATGGAGAGCACCAGCGACTCCAGATGTATAACATTCTTCTGAATCAACCATCATTCAGTTCACCATTGCCGCTATCAGTGCACTCCCCGACTGGTCGAATTTGTTGTTGAAGGAGCGTTGCCGGGTCCGCTTTGATCAGCTCTTCCAACTTTAATTTCTGATACATCAGGAACTCCAGAGCCAAAATAGAAATCCTGTGATCAAGCCAAACAAATAGAGATGTCTTCCGCATCTCAGTCGAATCACACAGACCCATGAATTCCCAATTGTCCATGAGTCCAGGGCTCCCCCTAGCCCGATCTTCTTTTAAAGTGGTGTCAATTGCATTTAAAGCCCAACTTGATCCATTTTTCCGTTTGGGTTGAGATCAGCGAGAAGGAGAACGGCACAGACACTCACTCAGACGCAGCAAGCAGGAGTTGGGTCGGGAAGGCAGGAGGCAGGAGGAGGAGGGAGAGAAAATGCGACTGCTCTCTCTGAAGGCCGGAAGAAAAAATCAATGTCAATATCAATATCAATGTCTCCACCGCAATAAAGTCAGATGCATTTTGTTAAAAGATGTTGGACATAATCAGATTTACCTCAGAGCAGACGTACCTAGAGTCTAGTCAGAACCACAAAGAACCACAACACCGTGCTTGGCTGCCATGGTAAATACAGACAACTGCGGCTGTTCGTTTTACCCTGAAATTAAAATGCTCACGCTGGTCATGTCATAAATGCTTGTTATTTAACTTAACATGTACAGACCATTTCTGACAATTGTTCAAAATTTTATTGATCTATATTTTGTGATAATTTAAAAATTAATGCATGCTGAAGTCCATATTGTTCCAAGGCAGTGCAACAAATGCAAAAAAATCCCACTCCTCATGAGCAAACTGCTCCAGTTGTCTCAGGTTTGAAGGGTGCCTTCTGCAGACGGCATGTTTCAGATCCTTCCACAGATGTTCAATAGGATTTAGATCAGGACTCATAGAAGGCCACTTTAGAATAGTCCAATGTTTTGCTCTTAGCCATTCTTGGGTGTTTTTAGCTATGTGTTTTGGGTCATTATCCTGTTGCAAGACCCATGACCTGTGACTGAGACCAAGCTGTCTGACACTGGGCAGCACATTTCTCTCTAGAATACCTTGATAGTCTTGAGATTTCATTGTACCCTGTACAGATTCAAGACACCCTGTGCCAAATGCAGCAAAGCAGCCCCAGAACATAATAGAACCTCTTCCATGTTTCACAGTAGGGACAATGTTCTTTTCTCGGTATGCTTCATTTTTGTATCTGTGAACATAGAGCAGATGTTCCTTGCCAAAAAGTTCCAGTTTTGTCTCGTCTGTCCATAGGACATTCTCCCAGAAGCTTTGTGGCTTGTCAACACGCAGTTTGGCAAATTCCAGTCTGGCTTTTTTATGATTTGTTTTCAACAGTGGTATCCCCCTTGGTCGTCTCCCATGAAGTCCACTTTGGCTCAAACAACGACAGATTGTGCAATCTGACACTGATGTACCTTGACCTTGGAGTTCACCTTGAATGTGTTTAGAGGTTGTTCTGGGCTCTTTTGTTACCATTCGTATTATCCATCTCTTCCATTTTTCATCAAGTTTCCTCCTGCGGCCACGTCCAGGGATGTTGGCTACAGTCCCGTGGATCTTAAATTTCTGAATAATATGTGCAACTGTAGTCACAGGAACATCAAGCTGCTTGGAGATGGTCTTATAGCCTTTACCTTTAACATGCTTGTCTATAATTTTCTTTCTAATCTCCTGAGACAACTCTCTCCTTTGCTTCCTCTAGTCCATGTTTAGTGTGGCAAACACCATGTCACCAAACAGCACAGTGATACTTGTCACCCTTTAAATAGGCCGACTGACTGATTACAAGTTTGTAGACACCTGTGATGTTAATTAGAGGACACATCTTGGTTGAACATGTCCCTATGGTCACATTATTTTCAGTCTTTTCTAGGGGTACCATCATTTTTGTCCAGGCCTGTTTCATGAGTTTGTTTTTTAAAGTAATTCTGTTGAACCACAATTCAAAAGCATTGTCTGATTTTCATTGGTTAATTTTCATAGAATTTTTATTTATTACCACTTTTGTCAGATTGAAGTTATTTCTGTGACCATTGCGGGTTTTTCTTTCATTAACAGAAGGGTACCAACAATTTTGTCCACGGCTGTGCAACACATAAACATCAGGTCTGTGACATCCATACAAGTGAAAACATACTTGCTGTGCTCTTGTGTCTGTGCCAGCGATCACACCAACAGTCCTTTTTAGTTTTCAGTGCATGATCTACGCATCGCTGGTGAGAAGCCTCCATTTATCCAGTCTGGCACAACCACGAACACCAGCAACAAGTACCACAACTACGCCAAAACATTCAAAAAATACAAAAACTACAAGTGCTGAAATTAGCTGCCACTTGAGTGCAAAACACGTATGTGGACTATACATTAAAATGAATTTGAAAAACCTCTAAAACGCTATTTTAAATGCCCCTGCTATTCCACTCCTGCTGACTGATTTAACACTACCTCAGTCGAAACCGGAAGTTCTGCCCATAATTGCTCCTACAGCGCCACCCCCAGGAATAAAGTGGATTGTTTATAATAATCTGGATGAGCCCAGCCAGCATGTCCAAGTGGGCCCCACCACAGGTTAATGTGGGTGGTGTCATGGGTCCAGGTGGGCTTGTCTATGGACAAACATGGACCCATAACATGGACTTTAACTATTTAACTATTTACCTATTTTCAACTTATTTTCTCAAAAATTTGTGACTTTTTTCTCCTAAATTGATACATTTTTTCTTGAAAATTTCAAACTTTCTCCTAAATTTGCAACTTTTTTTACTGCAGCTTTTTCTCATAAATTTGTGATTTTCTTATAAAATTGTCTTTTTTACAAATTTTACAAATTTGCTTTTTCTTGTAATTTTGGAATTTTCTCATAAATTTGCCACTTTTTTTTACTGCAAATTTATAACTTTTTCTCATAAATTTGTTACTTTTTCCCTGGTAAATTTGCTATTTTCTTGTAAATTTGTGAGTTTTTCTCATAAATTTGTGACATTTTTCTTGTAAATTCAGAACTTTCTCAAAAAAAACATTTAACTTTTTTTTCTGTAAACTTACAACTTTTTTTTCATAAATTTGTAACTTTTTTCTCATGAATTTTCATTTTACTCATAGACCAGAAGCCGCTGCTGGCCTCCTACCGCTGCTCAGTGGAGAGCGTGCTCACCTACTGTCTGGGTGTGTGGTACGCCGCCTCCACGGCCGAGAACAGGAAGGCTGTGCAGAGGGTCATCAACACTGCCCAAAAAAATCATCGACGGCCCTCTGCCTTCCCTGGAGGACATCTCCAGATCCTCCTGTTTCTGAAGGATCAAGGCCATCACAGGAGACCCCTCACATCCCACCACCACCTGTTTGACCTGCTCCCCTCTGGACGACGGTTTAGATCGATCAGGTCCCACACCTCCAGACTGACAAACAGTTTCTACCCCTGGGCCATCCGGACTGCGAACAGTCAGAGGCCCCACCCCCTCCCTCTGAACGCTCTCATGCACAGAACTGAGGACCTTTTAATTACCACTATAACTCACCTGCCTTTGCACTCCTCACTTTCATGTATATTGACCCATCAGTGAAACCACTGCTGTGCATATTTTCCATAAACCTTGCGGCCATTTTACTCTATTACGTGTTCTGCACGTTGCACTCTTATGTACATAGTTCCATCCGTGAAGCCACTACCACACCTGTGTTTATACCTGTGGGCTATTTATATTTTTACTTTTTATTTTTATTTAGTCGTATGGCTAATCGTGTCTTCTGTAACTGTTTTATTCAAATTCTTCTCTCTTGCTTTATTGTGCAGTAGCCTGGTGGAGCACCAACAATTTTGTTGTGCTGTACAACTGTACGATAACAGGAAAGCCTGTTCTATTCTAGTCTGTTCTATTCGCTACTTTTTTGTTAATTTGCAACTTTTTTCAATTTTTCCTCATAAAATTGTGGGTTTTTTCTTGTAAATTTGTTAAACTTTTTTCTCCTAAATTTTCACTTTTTTTCAGAAATTTGCTATTGTTTTTGTAAATGTATCATCTTATTTTGTTATCATTTTTCCACATTTTTGCCATAATTTGGCAACACTTTATGTAAATTTGGAACTTTCTCAAAACACTTTCAACTGTTTTTTACTGGGGACTGTTACGTCTGGAACTGGAGTCAAGGAGGAGAGCTATAGTGGAGCTGAACACAGGTTTTTTATATTATAGGGCGCAGTGCACCTGACCACACGTACAGCCGCTGGCAGAGGCAAAGCGGGAAGACAGCGCCCCCTACCTGCAGCCCTTCTTATACTCACGGGGTTGGCGGAACCGGAACATGGAGCCACCACCCCGTGCCACACAAATAAGTGCTCCAAACACAATACACATATGAACAATAAATAATTACACAACCCCCCCCTTCCCCCCCCCCCCCCCCCGTAGAAAATCCAAACACACATACAATCAGCCCACCCCAATTTGGAACCCGAATCAGCCGCTAAACAAAACTAAACTAAAATCACAAAAGGGGTCTATGGCATTCACACAAAATAACTAAAATTAGGGTAGACGGGTAGACTGCCGTCCTACCCCCCACACGGCGAGGCGGGTTATTCTGCCGCCTATGATATATAAAAGTCCCGTTAAAAAAAATTACTGCCATGTCTCCTACTTAAACAGAACACCAAAATAATCCCAGAACTATAAATACATATTAACAGCTCACAATCCACGATCCAAGATGGCGCCCACAGCGGTCGACATGGTGCTTCGCTGTGCTCTTTGTTTGTTTTTGTTTGTCAATTGTGTGTCTGCTTGCACTTATACCCGTGAAGAACTTTTAAATATCAGGACTTTCACCCCCACGGACCTCCTCCCAGTTTTTCTAGCCCCTGCCGCCGATCTGGTTTATTGTTTGGCTCGGAAAGTGAGACGGCGGAAGAGAGGAAGACGAGCGGGCGCTCTCGTGCGACTTCGCAGGAGAGGCTCGCGAACGGCGCTGCCTGGCATATTTCTGTCCAATACCAACTCTCTCTCTAACAAGGTGGATGAACTGAGACTGCTGATGCGTTTTAAGGACCTCGCCTCCTCAGCTGTCCTCTGCTTTACTGAGACCTGGCTCCGGGAAAATATACCGGACAGCGCGCTGCGCCTCGACGGCTTCCAGCTCTTCCGTGCTGATCGTGACACAGAGCTTTCCGGCAAGACCACAGGAGGCGGTGTCTGCTTCTACATCAACTGCATCTGGTGCTCTGATGTAACGGTAATTTCCAAACACTGTTCTCCTGCCTTGGAATTTCTTGTTATCAATTGCAAGCCCTTCTATTCCCCACGGGAGTTTGCTTCTTTCATAATGATCGCTGTGTACGCCCCTCCCGACGCGGACACGCGCGAAGCTCAGCGCGTGCTCGCGGATCACATTCAACACACAGAGCGGAGTTTTCCAGACTCGCTGATTATTGTGGCTGGCGACTTTAATCAGTGCAATCTGAGCCACGATCTCCCCCGCTACAAACAGTTTATTAAATGCCCCACCAGAGGATTAAACACACTGGATCACTGTTACACCACAGTGAAAGACGCATATCGCGCTGTCCCTCGAGCTGCGCTGGGATTATCTGATCACGTGATGGTTCACCTCATTCCCACATACAGACAGAGATTGAAGCTCACTAAACCTGTTGTGAGCACTACGAAGATACGGACCAGTGATGCTGAGGAGAAGCTGGAAACGTGCATGGAAATATCTGACTGGGACATGCTTAAAGGAGCCACGCATGATCTGGATGAGTACACGGACACTGTGAACTCATATATCCACTTTTGTGAAGAGAACATTCTTCCATCACGCACCAGGGTGAGTTACTCTAATGACAAACCCTGGTTCACAGCTAAGCTCAGACAGATCAGGAAGGAGAAGGAAGCAGCGCTGAAAAGTGGAGACAGGGACTGCTACAGGGAGGTTAAATACCGGTTTAACAGAGAGCTGAAGAGGGCTAAATCTGTGTACTCAGAGAGACTCCAGCAGCAGTTCACTGCTAATGATTCGGCTTCCGTGTGGAGAGGACTGAGGCAAATCACCAACTATCGACCTAAGGCTCCTAAAGGTCAGGATGACAAAGCCCTTTGTCAGAGACTGTCCCAACACTATGCCCGTTTTGACACCTCGTCATCTGTGTCCAACTCCCCCCCTCCCTCCAGCTCCACAGCCTCCACATTCCCTACTTCATTTAAGGCACCCCCCCCTCCTCCCCCCCTCCCCTTATCATCAGTGAGCAGGATGTGCTCAAACAGTTCTCCAGACTGAACCCGCGCAAGGCCCCCGGCCCAGACGGCGTGTCTCCCTCCACCCTGAGACTCTGTGCGAAACAGCTGGCTCCTGTATTCACAGACATTTTTAACACCTCCCTTAAGTTATGCCACGTGCCATCCTGCCTCAAATCCTCCACCATCATCCCTGTCCCCAAGAAGCCACGGATCACTGGACTTAATGACTACAGACCTGTAGCGCTCACCTCTGTAGTCATGAAGTCCTTTGAGCGCCTGGTCCTGTCCCACCTCAAGTCCATCACCACCCCTCTCCTGGACCCGCTGCAGTTTGCCTACCGAGCCAACAGGTCTGTAGACGATGCAGTCAACCTGGCCCTCCACTCCATCCTGCAGCACCTGGACTCCCCGGGAACCTACGCCAGGATCCTGTTTGTGGACTTCAGCTCCGCATTCAACACCATCCGCCCCGCTCTGCTCCGGGACAAGCTGTCCCTGCTCAACGTGCCTGACTCCCTCTGCAGGTGGATCATCGACTTCCTGACGGACCGGAGGCAGCATGTGCGGCTGGGAAAGACTGTCTCAGACTATACTAGCATCAGCACCGGATCACCCCAGGGCTGTGTACTTTCCCCCCTACTCTTCTCCCTTTACACCAACTCCTGCACCTCCAGCCACCAGTCTGTCAAGTTGATCAAGTTTGCGGACGACACCACCCTCATCGGGCTCATCTCCAACGGCGACGAGTCCGCCTACAGGAGAGAGGTGGCCCAGCTGGCGTCCTGGTGCAGCAATAACAACCTGCAGCTGAACGCTCTGAAGACAGTGGAGATGATTGTAGACTTCAGGAAAGTCACTACTCCTCTGCCCCCCCTCACCCTCTCAGGCTCTCCCATCACCACTGCTGATTCCTTCCGCTTCCTAGGCACTACCATCACCAGGGACCTCAAATGGGAGCTGACCATCAGCTCACTCATCAAAAAAGCCCAGCAGAGGATGTTCTTCCTGCGGCAGCTGAGGAAGCTCAAGCTACCCACCAAGATGTTAGTGCAGTTCTACACAGCCATCATCGAGTCCATCCTCACCACCTCCATAACCGTGTGGTACGCAGGAGCCACTGCCAGGGACAGACTAAGGCTGCAGCGCGTCGTGCGCACTGCTGAGAAGGTGATCGGCTGCAAGCTCCCATCTCTCCAGGATCTGTACATCTCCAGGACCCGGAGGCGTGCTGGCCGGATCATAGCCGATCCCTCACACCCTGGTCACGTACTGTTTGCCCCCCTCCCCTCTGGTAGAAGACTTCGGTCCATCCAGACTAAAACCTCCCGTCACATGAACAGCTTCTTCCCCTCTGCCATTAGACTGCTGAACACTAAGTGACTCTCGTGCACCATGTACAGCAGCTCAACCAGACTCATGTCAATCATCACTGTTTTCTTCCTGCGTTACCGACTGCACTATATAGTTCTCCACAGTATCTGCTGCTGGCTAATATATATTTTAACTGTTGACCAGTATCACTTAATCTTATCCTACACTTTATTACATGTATAGTTTATTTCTCTTATCTTATCATGTTTAATGTTGCAGCATTGTACCGAGACAAATTCCTAGTTTGTGTACTACATGAACAATGGCAATAAACCTGATTCTGATTCTGATTCTGATTCTGATTCTGAATACACATCCATGGCTCAGTGAGGATGACCCGTGGCCCCCCAGACCCTTCACCATCCAGTCCACCCCTGGAGGTAGCTCACTTCCCGGCTGCAGCTGGTTGCCTCAGTCCCGATGCGCCATCTCCTCCACACCTCCAAGCGCACCGATCGTCTGGGGCCATGCCCAACTGCCTTCTTCGGGCCACGCCGTAACTCATTAGGATGATGTCATGAGCCATCTGACAGCAGAGGATAACCATCGTGCCACTTGCCCATCACCTGCAGCCAGCCCTGGTACTGCTCCATCTTCTGCTTCTCTCTCACCCACCTGGACCTCGCCTCCGCCCGAGCCCGAACCCAGTCCGCAACTCCAAGCGGGGCCCTGCACAGCCTGCGGTGTCTCTGCCTGGCAGTCGCTCTCCCAGTGCCACTTGGTCCTGCCCCGACTGCTTGTAAATCCACTGTGGATGCTGCCGATGTGGCCCCATGTTCACTGGACCACCATAGCGGTGCTCCAGGAACACCTGGGACCGTCTTTTGGGCATCCGTCGCCGTCACAGGCTGTCCCCCATGCCACCTGGTACCCTCGTCCAGGGCAACTCGGACACTGGTGCCGGGGCCCTCCTGCAGTGACCCTGAGCGCAACAAGGCCTGTCCACTTTCCGGAGTGCCCAGCAATTGTTCATCCCACACAGCATCATCCTGAACTCTCGGAACCAGTCGATCCCACAGTCTGCAGCCCAACCATTCTTCCCCAGTGCTGCTCCTGATGGAAAACCCGAGGCCATAGAACAGGTTGCAGCCCATGATATTTGTGCCGCAGGCTGTCACGACAAGCTCCAGATGGGCCATCTCCGCCGACTTGTACTGAGTCGTCAGTCTGACGGTACCCACCGTGGCCAACCGTCCTCCTCCATAGCCGCAAAGCGGCGCCGAGTCACCTCCAATTCTGTAGTTGGGAAAACATTCTCTGACCGTAGCCCATTTCAGCAGTGAACTCTCCGCCCCCGTGTCAATCAGCATTGGTACCGGTACTCCATCGAACTCTACTGTGCAATATGTGTGCCCACTGGTGCTCAGGGACACAGTATGAATCACAGTCGGGGCGGGAGGAGTCGAGCTCTTGCACGGGCTATCTTGTTCCACTGACTGGCACACCCTAGCAAAATGATGTAGATGGCCACAATTGCCACAGCACTTTCCTCTTGCCGCACACTCTCTGGCCTTGTAGCGATGTTTCGTGGACCCGCAGTCCATACACCTGGGCTTCCCCGAGGCAGACCTCATCCGTACAGCGTTGGCACTCTCAGCGTCATCCTCAACACTCCCATCACTATCTGGGTCCACTACCTGTGTGGCCATGGAGGATCCCAACTCTTGTTGTGACAGAGGCTCCCGTAGCTCCCGGGTTAGCTTATCTGCTGCCTCCAGCTAGAGAGCCAACTCGATGGCCTTGGCCAGCACCAACTCACCTGGAAATGTGAGCAGCTTAGACCGGACTGCAGCACAGTTGGTGTGTTCCGCATACTGGTCGCAAACCATTTCTTCCTCCAACAGTCCGAACCGACACTCAGCGGCTAGCTGCCTCAAGTTTGATACAAACTGCTGGATGGGTTCACCAACCTGTTGGCAGCGCTGTCGGAATTTAATCCTCCAGACGATGACGTTGTCCGGTGCCCTGAAATGGCACAGCATTAGCTTGACTACTTCTTCACAATTGTCCGCGTCACCAAGTGTGCCCAAAATCCTCTGGCCCTCCATTCCCAGGTTGTGCACAAGCAACGCACGCGCCCTCAGCTTCTCCATCCTTCCCAGGTCCATCCATCTATCTATTCATCCGTCTTCTTCCGCTTAATCCTTTTTGGGTCGCTGGGGGGCGGGGTGGCGGTGGCTGGAGCCTATCCCAGCATCTGTGGATGAGACGCAGGGTCCACCCTGGACAGATCGCCAGTCCATCACAGGGCCAACACAGAGAGACAGACAACCATTCACTCTCACAGTCATACCTAAGGACAATTTAGAATCCCCAGTTGACACCAATTAGCCTAACTTGCATGTTTTGGGCATGTGGGAGGAAACCAGAGAAATCCCGGCATAAACCCACGCAGACACGGGGAGAACATGCAAACTCCACACAGATCACTCTTGGTCAGGGGTTGGGATCAAACCCGGGATCCCCCAGCCAAGGGTGAGTTGCTGTGCTGCCGCAGTGCTAACCACTCCACCACCTTGCTGCCCCTTTCCCAGGTTCAACGCCACCATATACGTTTTAAAGACTTCGTACCGCTGAGGCCACGGTACAGGCTGCTCACCTGTGAGCTCCAAAAACGGCCGAAATGGTGCTCCACACGCTTCCATGGCTTTTCTTCTCATCGCCAAATGTTATGTCTGGAACTGGAGTCAAGGAGGAGAGCAATAGTGGAGCTGGACAGACGTTTATTATCATACAGGGCGCGGTGCACCTAGCCACGCATACAGCCGCTGGCAGAGGTAAAGCCGGAAGAGACCACCCCACTACCCGCAGCCCTTCTTTTATACATGGGGTTGGCGGAACTGGAACATGGAACCACCACCCCGTGCCACACAAATAAGCGCTCCAAACGCAATACACATATGAACAATAAATAACTACACAACAGGGACTACAGATGGAAATTCGTGAGAAGGCTCTAATCTGGTACAGAGCACCTTTACCCTGTGTTTAATGTTTTTTCTGTACATGGCCCCCGACAAATAAACCAATAAACTAAAACTGTAAACATACAACTTTTTCTAGTATATTAATGACTTTTTTCTCATAAATTTGCTATTTTTTGTAAATTTTTCCCTTTTTCCTCATAAATTTGTGACTTTTTTCTTGTAAATTTGCTAAAAAAAAATTCTTGTAAATTTGCAGGCTTTTCCTCCTAAATTTTCACTTTTTTCCTCATAAATTTGACCTTTTTGTAGTAAATTTGTGACCTTTTTTGACATAAATGTGCTACTTTTTTTGTAAATGTATAATTTTTTTCGTAGAATTTTTCCAATTTTTTCTCATAAATTTGCAACTTTTTTCATGTGATTTTACCTGTGGCGCCATTGCTTATATATGATAAAAGATGCCAAGTCACAATAAAAATGGTCACAAATTCATAAGATAAAAGTCAAAAATTTATGAGAAAACGGTTGCAAGTTTAAAAGAAAAGAATTGCAAATTTGAGGGGGAAAAAATTGCCAATTATGAAAAAAATGTTACAAATTTACATGAAAAAAGCTTGCAGATTTATGAGAAAGAAGTCAAAAATGAAATCTGAAAGGAAAAAAGTCTAAAAATTTGAGAAAAAAGCTTCAAGTTAAATTTAAAAGTTTAAAATTAATGTAAAAAAATGCTCAAATTTACAGGAAAAACATCAAAATTTCTAAGAAAAAAGTCACAAAAAAGTTGCAGTTGTGAGAAAAAAACTTTATATTTATGAGAATGAAGTTGCAAATTTACGTGAAATAGTCACAAATTTATAAGACAAAGCTTGAAAATTTAAAAGAAAAATTTGTGCATTTAAAACAACATAACGTGTAATTTTAAGACAAAAGGTACATTTATGAGGAAAAAAAATGTCTGATTTGTCTTTCACAAATTTGGTCTAGAATATCTAGAATAGGATGTAAGTCAGGGGTGTCCAATCATGTGCTATGAAGGGCCCAGACCCTGCAGGCTTCACCTCCATCCAGCGTCTTCAACAGCAGATTCCACCAAACTTCTTCCCACCGACTGCTGATCAGTGAAAACACCTGCTGAAGAGACTGGCTAGAAGAGAGAACCTGCAGGGTCTTGGCCCTCCAAGGCACATGGTTGGACACCCCTGATGTAAAGTGTTATTAAAAAGGTTTGGAACCCAGAACATGTTATCACTGATTTCATCTTTTTCATCTAACTGAGTTTCAGAGGAAGAACAAATCATCACAGTTTAATATAAATCTGATTTTCCTGCCTGAGTTCAGACATTTTAACCCCACATGACAGTCATGAGGCCGTCAGCTGACCAGCTGGCACTTTTTTAATTCAGTAAATTAAACAGCAGAGAGATTAAATCAGGGTGAGGAGGATGTCCGACGTTCTCTCTTAGAACAGCTGGAACACGTCTCTTTAGAACAGAAATGTGAGTCTCTAAAGGAAAATAGAAAAAAATGACCATCAGTTAAACTCTGTTGGATCTTTGTTTAAAATACACGATAAACTGGAGAGAAACCACATGTCTGTGTTCTGTGCTTAATTGCTGACTAAACTACAAAGGACCAAAGCCAGAACCCAGTATCGGCACAGTTTTTTTCCCCCAAGCTGGAAAAAAGAGAGAATAGCACCAGTGCTAAGGATACATGCAAAACAAATATGTTGGAAGGAAATTTGCAACTTTCCTTATAGATTTGAAATTTTTTCTCATAGATTTGACATTTTTTTCATGTAAAGTTGCAGGTTTTCTCTTAAGTTGCAACTTTTTTCATTTTTGCAACTTTTTCATGTAAATTTGCAGCTTTTTCACAATAATTTGCAACACCAAAAAAAGACAAAACAATCACCATTTTACCGGCAGATAAAGGCAGAACCATAGTAGTCATGGATACAAAAAAATATGAATCACAGATGGAAAACATGTTAGGAGACAGTGGTACATATGAAATTTTAAGGAAAGACCCCACAGAAACAAAGAGAATTAAAGCTGCAAGCAGCAATAAGCGGGCCCTCGCGTCCTCACTAGACCTCAGCCTCGCCACTCAGAGCACGTAACTCCGCCCAGGCTCCATCCATCCCTCCCTAACTCTCTCCCTCCCACTCTTTGTCCATCCGTCCCTCCATACCGCCATCCGCCCATCCATCTACCATCCAACAGTCCATCAGTCCATTCGTCCATTCATCCATCCATACCGCCATCCATCATCAGACCAACCATCTGTCCATTGCAAGATAGGGCCTTGGTAGAGGTATGAGCTTGTGGATTACATCCATAGTCGAAAGGCCACTTCTGGTGAAAATTTCACCAGAAAATTTGTTTGAATTTAGACAAGGTATGCCATCGTTATAAATGTTTAACTTAGGGGACACTATAGCTATATGTGGTACAATCATATAAATCTGTTCTAGGTAGGAGAAGTATCACATATATACAGTATTCAGTTTGGCTCCACTTTGAATATTTATGTGTAAATTATTGACAAATTCCTGTCCATTGGCGGTAGTGGGCACTGTAGCTATGTGTCATTGTTTATTATACAAATGTTCAGTATTGGCTACCTATTCACCACAAAAAATTTGGTTGAAATCAGACAGTGTATACCAGAGTTACAGCCATTGGAAGGGTGATGGCGATACCCCAAACTTGGCCACGCCCATGTAGCCAAACAATCGGGCATTTGGAAAAGTTTTCAATAACTTTTGATGGCACATAGGTATAGATAATTATCACCATAAATGGTACCAATCAGACAATTTATTTCTGAGATATTGAAGAAAACCTTTGGTATAACCTTCATGTCTTCAAGAGAGGGCGCTATTGCTAGTCATGAATATTCATAGCTATAATTGTTCAGAGGCATACCTGTATACATCATACCTATCTTGGTGCCAATCAGACATTCCACTACCAAGGTATTCAAAAAAACAACATGACACAAAACTCTGATGCAAAACTTTCTGCCTTCTATAGGTGGCGCTTTAGATTTCTATGAATATTGCTCTATAGAACTGTTTGAAATTGGACTAAAAGCCACAATATTGAATTTGGTTGAAATCCAACAATGCATACCAGAGTTATCTTCTTTTAGATTTGATTGGCGATTGGCAACCAGCTTACAGATGCATTACCGTCACTGATTTGATTATCATCACTCTGTATCTTTGTATAAGGAGTTCTGAACAACTCCCTATGTGTGGAAAAAATTATCCGCCCTTGGACTGTGTCCGAGGTAGCCATTAGAAGGATCATAGAATGATCATGGCGAGGCATCAAACTTTACCATCCCACTACAGCCAAACCATTGAACTTTTGGAAAAGTTTTCAATAACTTTTAATGGCACATGGATATAGATGGTTGTCACCACAAATGAGTTCAATCAGACTAAAACCCTAGGATGAGTTTGTTCAAAAGCACAGGCAGGAAATCAGGTCACCATCACTTCCTGCCAAAATGGCCGACTTCCTGTTGGGTGTAGACATCACTTCTATGGAGTTTCTTGCGTGTCTTGACATGATAAACATATCACCCGATTTTCATCTTTCTACACAAAAGTACGTGTGTACTGCTCCCCATTGACTTCATGTTAGGTGGCGCTGTCAAGTCATTTTAGATAGATAGATAGATAGATAGATAGACTTTATTGATCCCAAACTGAGAAATTACAGTGTAACAGCAGCATGACAGTAGACAACCCAAACCAACAGAAATACACGCAGCATAATTCCCACAGTTTCATTGTGCTGTACAACTGTACAATGACAATAAAGCCTAATCTATTCTATAATAAAAAAGAGTTACCCAGGGAAGTACAAATGCTTAGATAACTTTATATTATGGCGCATATTTAGAGCGCATATATGGCATTCATATTCACCCACATATACCTAGTAGGCATGACGGTGCATATTCTGGAAGCTTCACGTCTCAATGGCCAAAGAGGACCTGACCCTGCAGAGACCTACGGGAGGTGTGAAGTTGGTTGCTTAGGAGACGAGAAGTGGGAGAGAATGTCCCAGCAGGAGCCCCGGAGGCTACAAGGATGAGAGAGACAATGGAGACGCCAAGGAGCCTCGGGGGCTGTATGTTTGCTCAAGGACTGTGGGTTGGAGGGGTGTTATTTGATGTTGGGGGTTTTGTGTCTTTGGAGGGTATAAGAACAGTGAAGGATGATTGTTCTACCTCTTTTCTGAGATTCTGTTCTTGTTGGAGGATGTGACCTCTCAATAAACCAACCCTGAGAAATAAACTCAGTCTCGTTTGTGAAAGGCATCCTCTACACTGGTGACCTACGACAAACTATGGCCGGTGGCGACGATCTTCCCCCACCGGACTCTTCAGGAGCCAACCGGGTTAACGCAGCTACCACACTACAGCTGCCCGATTTCTGGCAACATAACCCGCGCTCCTGGTTTACCACTGTGGAGGCGCAGTTCCACCTTCGGGGAATCTCAGCGGACGCAACGAGGTTCTACCATGTCGTCGCGAAGCTGGACAGCCTCACAGTGCAGCGGGTGGAGAGCCTGACCAACCACCCGCCCCAGGACGACAAGTATGGTGCACTGAAAGCCGCCCTAATTCGAGCTTTCACTCCCTCGCAGGGAGAGTGAGCAGAGAGACTTCTGGCGCTGACAGAAGGGGAAGCAGACAGGCCGGCAGATCTGATGGCGAGGATGATGAACCTGAGAGGCGAAGATGATGACAGTTTTATCTTCGCCCACCTCTTTCTCAGAACACTACCGCCAGCAGTGAGAGTCACCCTGGCCAGCTCACAGCTGCTCAACGACCGCGACTACCACGGGCTGGGCCAGGAGGCGCAGCGGCTCGTCGACGCCCATAGACGACACGCAGCCACGACGGCGGCAACGGAGCTGAACGCACCCCCGCGAGACGAGGGGAGACCAGAGGCCGCAGCACCGGACCCACTGACGTCAGCAGCGGCAGAGACCAGGAGAAGCGGAGCGGACAGCACCCTCTGCTTTTACCATTGACGTTTCGCCGAGAGGGCACGCAGATGCATCCCACCGTGCCAATACAAGCGCCAGGGAAACGTCAAGACCGAGAGTCGGTAGCAGCTGCTGCTCTCGGCGCGAAGAACAAGCTGCTTTTCGTGACGGACGCAAATTCAGGGAAGGATTTCCTGGTGGACACAGGCTCCCAGCTGAGTTTTGTCAAACCTTCCTACGCAGACCTGCTGGCGCCTTCCAGCGGACCCCTGGTGCTAGCGGCAAATGGCTCGACGATCAAAACCTATGGGGAGAAGACGCTCCTTCTATCCTTCCAAGGGCACACCTTCGAGTGGACCTTCATCGTAGCTGCAGTTAGCAACAACATGTTAGGTGCTGATTTTTTATGCTCAAACAGTTTATTAGTTGATCTTACTAATAGACGTATGGTAAATGCACTGTCTTTCCACTCTATCTCCTGTACAGCTCGGGTGGCCCTGCCTTCTGCACATCCTAATGTCACAGCTGCGGGTGGTAAGTTTCATGCACTACTCAATCAGTTCCCAGCACTCACAGTCCCAACATTTTCAGCGTCAATAGCTAAACACGGGGTTGAGCATTTCATAACTACCTCCGGCCCCCCTGTTTTTGCAAAAGCTCGGCGTTTGGACCCAGCTAAACTGGCCATTGCGCGCGAGGAATTCGCCAACTTAGAAAACTGGGCATTGTTAGACGCTCTAACAGCCCTTGGTCGTCACCCCTGCATATGGTCCCCAAGGCTGACGGCTCGTGGCGGCCTTGCAGTGATTTCCGCAGGTTAAATAATGCTTCAGCACACGACCGCTACCCGATTCCGCACATCCAGGATTTTTCGGCGCATTTGGCGGGGGCGCGCATCTTTTCCAAAATAGATTTGGTGCGCGGTTATCACCAAGTCCCAGTCCACGCTCAAGACATACCCAAAACGGCAGTAATAACCCCCTTTGGGCTTTTCGAGTTTTTGCGCATGCCTTTTGGCCTCAAAGGCACCGCACAGACGTTCCAACGCATGATGGATACGGTGTTGCGTGGCCTCCCTTTCGTGTTCGCCTATTTGGATGATATTTTGGTAGCCAGTGCATCCGAGGTCGAACACGAACGTCACCTCACAGCGGTTTTTCAGAGGCTGACAGAGCATGGGCTGATAATTAACCCAGCGAAATGTCAATTCGGGGTAGCGCAAATCGATTTTTTGGGCCACCGCGTTTCTCCAGAAGGAGCGGTCCCGCTGCCCAATAAAGTACGCGCGATAACGGAGTTTCCCCAGCCGCAGACAGTTAAAGCATTGCAAGAATTTTTGGGGATGGTCAATTTTTATAACCGTTTCCTTCCCAGCACGGCACAGCTCATGCACCCACTGTACGCGGCACTAAAGAAACAAAAACCTGCAAATAAGGTCGAGTGGTCCCCGGAACGGGAGCGCGCTTTCTCCCAGGTCAAGTCGGCCCTGGCGAACGCTGTGCTGTTGGCACACCCCGTGCCAGCAGCTCGCATGGCACTAACCACGGACGCTTCCGACGTAGCAGTGGGGGCGGTTGTCGAGCAACTGGTAGCAGGGAGCTGGCAACCGCTTGCGTTTTTCAGCAAAACATTGCGCGATAACGAGCGGAAATACAGCGCGTTCGATAGGGAGCTTTTAGCCCTGCATCTGGCCATCCACCACTTCCAGTTCTGGCTGGAAGGGCGCCGTTTCACCGCGTTTGTAGACCACCAACCATTAACATTTGCAATGGCCAAGATTTCAGAGCCGTGGTCGGGCCGACAGCAGAGACAGCTGGCCGCGATTTCAGAGTTTACCACCAACATTCAACATGTGGCGGGCAAACACAATGTGGTGGCAGATTGCCTTTCGCGCGCAGTTGCAACGCCAGGCCCCCAGGGGGCAGACGCGGTGGCCGTGGACGCGGGCCAGGCTTGCGGCGCGGAAGCGCTCGCAGCCCCGGTCTGCGTAGGCTTAGATTATGCAGCCATGGCCGCCGAGCAGGTTAACGATGTGGATGTGCGCGCGCTCCAGTCTGGGCCAACAGGGCTAAGGCTGGAGCACAGGGTGCATCAGACAGGTATGCCTCCTCTAATCTGCGATATCTCCAAGGGGCGCCCCCACCCCGTGGTCCCAGCTGCGTGGCGCTGCCGTGTTTTTGATTTAATCCATTTGCTGGCACATCCGGGAGTTCGCGCATCGATCAAAATGGTGGGAGAAAAATTTGTTTGGCCGGGGCTGCGTAAACAGGTCAAAGAGTGGGCCGCAGCCTGCACAGCATGTCAAAGAGCAAAGATACACAAGCACACGCGGGGCCCCGTAGAACTTTTTCACATCCCGGCCAAACGCTTCGACCACGTGCATATCAACTTGGTGGGACCCCTCCCGCTGTCGCAGGGTTTCACACACCTTCTAACCATGGTGGACCGCACAACGCGCTGGCCAGAAGCGGTCCCCCTGGCGTCAACTACAGCAGCAGACGTGGCGCGCACGTTTTTAATGGCTTGGGTCGTGCATTTTGGAGTCCCGTCAGACATAACGTCTGACAGGGGTCCCCAATTCGTTTCCGAGCTCTGGTCATCCATGGCCCTCAGTCTGGGGGTGAAAATTCACCGCACTACCGCTTATAACCCTCAGGCCAACGGTTTGTGCGAACGCTTTCACCGGTTATTGAAAGCAGCCCTCAGAGCGGCTCTCACGGACACAAATTGGGTTGATAAACTTCCATGGGTTTTATTAGGGTTGCATTCAGCACCTAAGGAAGATTTACAAGCCTCTCCGGCTGAGCTAGTTTTTGCCCAACCCCTCCGGTTACCGGGCGAATTCTTTCCAGAAAACCCTGCACCAAATCGCCCACCCGCTCAGCTGCTGCAGAGCAACACGGGATCAAACACCCTCCCCGGCCCAGTTCATCACAGTTTCCCACGCGTTTTTGTGCCTAAAGCCTTAAAGAACGCAGAATTTGTCTTTGTCAGACATGACGCTCAGAGGCCAGGTTTAAGACCGCCTTATGATGGACCGTTCAGAGTGTTAGAAACTGGGAAAAAACATTTTTTGCTCAATTTGGGTGACAGGAGAGAATTAGTCTGCATTAACAGACTCAAACCCGCTTTTGTGTTGGCAGATGAACAAGTGCAATTAGCCAGGGCCCCCCGCCGCGGCAGGCCACCGGGGAGACACTCTTCTAAGCTTTCACAAGAATGTGCTAATGACCCTGATCCACAGATGCAAGAAACAGCTACAGGCAGATCGAAGCCTGCTTACAGCAGTTATGGCAGGAGGTTGAAGCCCAAGCAGTTGGAAGTGTGATATGTTGTGCCATTTTGCTGTTCTGTGTGATATGATATGTTTCTATGCATTTTGGGGTGTACTTTGTCCTTATGTAGACGTTTGGGGGGGGTTATATGGCGCATATTTAGAGCGCATATATGGCATTCATATTCACCCACATATACCTAGTAGGCATGATGGTGCATATTCTGGAAGCTTCACGTCTCAATGGCCAAAGAGGACCTGACCCTGCAGAGACCTACGGGAGGTGTGAAGTTGGTTGCTTAGGAGACGAGAAGTGGGAAAGAATGTCCCAGCAGGAGCCCCGGAGGCTACAAGGATGAGAGAGACAATGGAGATGCCAAGGAGCCTCGGGGGCTGTATGTTTGCTCAAGGACTGTGGGTTGGGGGGGGGTGTTATTTGATGTTGGGGGTTTTGTGTCTTTGGAGGGTATAAGAACTGTGAAGGATGATTGTTCTACCTCTTTTCTGAGATTCTGTTCTTGTTGGAGGATGTGACCTCTCAATAAACCAACCCTGAGAAATAAACTCAGTCTCGTTTGTGAAAGGCATCCTCTACAATATACTACATAGGCTGCTACTAGGTTAAATGATGGTGATCCTTATGAATCTATGGATAGTACCGACTGTACAAAGAAGTGGTATAAGGTGCAGGGTGAAATGTGAGGTATTAATTAGACTCTAGGTGAAGTATGGCAGCATTATTATCACCAAAATTCAACATTAGAGTGAGTTATTGTACAGTGAAATGGCATGTGGCAGAAAAGATTTCCTGTGCCTGGCCATTCGGCAGCAAAGCTGTAGCAGTCTGCTGGAGAAAGTGCTTCACTGTCTGTCCAGTGTGTGGTGGAGGGGGTGATCAGAATTGTCGATGATGGATAACAGTTTGTTCAGTGTCCTCCTCTCCACCACAGTCTCAAAGGTCTCCGGCCTGAGTCTAATTACAGAGCCAGCCTTCTTGATAACCTTGCCAAGTCTGTTGGTGTCACTGGCTCTGATCCTGCTTCCCCAACAAACAGCAGCAAAGAAGATGGTGCTGGCGACAACAGTCTGGAAGAAAAGCTCCGGCATTTCACTGCACACAATGAAGGATCTCAGCTTCTTCAGAAAGTAGAGTCTGCTCATCCCCTTCTTGTACACAGCGTCAGTGTTAGATTTCCATTCCAGTCCGTTGCTAATCATGACACCCAGGTATCTGTAGACCTCCACTACCTCCACATCCTTCCCCCTAATCTGCATTGGCTGTGAAGGTGCCCTCTTCTTCCTGAAGTAAGTCACCATCTCTCTCGTCTTGCTGATGTTCAGCCTCAGGTGATTCTGCTCTGTCCAGTCCACAAATCTCTCTACCAGTGCCCTGAACTCCCCCTCCTCTCCCCCTCTTATACACCCAACAACAGCCGAGTCATCACAGAATTTCTGCAGGTGGCATGACTCAGTGTTGTACTGAAAGTCAGTGGTGTATAAGGTAAAGAGAAAAGGAGAGAGCACAGTCCCCTGTGGAGCTCCCGTATCACTAGCCACCACTCCAGACAAGACACTGCCCAGCCGGACAAACTGTGGCCTGCCTGTCAGGTAGTCAGTAATCCAGGAGATCACAGAGCTGTCGACCCCCATCACCCGCAGCTTCTCACCCAGCAGCAGTGTCTGGGTGGTGTTAAAGGCACTGGAGAATCAAAGAATGTGATTCTCACAGTATCTCGTCCTCCATCCCGATGCAAATGAGCTTTTTGCAGCAGGTAGATGACAGCGTCTTCAACTCTTAAATGGGGCTGATATGCAAACTGCTGAGGGTCCAGTCATGTCTTCACCTGCAGCCTTAGGTGGGCTAAGATCAGTCTCTCCAGGACCTTCATCAGATGAGATGTGAGGGCAACTGGTCGATAGTCGTTCAGGTGTGATGAAGACGACTTCTTGGGGACAGGAACCAGGCAGGACGTCTTCCACAGCACCGGTGCTCTCTCCAGACTCAGGCTCAGGTTGTACAGGTGTTTCAGTATAGGAGCTAGCTGATTGACACAGGTCCTCAGGATCCAGGCGGAGGTGCCATCAGGGCCTGCAGTCTTCCGCTGGTGAAGTCTCTGCAGCTGTTTTTGCTTTTGTTAGCTCTAGATTAGATTATTGTAATTGTCTATTATCAGGTTGTCCTAAAACGTCTCTAAAAAGACTTCAGTTGATCCAAAATGCTGCAGCAAGAGTTTTAACAGGTACTAGAAAGAGAGATCATATCTCTCCAGTTCTGGTCTCCCTTCATTGGCCTCCATAGAGTTTAAAATTAAGTTTAAAATCCTTCTTCTCACTTTCAAAGCGCTAAACAATCAGGGCCCTTTTTATTTAAAAGATCTGATACTACCCTATTATCCTAACACAGCACTATGCTCCCAAAATGCAGGATTACGTGTAATACCTAGAATCTCCAAAAGTACAACAGGGGGCAGAGCCTTCAGTTATCAAGCTCCTCTCCTGTGGAACAAGCTGCCAATCTGGATTCAGGAGTCAGACTCGATCTCTGTTTTTAAGAATGGGGTTAAAACCTTTCTTTTTGATATAGCCTACAACTAGGGAGGGATCATGTGTTTCTGAACCCTCCCTTAATTATGCTGCTATTAGGTTTAGACAGCTGGGGGACCTCCAATAATGCACTGGGCTTCACTCCTTTCTTCATTCTCAATGAAATATATATATATTTTTTTTTTTTTTTGCTGGTCATTAACATCTGTTTGTTCTCTCCCATAGGTTGCGTCCCCATCGTGCTGTTTGCTCTCTACATGTCTGTTCTTTTCATCTTCTCTGTCCCCTCACCGCCAACCAGTCGCAGCAGATGACTGCCCCTCCCTGAGCCTGGTTCTGCTGGAGGTTTCTTCTTGTTAAAGGGAGTTTTTTTTCTCTCCACCATCGCCAAGTGCTGCTCACAGGGGATCGCCTGATTGCTGGGGTCTTTCTGTAACTGTGGAGGTTTCCCCTACAGTTGAAAGTGCTATGAGATGACTGTAGTTGTGAAATGGCGCTATATAAATAAAGTTGAATTGAACTGAATTGAGAGGCAGGGTCCCCGCGACCCAAAAAGGATTAAGCGGAAGAAGATGAATGAATGACTTGAATTGTTTCCTCACCTGGCCTGTAGTCACAGTGATGTGGGGTTGGTGCTGATGTGGTGCTGATTTTTGTGGGGTCATTCATATTTCCTCCAAAATATTACACTTTTTTGTCAGTCTTGAGGTCCCTGCAAAAAATGTTGAGTTTTCATGCACGCTGACAACCCCAAAAATGAGATTGTTTCGGCAGACGGGAAAAAAAATAATATTAACAGATACAATAGGGCTTTCACCTACTAATGTCAGTGGCTTGGGCCCTAAAAATGCTAAAAGCCCTTCTAAAACCTCTATTAGAAAGCAAAAAAATAACATAGGATGCATATGACCACCTAACACCTACAGCAAGCATTACCCCTTGGATATATGGAACACCAAAAATACACAAAAAGGACATTCCCCTGCGAGCCATAATAGACCGCATCGGATTAGCCACCTCATCATCATCATCATAGCAGTCTGTTGGGGGCAACAATGACTGTTTCATTTAGGTCTGATTAGATTCCTCCATGCAGCTCTGTCCTTCGCCTTGCGCTGCCAGGAACTCCTGACCTTGTTAACCCAGGCGACGTCCGAGCCAGTATGAGTTGCTTTCTGACTGACCATTTCATGAAACTGCTTGCAAAGTATTTGAGTACCGCTAGCTTTTGCTGGACTAGCGGCACATTGTTGGCAGATAGAGGTGGTATCAGTGGCAAGGACAGGCCAAGACAAACTGACTCCAGTATCTGTTGCAGTGACTGACCAGATGATAGGTTTGTTTATCTCAGCTCTTTGTGTAGTGCATGTCACGATGCACCGACTGGCAAAAGTCCACCACAGACCTTGCGACAGATGTGCTTATCTGCCAGGATGTCCAGTCTCACCCCGTGTAAATGGGAGTGGTCCACCACAGACCTGTGACAGATATTGTTTTTAGTTCTGCCAGGATGCCCAGTTTCACCCTCCACGCCCTCGGAAGAGCGGGGTTGCCAGTTGAGTCGCTGACGGCCCAACCCATGAGACAGGTAGTACCGGTTTTCATGGTTATCCGATAGCAAGCAAACCATTGCCTGACCTGAAATGAGTTAGTCCCAGCAATATCCAAAACCCAAACTTCAGGAAATGATCAATGCCACCTAGTATGATGCAGTACCGAAGAGCTGGCAGGGCACCTATACATGAGCAACGGATAACAATCACTGAGTGGAACTACACAGTGATTGACACAGTGTGGGACAATGATCTGGCAATCTCTTCCAACAGGGGCAGGGCTAAATAATGCCAACCCTAATGAGGAAAGAGATTGATGGTGTGTGCAGTAAGAGTGAGTGTGGAAATGAGTGGGCAGAACTAAGTGGGAACAGATGCGTGAAAGGACATCAGCAAGCATGTGGTTGAGGATGAGTGGGTCTGTGTATGTGTCTAAGAGTGTGCATGGGAGAAAATGTATGTGTGTGTGAGTGAACAGGGGGGTGACAGTGATAATGACACACAGCTGGTGAACAGGCAGGAGAGGGAGGTGTGGCCGAGCTGTCAGGGAGCCGAGCAGACCCCAGAGGCTCCCTGGGAGCGCCTGATGGAAAATACGACATAAAAATACACAAAAGAGTGAACGGCCACCGCGTCACAGAACTGGGCCTGAACATCAAGCCCAGTTCATGACAGTTACTTTTACGCCAGATGTAATAGGACACACACCTTCCAAAAAGTTCACCTTTGTCAGTCCACAGAGTATTTTCCCAAAAGTATTGGGGATCATCAAGATGTTTTCTGGCAAAAACTGAGACGAGCCTTTGTTCTTTTTGCTCAGCAGTGGTTTTCGTCTTGGAACTCTGCCATGCAGGCCATTTTTGCCCAGTCTCTTTCTTATGGTGGAGTCATGAGCACTGACCTTAACTGAGGCAAGTGAGTGCTGCAGTTCTTTGGATGTTGTTGTAGGGTCTTTTGTGACCTCTTGGATGAGTCGTCGCTGCGCTCTTGGGGTAATTTTGGTCAGCCAACCACTCCTGGGAAGGTTCACCACTGTTCCATGTTTTCGCCATTTGTGGATAATGGCTCTCACTGTGGTTCGCTGGAGTCCCAAAGCTTTAGAAATGGCTTTTTAACCTTTTCCAGACTGATTGATCTCAATTACTTTGTTTCTCATTTCTTCCTGAATTTCTTTGGATTGCAGCATGCAGCAACACCTTCATTTAAAAACTGCATTTTGTGTTTACTTGTGTTATCTTTGTCTAATATTTAAATTTGTTTGATCTGAAACATTTAAGTATGACAAACATACAGAAAAATAAGAAATCAGGAAGGGGCAAACACTTTTTCACATCACTGTATATGATGCCTCTTGAAGTTACTATGTCTCCCAGCTGGTCTGGGAACATCTTGGTATCCTCTCTGAAGAGCTGGAGCAGATAGCCAGGGAGAGGGAAGTCTGGGCTTCTCTGCTTGAGCTGTTGCCTCCGTGACCTGGACCTTCAGAAAAGCAGTAGAAGATGGATGGATGGATGAATGGATGGAAGTTACCAAATATGCTTCTTCACCCAATGAAGGGTTAACCCCTTGCTCTCTGGTCAATTTCCCTAAAAACGCCAAAAAATAACGTACCCAAAGTAAATCAAAAGCTGTTCTTCAACCCTTTGCAGCATCTTCATGGGGTTGGTCTCATTTAAAAGAAAACACTTTGAATTTTTTGGCAAAACAGTCATAATCTCTCTAAGTGTTCCTGCCACTGAGTAACAGTCATCTAAACATACTGAACTTGAAGAAAATAAATTTCGCCTGGGTGTTTTTTTGGATACAAATGCTTGCAAATAACACACAGCTTCAGATCCGGGCTGGAAAATGCAACAGAAATGTAGAACCAAGTGTTATCCAGCTGAGGTCAAAATTTTGTAACAATACCACAAAAAATGAATATATTACACAGCTTTGTTCTCAGGTAGTTCCCAGGCGTTTTTGAACTGTGCCAAATTGTGCCAAATGGCACAGTTTGGAAAAACGTCTGTAACTTTTGAATGATTCAATGCAGAAGCTTCATCTTGGGCTCTAATGAAAGGTGACACTCAGGGCTGTGTGTGTGTGTATGGGGGGGTTGTTTATTCATGAATGAATGAATGAATGAACAAACAAGCCCCCACACACAAAGAAGCATGCCACGTAAAAAATGTGTGGCTTTTTTTTACAAGAAAAAATAACCTAAAGTGCACTAAAAATTATTCTAAAATATTTGTAATGTAGAAGATAACAACTCCCCCCCACCCCCCCGCTACAGAGGATGGCCATCGGCCATCGCTACATGATGGAACAGTCATGTGGCGATGTGGCGACCGCGGCGCACAGTCCCCGCACCCCCCCCCCCCTCGCTACAGAAGAGTAGCAGGGGGTGGGGGCGTTCATGGTCCGGACGCAGTGCACGAACCGTGTACCGCGGGGACTGTGCGCCGCGGTACACGTCTGGTACACGCCCGTGGCCACCACCCCCACCCCCCGCTACAGAAGAGTAGCGGGGGGGGGGGCGTTCACGGTCCGGACGCGGCGCACAAACCGTGTACCATGGCGCACGGACTTCGGACTTCGTGCGCCGCACAGTTGTAATTTACCAATCAGTCAAAAGTCATTTTTGATTACAATTTTCAGGGATAAAGAATAATTTATCTTATAACACTTACCTGTCCACAACAGCATGTGGACGGTCTATGATGACCACGGAAGAGAATCCTAAATGTCTACTCTGCTGGGACAGCACCGCCTGTGGCTGAACAGGCCGATGCGCAAATGGCAGTCCCTGTCACACAGGTCGCACTTGTGGGTGGTCTCCGTGCTGCTGGGTCTGTGGCGGTTCTTCCTGCGGGTCCTTTTTTCATCTGCTGCAGCAGTCAGTCTCTCTTCACCCAGCCTTACACAAAACAGCTTTCGAACTTCTGTGCTTCAATTGGCTCGTTGTATTCGCAGCCGTTGGTAGGCGGGTCCTTCTTGCTAGGTTTTCAGTCATTGGTTCTTCAAGGTTTCAGAAACCCAATTCAAGGCTCTTACTAGTCGAATGAGAGGTCAATCACATCTAAACCAATCAAAGCACTCCTTTGGCTTTCTGTTCGCGGCTGTGTCTGTAGTGGAAGAACGGAAATGCAGCTTTTTTTTTCAGTGCCTCCTAGGACGCAGCGCCCTCGTGCGCACTCATGCGCCCTCATACGCTCTAGGACGCAGAGACATGGCCGCCCGTGGTACACCGGAGTGCAAGAGGTTAATCTGCAATTTTTCTTCTTATTAATTTGTTACTTTTTCCTCATTAATTTGCAATGTTTTTCATGTAAAGTTCCAAGTTTTCTCTTGTTAAACTGGTAATTTTTTCATATTAATTTTCAACTTTTTCTCATTAATTTGCAACAATTTTGGACATTTTTGAGTAAATTTGCAACTTTTTTCTCCACTTTTTTCATGTAAACTTGCAACTAACTGTCAGAACATTCACATGGATGCTGGTTAAATTTTCATTCTATGTTGTGGTTCATTCCTTCTTCAGTTGAAGAAGGAGTCCTATCAAGCTTGGTTGGCTTGTGGGACTCCTGAAGCAGCTGAGGTGTACCGGCAGGCCAAGCGGAGTGCAGCTCGGGTGGTTGCTGAAGCAAAAACCTGGGTATGGGAGGAGTTCGGTGAGGCCATGGAACAAGACTTTCGGTCGGCCTTGAAGAGATTCTGGCAAACTGTCTGGCGGCTCAGGAGGGGAAAGCAGCTCCCTGTCCATACTGTGTATGGTGTGGATGGGGCGCTGTTGACTTCGATTGGGGCTATCGTCGGGCGGTGGAAGGAATACTTCGAGGATCTCCTCAATCCCACTGATATGCCTTCCACAGAGGAAGCAGGGTTTGTGGATGAGGGGGATGACTTGCCTATCACAGTCGCAGGGTGGTTAAAAATCTCCTTGGTGGCCGGGCCCCGGGGGTGGACGAGATTTGCCCTGAGTACCTCAAGGCCCTGAATGTTGTTGGGCTGTCATGGTTGACACGTCTCTGCAACATTGATTGGAGGTCGGGGGCAGTGCCTTTGGCATGGCAAACCGGGGTGGTGGTTCCTCTTTTCAAAAAAGGGGACCGGAGGGTGTGCTCCAACTTTAGAGGGATCACACTCCTCACCCTCCCTGGGAAGGTCTATGCCAAGGTACTGGAGAGGAGAGTCCGGCCGTTGGTCGAACCTCGGATTCAGGAGGAGCAATGTGGTTTTCGTCCTGGCCATTGCACATCGGACCAGCTCTTTACCCTCTCGAGGGTTCGTGGGAGTTTGCCTAACCAGTTTACATGTGTTTTGTGGACTTGGAGAAGGCATTTGACTGCGTTCCTCGTGGTTTTTTGTGGGGGGTGCTTCGGGAGTATGGGGTATCGGGCTTGTTGTTATGAGCTATTCGGTCTCTGTACGACCGTTGTGAGAGTTTGGTTCGTATTGCCCACACTCGGTCGGAATCATTCCCAGTGAGAGTTGGACTCCGCCAGGGCTGCCCTTTGTCACCAATCCTGTTCATAATTTTTATGGACGCATGTTTTTTGTGACTTACAAGACACATCAAGAGCAAAATCAGTCCCAAATCACAACTATGTTTTTCTGCTGTGAATTTCCACTTAAGGAACACCCCCCACAAACAGGTGATTTTGGACAGAGCGTTTCTAGCTACGTAACTGTGTGAGTGTGAACAGGGCGTCCTTGAAAAAGAGAAGTTGCCTCTCAATGGAACGGCCCTGTATAAATAAAGTTTAAATAAAACTAGCAACAAGTCGGCTTGATGTGAGTCTTAAAAAACACAGAAATACTTTTTTTAATTGTGATTTTCTTTTTTTTCTTTTTTTTTTTTACCCATCTACAGGGGCTGCACAAGCCAGTGTACTCCTAGCGCCAGTCCCAAACCTGGGTAAATGGGGAGTGTTATGTCAGGAAGGGCATCCAACGTAAAACCTTTGCCAAATCAAACATATGGATCGTGACGAATGAGACTTTCATACCAGATAGGTCGAAGCCGGGTTAACAACGACTGCCACTAATGCTGTTAATGGACAGGTTGCCAGTGGAAATTGGGCTGCTGTTGGTCGAAGTTTGAGGAGGAGGAGAGGGGGAAGGTGTGTTAGGAGGGAGAGAGAGAAAAGGAAACGTAGAAGTGTGGAGGTGAGAGTAGGGATGTTAAATGCAGGGACTTTGACTGGTAAAGGCAGAGAGTTGGCTGATATGATGGAGAGAAGAAAGGTAGATATACTGTGTGTTCAAGAAACCAGATGGAAGGGAAGCAAGGCTAGGAACATTAGAGGTGGATTTAAACTGTTCTGCCATGGTGTAGGTAGGAAGAGAAATGGAGTAGGAGTAATCGTGAAGGAAAAATGCCCCACACGTTTGATGTCAGGTAGAAGAGAGAGGAATTCTGGAGTAACTTGGATGAAGTAGCAGAGAGTGTTCCCAGGGGGGAGAGAGTTTTGATTGAAACAGACTTTAATGGACATGTAGGTGAAGGGAACAGAGGTGATGAGGAGATCCTGGGTAGGTATGGTCTTAAGGAGAGAAATGTGGAAGGACAGATGGTTGTGGATTTTGCTAAAAGGATGGAAATGGCTGTGGTAAACACACACTTCAAGAAGAGAGAGGAACATAGGGTGACTTACAAGAGTGGAGGAAGGTGCACACAGGTGGACTACATCTTATGCAGAAGGAGAAATCTGAAAGAGACAGGAGACTGCAAGGTGGTGGCAGGGGAGAATGTAGCTAGACAGCATCAGATGGTAGTCTGTAGAATGACTTTGCAAAGTAAGAAGAGTAAGAGAGTGAAGGCAGAACTAAAGAATAAGTGGGGGAAGCTATAGAAGGAAGAAGGTCGCACAGAGTTCAGGAAGGAGTTGATACAGGCTCTGGGTGGTAGGGAAGAATTACCAGATGACTGGGAAAGTACAGCAAAAGTATTGAGGGAAACGGGTAGAAAGGTATGTGGTGTATCCAGTGGACAGAGGACGGAAGACAAGGAGACTTGATGGTGGAATGATGAGGTACAGCAAAGTATCCAAAGGAAGAGGTTAGCAAAGAAAAAGTGGGATAGTGAGGGAGATGAAGAAAGTAGACAGAAGTATTTGGAATCCAGGCGCATGGCAAAGTGAGAGGTGGTAAAGGAAAAGGCATATAGTTAGTTGTATGAGAGATTGGACACTAAGGAAGGAGAAAAGGACTTGTATCGATTGGTTAGACAGAGAGATGGAGCTGGAAAGGATGTACAGCAGGTTAGGCTGATGAAGGACAGAAATGGTAATATACTAACAAATGATGAGAGTGTGAGAAGGTGGAAGGAGAACTCTGAAGAGCTGATTAATAAAGAAAATGAGAGAGAGGAGGATGGATGAAGGAAAGATGGTGAACAAGGAAGTTCTGAGGGTTAGCAAGGCAGAAGTGAGGGCAGCTTTGAAGAGGATGAAGAACGGAAAGGCGGTTGGTCCAGATGACATACGTGAAGATATGGAGATGTTTGGGAGAGATGGCAGTGGACTTTTTGACCAGATTAATACAATCTTGGCGAGTGAGAGGATGCCTGAGGAGTGTAGAAGAAGTGTTTTGGTACCAATTTTCAAGAACAAAGGTGATGCTCAGCGCTGTAGTAACTACAGAGGCATAAAGTTGATCAGCCACAATATAAAGATATGGGAAAAAGTTGTTGAAGCCAGGTTAAGAGGAGAGGTGACAATCAGTGAGCAGCAGTACGGTTTCATGCCAAGAAAGAGTACTATAGAGGCAATGTTAGCTCTAAGAGTGCTGATGGAGAAGTATAGAGAAGGTCAGAAGGAGTTGCACTGTGTCTTTGTGGATCTAGAGAAAGTTTCTGATAGGGTGCAAAGAGAGGAAGTGTGGTGCTGCTTGACAAAGTCAGGAGTGGCAGAGAAGTATGTGAGGGTGGTGCAGGACATGTATGAGGACAGCAAGGTGGTGGTGCGGTGTGCTGTAGGAGTGATGGATAGGTTCAAGGTGGGGGTGGGATTACATCAAGGATTGGCTCTGAGCCTCTTCTTGTTTACCATGGTGATGGACAGGCTGACAGATGAGGTCATGCAGGAGTCTCCATGGACCATGATGTTTGCAGTCGACACTGTGATCTGTAGTGAGAGTAGGGAGCAGGTGGAAGAGAACCTGGAGAGGTGGAGGTATGCTCTGGAGAGAAGAGGAATGAAAGTCAGTAGAAGTGAGATAGAATACATGAGTGTGAATGAGAGGGAGGCAGGTGCAACAGTGAAGATGGAAGGAGTAGAGGTAGTGAAAGTAGATGAGTTTAAATACCTGGGGTCAACCATCCGAAGCAATGGAAAATGCACAAGAGAGGTGAAGAAGAGAGTGCAGGCAGGGTGGAGTGGGTGGAGCCGAGTGTCAGGGGTGATTTGTGACAGAAGAGTAGCAGCAAGAGTGAAAGGGAAGATTTACAAGATGGTAGTGAGACCTGCAATGATGTATGGTTTGGAGACGGTGGCGCTGACAAAAAGACAGGAGGTGGAGCTTGAGGTGACAGAGTTGAAGATGCTAAGATTTTCATTGGGAGTGACTAGGAGGGACAAGATTAGAAATGAGTATATCAGAGGGACAGCTCAGGTTGAGCAGTTTGGAGACAAAGTAAGAGAGGCAAGGCTGAGATGGTTTGGACATGTGCAGAGGAGGGATAGTGGAGATATTGGACAAAGGATGTTGAAGATGGAGCTGCCAGTAAGAAGGAAAAGAGGAAGACCACAGAGAAGATTGATGGATGTAGTGAAGGAGGACATGGAGAGGGTTGGTGTTACAGAGAAAGATGCAGGGATAGGGAGAGATGGAGGCAGATGATCCACTGTGGAGACCCCTGAAGGGAGCAGAAGAAGAAGAATATGCAAATTCACATGAAAAAGTTGCCAGTAAACATGGAAAAATATGCAAATTTAAATGGAAAAGTTGTAAATGTACTTGAATAAAGATGCAAATTTACCTTAAAAATTATACAAATTTACTTTAATAAAAATGACACAAATTTATGTGGAAAAATATGGAAATTTACACGAAAAACTTGCAAATTTATAAGAAAAAGGATGAAAATTTACATGAAAAAAGATGACAAATTCAATTTATGAATAAAAACACAGCTTGTTAGACTCGGACCCTATTCCTCCTCTACAGTCATGCTTAACAAAGGCTCGCCACAGGGCTGTGTGTTGAGCCCACTTTGTATTCATTGTACACATATGACTGCATACCTGTTCATCCCACAAACATTATAGTGAAGTTTGCAGATGACACAACAGTAGTGGGGCTCATATCAGGAGGAGATGAGTCCGCATACAGAGATGAGGTCCAGAAACTGGTGAGATGGTGCTCAGATAATAATCTGCTACTGAATACAAAAAAAACCCAAAAAGAACTCATTATTGATTTTAGGAAGCATAGCAGTGAGCCGCCTCCTCCATATACAGTATAGGCAAGGAGTGTGTGGAGAGGGTGGAGGCTTTTAAGTTTCTGGGTGTTCATATTTTTCACAACCTTACCTGGGCAGTTAACACCATAGCTACGATAAAAAAGGCCCAACAACGTCTACACTTTCTGAGGATCCTCAAGAGGAATGGCCTGAATGCACAGTTGCTGGTTTTATTTTATCGCTCTGCTATTGAGAGCATTCTGTCATATGGCATCACGGTTTGGTATGAGGGTTGTTCAGCCGCAGACTGCAAAGCCTTCCAGAGAGTGATCGAGACTGCGCAAAAAATCACTGGCTGTTCTCTCCCTTCTCTGGAAGAGATTTCCAGGTCTTGGTACCTCAACAGAGCTACTGCCATCATTAAAGACTGCACTCATCCAGGCCATGATTTCTTTCACTTGCTCCCCTCGGGAAAGCGGTACAGATCCCATAAAACTCAGACTACCAGGTTTAATCACAGTTTTTCCCCAGCAGCAGTACGTATTTTGAACGGATTTATGTAACACACACAGACTGCTGATATTATTTTAGGTTATTTTGTGGCAATAACCCTGTGTGTATAAGCTGGTCTTATATATCTATCGCTCAGTATGTTTTCATTATTCCTATGCACATAATGTATTCAACTTTTAGGTATTATTGTTTTAAGCGTTATTTATTGTTGTAATTACGAGAATGTTAAATGCATGAGTGAACTGTGAGTGTGATAGTTTGTTTTTAGGGAGCAGCATCTCAGTTTCGTTGCATTGTTTATTAGCAATGGAATGACAATAAAGGCACTTTGACTTTGACTTTGACTTTGAAAACAGCCCTAAATTTGTGAGGGAAAAAGTCATGAATTTACCAGAGAAAACCCAATTTACATTTATGTTAAAGACTGGTGCTTCAAAAGGATTTTATTCAGCTCTGAAACATGATATGGAAAGATTTATGATTATTTTTTGGGGGGTGGGGGGGTTGTCTGTTTTTCCTCCAGGTTGAGGGTGGTGGGCATCCCCCCCCCCCATCCCCACTTTGATTTACGCCCATGCACTGAAGAAATGACCTCCCTGGAGATGGTTAAAAAAAAAACAACCCTCAACAATCCAGTCTGACAACACAAACAGTCATGTGGGATGTGTTCAGGCTCGTTGACAGGCAGCCCCCCCCCCCCACACACACACACATGCTCCAGCAGTGGTTCCTGAGCATTAAAGCAGCTGCTGGACTCTGCAGGTGGAAGTACTTCCTGCTGCGGTTTCCTCCACACGGTTAAATGGAGATGTTAAGTTGAACTACACACACACACACACACACACACACACACACAGTGGCCTGCCAACATGGCCGACAGGCCACTTCATGTATCCACTGGATCTGTCGTCTCCAGCTCTCCATTTAACCCTCAACCCTCATTTAACCCACCAGAGTGGTGGCTCAGTTGGTAGAGCATCCGCCCCACACCCGGGAGGCAGGGGTTCAAATCCTGGCCGGGTCATGCCGAAGACCATATAAAAGTGGAACTTCCTGCTGTCCAGCTTGGTGCTCAGCAATAATGGAATGGAGGAGGGAACTCTGTGGCGGTGCCTTGCATGGCAGCGGCCCTCTGATTCTACACTTGGGGTGTGTGTGATTAACACTGTAGATAGGAAAAACACAATCTCATTCTACTGTACATGATTGGTTGTACGGTTGAATGACAATAAGGGTGATTTAATTTAAAGAACAAATTTCTCGTAGCGGTGCAGCGTTTCGTCTCTCTCTCTTTCACCTCTCTTGTGCGTTTTCCATTGCTTTGAATGGTTGACCGCAGGTATTTTAACTTGTCTACCTTCACTGTTACACCTGCCTCCCTCTCATCCACACTCATGTATTCTGTCTCGCTTCTACTGACTTTCATTCCTCTTCTCTCCAGAGCATACGTACCTCCACTTCTCCAGGTTCTCTTCCACCTGCTCCCTACTCTCACTACAGATGTCATCTGCAAACATCACGTTCCACTGAGACTCCTGACTGTCCACAACCATGGCAAAGTTTTTTCTCATAAATTTGTGACATTTCTTCCTCATGAATAAACTTTTTTCCTCATAAGTTTGTAAGTTTTGCTCATCACTTTGAAACTTTTTGTCATTTTTTCCTCATAAATTCACAATCTTTCCTCATAAATTAGCAACCCTGTTATTGAAAATTTGTTTAAAAAAATGTTTAAATAAATTTGTGACTTTTTTCATGTCTGGAGCTTTTTTGTTGTGATTTTAAGACTTTTTTGAATAAATTACCATCTTCTTTGTCTTACAAATTTGTAATTTTTTTTTCTCAAAATATTTACATTTTTTTCATGAATCTGAAATATTTTTCTTATAAAGTTTTGTCTTTTTCTCATAAATTTGTAAGTTTTTTAATCATAAATCTTCCTATTTCTCCCTCATAAATTTGCTACTTTTTCCAATAAATGTACAGGTTTTTTTGCAAATATTTGCTTTTTTCTCATACATTTAATCACATTTTTCATTGCTTTAAATCCTTTTTCTCATAAATTTTTGCCTTTTCCCTTCACATATTTGCCACATTTATCTGATAAACATCTAACTTTTTTCTCATAAATTTGTAATTTTTTTCTAGTAAATTTTCAGCATTTTTTTCCTGTAAATTTGCAACTTTTTCCTGTAAATTCTGTACTTTTTCCCTCTCATAAATTTGCAACTTTTATCATAAATTGGCAACTTTTTCCTCAAAAGTTTCTGGATTTTTTTCTTGTAAATTTAAATTTTTTTCCGAAAAAATGTGTTTTTTGTCATAAATTTGTAATTTTTTCTTTTAAAAAAAGTCAATTTTATGGCATAAATTTGTAATGTTTTCTCATAAATTTGCAACTTTTTCCTGTAAATTTTGTATTTTTTCACTCATAAATGTTCAACTTTTATCACAAATTTGCAAATTTTTTTCTTGTAAGTTTTCAACTTTTTTCTCATAGATTTGCAACTTTTCCTCAAAAATTTTTGACTATTTTCTTGTAAGTTTAAACTTTTTTCCCATAAACTTCCATTTTTTCCCCATAAATCTGCAACTTGTTTCTCAAAAATTTGTGGGGGGTTTTTTGTCATAAATTTGCAGTTTTTTCCTGTAAAATTTCTACTTTTTTCCCCTCTTGGATTTGCAACTTTTACCTCAAAAATTTGTTAATTTATCCTCACATATTTGCCACATTATTCTAATAAATGCCTGACATTTTTCCCCATAAATCTGCTCAGTCTTCCTGTGATGTTGGGATTTGGCACCTTATTGTGAAGTGCGGTGCAGTGGCGGGCACTTCCTGTTCCGCCACTGCACCACCCTATAAATACCAGCGGGCATCTATATTGCGGCCTCTTGGACCGGTGCCCTCTGCCTGGTGCCAACCGTGTTTCCGCTGTTCTTCAGCGTTCAGTAAAGCTGTGTTCGTCCAGCCATCTGGCCTCATCCTTTACCCAAGGCATTTTACCTTACATAACACTTCCCTAACAAATTTGTGACTTTTTCCTCATAATTTTTTTCCTTTTTCCTATTAAATTATTTTTAAAATGACTTTTCCCCCATAAATCTGCTGTTTTTTCCCTCCCAGATATGTGTCTTTTCCCTCATAAACTTCCCACTTTCCTCTCTCGTAAACTCCGCTGCACGACTCCCAGGCAGAGACTTTTTTTTGGGAGGGGGGGGGGGGTGATGGGAACGGAGGGGGCGGCGACCAAACAGGAAGTGATTCGTCTCTTTGAGGATGTCAATCATCATGAAGGAGGAAATGAGAACCAGCTGAAATCAGCTGTCAATCACAGCAGAGGGGCGGGGCTACGGCTGCTGTGAGAAAAAGACAAAAGAAATAAAAACCACAAAGAAACTGAAGGAACGTGGGAGGGAGAAAAATCAGAGACAGGAAGTGGAGAAAATAAAAGCCTGAGGGGGTCTGTAACAGTGGGGGGAGGGGGGCGGTTACATGACTCTCCCAAAACTTGACCAAAAACAGCTGTTCTACACAGAAACAAACATCTGTTAACATCTGTACTGGAGTCTCTGATCTCTGTCACCTACATCATCAGCTGGACAGAACACACATAATCTGGGAAAAAAAACTGCTTAAAATTACAAGAAAAAAGTCAGAAAATCACAAGGAAAAGGTAGCAAATTTATAAGAAAAAACTGAATTTGCAAGAAAAAAACCAGCAAATTTACATGAAAGAAGCTGCAGATTCAAGATTCAGCGGCTTTATTATCATGTGCACAGTTAAGAAATGCTACATTTCCTGAGCAATGAAATTCTTACTTTGCTCTCTGAACAAATGCCAAGGTAATAGGTACACAACAATACTAATAAGGTAATAACTCAATCCTAATACTAATGGATGCTAATAACACACACACCAACACACAGGCAATTAGAACTCCTAAGCACGCCTTGATACTAAATACTAATACTAATGAGTACTAAAAACACACATTAGGCAATTTGGACAGTTAAAGCAGTTGATGCAGTCAGACAAGAGGAATGAAATTGAAAATTCACTGGATGACTATAGTGGTATATTGATATCAAAGATGATGTGAACCTGAGATGGCATAAACCTATGTACAGTGTGCAAATGAGCATTGTGCAGCGAGCAGTATATAATTCTAAATTACAAATTAGCACCCAGTGCTAATTTCTCTGTAACGGTAGTACCCAAAGACTGTACAAGACAAATAGCAGCAGAGATTATAATTAACAGCACAGACGATATGGACATCAGACGGATGAGACTATATCTACTGTACAGGTGAGCAGTGTGCAAATTTAGCAGCTGGTGTGTGAGTTGTTATATGCAAAGCTGTGTTGCGGAGTTTTGGGAGTTTGTTATTTGTTCAGGAGTCTGATGACAGTAAGGAAGAAGGAATTTTTCAGTTTGATTGTCCTGCATTTCACACTTCTGTACCTCTGGCCTGAGGGTAGAAGTGTGAACATTCTGTGCTGGGGGTGGGTGGGGTCCTGGAGGATGGCGTCAGCTCTCCTTTGGACTCTGCGGTGGTTGATGCTCTGCAGAGAGGGGAGTGGAGTCCTGATGATCTTCTCCATTATCTTCACCACTCTCTGCAGGTGTTTGCAGTCCAGGGCAGTGGTGCTGCCGTACCACGCAGTGATGCAGTTAGTCAGGATGCTCTTGATGATGCAGCTGTAGAAATTGTTGAGGATCCTGGATGACATGCCAAACTTCTTCAGCCTCCTCAGAAAGTACAGCCACTGTTGAGCTCTCTTAACCAGCTCTGTGGTCTTGTATGTAAGGTCCTCGCTGATGTGGATGCCCAGGTATTTAAAGCTGCTCACCCTCTCCACCTCAAGCTTCCGAATGAACAGTGGCCAATGGGGTCTCCTCCTCCGCTTCCTCATGTCCACTCTCATCTCCTTTGTCTTGTCCGTGTTGAGGGTGAGGTTGTTGTCCTCACACCATGACACCAGGCTGGCCACCTCCCTCCTGTAGGATGCTTCATCATCACCAATGAAGCGTCCTAACACTGCTGTGTCATCCGCAATCTTTAGGATGACATTGTCCTTGTGGGAGGCAACACAGTCATGGGTGAAGAGGCTGTAGAGGATGGGGCTGAGAACACAACCCTGTGGGACACCTGTGTTCATGATGATGCTGGCTGAGGTCCTGTTATCCATCCTGACAGACTGGGGCCTGCCAGTTAGAAAGTCCAGTAGCCAGTCACAGAGGGTGGGATGCAGGCCAAGTGAAGACAGTTTGTCAGTGAGTTTGTGGGGGCTGACCATGTTGAAGGCGGAGCTGTAGTCGACAAAGAGCATCCTAATGTAGAGTCTTGATCTTCCAGGTGGGAGAGAAAATAATGGAGTGCTGCAGCGATGGCATCTGAGGTGGACCTGTTGGGCCGGTAGGCGTACTGCAGGGGGTCCAGTACACCCTGGAAACTTATGATAGAAAAGCTGAAAAATTACATGAAAAAAGTTGCAAATTTTTGAGAAAAAAGCTGTAGATTTTTGAGAAAAAAAGCTGCAAATTTACATGCGAAAACAGCAAATTTGCATGAAAAAGTTGCAAATTTATGTGAAAAAGCTGCAAATTTTCAAGAAAAGTGGTTGCAAATTTTTTAGGAAGGGCTGTAAATTTTAGAGAAAAAAGTTGCAAATTTACATGAAAAAAGCAACAAATTTACATGAAAAAAGCTGCAATTTTTTTTGACAAAGTTGCAAATTTACACAGAAAAATTTTTCAAAAAAATCTGCAAATTTATGAAGAAAAACAATTTTATTGCAAGAAAAAGCAGCAAATTTACAAGAAAAAGCTGCAAATTTAGGAGAAAAAAGCTCAAAATTTAGATTAAAAAGTCAAAAATTTACATGAAAAATTATGCAATTTAACATGAAAAAAAATCTGCAAATTTATGACAAAAAAAGTTGCAAATTTATAAAAAAAAAATCAAATTTTGCAAGAAAAAGCAGCAAATTTACATGAATAAGTTGCAAATTAACAAGAAAAAGCTGTGAATTTATGAGAAAAAAGTTGTAAAATTACATGAAAAAGTTGCAGACCTAAAAGAAAAAAATTACAGATTTACAGAAAAGATACAAATTAACAAACATGTTTAAATTTACAAAAAGAATCACCCAAGCAGTGAAAATCTACAAAAACGTTGCAAATTTACATGAAAAATGTTGCATATTTAAAAGGAAAAAAAGACTCAGAATTAAACAGACTGGGATGTGTGAAAAAAACATAAAATTTATGATAAAACCAGTGAAGGTTTTCTCATAAATTTGTTACTTTCCTCTATTAAACCCTGACTCATCGAATTAAGCTGTAAATGTTTGGCTGACGTCAACATTTTTCTAGGTTTTTTAAAGAAAGATTTACAGGATTTGGGGTTCAGCACTCGGGGACATATTTCAACTGCTGGAGCCGATATTTGATTTCTAAACTAAAACTGATTTACAGTCCAGTGTTGTTGCTTTTAGATCCACAATATTCTGGACTGAAGACTGAGAGCAGACGAAGCAGAAAATATCCAGCAGAAATGAAAACAAAACCTCAGAGCAGGTCAGGGTGAGACCAGAAGACAGAATTTAGCCTGAAAAAAATATGGATTTTTTTTCCCCCCAACTAATGAACTAATTTGTATGACTTATTTTCTGTTCTGGTAAATGGTGTTGACTCACATCGTGCTTTTACCCATCTCGAGATGACCACAGCACTTTACAGATCCTGCCATCCACCTGTTCACACACTGATGGCGGTACAGCAGCCATACACCAGCGCTGGCCTGACCCACCAGGAGCAGCTGGGGGTTCAGTGTCTTGCTCAAGGACACTTCGACATGCAGACTGCAGACAGAGTGGGAATCGAACCCCTGACCCTCCGATCAGTGGTCGGCCACACTACATCTGAGCCACAGCCGTAGTGTGTGCTGTGTTTTACCATTTAACATTTAAGTTTGACTTCCAAAAAAAAGTACATTATCATTATTACTACAAAATGTAAATGACATTCACTTAAACAATCCAAAATCTTCATCTCAGATTTCACTGCATGCATGTGGCCCGGACACTGCACTACTGCAGGACTGAGAACTACTCAACAACCAGCAAAGCTGAAAAAGTCACGGTGTGTTGTTTCTTTGTAAATGAATATATGATGAAAATGTAACTTTTTCAGCACTTTAACCCCGTCCTACCTTTTTTTCATCATTACTGATCTTTAAAGCAAACAACACCATTATGCTGCTAATGTTAGCTAGTTAGCGTGTACCTTCAGCATCAAACACACTCTAAGCTACCTAATTGTATTGGCCAAGTTTAAAGGCCCCAAAAAGCATTAGAAGAGACGGGCATGTGTGGTTTGAGCGGTTGGTAGCATATTGTGACATATGCGGGGTTCCACAAAGAAGAGGAGCAAGATGGTTGGGACGAACAGGTTTTATTCACACACACCCAACCCCAACACCCACACTGAGCACAGACAGGAGGGGAGGTCATTCTCCCAGACCTCCATTTCAATCATGGTTACACACACATGATACATCTTGCCCTAATCCTGCCTATAAACACTGCTGGGTCATTATAACGCAGTTATAATGACACAGCAGTATAATAACTCAGTAATAACACATTTAATACACACACACACACACACAGAGTAACGTTTCCAACTTGCAAAACATGCTGGGAAATCCCTGCCCCCTCAACATGGCCCCGACGTTACACTGCTCCCCCCTGGACTGGTTTCTGTCCCCAGAAAAATCAAAGTCAAATCCAGAAGTCCAACGCGAATCAATCAAGGTGTTGGGGGCAAATTCGATGCAGACGACCAGTACATCCAACAGCTTCAGTAGGACTACACACAGTCTCTCCCCTGGCAGTGGGAGTCACGACTGGGAGTCACGACACCGCTGCCAGGACCTCCCAGGCCGCCGCTGGCCCCCGTCCAGGAGTCCAGCCCCTGCCGAGCCCGGGAAAAGACCGGATCTGTCCTGCTCGCTCCACTGCTGCTGCGCGCCAAGGGCCTCTGTGATGTCACCACCAGGGGAAGCATCTGCGGGAGGCGGCCTTTCCCCGTCCATGCCACCTCGCTCTAATTTAACGTCAGCGAGGGGCCAGTTTCTCGCGGGGTGGGCGCGGGGCAGTACCATGCGATGTGCCCTGGCTCTCCGCAGCGGAAGCACCTTTCCTCGCGTCACCGCGGCCGTCTCCTCCGTGGACGCGCCGCTGTGGTCTACCGTAACTCCTCTTCCTCCCCCTCGCTGTCAGCACGGCGGTTTCCTCCTGTGACCAGTCGTTCAGCACAGCAGCTAACTCAACCTGGGCCAGGTGGTCATCCAATAGGTTCTCACCGTTGTAGCGGGGAATCTTGGCCCTCTGCCGGAAGGATGGGACACTCGCCTCCCGGTCAATCGCCGCTCCTGATCGCCCTGGAATCGCCAGCCCATCCTGCCCTGAAAAGGGTGGGAAGCGGGGCTGGTTTGCTCTGCTTGGCCCGCTCTGCCTTGAAAAAGGCGGAAGGCGGGGTGTGCTGGTCCGTCCATCGCAGCGAGCCACTCTGAGAGTCGGCGTCTCAGCTCCGCGCTCCGTTCCCAGCCGGGCGATGAACCGCCCCAGCCGCTGGACCTCCGCCCGGGTCCTGACTACCATCTTGCTCCATCCCCACTCCTGACACCAGTGTGACGTATGCGGGGTTCCACAAAGAAGAGGAGCAAGATGGTTGTGACGAACAGGTTTTATTCACACACACACCCAACCCCAACACCCACACTGAGCACAGACAGGAGGGGAGGTCATTCTCCCAGACCTCCATTTCAATCATGGTTACACACACATGATATATTTTGCCCTAATCCTGTCTATAAACACTGCTGGGTCATTATAATGCCGTTATAATGACACAGCAGTATAATAACTCAGTAATAACACATTTAATACATACACACAGCAACGTTTCCAACTTGCAAAGCATGCTGGGAAATCCCTGCCCCCCTCAACATGGCCCCGACATTACAATATGAATAGATCCTGGGTGTCATGGCTAGCTCTGCTAATGGAAGCTAACCACAGAGATTACTAAAACATAGAACAGTACAGAATGTACAGAATATTCCATACACATTCTGTACACTGCCATTCCCAAGTGCCATAGATACGGAATATTCCTTACGAAACACTACCGGTCCTACTAGCTAGCGGTCTTGAGTGTTTTAGGAACATGTACATGTAACGTTAGATATGGAACATTCCTTACAGAATGCTAGCAGTCCTGCTAGCTAGTGGTCCTACTAGCTGGTGGTCTAGAGTGTTTTACAAACATGTACTTTTAATTTTAGAAAAGGAACGTTCCATACAGAACACTAGCGGTCCTACTAGCTAGCAGTCCAACTAGCTATAGGTCTCAGATGTTAGATAAGGAACGTTATTTACAGAACGTTAGCAGTCCTGCTAGCTAACAGTCTTGAGTGTTTTAGGAACATGTACTTGTAACGCTGGATACAGAATGTTCCATATGGAATGCTAGCTAGTCCCACTACCGTGTTTTACAAACATGAAAATATAATGTTTCTTACATGTACATGTTCCGTAGCAGTCCTGATAACTAATGGTCCGTACATTTATTTATTTTTATTTTTTATTTAACCTTTATTTTACCAGAAGAAAAAAAACTCACTGAGATCAAAGATCTCTTTTACAAGAGGATCTATCCATCCATCTTCTACTGCTTTTCCGGGGTCCGGGTCACAGAGGCAGTAGTTCAAGCAGAGAAGCCCAGACTTCCCTCTCCCCAGCCACCTGCTCTAGCTCTTCAGAGAGGATACCAAGGTGTTCCCAGACCAGCTGGAAGATGTAGTCTCTCCAGCGAGTCCTGGGTCTGCCCCGGGGTCTCCTCCCAGTGGGACGTGCCCGAAACACCTCAAGTGGGAGGTATCCAAGAGGATCCTGAGCCAACAGCACTTGCTCATCCGCCACCACAAAGGTGGGCTTAAGTTTGTCTATGCATATTTTCTCCCGACGACCCCCAAAGTCTAACAAAAAATGTTTGTCCCCTGTTTCCAGCACTCTGAACGGGCCATCGTAGGGTGGGCGCAATGGAGGCGGTGGGCATCGTGCCTGACAAACACGAACGCCACGTTCTTCAAAGTTTTTGGCACAAAAGCGCGTGGAAAACAGTGGTGGGCTGGGCCCAGCAGCGTGCCTGTGTCTGCACTAGGCTGCAAACGCTGAGACAGACAGTTGTCCGGCGCTGGATTATCTGGCAAAAATTCCCCGGGCAGCCGCAGTGGCTGAGAAAAAACAAGCTCCGCCGGGGAAGCCTCCAAATCCTCTTTTGGTGCGGAACGCAACCCCAATAAAACCCACGGCAACCGGTCTACCCAATTTGCATCCGTCAGCGAAGCCCTGAGCGCTGCTTTCAGTGACCTGTGAAAACGCTCGCATGAAAACACTCGCATAACCCATTGGCCTGTGGGTTGTACGCGGTTGTGCGATGAATTGCAACACCCAGGCTGCGGGCAATCGCGGACCAGAGGTCTGAAACAAACTGAGGGCCCCTATCGGACGTGATGTCCGACGGGATTCCAAAACATGCCACCCATGTCGTCAAAAAAGCGCGCGCCACGTCCGTGAACGTGGTTGCCGCCAACGGGACTGCTTCTGGCCAGCATGTGGTGCGGTCCACCACTGTCAGAAGGTGCGTGCACCCCTGCGATGGCGGGAAGGGGCCCACGAAGTCCACGTGAACATGGTCGAACCTCTTAGCCGGTATACGAAACGGCTCCAAAGGAGCCTTTGTGTGTCTGTGTACTTTGGCTTGTTGGCACGCTACACAGACTGTAGCCCACTCTTTCACTTGTTTGCGCAGGCCTGGCCAAACGAACTTCGCTCCCACCATTTTGACTGATGCGCGCACCCCTGGGTGCACCAGAGCGTGAACTGACTCAAACACGCGCCGGCACCAAGTGACTGGGACCACCAGGCGCGGGCGTCCCGTGGAGACGTCGCAGATTAGGGGGGGGGGCTTGCCATCTTGCAGTATTCTGCTCTCCAACCTTAACCCTGTTGGTCCAGACTGGAGCGCGCGCACGTCCGTATTGCCAATCTGCTCTGCAGCCATGGCTGTATAATCTATCCCACGCAGACCAGGGCCACTACTGCGCGTGAGAGGCAGTCCACTACCACATTCAGTTTACCCGACACATGCCGAATATCGGTCGTAAACTCCGAGTTCGTGGCCAGCTGTCTCTGCTGCCGGCCCGACCATGGTTCCGAAACCTTGGCCATCGCAAACGTTAGCGGCTTGTGGTCCACGAACGCAGTGAAGCTGCGCCCTTCCAGCCAGAACTGGAAGTGGCGTATGGCCAGGTGGAGGGCCAGCAACTCTCTGTCGAACGCGCTGTATTTACGCTCACTGTCGCGCAAAGCCCTGCTGAAAAAAGCGAGCGGCTGCCAGGAACCGGTGACACGTTGCTCCACGACGGCCCCTATGGCCACATCCGAGGCGCTGGTAGTGAGCGCTATTCGGGCCACCGGGTCTGGGTGCGCCAACATTGTGGCATTTGTCAGGGCTGTTTTAACCTCAGAGAACGCCTGCTCTCGCTCCGGAGTCCATTCAATTCCACAGGTTTCCGTTTCTTGAGCGCGGCGTATAATGACTGCATGAGTTGAGCTGCGTGGGGGAGGAACCGGTTATAAAAGTTAACCATCCCCAAAAATTCTTGCAGCACCCTGACCATCTGAGGCCAGGGAAAATTCGCCACGGCACGCATTTTGTCGGGCAAGGGTATCGCTCCCTCCGGTGAGACGCAGTGCCCCAAAAAATCAATCCCCGTCACGCCAAACTGCCATTTTGCCGGGTTGATCATTAACCCGTGCTCCTCCAACCTCCGGAAAACCGTCCTGAGGTGGGTTACATGTTCGTCCTCGGACGCACTGGCCACCAGGATATCATCCAGGTAGACGAACACAAACGGGAGATCGCGCAACACCGCATCCATCATGCATTGGAATGTCTGTGCCGCTCCTTTTAATCCGAAGGGCATGCGTAAAAACTCAAACAAGCCAAACAGAGCTATTACCGCTGTTTTGGGTATGTCCTCCACGCGCACTGGGACCTGGTGGTAACCGCGGACCAGGTCTATTTTAGAAAAAATGCGTGCTCCGGCAAGGTGAATGGAAAAATCCTGAATATGGGGAATCGGGTAGCAGTCGTGCACTGTGGCGTTATTCAATCTGCGGAAATCTCCGCACGGTCGCCACGATCCCTCGGACTTAGGGACCATGTGTAGCGGGGATGCCCATGGGCTGTTCGATCACCTGATGATGGCCAACCTGGAAAGGTTGGCCAACTCCTCGCGCGCTATGGCCAGTTTAACTGCGTCCAAGCGCCAAGGTCGTGCGAAAACGGGCGGCCCGGTGGTGGTGATAAAGTGTTCCACCCCGTGTCTAGCGATGGCCGCCGAAACCGTCGGGACCATGAGTGCTGGGAACTGAGTGAGCAGTGTGTGGAATTTACCGCCTGGAGCTGTGACGCTGGCTTGCATTATTGGCCCGCCCCCTCAAGCTGTACAGGGGAGAGAATCAAAAGACAGTGCATTAAGACCTCTTGCACTCCGGTGTACCGCGGGCGGGCACGTCTCTGCGTCCTAGGGCGCACGAGGGCGCCCTAGGACGTCCTAGTGGGCACTGAAAAAAAAAATGCTGCATTTCCATTCTTCCACTACAGACACAGCCGGCGAACAAAAAGCCAAAGGAGTGCTTTGATTGGTTTAGATGTGACTGACCTCTCATTCAACTAATAAGAGCCTTGAATTGGGTTTCTGAAACCTTGAAGAACCAATGACTGAAAACCTAGCAAGAAGGACCCGCCTACCAACGGCTGCGAATGCAGCGAGCCAATTGAAGCACAGAAGTTCGAAAGCGTGCGTCCCTTGCATAAAATCTGTTTTGTGTAATCCACTGGGTGACACACACACACGTTCGCCAGTCTTTTTTTCTTACTACTGTTCTCATTTGTTTTGAAAAATCGTTTGCCAAAACCGCAATCATGGAAGCGCAAAACCGCAATAATGGAATTATGGTTTGACCGGGTCGCGTGACCAGAACCACGAATCCGTAACAAGCGGACCAGCGTCATGTTCGTCTGACAGTGAGGAAGAGAAGTTCGCCAGCGACACTGCTGTTGTGGACAGGTAAGTGTTATAAGCTAAATTATTCTTTATCCCTGAAAATTGTAATCAAAATGACTTTTGACCAATCGGTAAATTACAACTGTGCATCATCGCCATATGACGGACCGCGGCGACCCATGCGCCGCGTCCGGACCGTGAACGCCCCCCCCCCCCCACTACTCTTTTGTAGCGGATTGCAGATATTATTGCAGATATTTTAGTACAACTGTGCGTATTAGACCGCGGCGCACCGTCCCCGCTGTCCGTCATGTAGCAACGGACAATGTCCGCCCTCTATAGCGGGGTGGGGGGGAGGGGTGGAAGTTGTTATCCTCTACATTGCAGATATTTTAGTATAATTTTTAGTGCACTATAGGTTATTTTTTCTTGTAAAAAAAAAAAGCCACACATTTTTTACGTGGCATACTTCTTTGTGTGTGGGGGATTGTTTGTTCATTCATTCATTCATTCATGAATAAACAACCCCCCCCACACACACACACACAGCCCTGAGTGTCACCTTTCATTAGAGCCCAAGATCAAGCTTCTATATTGAATCATTCAAAAGTTACAGACGTTTTTCCAAACTGTGCCATTTGGCACAATTTGGCACAGTTCAAAAACGCCTGGGAACTACCTGAGAACAAAGCTGTGTAATATATTCATTTTTTGTGGTATTGTTACAAAATTTGGACCTCAGCTGGATAACACTTGGTTCTACATTTCTGTTGCATTTTCCAGCCGGGATCTGAAGCTGTGTGTTATTTGCAAGCATTTGTATCCAAAAAAACACCCAGGCGAAATTTATTTTCTTCAAGTTCAGTATGTTTAGATGACTGTTACTCAGTGGCAGGAGCACTTAGAGAGATTATGACTGTTTTGCCAAAAAATTCAAAGTGTTTTCTTTTAAATGAGACCAACCCCATGAAGATGCTGCAAAGGGTTGAAGAACAGCTTTTGATTTACTTTGGGTACATTATTTTTTGGCGTTTTTAGGGAAATTGACCAGAGTGCAAGGGGTTAACCAGGCGCCTGTTAGCAACATCAACTAGCAACCCATGTGCACACTGAAAATCAGCTCCCAGGATTGGGAAACTCAGTGCCGCTATAACAAAAGCCCACTTGTACATACGGCCGTGTAGGGATAAAGTCAGTGTTCTCTCACCAAAAGTCTTAATGCCCGAGCTGTTTACTGCTACCAGCCTGGGGCCGCTAGGTCCTGCTAGTCGGTCGGCGTAGGACGGCAGGATGATGCTCCTCTGGGCTCCGGTGTCTATGAGGAACCGTCTCCCCGAACACGAGTCCGTCACATAGAGCAGCTTGTTCTCTTCACCAGCGGTAGAAGCTGCTACCGACTGCCGGCCTTGGCGTTTCCCGAGCGCTTGAATTGGCACGGTGGCGCACATCTGCATGCATTCTCTCCAAAGCGGCAGTGGTAGAAGCAGAACGTGTCTCTCTGGCACTTCCTGGCCTCCGCTGCCGCTACTGTCGGCGGCTCCTCGCCTCCGCTGGTCGTCTCGCTGGGTTCCGATGCCGCCGTGTTCACTGTTAGGGCTCTGGTAGTGAGGATGATCCAATCTGCCTCCTGGGCTAGCACACGGTAGTCACGTGGGGCCAGCAACGGTGAATTGGCAAGAACCGCTCTCGCCTCTGTTGGGAGGTTCCGGAGGAAAAGGTGGGCAAACAGAAAATGCCCGTCGTCCGTGCCCATTAACGCCAACATTTTCTCCATCAGTTCGACCGCCGAACCATCTCCTAACTTGGAGTGCCTCAGGAGCCTCTCTGCTCTCTCACAGTCCGAGAGCGTGTAGCGCCAGGTCAGCGCAGCCTTTAGAGTCCTGTATTTGTCGTGGGCTGGAGGCTGTTGGAGCAGGCTCGCTACTTGCTGAGACGTGCGAGCGTCCAGCACTGCGACCACATAGTAATATTTGGTGTCGTCTGCCGTTATTCCCTAGAGGGCGAACTGAGCCTCGGTGTGGTGGAACCAAGAGCGCGGATCGTGCAGCCAAAAGTCCGGTAGTTTGACCGAAACAGCGCACACGTTGCTGGGGGTTCCCGTCTGGGCCGTCTCTGGGATGCTTGCCGCATCACTGGGGCTTCCCATCCGGGCCGACTCCGGGGTTCTTGCCTCGTGTTCCATAATTCGTCAAGGGGTCACCAGTGTGGAGAGTGTAAATAATGAGACTGGTTCATATAGCAGACGACTTTATTCACTCTCACATCAGTCATACACAGAAAAAAGCATGTCTCAATACACCATGGGTTCTCCTTTTATACCAACCACCCATCTCACATCTGCATGACATTTCACATCACAATACATTCATCCCTTCTCCCCCCAACTCTGTCTTCCTGCTACCTCACCATAATCTCCATAGCCATTGTCCTTCTCTGTTTACCCTCTGCATCCAGTCTGAGATGATTAACCCAGTCTCTACAGTTTAACCAATAAATAACAAGATCTATGCTGCTTAATAGAATAGAGATGCTGTGTACCATATGCCGCACTGCTGCAGGAACACTGGTTTAATGAACATCCAACAACAATCAAACTGTCACATGGCCTAGCTTTTTTTTTTCTGCCTCATTCCTGTGCCCCATACATCGCGCTCTGCCTTATACAGTGGTTTAAGTTACTAAAGACACAATACAACAGTAGTGTATGTGTAAAGCATTTTAACTGTAATTACTACTGGGTCAAGAACATGACGGAATGCTGCCCCAGTCTCGGAGTTGACTTCCACTCCCACTTCACAGGCCTGTGCTATGCAGACGACATGGTGCTTTTCGCCACACATATAGACATAATCGCTGAGGCACTGGAGCTGCTTGCAGAGGAAGCATCGCCCCTGGGCCTCACCATCAGCTGGGCAGACAAAGATCCAGTTGCTGTCAGACTTCTTGCCACTACCACAAGTCATCACCAACAACAACAAGCCAGTTGAGACTGTCAACGATTTTGTCTACCTTGGATCTAAGATCACCACCTGTGAAAAAGTGATTGCCCCGTGTAGCCTGACCTTGAGTTCCAATTTATTAAAATCATTCTTTGCTGAAGAAAAATTGTTTCAACTCAAAAGTCTGGCTTTTGAGACTGCTTCTCTCACCCAAGAACCAGAGCTGTAACACGATCCATCAGCCATAAAGTGGAAAGCTAATCCCTTTCTCCAGGACTCTTGGCAAAGGAATGTTCTAATTGACAGTTTTATGATCGACATAGTCCAGATGTGTGGGGAAGCCAAGACTTTCCAGCATACAACCAGACAGTTTCACAGTGCCATCTGGTGGACGAATCAGGAATAGTTAACTTTTTCCTTTGCAGTGGAATTTATGCCATTTTGGACAAATGAACTAATTCATATTCTTTCTCTTAAGACAGTAGCTGCTACGGAAGACATGATTGAACTCTGGAGACAGACAATGGGTTTCAAATGTTTTTATTGATACGATTTGATATGATATAATTGTGATATGTTCTGCTATTTTCAGGAAGAAATTAATGTTTGCATGCTTATTATCACAAGTTAATTACAGTAGATCAGAATCAGAATGAGATTTATTGCCATTGTTCATGTAGTACACAAACTAGGAATTTGTCTCGGTGCAATGCTGCAACATTAAACAAGAGTAGCACTAAAGATAAAAATAAAAAACTATGCATGCAATAAAATGTAGAGTATGAATGAGTAATACTAATCTATGCAATTTTTAAATATATTAACAAGCAGCAGATATTGTGGAGTTCCACACAGTGAGTCGGTAGTGCAAAAGAAAACAGTGATAATTATCATGACTCCGGTTGAGCTGCTGTACGTAGTGCACGAGAGTCTAATAAGTCACTTAGTGTTCAGCAGTCTGATGGCAGAGGGGAAGAAGCTGTTCATTTAGCGGGAGGTTTTAGTCTGAATGGACCGAAGTCTTCTGCCTGAGGGGAGGGGGGCAAACAGTGCGTGTCCAGGGTGTGAAGGGTCGGCTATGATCCGACCTGCACGCCTCCGGGTCCTGGAGATGTACAGGTCCTGGAGGGATGGGAGCTTGTAGCCGATCACCTTCTCAGCGGCGCACACAACGCGCTGCAGTCTTAGTCTGTCCCTGGTGGTAGCACACTCCTGCGTACCACACGGTGATGGAGGTGGTGAGGATGGACTCGATGATGGCTATGTAGAACTGCACCAACATCTTGGTGGGTAGCTTGGGCTTCCTCGGCTGCCTCAGGAAGAACATCCTCTGCTGGGCCTTTTTGATGAGGGAGCTGATGGTCGGCTCCCACTTGAGGTCCCGGGTGATGGTGGTGCCCAGGAAGCGGAAGGAATCCGCAGTGGTGATGGGAGAGTCTGTGAGGGTAAGGGGGGGCAGAGGGGCTGTGACTTTTCTGAAGTCCACGATCATCTCCACTGTCTTCAGAGCGTTCAGGTGCAGGTTGTTGGGGCTGCACCAGGACGCCAGCTGGGCCACCTCGCTCCTGTAGACGGACTCGTCGCCGTTGGAGATGAGCCCGATGAGGGTGGTGTCGTCCGCAAACTTGATCAACTTGACAGACTGGTGGATGGAGGTGCAGGAGTTGGTGTACAGGGAGAAGAGCAGGGGGGAAAGAACACAGCCCTGGGGTGATCCGGTGCTGATGCTAACAGAGTCTGAGACAGTCTTTCCCAGCCGCACATGCTGCCTCCGGTCCGTCAGGAAGTCGGTGATCCACCTGCAGATGTAGTCAGTGGGGCGGATGGTATTGAATGCAGAGCTGAAGTCCACAAACAGGATCCTGGCATAGGTTCCCAGGGAGTCCAGGTGCTGCAGGATGGAGTGGAGGGCCAGGCTGACTGCGTCGTCCACAGACCTGTTGGCTCTGTAGGCAAACTGCAGCGGGTCCAGGAGGGGAGTGGTGATGGTCTTGAGGTGGGGCAGGACCAGGCGCTCAAAGGACTTCATGACTACAGAGGTGAGCGCTATAGGTCTGTAGTCGTTAAGTTAGTGATCCGTGGCTTCTTGGGGACAGGGACAATGGTAGAGGTATGAGGCGGCTTGTATGGCTGCCGCGTCATTAGGGAGCGCTTAACATGAGCGCACCTTAGTGATAAGTGGAATTCCTGGTATGTGCAAGCATACTTGGCAATAAAGTTGTTTCTGATTCTGATTCTGATTCTGAGAGGTTTTGAGGCAGGCCGGCACGTGGCATGACTTCAGGGAGGTGTTAAAAATGTCAGTGAAGGCAGGAGTCAGCTCCTCCGCACAGTGTCTCAGGGTGGAGGGAGACACGCCGTCCGGACCGGGGGCCTTGCGCGGGTTCAGTCTGGAGAACTGTCTGTGCACGTCCTGCTCACTGATGGCAATGGCAGGGGGGGAGGAGGGGGGGCCGCCTTTGATGAAGTGGGGACCATGGAGGCAGTGGCGCTGGGGGGAGGGGGGGAGTTGGACACAGCTGACGAGGTGTCAAAACGGGCATAGTGTTGGGACAGTCTTTGACAAAGGGCTTTGTCATCCTGTCCCTTAGAAGTCTGAGGCCGATAGTTGGTGATTTGCCTCAGTCCTCTCCACACAGAAGCAGAGTCGTTAGCAGTGAACTGCTGCTGGAGTCTCTCAGAATACACAGATTTAGCTCTCCTCAGCTCTCTGCTAAACCGGTATTTGACCTCCCTGTAGCAGTCCCTGTCTCCACTTTTCAACGCTGCCTCCTTCTCCTTCCTGATCTGTCTGAGCTTAGCTGTAAACCAGGGCTTGTCATTGGAGTAACTCACCCTGGTGCGCGATGGAAGAATGCTCTCCTCACAAAAGTGGATATATGAGGTCACAGTGTCCGTGTACTCATCCAAATCATGCGTGGCTCCTTTAAACATGCCCCAGTCAGTTATTTCCAAGCACGTGCTCAGCTTCTCCCCAACTTCACTGGTCCATTTCTTCGTAGTGCTCACAACAGGTTTTGTGAGCTTCAGTCTCTGTCTGTATGTGGGAATCAGGTGGACCATCACATGATCAGATAGTCCAAGCGCAGCGCGGGGAACAGCGCGATACGCGTCCTTAACTGTAGTGTAACAGTGATCCAGCGTGTTCTTTCCTCTGGTGGGGTATTTAATAAACTGTTTGTATCGGGGGAGATCGTGATGATGATGATGATCGTGATGTAGATGCATTTTATGATCCTTTATTGAGTAGAATATCTTAGTCACTAAAGTTTAAGGAATTTGCTTTATTCAGCAACATGTGTCTTGGGGGGGGGATCTCACTTCTCAGATCAAATGTCTCTTCCCCTCCTCATTCTTCAGGAGACCATAGCTGCACTTTAGTGGACCAATAGAGTTCAAAGCTTCATTTGATTTCCCTTTTTAGGTCGAATTTATTACCTTTGTTGAACATAGCTCAAATATAAGGCCAGCTCAGGTCTCAGGAAGTTTTGGACCACCCTGCAACACTAGAGAAAACTTAAGTTTTATTGCTCTTTGTTCAGTCTGTTCTGGGGTGTTGGCGAGCTGTAAGGAGCCCCCTTTTGCTCTCCTATTATTTTTTCCCATCTTTTAAGTAGGCTCAGAGCCTGTCATGCTCTGAGAACTTTTTTTTTCTTTTCTTGAAAATTCACTTTTCTTATTTTAATCTTTTCTTTAATTTTCGTACAAGAAGATTTTTTTTTTCTAAGCTTAAACCAACTCATTTAAACCACCAACAATGAAGAAGTGAATTTGTAACATGTTTTGCTTCCATTTTGGTTTTCTGATTGGACTTTGCACGATAAATTAATTCCTTCTTCAATGCATCACAGAAGACCTCGCCCAGCTTGCTGGAGACCAGCCGTTGTGATCCTGGGGGCAAGCCATAAGTGGTAAGGAGCCTGTCTGCCAGCCTCCCCACAGACCCACCCTGATCCAGTGAAGCAGAATCCAGTGGACCCGCCTGCTACCCACTGGGACGCAATGATTTTGCTTGCCTGACGGTCTGTTGTTAATGTACCTTAATTCTTCAGAATGTTCCTGGTATAAGTTCTCTTAACCTATTTTAAGCAAACCCCCATCAGAATCTTAAAATGCATGTCATCTTTCATTAATTTACGTTCTTTTTCAGAGTAAAACAAATTTTATAAAATTAATTAGCATTTTCTTCATAAAATTGCATCCACTTTTCTTAACCAATGCTATTTTATGGTTCTCCAATTTCCAGTATACTGAGAAATTAAACTATGCTCCATATGGTTCCACAACTGTTTGATTCACAGTTAACTCAGTAACAGTCTATGATGCCCATAATACATGTTGAATTCTCTGTTTAAAGTTATCCAAATATGTTAACCTATTCTGACATTTCTTATTAAATCAGTGAAAGACATATGGAAGTTATTGTTTGATTTCATGTCCATCTTCTTGATTATCCAGAGACAAGAATTCACAAAAAGGGGTTATTTTGAGACTGATTCATAATTGGTACAAATAAATAATTGTTATTAAAATTGTCCATTATCTGGACTGGTGCCCTACCAGGATTTGAGTATAATGAAAGTAAATCTTCATTCCTACTCACATTCATATTTACATTAATACGTGTACCAACATTAAATTACCTATAAAAACCCTTAAATCCACTACACCCCCCTGTTAAAACATAAATTAACTGTGTCAAATAAGTTCATTTTGTCTGCTCTCAATTATTTATCTTTTGTTCTTATAAAAGACAATAATAAAATAGAAAGGAGATGTCTTTACCTTCTTAACATGTTTCGACTGTACGCTGCAGCCTTCGTCAGAAGACTGGCTGCAGCGTACAGTCAAAACATGTTAAGAAGGTAAAGACATCTCCTTTCTATTTTATTTTTGTCTTTTGTAAGAACAAAAGATAAATAAATTAACTGTGGTTTATCACATCTTTGGAAAGCTGAGTTCAATTTCTCTAGCCACACCCAGGCCTGATTACTGCCACACCTGTTCTCAATCAAGAAATCACTTCAAATGGACCTGCCTGACAAACTCAAGTAGACCAAAAGATCCTCAAAAGCTAGACATCATAAGATAAGATAAGATAAGATAAGATAAGATAAGATAAGATAAGATAAGATAAGCCTTTATTAGTCCCACAATGGGGAAATTCCAGGATTGCAACAGCACAGGGACAGCAACACTCAGAGCAACAATCAGAAGGCAAGAAAAAACAACATCTAGCAAACATATGTCCATATTACTATAAATGTATATATATAGACACACAGTGCAGAGCATTATGGCTGGTGGATGTGCAGCAGAAAGTCTAAGCTCTCTCTCCGCGGATGCAGCGGGCCAGCTGGAAGTCTTTGGGCATGATGGTGACCCCCTTAGCGAAGAAGAGACCACCAGGTGGGTCTCGCTGGTCTCCTGCAGAGCCATGACGGCGAAACTCAGGAAACGCAGGACGGTCTTGAAGTCCTGAGCGATCTCCCTCACCAGGCGCTGGACGGGCAGCTTACGGATGAGCAGCTCCGTGGATTTCTGGTAGCGACGGATCTCTCTCAGAGCCACGGACCTGTGACGGCGAGGCCTCTTCACTCTGCCGGTGGCCAGAGCGCCTCTCCGAGCAGCCCTGGTGGCTAGCTGTCTCCTGGGGGGCTTCTTCCTCCAGTAGATTTTACGGGCGGTCTGCTTGGTTCTTGCCATCGCTCTTTATTATTCTGTCTTATATCCAATCTCTTATTGGATCATGCTGCGATCCAAAGAAATTCAGGAACGAATGAGAAACAAAGTAACTGAGATCTATCAATTTGGAAAAGGTTATAAAGCCATTTCTATAGCTTTGGGACTCCAGCAAACCACAGTGAGAGCCATTATCCACAAATGGCGAAAACATGGAACAGTGGTGAATCTTCCCAGAAGTGGCCAGCCGACCAAAATTACCCCAAGAGTGCAGTGACGACTCATCCAAGAGGTCACAAAAGACCCCACAACAACATCCAAAGAACTGCAGCACTCACTTGTCTCAGTTAAGGTCAGTGCTCATGACTCCACCATGACAAAGAGACTGGGCAAAAATGGCCTGCATGGCAGAGTTCCAAGACGAAAACCACTGCTGAGCAAAAAGAACATAAAGGCTCATCTCAGTTTTACCAGAAAGCATCTTGATGATCCTCAAGACTTTTGGGAAAATACTCTGTGGACTGACGAGACAAAAGTTGAACTTTCTGGAAGATGCGTGTCCCATTACATCTGGTGCAAAAGTAACACAGCATTTCAGAAAAGGAACATCATACCAACAGTAAAATATGGTGGTGGTAGTGTGATGGTCTGGGGCTGTTTTACTGCTTCAGGACCTGGAAGACTTGCTGTGGTAAATGGAACCATGAATTCTGCTGTCTACAAAAAATCTTGAAGGACAATGTCTGGCCATCTGTTTGTGACCTCAAGCTGAAGCGCACTTGGATTCTGCAGCAGGACAATGATCCGACACACACCAACAAGTCCACCTCTGAATGGCTTAAGAAAAAGAAAATGAAGACTTTGGAGTGGCCTAGTCAAATTTCTGACCTGAATCGCATTGAGATGCTGTGGCATGACCTTAAAAAGGCGGTTCATGCTTGAAAACTCTCCAGTGTGGTTGAATTACAACAAATCTGAAAAGATGAGTGGGCCAAAATTCCTCCACAGCACTCTAAAAGACTCATTGCCAGTTATTGCAAACGCTCGACCCAGGCCGCAATGATAAGACCTCTGGCTGACATCATTGCCCTAGCCCAAGATCACTCTGCCTTCAGATGATTGGCCGCAACGGTCACTTAAGTGGCCAGGCGAGGATTAAGTAAGTAAGCATGTGTAAAGCATTTTAACTGTAATTATGTGCCCCATACACCGCACAGTAAGAGAAAGAATAATTGAATTAATATAGTACTCAAACACAATAGTGGTACCTCTACTTACGAATTTAATTCGTTCCGGAAGAATTCTCGTAACGTGAAAAATTCGTAAGTAGAGGCGCATTTTACATGTAAATGCCGTAATCCGTTCCAAGCCCCCAAAATTCGGGCATAAATTTTTTATAAATCGTAAAAACGCATCAAAACATGTAACAAATACATGTTACAATTAGATTACTGCACAATAAACATAAAATGAGAGTTTAAAATGAGAGAAAGAATAATAAAAAAGAAAGAATAATAAAAATTATGTTCATTTACCTTTTAACTGCGATCGTCGGCGTCGGCGTCACCTTTTGCCTTCTTTGGTTCATGTTCTGTCTCATCAGTGGTTTTTGCCTGACGTTTTGTGATGAAACGATCCAAGGACGTTTGCTTTTATCGGCTTGTAAGGGCTTCCTTTTGTTTTAATACCGTGCTGATCGTTGATGTTGTTTTTTTTTTCCCAAAACTTTATTAAGAACAAGGTGAAAGTACAGAGTTATAACGTAGATGGTGATAAACATGGCAGTTAACAATTTTTTTTTCTCTAAATTGTGTAGTTCAGTCAACAGTCTTACAAGAGGTCAGAAGGATAAAATAAAGTAGTAAGAATAGTAAATAATAATAAGATAAAGCGAGATCAACCAAACGCACCCATTCGTGGCCCATGGGATACCAGGAAGATGCTAGGCGATAGCCAATGGCAGAGCAGCTACAGGTATGTTTACGTTCGGTAAAATACGGGAGCTGCGAGGAGCGCGTACTTTTTTTGCCTTTCGTATCCTGAAATTTTGTTCGTAACTAGAGGCAATATTTTCCCGTTGAGGCGTCTCGTAACCTGAAAATTTCGTATGTAGAGACGTTCGTAAGTAGAGGTACCACTGTATTCACCTGCATATGAGGGCTTGAAATTCTGTGGCCCAAACACCACACACTTACAAGAACACTGATTTATTCATCAACCAACAACAAGGACAATGTCATGGCATAGTTTTGAATAGGAAACATTGTTCTCAGTTTTGCATGTGTGTGGAATCCGGTGGGCCAAACACCACACACTTACAGGAACACTGATTTAATAACCAGCCAATGAGCCCAACAATGTCGTGGCCCAGTTTTTGAATAGGAAAGATTATTGTGAACGTCTTATATGTGGGCGGCAGTGGCTCAGGAGGTAGAGCAGGTCATCTAATAACCGGATGGTTGGCGGTTCGAATCCTGCTCTCCCCAGATATCCTGCTATTGTGTCCCTAGGCAAGACACTTCACCCACCTTGCCTCCAGTGTCCATAACACTGGGTATGAATGTGTATAAATGTTCGGTGGTGGCCTGAGAGGCTGTTCGCGCAGATTGGCAGCCATGTTTCCATCAGCCTGCCCCAGGGCAGCTGTGGTTACAGAAGCAGCTTGCCACTACCATTGTCTGTCTGGAGTGAATGAATAATGTATCTATTTGTAAAGCGTCTATGATAAAGCGCTATATAAATCTGATGCATTATTATGTGTCAGGTTTTTAGGAGAAATCCTGTGGTCCAAACACTGCACACCTACAGGGACACTGATTTGATGAGTAATAACCACCTCAGCAATGTCATGGCACAGTTTTGAATTAGAAGGATTACTCTGAGTGTTGTATGTGTCAAATCCAGTGGCCCAAACACCACACACTTACAGCAGCACTGGTCAGATTAACATTAGAGCTACGTATTAGTCTGACAACAGAATGAATGAATGAATGTCGTTCTTAACCTGCACATATTAAGTCCAACCATCTATCCTCCTCACAGAGTTTCTGCAGCCATCATGAAGTTATAGTCAGGACTTTTAAAGACAATTTTGGGCCACTTCAGCCTATGTGGTTCTGCATCACCACAGCTGAAGCTATTCAATGAAACTTTTCCCTTTCTGCTCCTTCTAAAATCACCCGAACAGATACAACTGAGTGTTGACTGTCAAACAGAGAAATTAATCGTACAGGAAGTAAAGGATCAGAACCCCCCCCCCCCCCCCCAAAAAAAAAACCACTCACCGGCAGACAGGAGCAGGAGCAGCAGAGGGAGTCCGAGGAGGAGAAACCTGCAGCTGGACATGATTCACATGGATGGACAGATGGATGAGAGACAAAGAGGAGTGATGGTGTGGGTGCTCAGGGCTGAATGAACACCAGCACAGAGGGGAGTAAAGAGGAGTAAAGGGGAGGAGGAGGGAGGAGTAACGGGGAGGAGGAGCAGCAGCAGCAGTGGGGGTTGCTCTGCTTCTCCTGCCAAGTTTGTTCTCAGGCTGCCAAAAAACCAAAGAGACAAAGAGGAGATGTTTTAGTGGGAGCTGCAGCGGAGGATCACGGAGGCTTGTTGTCATTCACGTGTTCATTCCTCATGTGCTCATCGCTCAGAGAGGAACAGAGCATTGTGGGAAACGCAGATGTTTCCATGCATTTGTTTCTCCTGTGCTCATCAGTATGTCCTTCATTCATGTGTTCACCATTTATCGAGTCAACATTCATGTTTTCACGTGTCTGAGGATCATGGTGACCTTTGACCTCTAACAGCCTTACAGGAAACAGCCTGATCTCCTGCAGCGATCTACAAGGAGGGGAATTTAAATAATTCCAGGCAGACGGACAGAAAAAAATTCAATGAGTGGACAGAAAAATGTGCGCTGACGCCACTTCACAACTTAGCTTGTAAAACCGTAACATGCTCTTTTTTTTTCCACGTGTTGACACAGCTCGCAGATGTGCTGGGAAAATGCCTGTTGCTTATCTCATTATCGCCAGACAACTGTCGTTATCCCAAGATAATGACAGTTGTTATCTCAAAAAAAGTGATCTTGTTATCTCAGGAAAATGACATTTATCATCTTGAGACAGAGAAAATATCTCGTTATCTTGAGAAAATTATCTTGTTATCTCTGCAAAACATTTGTTGTCTTGAGCAAATTATCTTGGGAAAACAATATTCCTTATCTCAAAAAATGATTTTGTTATCTCAAGAAAATCATCTCATTATCTGCAAAACATTTGTTACCTCGAGCAAATTATCTCAGGAAAATGATATTTGTTATCTCAAAAAAAAGATCTTGTTATCTCAGGAAAATGACATCATCTCGAGACGGAGAAAGTTATCTTGTTATCTCGAGAAAATTATCTTGTCACCGCTGCAAAATGACATTTGTTATCCCAACACAGTTGTCATGTGGAGGCAATGAGATAAATAACTCCAGATCTCGGGAAAACCGTGAAAATAAATAAAGTGAATGCATGGCCTTTCAGGGCTTCCGTACAAACCTGCTGCTGTGTTCACCTTCATCTTCAGTCTTCTGGACAGTTTTTCCACCCAGTTTCTCCCGGCATTCCCCCCCAGACTCCACTGGTATTTCTACTGCAGGCTCCTCAGTCATTTTTCTTTTATCTTTTGACCCCAGAAGAAAAGAAACTGCAATCTGATCTGTTCAGCAGGAGGTCACGCAAGTTCAAACACGGCTCTCGCTGTGTTTTATGTAATCATTTTCAGTTTTTTAGTTTTAACATGTGAATGGTTTCATGTTTCAGAGCTCCTGTATTGGTCTGATTAAAATCTGGCTCCAATCCAGTGTTTTTACATCATTTTTTCCTCCTGTCTGGTCTTGACTCCTGTAGACCGCAACACTCCGGATCATGTTTCACTGAGACCAGGAACTGGAGCAGCGCACTGTAAAACTGAGCCGTTTGTGTCTTTGGGGTAAAAACTGATGCTCAGAGTTCCTGCAGCTGCGAGTGGGACAATAGAGTCTGGGTTCTAGTTCCTGTTCTCAAGGAAGTGGCACCACCACCGCATCCCAAATATGGTCGTCACGTTTCAGCAGTCAGTTTCCATCCTGTCTGACACAAAAGACAATTCAGAGACATTTTTTAAAGACGCACTCCGGTGGCTCTAAAACCAGCTCAAAAACAAATGTGTACTACCCAAAATAGTATAGTGTGGCTTTTTATATACAAAAAACCTTAATTGCCTTAGAATTGCTTGGAAAGAGGTTTTACCTCTACCACCAACTTAAACATGTGTGGACCTGAATATTCTAATTAGCTCCACCCATACCCCCGCCCACCAGTAGCGGATGCTGCAAGGCCAGTGTTGTGCCAAGAAATGCATGTCTGCCGCAGAAAGCATCCCCCCTTCTCCCCCCTTTTTTTTAACCTGCAAAATCATATACAGGGTTACGACACTGGCTGCAGTGTTATATCAGTTGCTTGTGTGTGGTTTTACAGCATCGCTCCGCCGCCGACCCCCAAAGCGAGCTGGCTCTCGGCGGTCCCACCTGGAGGCCGACGGGTGCCCACCAGGCAGCTCGCTGGAGGCCTGCAGTCCGGTGCGCCCACCCACTGCCCTGGAACCACAACCTCAACACGCGCCTCATCTACCACTAGCGTTCCTGAAATCTTGCTTGTTCCTCGGCCCTGCTGTCTTCCCCCGAGACAGTGAACTCAGGTCTGTAGCTATGCCCAGTGCTTAGCCTGATTGGTTAAAACGTTAACCAATCAGGTTAAGCAGGAATGCTTACGTAGCTAGAAACACTCTGTTCAAAGTCACATTTTTTTGAGTGGGGATGGAGCATAACTGGACATTCACAGCAGGAAAACACAGACTTGGGACTGATTTTGCACTTGATATGTCTTGTAAGTCACAAAAAAACATGTTCCAGACATGTAAACAACAGAAAACTTGATTTTTGGTGAAGTGTCACTTTAGCCCCTTTTCTACTAGTACCTGTTTGGCCCTGTTCGGTTTGGTTCGGTATGCTTTGTAGGCTTTTCCATTAGGAACTGTAATGGTTTCAATCCTGATTTTTTGGACCTGCTCCCGAATGGTTTGAAGCGTGCCGTACTGACCTGAAAATGTGACGTCAAAAGACTGCAGGCCACTGATCGGTCCGGGTGTAACGTCATGAGAGTGACGTTTTAAGGCTGAATTACAGAATCTCGAGCCGCCATTTGCAGAGATTCATCCATGAGCCAGCAAGAAAGCGTCAGTATAAACAACAACGATAGAATGGCTTCACAGAAATCAGACCCACAGAAGTCAACACCGCGGTCCAGCAGAGTTTTCTGTGCCTTTTGGCTGATGAGAGAGACCAGAGGGAACTAGACGAAGCCACCCAAAATGAATTTATGGCCACAGGAGCACCCAACTTCAGCAGTTGAAAGCAGTGATATTAGGATATAGAGGATGGTGAGTGGTGTGATATGATGTTAGAGTCCGACCAGCATCTGCTGTGACACTGGCAACGTTTAGCACTACACAGAATGTGTTATGACTGGTAAGGTGCACATCCCGTTATTTTTTTAGTAGTGGTGGACAAAGTACACAAATCCTTTGCTTTTTAAGTTAAAGTATAGATAAAATGCCAAAACTAAAGTAGCACAATTTCCACTTAATATGAAAGGGACTGAACTGAGATTTATTTGATTGTGTGAATATTAAATACAGAATAATTGAAAATGAATGGCACGTTTTTTCTTTTTCGCACGGTTTGAGGCAAATAAACCTCGCCCGGACCCACAGATGTTATTGAATGCCAGCTCTGATGTGCTTATCCTGCAGGATCATGAGGTGAGACAGACACTGAGAGCAGTTCACCCGAGAAAGGCTACTGGTCCCGATGGAGTGCCAGGAAAGGTGCTCAGAGCATGTGCAGATCAGCTATGCTCTGTTTTGACTGACATTTTTAACTTGTCTCTCAAGGCAGCCGTTGTTCCACAGTGTTTAAAATCTGCAGTCATTATTCCTGTACCAAAAAAACATACTATTAGCAGTCTGAATGACTATCGACCAGTAGCATTAACAGCCATTGTTATGAAGTGCTTTGAGAAAATGGTATTGAAACATCTTTTGCCTAGTCTCCCCCCAGACTTTGATCGGTACCAGTTTGCCTATAGGCGGGGCAGTTCCACTGAAGATGCTATTGCTATAGTTCACCACTCGGCATTCAGCCATTTACAAAACAAGGGGAGCTATGTAAGAATGTTGTTTGTTGACTATAGCTCGGTATTTAATACAATTATTCCCAACATTCTCATCACCAAATTGCTTCAGCTTGGTCTGCCTACTCACACTTGCAGCTGGATTAAGGACTTCAGAACAAAAAGAACACAGACTGTTAGACTCGGACCCCATTCCTCCTCTACAGTCATGCTTAACACAGGCTCGCCACAAGGCTGTGTGTTGAGCCCCACTTTGTATTCATTGTACACATATGACTGCATACCTGTTCATCCCACAAACATTATAGTGAAGTTTGCAGATGACACAACAGTAGTGGGGCTCATATCAGGAGGAGATGAGTCCACATACAGAGATGAGGTCCAGAAACTGGTGAGATGGTGCTCAGATAATAATCTGCTATTGAATACAAAAAAAACAAAAGAACTCATTATTGATTTTAGGAAGCATAGCAGTGAACCGCCTCCTCTATATATAGGCAAGGAGTGTGTGGAGACGGTGGAGTCTTTTAAGTTTTTGGGTGTTCATATTTCTCACAACCTTACCTGGGCAGTTAACACCATAGCTACAATAAAAAAGGCTCAACAACGTCTACACTTTCTGAGGCTCCTCAAGAAGAATGGCCTGAATGCACAGTTGCTGGTTTTATTTTATCGCTCTGCTATTGAGAGCATTCTGTCATATGGCATCACGGTTTGGTATGAGGGCTGTTCAGCCGCAGACCGCAAAGCCTTCCAGAGAGTGATCGAGACTGCGCAAAAAATCACTGGCTGTTCTCTCCCTTCTCTGAAAGAGATTTCCAGGTCTCGGTACCTCAACAGAGCTACTGCCATCATTAAAGACTGCACTCATCCAGGCCATGATTTCTTTCACTTGCTCCCCTCGGGAAAGTGGTACAGATCCCATAAAACCCGGACTACCAGGTTTAATCATAGTTTTTTCCCAGCAGCAGTACGTATTTTGAACGGATTTATGTAACACGCACAGACTGCTGATATTTTTTGTTATTTTAGGTTATTTTGTAGCAACAACCCTGTGTGCATAAGCTGGTCTTTTGTATTTATCGCTCAGTATGTTTTTCATTATTGCTACGTACATATTGTATTCAACTTTTAGGTAATTTTGTTTCAAGCATTATTTATTGTTGTAATTATAAGAATGTTAAATGCATGAGTGAACTGTGAGTGTGATAGTTTGTTTATAGTTTGTTTTTAGGGAGCAGCATCTCAGTTTCGTTGCATTGTTCATTAACAATGGAATGACAATAAAGGCACTATGACTTTGACGTCCAATATTAGCCACTGTAAAATAACCGCTTGTTTTTATGGTTTTTTTTTTTTGTTTTTTTTTGTCAGTTGTGTGATCATTTGTGAGTTATATTCATAATAGTGTATGTTGCTCTTTGGGGGATGGGAGTTGTTCAGTCACCGTTATAATTTAGTTTATATGTGTAGTTTATAGTCTATCATCAATAAACTCATACAGTACTATAACAGGACACATTACAAATACTTGAGACCCATTGTAGTGCATCCTTTTATATTTTAGCAATATTACAAGTACAAAACACTGCCCACACTTGAAGCCAGGGCAACACAGTGGTGACAGAGCGGTGGCTAAACTTTTATTGATTAAAAATTCCATATTTTGACTGAGCAACTCCATACACGGTGATGCACACCCTCAGTTAAAAGTACTAGATTCCATTCAACTGAATGTATCAACTCATTCTGATTGCTGAGGCCACAGTAAAAACAAATGATTTTAAACATAGATAGATAGATAGATAGATAGATACTTTATTTCGAACAAAAAAGTAAAACAAAAAAAAAACAAATGACAAATGCAATAAAGTAACAGTATACACTGTTCGAAAGGGAGAAGGAAGAAGTGAACACTTATTAATTCCATCTCCTACATAACTCAGCCTTGTAAAATCTACTTTACTGAAGCGCAGCTACATGGAAATTGTGGTTAAATACAAGAACAAAGTACTTTTTTGTCACATTCCACCACTGGCTTTTAGCAACAAGTGTATTTCCCAAATATGTTTTAAACTTGCATTAATTAACCACCACTCATTTCTGTCTTTCATCTACATGTATATATCAAGTAAATCCATGTATTTTCCGTGTAACCTTGTGATTGCATTATTTTAATTGCTTTTAATCCTAGATTCAGTTTGTTTTGGCTTAAAATGCATCATAATTGTTAAATATATTTTATTATACCTAACTCAGTACTGTTTACCTGTTGAAATATCTATTTTACGGCTAATATAACCCCAAAACTACAATATGGGACCTGGCAATCAAGTTTTGGCAGCTGATCACTATTTTCCACGACACCATCAGACTCAATGTTGCATCTGGACTCCCCTCACCGGGCTCTGCCGCTGCCAGCGACTCTAACCATTTCTCCTCTCCCATCTCCTTCGAGCTCCTTCCTAGGGTCGCCAGAGAGGAGTCGCCGCAATCTGGGTTGCCCACGGACGATGATGTGGGGCTAGCTGTCCCAGAGGAGGTCGACGGGGGTACAACACCTGGTGGACCGACAGTACCCACGCACCCCAAGTCGTTGGGGTCCTGGACAGCAGTGGAGCCCGAGTGCAGGCAAGTGTGCTCCATAATGGCTGTCATGTCTATGTCAATGTCACACTGCCTGACATATGGTCAGGGGGGCCCGGGGCAGCTTGCAGTAGCCCTCAGGGCCACCTCACCGGGCTCTGCCACTGCCGGCGACCCTGACTTGGTCTCTTTTTCTCTCCCTCCGGGTTTGGAGCCCCCTGCCAGGGTCGCTGGAGAGCAGCTGATCCCACCAGAGGCCGCCAAGGATATGGGTCCAGCGCCAGGGGTCGTGGAGAGCCCTACCTCCCTTGCTGGGGAGGCCACTGCGGGATCAATGAGGACCCTGATGGGGACCACCGCAGGTGCAACGGTGCTCCAGGCAGAGTCCACCGCCGGTGCAGCAGAGCTCCAGCTGGAGTCCACCGCCGGTGCAGCAGAGCTCCAGCTGGTGTCTACCGCCGGTGCAGCAGAGCTCCAGACAGAGTCCACCGCCGGTGCAGCAGAGCTCCAGCTGGCGTCTACCGCCGGTGCAGCAGAGCTCCAGACAGAGTCCACCGCCGATGCAGCAGAGCTCCAGCCGGAGTCCACCGCTGGTGCAGCAGAGCTCCAGACAGAGTCCACCGCCGGTGCAGCAGAGCTTCAGCCGGAGTCCACCGCCGGTGCAGCAGAGCTCCAGACAGAGTCCACTGCCGGTGCAGCAGAGCTCCAGACAGAGTCCACTGCCGGTGCAGCAGAGCTCCAGCTGGAGTCGACCACCTGTGCAGCCACGTCCCAGGCCAGGACCATCGCGGGTGCAGCCATGTCACAGACCGGGACCATCACAGGTGCTATGGTCCCCCTGCTCTAAGCTTTGGAGCGCAGGGGGGCTTCTGTCCCTTGGTTTGGCCACCGAGGTTCCCAGGTGGATAGGCTGCTTCTCCACCTTCCCCTCCGGTTCTGGTGGCTCCACCACGCTGGTCGGCCACCCAAAAGACTTGGCCTTCTGGTCAGGTGGCCCGTCGGCCTGGGCAGGCCACTGGACGTTGCTCTGTGGGCCGCCTGCTGGACATGGGACTTGGGCAGGCCACCCGATCAGTCACCCCTCACCATGCCGGGGGCCTGGGACTCTGGTCGACCCCCTGAACTTTGGACTTCTGGGAAGGGGGGTTAGTGTCCTAGGTGGGGGCTGTTAGGAGGGTCACTGCTCTATATTTGCATATTATTTGTTGTATTTTTTCTCTGCCAGGGGTAAACTGAGTGGTGAAGTTGTAGGCTCGCAGCTGTTCCGTCCACCTGTGGATCTGCAGGGGCCTGTGGCCCGAAACAGTCATCTCCAGCAGCGTCGTCAGTGCCCGGTTGTCCGTGTGTATGGTAAAATGGCGACTGTAGAGGTAAATGTGCCACCGTTCGCGCACACAAAACACATGCGAGTGCCTCTCTCTCACTCACGGCATACTTCTGTTCAGCTGGCAATAGGGACCTCGACACGAACGCCACTGGGTGTTCTGTACCATTTTGCACCTGAGACATGACCAATTCAATTCAGCTTTATGTATATAGCGCCATATCGCAACAATAGTCATCTTATAGCACTTTCAAATGTAGAGGAAACCCCACAGTTGCAGAAAGACCCCTGCAATCAGGCGATCCCCTGTGAGCAAGCACTTGGCGACGGTGGAGAGGAAAAACTCCCTTTTAACAGGAAGAAACCTCCAGCAGAACCAGGCTCAGGGAGGGGCAGTCATCTGCTGCGACTGGCTGGGGGGTGAGGGGATAAAGAAGAAGAAAAGAACAGACATGTAGAGAGCAAACATTAAAGGAGTGAAGCCAAGTACATTATTAGAGGTCACCCGGCTGTCTAAAACTATTAACAGCAAAACAAAGGGAGGGTTAAGAGACACATGATCCCTCCCTAATTGTAGGCTATATTGAAGAGGAAGGTTTTTACCCTATTCTTAAAAACAGAGATTTGAGTCTGACTCCTGAACCCAGATTGGTAACTGGTTCTTCAGGAAAGGAGCTTGATAACTGAAGGCTCTGCCTCCCATTGTACTTTGAGATTCTAGGTATTACAAGTAATCCAGCATTTTGGGAGCATAGTGCTCTGTTAGGATAATAGGGTAATATCAGATCTTTTATATAAAAAGGGGCCTGATTATTAAGAGCTTTGTATGTGAGAAGAAGGATTTTAAACTTAATTCTAAACTCTATGGGAAGCCAATGAAGGGAGGCCAGAACCGGAGAGATATGATCTCTCTTTCTAGTACTTGTTAAAACTCTTGCAGCAGCATTTTGGATCAACTGAAGACTTTTCAAAGATATTTTAGGACAACCTGATAATAACGAGTTACAATAATCTGATCTAGAGCTAACAAAAGCGTGGATCAGTCTCTCAGCATCGCTCTGAGACAAGATGCTCCTAACCTTGGCAATATTACGCAGATGATAGAAGGCAGTCTTAGAAACAAATTTAATCTGTGGATTAAAAAACAGATCTTGATCAACCTGTTTCCCCCACCTCCCACCCTGGGTATTGTTTGTTTTGGGGGGGGGGGTCCTTTGTGGTGGGTTTTGGGTTTCAGCTGGTGATACGGGGGTGTCTAGTATCCACCCCTGGGGGAAGGGGGGGGGCTGTCATGTTGGTGGTCCCAAACCCAGTTCTGACCCGTGGCCTGTTGGTCGTCTCCCTATTTATTTTCCATCAGGCGCGTCAGGGAGCCCTTTGGGTCCTTCGCTCCCTGACAGCTTGGGCACGCCCCCTCCTTCTGTCAGTGCCATCAGCTGTGTCTAGTTAATGGGTGTTTCACACACGTACACGCACACACTTCATTCATTCTCATTCACACGCTCATACACTCACTCATGCACACATGGTTTCAATTATGTTCAGCCTGCTCATCCACACACCAGCGGTCTCTTCCCTCGTTAGTATTATTATTACTTAAACACTGTGTTAGTAGGAAGAGCCCGTCGGAGCATTGAGATTCATACACGGCAGCGTGTCCTTCCGTGTATGCTTGTATTCACTCCCTACGGATGATCTACAGTCTGTTTTTCCCTCATCCAGCAGACTGCAGGGACAGCCCCGGATTGCTCCTGCACCGTAAGTTAATGTCAGCCTTTCTCCCCGTGCCGACAGCAGCCCTGTGGCACTGGGCTTTCCCTTTCCCGGGCAGCTGAGCATCCAGGAGGCGTCCCTGTATGTCTGGTGGCCTCTATTGTCATTACTGCAGCTTGTCAACTCACTGTTCTGTGTGATCATTTGCTGGACTTGTTATTTTTGGGGTTTATGTTTAATAAAGTGCTCGTTCTACTCCCGCAGTTGGGTTTTGCATTCCTTCCTTCGTGCACCGCATAATGGCACACGGGGAATCATTACACTAGCAGTTTCAAGTTTGACTCACCAGCTTCCACATAAATCCTTATCCTAGAATTATTCTTTCAAGATAGGCTAATTGTTCCTCCGTTTACTTATTTGCTTTATAGTTTCTCCCAGTTTCAAATATTGTGCTAAAGTTAGCTGAGTATCTGAAGTTTTTTGTCATTAGTGCCCATTTTTTTTTTTACAAAATATGCAACTTTTTGCTTGTAGTTTAGCGACTTTTCCTTGTAAAGTAACATTTTTGTAAAATCTTTTTTTAATTTAACCTTCATTTATACAGGATAGTTCAATTGAGAGGCAACCTGTTTTCCAGGGACGCCCTGTTCACAGTCACACCTGGAAGCTGCCCAGTCCAACCCAAACAGATCTGTGGCCACTGAGCAGCTCCACCGGAGCAGCTGGGGTTAAGGGCCTTGCTCAAGGGACCACAGTGGGGTTAAGGAGGGTGGGGCAAACACTGCTGTGTTATCTGTCCCACCCAGATCTCCCCACAGTTTTATAAATTTGTGACTTTTCCCCATCTTGTAAAATTGTGTTGTCCCCCCAGTTTCATAAATTTGCAACATTTTCCCATTTTGCAGATTTCTCAATTTTTTCCCCCCAGTTTCATAAATTTGTGACTCCCTCTTAATTTTTTTTTAAAACTTTTTCCTATCTTGTAGAGCTATAACTTCTGATAAATTAGTGACATTTTCACAGAGAACTTGAACTTTTCCTTGTAAATTTGTTAGTTTTCTTTTAAATTAGCATCTTCTCATAAATTAGTGTTTTTAATGTGCTTTCCTCATAAATTATTGACTTTATTATAATAGCTTTGCCTTTTTTCTCCAACCTACCGTCGCTGAGGTTTCCCCAGTGGTATCAGAATGGTGTGGAACAACAGATGGTTGAAGTTCTGCTATTTTGACGACCCCACTACCATCTTTCATGTTTATCAGCAATTAATATTCCACCCATTTGTCCAGAATCATCATAATTTCTCTGGATATAAACGTGCTCTGCTCTGTGTTTAAAACATGTTGACCCAAATGTTCCCCATTCTTGTTGAATATTCCAGAGTTCCCTGGCTGTAAACGTTGTCTAGTTTTTGTTTAAACACGTTGACCTAAATGTCTTCCAGCCCAGAGTTAAAAACTGTTTATCTGAGCAGCATCAGGCTGTAATCTGCTGGGATTAACCCGGATTAAAGCAGCAGACAGACAGTTTTATTTATTTTCTTAATTCTTCAGAGCAAACTGTCAGCTAGCTAAAACTCCTCCACACATGTGGAGGCGAAAGGTGGGAGGAGGTGAAGCTGGAGTGCCGTGGGAGCTCCGGGTGGGATGACTCCTCTGTGAATATGGATGGTCAGGATGTTTAATCTGCGATTATCTGAGAAAATCTGAGGTGGACCATTTCCTGCTCACTGGGACGCCTTTTCACTGACGCTAATGCTAATCAGGGGGATGCAAACAGATGCTAATGGATGCTAATGCAGCTGGAGGTCAGGGGGTCAGCGGTGGTTACGGTCAGCAGGCCATTTTTTAACAAGGAGGATAGGAGGAAGTGATCAATTTAGCAGGAGGTACAAACATATAAGTGTAAATTAGGTACAAATTTGCAAGAATAAAGGTGCAAAGATATGATAAAAGATGACAATTTGAAAATGGGGGAAAAGCCACAAATGAACATTTAATTACACAGAATAAACATTTAACCAGCATCCAGGTAAGTGTTGCAAATGTATGAGAAAAGAAGTCAAAATTTTACGGGAGAAAAATATAAATTTATGAGAAAAATGTCAGATTTTTAACAAAAAAAAAAGGTGCAACAGCGAGAAAAAATATGAACATTTACAGGAAAAAAGTCAGAAATTTATGATAAAGTTGAAAATTTACAGGAAGAAATGCAAACTTACAAGAAAAAAATATATATGAGAAAAAGCTGCAAAATTTTGAGAAAAAAGTCAGATTTATGAGAGAAAACAATTGAAAATTTATGAGAAAAATGTCAGAATTTAAGAAAAAAGTTGCAACACTGAGAAAAAAAATGATGAAAAGTTACAGGAGAAAAGTCAGAAATTTATGAGAAGTTGAAAATTCACAGGAAAAAGTTGCAAATTGTAAATTTATGAGAAAAACCTGCAAAATTTTGAGAAAAAAGTTGCAGATTTACGAGGAAAAAAGTTGCAAATTGACAGGGGAAAAGTAGCAAATTTATGAAAAAATGTCAAATTTTTAAGAAAAAAGTTGCAACATTATGAGAATTTTTTTTTTAAAAAAACTGAGAGGAAGAAAGTCAGAAATTTATGAGATGAAAACTGAAAATTCCACATCCCAAAAGCCAATTTAGGAAGCTTGGACTCAGACCGCCTAGGTCTCCGCCGTTGACCGCCACCTGATGCACAGAGCACTGAACCCCCATGGTCCCTCCTGCAGGTGGTGAGCCCACTGGAGGGTGGAGCCATGTAACTCCTTCGGGCTGAGACTGGCCGGGTCCATGTGGTTACGAGCTATTCGGTCTCTGTACAACCGTTGTGAGAGTTTGGTTCGTATTGCCAACACTCGATCGGACTCATTCCCAGTGAGAGTTGGACTCCGCCAGGGCTGCCCTTTATCACTGATCCTATTCATAATTTTTATGGACAGGATTTCTAGGCACAGCCAGGGAACGGAGGGTGTCATGCTTGGTGACCACAGGATCTCATCTCTGTTGTTTACAGATGATGTTGTCCTGCTGGCTTCATCCAGCAATGACCTACAGGTCTTACTGGGACGGTTTGCCACTGAGTGTGAAACGGCTGGGATGAGAATCAGTACCTCCGAGTCCGAGTCCATGCTCCTCAGCCGGAAAAAGGTGGATTGTCCTCTCAGGTTGGGGACAGGCTCCTGCCCCAAAGTATCTCTGGGTCTTATTCACGGGTGAGGGGAGAATGGAGCGAGAGATTCACAGACGGATCGGAGCAGCATCTGCAGTGATGCGAACATTGTACTGGTCTGTTGTGGTGAAGAAGGAGCTGAGCTCTCAGGCAAAGCTGTCGATTTACCAGTGAATCTATATTCCTACCCTCACCTATGGTCTCTGGAAAAGCGGTAGAATAATAATAATAATAATACATCGGTCTTATATAGCACTTTTCTAAATACTCAAAGATGCTTTACAAAGCAGCATAGAGACAAACATACAGAAAACGGGTAAACAGACAAGGTAGGTACACATAGGTAGAAGAGGCAGTCAGTTTTCGTAGGTAGATTTGAAGAGATGGGTTTTGAGTTGACTTTTGAAGGAAGCAAGTGTGTTGGCGGACCAGATGTGAAGGGGCAAGGAATTCCAGAGGGTTGGTGTGGCGAAGGCGAATGATCTATCACCCAGGGTGTGGAGTTTTGTCTTGGTGATGGGGGTGAGAAGGTAAGTGTCAGCAGAGCGGAGGAGGCGAGAGGGGGAATGACGAGACAGAAGGTCAGTTAGGTATGAGGGGGCGAGGTTATGAAGAGCTTTATAGGTGATGAGGAGGATCTTGAAGTTGATGCGCTGTTGAATGGGGAGCCAGTGGAGTTGGCGGAGGAGAGGAGTGATGTGGTCTCTGGAGCGGGAGTGAGTAAATAGGCGGGCGGCTGAGTTTTGGACATACTCTAGTTTTTGGAGGATGGTGGAAGGAAGTCCATACAGAATGCTGTTACAGTAATCAAGTCTGGAGGTGATAAAGGCATGGATGAGTATTTCAGCAGCAGAGGGGGCGAGGGTGGGACGGAGGCGTGCAATATTACGAAGATGAAAAAATGATGTTTTGGTGATATGATTGATGTGAGATTTGAAGGAGAGGGCGGGGTCCATGATAATGCCGAGGTTTCTGGCCAGGGGGGAGGGGGTGACTGAGAGACCATCGATTTGGAATGAAAAGTTCTGGGAAGAGGGGAAAAGAGATTTTGGTCCAAAAATGATGATTTCTGTTTTATTGCTGTTTAGCTTGAGAAAGTTGTTAGTCATCCAGGTTTTTATGTCTGTGAGGCAGTTGGTGATGGTGGAGAGAATGGCGGGGGTGATGGATTTAGAGGAGATGTACAGCTGGGTGTCATCGGCGTAGCAGTGAAAGTGAAGACCATGTTGACGGATGATGTGACCAAGCGGAAGCATGTAGAGAGTGAAAAGGGTTGGACCGAGCACAGAGCCTTGAGGGACACCGTGTGATACGGGGGTGGTGCGTGATTTGTGATTGTTGATGGAGATGTACTGGAATCTGTCAGACAGGTAGAAGGTGAACCAAGAGAGGGCGGAGTCAGTGATGCCAATAGAAAGCAGACGACGGAGCAGGATGGAATAATTGATGGTATCGAAAGCTGCGCTGAGATCGAGGAGGAGAAGAATGGTGAGGGAGCCAGAGTCAGAGGCGAGCAGGAGGTCATTGGTGACCCTGAGGAGGGTGGTTTCAGTGCTGTGGTGAGAACGGAATCCAGATTGAAATGTTTCGTAGAGTTTGTTGGAGAGGAGGTGTTTCTTGAGTTGGGTGGCAACAGCTTTTTCCAATATTTTAGCCAGAAATGGGAGGTTGGAGATGGGTCTGAAATTGTTGGGGTCGTCAGAGTCCAGGCCAGGTTTCTTAAGGAGGGGGGTGATGGCAGCAATCTTGAGTGATGGGGGGACAGTGCCAGTGGTGAGGGAGGAGTTGATGGTGTCAATGATAAGGGGGGCAAGAGGGGTGAGACAGGCTTTGATAAGGGGGGAGGGGATGGGGTTCAGGGGGCATGTAGATGATTTCATGCTGGAGAGTATTTCGGAAAGTTCATCAGTGGTTATGGGTGAGAAAAGGGAGAGCTGTTTATCTATGGGTGGAGACAAAGTGGGTTCTGAGTCAGGGGTGATGGCTGGGGAGGAGGCAAGCTGGTTGTGAATATTGTCAATTTTGGAATGGAAAAATGATAAAAAGCTATTGCATTTTTCAGGGGTGAAGGATGATGAAATGATGTCCTGGGGTTTGAGGAGTTTGCTGATGGTGGAGAACAGAGTGCGGGGGTTGGAGGATCCAGAGTAAATGATGCTGGAGTAGTAGGCAGAGCGAGCTTCATTGAGTGAGGATTGGTATAGGTGCATCAGTTCTATGTGAGCGAGGGTGTGCACAGTCAGACCAGTTTTGCAGGCTCAGGCGTTCAAGCTGTCGCAGTTGTTTTTGAGTTTGTGAAGTTCTAAAGTGTACCAGGGGGCCGAATGAGTGAAAGTGACGGTTTTTGTTTTCATGGGGGCCAGTTTGTTGAGGGAGGTAGAGCAAGACAAAATTTATAGTCTTTAACAACCATCACAACTACCCAGTAGCCAAACTCAGTGTAAATGGTGTAGAGATTGAAAGGGTATCCGAAACTAAATTCCTTGGAGTAATAATTGATAACAAACTGTGTTGGAAGCCACATATTAATTATATAAAAGGTAAAGTATCCAAATCAATTGCAATATTACACAGAGTGAAAAATTTGCTGAATCAACCCACACTATACACCTTGTATCATTCATTAATACTCCCATACATGACATATTGTAATGAAGTATGGGGAAATACATATAAAACAAACATATATCCACTCTTTATGCTTCAAAAGAGAGCTATTAGAATAATAAACAAAGCAGCTTACAGGGAACCAACAAACCCACTTTTTCTTAAACAAAAAACTCTCAAGTTGAAAGATCTGATCGACTTTAAAACCGCAATAATAATGTTCAAAGTGAAGAATCTATCACTGCCCGCAAATATCCAAAAGTTGTTCCAAACAAGGGAGAAACGATATCACTTCAGAGGAACATGTATATTTCAAAAGCCTACAGTGAGAACAACCACCAAGCAACATTGTATTTCAGTGCAAGGTGTCAGATTATGGAACGATTTTGGACCTGAATTAAAATCATGTACAAAGCTTGGACAATTTAAACAAAAACTAAAGGAAGAAATACTCCAAACATATTTACAAGACGACATGTAAACTCACATAAGGATTGACATTTCCAGCCTGTGTTGTGTTATAGCTTAGTTTTTCTTTTTTCTCTGTGACACTATGTCTTAGATTTGTTTTTGAATAGTAACCGCTTAACTTAGACTAGCTCAGTTTTCTTTTTCTCTCAGTCATATTTTGTCTTAGCCTTGTTTTAAATTGTAATCGCTCTTGTCTTGTTTTCTCTTTTTTCTCCTTTGAATTCTTGGATGGAATATGGGTGGGCAATATAAGCTGCGGCTTCAGCCATCACCCATTTCGGATAACTCACGTGGAATTGTATAGTAGAAGGAGTCTTTGTCTAATTTGACCTTGTTGTTATATTATACAGTTTCTTTTAACCTGTAATGTACTATCCGAAATAAATTCATTCATTCATTCATTCATTCATTCATTCAGGTAGACAATGTGTTGTTGTAGATGTTTACTAAGTCCGTAGGGGTTGGGTTTACAGGGAAGGTGAGGTTGGAGAGAGTGTTTGATATGCATGTGGAGAGAGAAACTGAGCAGATGGACTTAAGATTCCTGAAGGTTATTGTTCAGTCTTGTTTGGGTAGATGTAGATAGAAGATGGATGGATGGAAAATTGAAAATTTACAGGAAAAAAATGCAAATTTATGAGGAAAATGTTGCAAATTTATGAGAAAAAAAGTCAAATTTTTGAGGAAAAAGTGGAAAATTTACAGGGAAAAATGCATATTTAAAATAAAATTTTTGCAAATTTATGAGAAAAAGTCACAAATTTTAAAGAAAAAAGTTGCAACAGTATGAGAAAAAATTATGAAAATTTACAGGAAGTCAGAAATTTATGAGGAAAGGGTTGAAAATTTACAGGAAAAAAATTGCAAATTTATGAGAAAGCAGTCCAATTTTTGAGGAAAAAGTTGCAAATCTACAAGAAAAAAGTTGAAAATTTACAGGGGAAAAATGCATATTTTCAAGGAAATTTTTTTTGCAAAGTCCTGTTATTCAGTTATGTGGTATATAAATGTTTATGATGATATTTTTATAATGATATTTGATTTCCACCTATGAATGTTGATGTGGGTGGCAGATTAACAAAGGGGATAGCACCCCCCATCACCCACTGGTTCCGTTCCCTGAAACATGCTCCAACAGATCCACACAGCCTCTGTCTTAAGGTCGCTGGTGAAATGCATCGTGGGAAACGGAGTTGATCTGATAAAACCCATCATTAAACCAAACACACCTGCGTGTGAACCGTAACCAGAACACACGAGAGAAAAAAATGAGGCCAAAAACCACCTGGAGAGTCGTCTGAGGAAACTACAGGAGAAAAAGACAAAAATGTGACACTTAACTGCTGAAGAATTTCTGGGAATTTAGTTTGATGAAGAGTTATATAAAAAAAGGTAAAAAATTGTGTAAAAAATTCAGTTAAAGGGAAAAATATTTATGAATGTTCCACAGAAACCTGTCCTACACCTATGGGTGTGTTGAGGCAGCTGCTGAAATGCATCGTGGGAAACTGAGTCAGAGCTGATCTGATAATAAAAACCACAGCGATGACATCTTCAAACCAAACCCTTGTGAACCGTAACGAAAACACGAGAAAAAAAAAAGACACCAAAACCATCTGGAGCTTCCTCTGAGGGAACTACAGAAGAAGAGAGAGAAACAACATCTGAGGTGTTTCTGAGAAGAGTTTTACTGTGGGACTGTGGAGGGAACAGAACAGGCCAGAGGCAACGAGCTGCAAGGGCACAAGCTTTTATTCCTCCAACATACTGATACACGCTTCGTAGCTCGTGTGAACTACTGCGCTGCTGAGGCGTGTGTCACAAGCTCTTTTATACACGCTGTACGGACAGAGAGAATGCCTGGTGCATTAGCACAGGGATTGTCATCTAATACACATCAGAATCAGAATCAGAATCAGCTTTATTGGCCAAGTATGCACAACACGTACAAGGAATTTGACTTTGGCTAAAAACTTGCTCTCGTTGTTCAGGTGGAGGATTTAAATAAGATTTAAATAAGGATTCAATGACAACAGAGTATGTACAGTAAATTACAGTGTGTCCACGTTTCTATAAAAGGATGCAAATATATACAGGAATATATGCAGTTATTTACTCAGACTAACCACACTTTGCAGAAATATATGAAAAAATATACAGTCATACAGTATTTCAATGTGAACTCAGATTCAGTGATATAATGTGAATGAAGTAAAATGCAGTGTGAGAGTTATGTGCAATGTAATAATGGATGAAAAGTCATGAGTACAGCAACAGGTAGGACTAGGTGAATGTTAGGAGTTCATCAGAGTGATGGCTTGAGGAAAGAAACTGTTCCTGTGACGGGTGGTTTTGGCCTTCAGTGATCTGTAACGACGACCAGAAGATAGAAGTTCAAACAGTTTGTGGCCGGGGTGTGATGGGTCAGCACAGATGTTTCCCGCCCGTTTCCTGGTTATGGACCGATATAAGTTCTCAATGGAGGGTAGGTCGGTACCAATGATCCTCTCCGCAGACTTAATGATCCGCTGCAGTCTGGTCTTGTCCTGTTTAGTGGCAGATCCAAACCAGACAGTGATGGAAAAGCAGAGGACAGATTGGATTTTTTTTTTTTTTTTTTGTTACTTATTTGTACCCATAGGTAGATTTGGTTTGCAGTCTGGTGACAAGCCACCGGCTGCTGGTCGCTGCGTGCGCGAGCGCCCTAAACCTACATGTTTTTAGTATGCGGGAGGAAACCGGAGAAATCCCGGAGTAAACCCACGCAACACGGGGAGAACATGCAAACTCCACACAGCTCACTGTTGATCGGGGGCTGGGATCGAACCCACGATCTCATGATCCCCGCGATCCCCCGGCCGAGGGTAAAACTGTGCTGCCACAGTGCTAAACCACTGCGCCACCGTGCAGCCCGTGCAGCAGGATGCAGGATGCACGCACCGTGCAGCAGGATGATGGCGGTGTAGAAGACAACCAGCAGCTCCTGAGGCAAATCAAACTTCTTGAGCCGACGCAGAAAAAACAACCTCTGCTGGGCCTTTTTCCGGACAGTGTCTATATGGGAGGACCACTTCAGGTTCCGGGAGATTGTGGTACCCAGAAACTTGAAGGAGTCCACAGTGGACACTGTGCTGTTGAGGATGGTGAGTGGGGGGAATAAAGGAGGGTGTCGCCTGAAATCCACAGTCATCTCCACCGTTTTGGCTGGGTTAAGTTCAAGATGGTTCTGGCCGCACCAGAGGATCAGCTGCTCCACCTCCCGCCTGTATGCAGACTCATCACCATCCCGGATCAAACTGATGACTGTGGTCTCGTCCGCAAACTTCAGGAGCGAGTGATGTATTGACATCAGTCAATAAATATCATTAGCATGACATCAGCTGGCGCCCGGTTGCCCTTTCTGTCCTCGGGGGGGCGCATACCTTAGTAGTCCAGTCTGATTGCCCCCCGGGGCTCTTTGTCCGTATGCAATCTGTCCCGCCCCCGTATGTATACTGTCCTGCCCTTGTGGGTGTGACAGGATGTCTCCTCGCAGTTGTGCTGGTGCCACCACAGTACACTTGTTTAGTTTTTCATGTACATTTGTGACTTTATTTCTGGGAAATCTACAACTTTTTTTTTCTCATTTCTTTCTTGTAATTGAAAAAGAATCAGATTTTTTTTTTTTGGGGGGGGGGGTACCTATAAAAACAAAACAAGAAAGCTTACAAGAAAAAAGTTGCACCCCTTTTCAATACCTCACATTAGTTGCATCCATACACGGGGACCAGGCGGCTGGCCTGGGCTGGGTTGGTGTCGTCTGGGCCCTCAGGGCGGGCATGACCTGGTACACCTGCTGGCCCCCTCCACTGTTCCAGCCCCACCCCCTTCTCCCCCTGCTTCGCCTTTCCTGTTTGTTGTTTGTGTGTTCGTTTGCTTCCCCTCATGTGTGCTGGTGGTGGATGCACACTCTGCAGAGTTTGGTGTGGGCTGGTGGTGTCCGTTGCAATGGGCAGTGGGGTGGTGGCTGGCTGGTGTTCTGACAGGTCTTCCCTCTCCCGCCTTTCCCTGTGCAGGGAGTCGGCGGCGGTGCCACTTGAGGCCTGTCCTCTTCCCCTCTCTTCCTGGGTGCATCCCACCGCCACTGGGCTGGTTGGGGGTTCGCTGTGGTGGTGCGGGGCTGTCTTGGTGCTGGCAGGGGGGCTCCCTTGGCTGTCAGTTGCGTGGTGGTGGGTCATGTGGCATTCGCTGCCAGTGGTGGTGGGGCTGGGGGCTGGTTTCTCTGGGTCAGGGCCCTTGGGGTGGTGGCAGCAGTACTCTGGTGGGGTGGTGGGGATTCTTGGGCAATGGGCCTGGTCTTCAGACGGGGTAACTTGCTGGTTTCACCCTTGCATTGTGTCTCCCCATCCCCGCCACGGGGTGCATTCCAGTTTTGGGGGCCTAGGTTGGGATGACATTTCCTTGCTGCTGGCGCCGCCGATACAGGGCCATTCTGCTCATCTCGCTGGGCCGGGGGTGGTAGTTACATTATAATTGTATATTGTTGTTATATCCTCTCAAATACTTATAAATAGATACTTGGAAAAATAAGGTCAGGTTGGAGCTTCTGTATGTAGGTAGAGAATTATTACATTTTGTATAGCAGTATGCAGTACTACCCATTTACATCTGTATACTAGTTTTTGTGTATAGGGCTGTCTACACATACTTGCACGTGAACGTGCAAACCCGAGGTACTAAAAACTGGCAGTCTACCATTAAAACAATATGGCGCATCAATATTATTATGAACTTTCACCACAAGATCGGATCAGATATGATCAAAAACTTTAAATTTGTTATCTCAGAAAGTGTCCCTACTGTCTACCAGCCAGTATGTGGAAGAATGGTCCAATGGAGTGACCAGAAAACAATATTCATGATACTTGTTATTATTGATACATGCACCAGCTTCACTGTGCATTGGCGGAACACTCTGTACCTGCTGTGGAAATCCACAAAAAGCCGTCATGTTTAGGTTTGGAAACTTTATCCACCGGAGCTCACAGGACAAACAGCCTATCGTCTCCCGTGCTGTTTGTTTACACTCGTTAGTCCTTCTTAATCCAGACACTTCGTTTCAGCTCTACAGCGCTTCGGTCCTTTCACCGGAGTAGTGGATTGGAAGTAGAGCATCTGCCCCACAACTGGGAGGTCCGGGTTCAGGTCCTGGCTGGGTCATGCCAAAAACCATGTGAAAATGGAACTTCCTGCCTTCCAGCTTGGTGCTCAGTAAAAATGGAATGGAGGAGGGAAACGTGGGCGGCAGTGGTTCAGGAGGTAGAGCAGGTCATCTAATAACTGGAGGGCTGGCGGTTCAAATCCCGCTCTCCCCAGATATCCTGCCGTTGTGCCCCTGGGCAAGACTTTTTCCCCACCTTGCCTCCAGTGTCCATGACACTGGGCATGAATATGCATAAATGTTTGGTAGTGGTCAGAGAGGCTACTGGCACAGATTGGCAGCCATGTCTTCATCATGCTGCCCCAGGGCAGCTGTGACTACGGTAGTAGCTTACCACTACCATTGTTTATGGAGTGAATGAATAATGTTGTAGAGAATGCGTTCAAGGATGAGGCTGAGTTTATTTCTCAGGTTCAGCTTTATTAAGTGAACACATGCTCTATCAATCTCTAAGCCACAGAAGAGACTGAGCAATCACATACCACACTCTTATACCCTGCTGAAGCCACGCACCTAAGTCACATGGTGCTTTAGCAAACATACAATCACATGGTACATAATCCCAGTCACAATGCACTCTTTGATATTCCTCTATTGTCTCTTATCCCTCGATGTTCTGGGAATCCTCCTGGGGCATCCTCTCCGAGACAAAGGCCCAAACTCACACCTCCTCGTCATCTCCTGTAGATCTCTGCAGGCCCAGACCTCTTTTGTCCCACGAGACGTGAAGCCCCCAATACACATACAGTCATACATATGTGGGAAATATGAACTCAATATATGCGCCACAATGTATCCATTGTAAAACGTCAGTGTCTATGAAAAAGCACTATATAAATCTGATGCGTTATTATTTGTCTGTGGGTGAGTGTCAGTCTCATTTTTAAACTAGTTTAACTGCAGTGTTGATACATTTACTCTGAGGCTGATTAACAGTTCAAATTGAAATGAATATTTCTACTGAGCACACACGTTTCTATGCTAATGCTATTCTAACTATTAACTCCCTCAGATGCAAATCTGAGTGTTTTTTTGCATGTTCACATTAACTTTACATGTATCAGAATCAGAATCAGAATCAGAATCAGAATCAGGTTTATTGCCATTGTTCATGTAGTACACAAACTAGGAATTTGTCTCGGTACAATGCTGCAACATTAAACATGATAAGATAAGAGAAATAAACTATACATGTAATAAAGTGTAGGATAAGATTAAGTGATACTGGTCAACAGTTAAAATATATATTAGCCAGCAGCAGATACTGTGGAGAACTATATAGTGCAGTCGGTAATGCAGGAAGAAAACAGTGATGATTGACATGAGTCTGGTTGAGCTGCTGTACATGGTGCACGAGAGTCACTTAGTGTTCAGCAGTCTAATGGCAGAGGGGAAGAAGCTGTTCATGTGACGGGAGGTTTTAGTCTGGATGGACCGAAGTCTTCTACCAGAGGGGAGGGGGGCAAACAGTACGTGACCAGGGTGTGAGGGATCGGCTATGATCCGGCCAGCACGCCTCCGGGTCCTGGAGATGTACAGATCCTGGAGAGATGGGAGCTTGCAGCCGATCACCTTCTCAGCAGTGCGCACGACGCGCTGCAGCCTTAGTCTGTCCCTGGCAGTGGCTCCTGCGTACCACACGGTGATGGAGGTGGTGAGGATGGACTCGATGATGGCTGTGTAGAACTGCACTAACATCTTGGTGGGTAGCTTGAGCTTCCTCAGCTGCCGCAGGAAGAACATCCTCTGCTGGGCTTTTTTGATGAGTGAGCTGATGGTCAGCTCCCATTTGAGGTCCCTGGTGATGGTAGTGCCTAGGAAGCGGAAGGAATCAGCAGTGGTGATGGGAGAGCCTGAGAGGGTGAGGGGGGGGCAGAGGAGTAGTGACTTTCCTGAAGTCTACAATCATCTCCACTGTCTTCAGAGCGTTCAGCTGCAGGTTGTTATTGCTGCACCAGGTCGCCAGCTGGGCCACCTCTCTCCTGTAGGCGGACTCGTCGCCGTTGGAGATGAGCCCGATGAGGGTGGTGTCGTCCGCAAACTTGATCAACTTGACAGACTGGTGGCTGGAGGTGCAGGAGTTGGTGTAAAGGGAGAAGAGTAGGGGGGAAAGTACACAGCCCTGGGGTGATCCGGTGCTGATGCTAGTATAGTCTGAGACAGTCTTTCCCAGCCGCACATGCTGCCTCCGGTCCGTCAGGAAGTCGATGATCCACCTGCAGAGGGAGTCAGGCACGTTGAGCAGGGACAGCTTGTCCCGGAGCAGAGCGGGGCGGATGGTGTTGAATGCGGAGCTGAAGTCCACAAACAGGATCCTGGCGTAGGTTCCCGGGGAGTCCAGGTGCTGCAGGATGGAGTGGAGGGCCAGGTTGACTGCATCGTCTACAGACCTGTTGGCTCGGTAGGCAAACTGCAGCGGGTCCAGGAGAGGGGTGGTGATGGACTTGAGGTGGGACAGGACCAGGCGCTCAAAGGACTTCATGACTACAGAGGTGAGCGCTACAGGTCTGTAGTCATTAAGTCCAGTGATCCGTGGCTTCTTGGGGACAGGGATGATGGTGGAGGATTTGAGGCAGGATGGCACGTGGCATAACTTAAGGGAGGTGTTAAAAATGTCTGTGAATACAGGAGCCAGCTGTTTCGCACAGAGTCTCAGGGTGGAGGGAGACACGCCGTCTGGGCCGGGGGCCTTGCGCGGGTTCAGTCTGGAGAACTGTTTGAGCATATCCTGCTCACTGATGATAAGGGGAGGGGGGGAGGAGGGGGGGGTGCCTTAAATGAAGTAGGGAATGTGGAGGCTGTGGAGCTGGAGGGAGGGGGGGAGTTGGACACAGATGACGAGGTGTCAAAACGGGCATAGTGTTGGGACAGTCTCTGACAAAGGGCTTTGTCATCCTGACCTTTAGGAGCCTGAGGCCGATAGTTGGTGATCTGCCTCAGTCCTCTCCACACGGAAGCCGAATCATTAGCAGTGAACTGCTGCTGGAGTCTCTCTGAGTACACAGATTTAGCCCTCTTCAGCTCTCTGTTAAACCGGTATTTAACCTCCCTGTAGCAGTCCCTGTCTCCACTTTTCAGTGCTGCTTCCTTCTCCTTCCTGATCTGTCTGAGCTTAGCTGTGAACCAGGGTTTGTCATTAGAGTAACTCACCCTGGTGCGTGATGGAAGAATGTTCTCTTCACAAAAGTGGATATATGAGTTCACAGTGTCCGTGTACTCATCCAGATCATGCGTGGCTCCTTTAAGCATGCCCCAGTCAGATATTTCCATGCACGTTTCCAGCTTCTCCTCAGCATCACTGGTCCGTATCTTCGTAGTGCTCACAACAGGTTTAGTGAGCTTCAATCTCTGTCTGTATGTGGGAATGAGGTGAACCATCACGTGATCAGATAATCCCAGCGCAGCTCGAGGGACAGCGCGATATGCGTCTTTCACTGTGGTGTAACAGTGATCCAGTGTGTTTAATCCTCTGGTGGGGCATTTAATAAACTGTTTGTAGCGGGGGAGATCGTGGCTCAGATTGCAGTGATTAAAGTCGCCAGCCACAATAATCAGCGAGTCTGGAAAACTCCGCTCTGTGTGTTGAATGTGATCCGCGAGCACGCGCTGAGCTTCGCGCGTGTCCGCGTCGGGAGGGGCATACACAGCGATCATTATGAAAGAAGCAAAGTCCCGCGGGTAATAGAAGGGCTTGCAATTGATAACAAGAAATTCCAAGGCAGGAGAACAGTGTTTGGAAATTACCGTTACATCAGAGCACCAGCTACAGTTGATGTAGAAGCAGACACCGCCTCCTGTGGTCTTGCCGGAAAGCTCTGTGTCACGATCAGCACGGAAGAGCTGGAAGCCGTCGAGGCGCAGCGCGCTGTCCGGTATATTTTCCCGGAGCCAGGTCTCAGTAAAGCAGAGGACAGCTGAGGAGGCGAGGTCCTTAAAACGCATCAGCAGTCTCAGTTCATCCACCTTGTTAGAGAGAGAGTTGGTATTGGACAGAAATATGCCAGGCAGCGCCGTTCGCGAGCCTCTCCTGCGAAGTCGTACGAGAGCGCCCGCTCGTCTTCCTCTCTTCCGCCGTCTCACTTTCCGAGCCAAACAATAAACCAGATCGGCGGCAGGGGCTAGAAAAACTGGGAGGAGGTCCGTGGGGGTCAAAGTCCTGATATTTAAAAGTTCTTCACGGGTATAAGTGCAAGCAGACACACAATTGACAAACAAAAACAAACAAAGAGCGCAGCGAAGCACCATGTCGACCGCTGTGGGCGCCATCTTGGATCGAAAGTAGGCAAAGTAGGCAAAGTTACTTTTAATGATAAGTAAGTCATATCATCCCTCAGCCTCCACATCCCATTATGAAAAGGCATTCTCCTTCGGCAGACAGTAGCCCACAACATCCTCCTTCGGTAATCTCTGCCGGCTGATCTGAATCTAAAAAACTTGTATTTCTGATTGCCATTGCCATCTTTCATCAGATGGTGATGGCTACATGAGCCAATTGTGCACCATTTCGGCATTTTATTTGTTTAAAGGTAGCTAATATTTCCACTGAAGAACACTGACAATGTTGTTTGTTCATACCTCGCTCTGCCACTAGGGCTCATTCACGCGATTGGTGATGTAAGCACAGGCAGCCCTATGCTTACTTGTATGTCCATTCTCCCCACAGGTTTCCATGATCTTGCACGCACACTCAGGCACACATGCTCCAGTTGAGCGAACACTGGCGCAACTTGCTGCCGCTGCCCACCATCTCATCGAAGCCATTTTGATACCCTGTTGTTTTGACTGCCTGTTGGACTGCACTATTACTCTTTTTTGACATTTTTTTTAATAACCTCTCTGGACTTTGCCTATGATTTAATTGGCATTGCTGTGTTTGTGTGTGCGTTTGGACCGTCACCAGTCTACCTGCTCTACTGTGGCTACGTGCCCTCCCTGGGTCTCCAACTGGCCTTCGGGTCACCCGTGTCCTTGCTGATAATGAGGGTGGACAAGTTTTACATACTGCCTGTGGTTATTTCGACTGTTCTTTCTGTCATCCTGCGTCCCGTGGCTGGCATCTTCCACTCCTCCGCCGATGAGCTTCTTCAGATCCGTTCTCGTTTGTTTATGCTGCCACCGGTGCTCCTCCAACTCCATCCAGATATTTCTCTTCTGCCTCGTTGGAGATATATCCTCCAGGGATCCCGCCGGACCTTCAACTACGACAGCTCCAAAACAATAAAATCCATATGGTCACCTCCCGACGTTCTCCACCCAACTTCAATCAGGCTGTTGACCATACTGTGCTAGCCAGCAGAGCCAGGTTGGCTAACACTGCCGTCAAATGCAATAACACCTCTGTCAACTTCGGGCTGTTAAACATCCACTCACTCATCAGCAAGGGGCATCTCATTCAGGATCTCCTCACTGACCGCAAGTTTGACTTTCTTTGTTTGACCGAAACATGGCAACAACCCAGCGATTTTTCACGACTCAACTAATCCACTCCTCATGGGTTTATTTACATCTATCAACTCCGTGGCTCCGGCAGGGGAGGAGGCCTCGCGATGATTTATCATGAGAAGTGGAAAATTCTGCCGGTGTCTGGTCCTACCTTCAATTCCTTTGAATCCACTGTGTATCAACTCTTTGAACCCATTCCAACCATGATGGCATCCGTCTACTGCCCCCCTAAATCCAACAGTAACTTTATGAATGAATGTTGCCACCTTCCTCACCCACTTATCCTCTCTCACTAAATATAATTCTGTTGGGGGATTTCAATATTTTATTTATTTATCCTTTATCTATACATTAAGAGGCAACCTCTCTTTTTCAAGGATGCCCTGTTCACACTCACAGAATTAAACATTCACACCTGGAAGCTCCCAGTCCAACCACACACTGACCTATGGCCACTGAGCAGCTCCACTGGAGCAGTTGGAGTGAAGGGCCTTGCTCAAGGGCACCACAGTGGGGTTAAGGAGGGTGGGGAAAACACCGCTATGTTATCAGCCCCACCCAGATCTGATCCTGCCGGTCCTGGGATTGAACCTGTGACCCTCCGTTCACCAGTCCACATTTCTAACTATTAAGTCACCACTGCCATATGGACAATACTAATCATTCACTCACCAAAGACTTTACATTTTGCCTTGAGAGCTCTAGTTTTCTGCAATATACTGACACCTCTACTCATTCTAAAGGCCATATTCTGGATTTAATTTTATTCTGGATTTAATTTGTTGTTCTAGCCTCATTCCCGTCCAACTATAGAGCTGATGACCTGCCAACAATAGATCATTTTCTCCTCTCATTCAAGCTCAGTCTCACTGTCTCCATTGTTAAGCCCCCACAAACTCTCATTCCGTAACATCAAAGAAATCAACCCTGATAATGTTTCTTCTGGTATTAACAACATCATAAACCTAAATAAATTTATCCACCCTGAACAACTTTGTTTCTCATTATAACAGCGGTCTTAAAAATATTCTTAACAGTTTTACTCCCCTAAAAACAAGGTCCATCTCCTTTTCCGTTTCTGGACCCTGGTTTACATCTGAACTCCATCATCTGGAAGCCATAGGTCGTCAACTGGATCATCTCTGTAGGTATACTGGATTGGCTGTTCATAGAGAGATGTTTATCAACCATATTCTACATTACAAGGACTCCAGCACACAAACCAAATCCAACTACTACTCCACCATTATCTGTTCTTTTTTTCCCTTGTCCTGTCAGGCAGCTAGGTAAGCAGAACAGAGATCTGTTACCCTTATTGTGCCAAAACAGATTTACTTTGCCAAAAGGAGCTTATACAGTACCTAACTATGTACTGTATATTGTTGTAAACGCCTCCTGCAATAACTTTTAATACTTTATTTAAATTATTTTACCCATGGAAGACCCGACAGGATGGGGAATAGGGAAAGGAAGTGTGTGGAGGGGGAAAGAAAAGGGAGGGGAACAGACAAAAAGACAAACAAACCAATGTGGAGAATGTGCGGAAGGATGAGACTGAGTTTATTCCTCAGGTTCAGCTTTATTCACAATCACATACTCCAACGATTTCAAAGCAGAAAAAGAGGATGAATTATCTCACATCTGTCTTTTATACCCCGGACATCAAAACTGCAGTCACATGGTGTTTAATCAAACATACAGTCACATGGTACTTAATCCCAGTCACAATGTAACTCTTCTGATCTTCACACCATCGTCCCTTAGTCTCCGGTGGTCCTGAAATCTCTCCAGGTCATCTCCTTGAAACAAAGGCCAGACTTCACACTCTCCCATTACCTCTCGGAGGCTCAGTCCCTTTGTTCTTTGAGACGTGCAGCACACAATACAATAAACACACAGCAATATATTTGTGGAGCATATGTAACCAACATATGTTGCCCACATGACCCCCCCCCAAACGTCTAAAATGGAACAATCATAACTAGAGATGCATGACATAATAACATTACTACATATCAATCCACCCGTTGCCTAGGCCTAAGTCTTCTGCCATATTTGCTGTAAGCCGGCTTTACTGCCTCTGCAGTCTGCTGTGGGACTGTAGCCTGTGGATTAGAACTGTTAGTCAATCTCTGTGGGTGTTCTGGAGAATGCCTTCTAGGGGGTCTGCCGCAACGGGGGACCCTCGCCAACTGCACAGCTTCCTCCGCCAAAACAAAAGCGGGTTTGAGTCTGTTAATACCAATTACCTCCTTTCTGTCTCCCAAATCTAGCAAAAAATGCTTCTCTCCTGTTTCCAGCACCCTAAACGGTCCATCGTACGGCGGCCGCAAGTTTGGGTGATGGGCATCATGTCTGACAAAAACAAACTCCGCATTTTTTAAGGCTTTCGGCACAAAAACGCGTGGGAAGCTGTGATGAACCGGGCCTGGAAGCATGTTTGATCCTGTGTTGCTCTGCAACCGCTGAGTGGGGGGGGGGGGGCAATTTGGCGCAGGATTACCCGGGAGAAATTCCCCGGGCAGCCGGAGAGGCTGTGCAAAAACTAACTCAGCTGGGTAGGCTTGCAAATCCTCCTTAGGTGCAGAACGCAACCCCAATAAAACCCATGGTAGCCTGTCTACCCAATTTGTATCCGTAAGCGACGCTCTGAGGGCTACTTTCAATGACCTATGGAAACGTTCACATAAACCGTTAGCCTGGGGGTTGTACGCGGTAGTGCGGTGGATCGTTACCCCCAGGCTGCGGGCCATCGCTGACCAGAGCTCAGACACAAACTGAGGACCTCTGTCGGACATAACGTCCGACGGAACTCCAAAACGCGCTACCCACGCTGTTAAAAACGCATGCGTTACCTCCTCAGCTGTGGTTGATGCCAGTGGGACGACTTCCGGCCAACGCGTGGTGCGGTCCACCATTGTCAAAAGATGTGTGCACCCCTGTGACGACGGGAGGGGGCCTACCAGGTCGACATGCACATGATCAAAGCGCTTAGCCGGGATGTGAAAAGGCTCCAAAGGAGCTCTAGTGTGTCTGTGTATTTTGGCTCGCTGACAAGCTACACAGGCTGTCACCCATTCTTTGACCTGTTTGCGCAACCCCGGCCATACAAATTTCTCTCCTACCATTTTGACCAATGCGCGCACCCCCGGGTGCGCCAGAGAATGGATCAAGTCAAAAACGCGGCAGCGCCACACAGCTGGTACCACCGGACGCGGCCGTCCAGTGGAGATATCGCAGATTGGGGGGGCATACCATCTTGCAGCACCCTGTACTCCAGCCTTAACCCTGTTGGTCCAGACTGGAGCGCGCACACGTCCGCATCGCTAACCTGCTCCGCGGCCATGGCTGCATAATCTAACCCTACGCGGACCGGGGCTGCGCGCGCTCCCGTGTCGCTACCCTGGCCCGTGGCCATGGCTGCAGAGTCTGCCCCCATGGGGCCTGGAGCCGCCACAGCACGTGAGAGGCAGTCTGCCACAACATTATATTTACCTGCCACATGCTGGATATCGGTGGTAAACTCCGATATCGCGGCCAGCTGTCTCTGCTGCCGGCCCGACCAAGGTTCCGAAATCTTGGCCATGGCGAAAGTCAGCGGTTTGTGGTCCATGAACGTGGTGAAACGGCGCCCTTCCAGCCAGAACTGGAAGTGGCGGATGGCCAAGTGCAGAGCCAACAACTCCCTGTCGAACGCACTGTATTTTCGCTCGCTATCGCGCAAGGTTTTGCTGAAAGACGCGAGCGGTTGCCAGGCCCCAGCTACATACTGTTCAACGACCGCACCTACGGCTAAATCGGACGCGTCAGTGGTGAGCGCCATGCAGGCCGTTGGAACTGGGTGTGCCAACAAAGCAGCGTTTGTCAGAGCTGATTTGACTTGAGAGAATGTGCGCTCCCGCTCAGGAGACCATTCGATTTTATTCGTGGGTTTTTGTTTTTTTAGTGCAGCGTACAATGGTTGCATGAGCTTCGCTGCGCTGGGCAGGAAACGGTTATAAAAATTAACCATTCCCAAAAACTCCTGCAACGCTTTGACCGTTTGAGGTTGGGGAAAATTTGTTATTGCGCGCACTTTATCGGGCAGAGGGACCGCTCCTTCTGGCGAAACGCGATGCCCCAAAAAAATCAATCTGCGCCACCCCAAACTGACACTTCGCTGGGTTAATTATTAACCCGTGCTCTGCCAGCCTCCGGAAAACTGCTGTGAGGTGACTTTCGTGTTCATCTTCGGATGTGCTGGCTACCAAAATGTTGTCCAAATAGACGAACACGAAAGGGAGGTCGCGCAGGACCGCGTCCATCATGCGTTGGAACGTCTGCGCCACTCCCATGAGTCCAAAAGGCATGCGCAAACACTCAAAAAGCCCGAAAGGAGTTATTACCGCTGTTTTGGGTATGTCCTAGTAGTAGTAGTAGATTAGTTTATTTGACAGGGACAGTGCAATAAACATAGACAATTAATCAAAGACAATCAATCTGATGTGTTGCACATAGAGTGTATAGCTATTAGCTAATTTGCAACTCTTGTCCCTGGATGGGCTTTAGAAAAAAGAATCAAGATAAAAAATATACACAATAACCACATACATCAATGCAGAAAAATTATAAATACACAATTATAAATATTATAAATATTATAAATACACAAATATAACAGCCTGACTCACATTTAACATAAATATTATAAATATTATAAATACACAAATATAACAGCCTGACTCACATTTAACACATATAACATAACTCACATTTGCCTATTTCAGGCCTTCCTCCCTCCGTCACTCACTATAAACAAACACATTTATTCCTTCCCTTCATTCATTCTCACTTTGCAGACAATTAATTCATACATGAGTACATTCTTGTTTATTTTTCAGCCAGTTTTTAACATTTTTAGTGAATGTTTTAAAGTCCGTTATTATTTTAATTTCATTTGGCATTGTGTTCCAGATGTGACTGCCCTTTATAGAGAAAGCTGTTTGTCCAAATGTGGTTCTGCGGTGGAATATTTTACAGTTATTGTTAACAGAACTCCTGGTGGCTCTGCTGCTGTCCTGTCTTTGGACGAAACCAGCAAGTGGCTCGGGTGCTGATTTATGGAAACATTTGAACGTTAATTTCAGAAGACAGAGGTCAATGAAGCTCTCAAAACTCAATAGGTTGTATTTTTTTAAAACATTACAGTGATGCCACCTAATGGGCTTTTTGTCCAAGATTTTTAGGGTTTGATTATATAATGAACCTATATGTCTTATTGTGGAAGGGGCTGCTTGAGCCCAGACTGTCAAACAGTATGATATATGAGAAAAAACCATAGAATGCATATACAGTGCAGCTGCTTCGTAAGGTATGTAATATCTAAATAATTTAAAGCAGTTCAGATTTTTTTTTACTGTTTTTGAAATTTTCTTTATATGAAGATTAAATTTGAGTTGAGGATCTAGTACAATGCCAAGGTATTTGAATTCTGTAACTAAACTGATGTCATGATCATGTATATTAACTTTAAAATGTTGCAGGTTACATTTTTTGATTGAAAAGCACATTGAGACTGTTTTCTGAAGGTTCAGCAATAGATGGTTCTTGAGGAGCCACTCTTGGACATCAACCATACTTGTAGACAGTACATCTGCAGCCTGTGCTGGAGTCTTGGCAGCTGTGTAAATAACTGCATCATCTGCATAAAGTTGGCATGTTGCAGCTGAGCAGTGTAACGGCAGGTCATTAATAAAAATGCTGAAAAGTAAAGGACCAAGAATGGACCCTTGTGGGATACCCATGCGGTTGTTTAAAAATGAGGATTTATCCTGGTGAACTTTTACACACTGTTCTCTATTCTGGAGATAAGATGCAAACCATTCTAATGTATTTGGGGAGAAGTTAAAAGATACCATTTTGGATAAAAGCAAACTGTGGTTTACAGTATCGAAAGCCTTTTTGAGATCTAGAAAAACAGCTCCTACCACATTACCCCTGTCCAAGGACTGTTTGACGTTTTCAATAAGGCAACAATTTGCTGTTTCTGTTGAGTATCCTGGTCTAAAACCAAATTGATGTGGATGAAGAAGTTGATTGTCTTGTAAGTAGTCTATCAGCTGTGTAGCTACAACTTTTTCAAGAACCTTAGATAGGACTGGTAAGATAGAGATTGGGCGGTAATTGCATATATCGTCTTTACTGCCTGATTTATGAACTGGTATGACGACAGCTTTTTTCCAGCCAGATGGAAATGTACTAGACCTAATGGAGAGATTAATGAGATGAGTCAGTGGTTTGATTAATATTTTGCTGTGCATTTTGAGAAAGGAGGTGCTCATATTGTAGATATCATTAGTTTTTGAGTTTGACAGTGTTTTAACAATACCAGCAATTAACTTCTCATTTACCTCATCGATGTGAAAAGTATCTGTTGGAAGTATGGAATTTGTGTTGTTGAGCACATTTGGCAGCACAAAAATTTTTGTTAAGTCTTCCACAGAGCCCACAAAGTGTGAATTAAATTCATTTGCCAAAGTAGCCTTGTCGCTGACGGTCTTGCCATTGATTCTAAGTTCCTTTACCCCCTTCTGATCGTTTTTTTTATTAGTTAAGTTATTTAAATGCCTCCATAGGGAACTGTTGTTACCCTTTGCATGATCTATCAGTTTATTGTAATAAGATATTTTTGATTTTCGCAGCTCATGTACCACTTTATTTCTTAAACTTTTGTACACAAGGTGATCATTTTGTAGTTTGGAGGTTAGTGATGTTTTCAGTGCATAGTCTCGCCTCTTCATAAGTTTTCTTATTTCATTATTTAACCATGGTAGGCTAATCTTCTGTTGTCTACTTTTAATTTGCTTTGAAAATTTTTCTATAGACTTTGTGATTGTTGCAGTTATAAAATTACAACAATCATCTACTTCACATGTTGACATGAGCTGCTCCCAATTTTGATTCTCTAAGTAATGTTCAAACTCCTCATTTTTTGATTTGGGGATAATAAAATTTGATTTGTCAATATCGACTCCCCCAAAATACTGTAGTCGCTTTTTAGTAAGTTTCCTGACAGCAAGAACCATGTTATGATCTGAGAGACCAGTTACAAGATTATAGGTTCTGGTTATTCGTTCTGGTTTATTAGTAAATACCATGTCAATAAGTGTTCTGGATTGTTTGGTTATCCTGGTGGGTCCTTTGATGATTTGCTGGTAATTAAATTTAGTCATGAGGCTTTTCAGTTTTTGTTTGTCTTTTTTATCAGACCAGTTGATATTAAAGTCACCATGAATTATTGTTTCTCTGTTCTTCTCAAGTTGTTTAACCAGATGACTTAATTCATTATAAAAGGAAGAGTTGTGTGACGGTGGGTTGTACACTACTGCAATGTTGAAATTCATTACCGGAGAGAGACATACATTAACAGCTAAACATTCAAGTGAAGTATTCAAATCAACCAGTTGACATTTATATTTCTCTTTGATGTAAATTAAAACACCTCCTCCCCTCCCTACCTGCCTGTCTTTTCTAAAACACTGGTAGCCCACAATATCGATCATATTAGTGTCTATGTTACTGTGTAGCCAGCTTTCTGAGAGACAAAGGTAGTCCAGATTTGAGTCCAACAGCAACACCGAAATCTCATCTCTTTTGGGGATTATGCTCCGTATGTTTAAATGACCGCCGAGGATCCCCTTTGGTTTAGCCTTGGTGTCCCAAAGAACTCGTGCATGATTAACAGTTTGGAAAAATAAATGTTTTTGCTTTTGTACAGCTCGGTTTTGTGCTAACCCAGTGGTCTGCTGTTTAATAGTGGCAGGTCCAGGGTTAAGGTGAATATCTCCTGCCAGAAGTAGCAGAACTAACAGAACTTTAATTGTATATCCTCTGCCATATTGTGATTTTTGCTCAACAGCCATGTTTGCCTTAATTTGGAAGTTTTTGCTCAGGGCTTTTAAAGACCACATAGAGTGTAGGGTGAGATGACCAAGCCCAAATCCATACAGATAAAACTTTTTAACTTCACCTTTGGTTGAGTTTGTCGGAAATCCTTCTTGTTGCAGGTCCAGACACACAAAGACAAAACGAAGAGGAAGTAGAGAAGTAGAGAAGGCTTATTAGTGGTGCCCATCAGCCCACTTTTTAATCCGGTGGCAGCCATCTTCAGTCTTTCTTGGAAAGAAGGAAAAAGAAAATCTGTGGATAGTAAAATAAATTCTGCTTATATCGCCAGAATCTGATCCGATCGTCCTCGAATCCAGCTGGGCCTCAGCTAGCCAACTAGCCCCTTCCGTTGCTGGTCTCGTTGCTCATAGTCGCCGTAACTGGTCTCCCGTCCCGCTCCTCCAACCGAGTCTCGTCACACACCGCCGCTGCCACCGAGCTCCGCTGAGGTCACGGTAAGTCCTCCGCTAGGCACCGCCACCTACCGTCGTCTGCCTGGGTGAAATCTCTGCTGAGCCCCGTCAACAAATAGCCGCTTGCCTGGTAGTATCTCCGCTGGGCCTCGCAGCTGGGCTTCGATTCAGGCTGGTGTAAGGTGGAATCCTGAGTGCACACTGGACCCTGATGGTAACCGCGTACTAAATCTATTTTAGAAAAAATGCGCGCCCCCGCCAAATGCACCGAAAAATCTTGGATATGCGGAATTGGGTAGCGGTCGTGTGCTGTGGCGTTATTGAACCTGCGGAAATCACCGCAAGGTCGCCATCAGCCATCAGCCTTTGGGACCATGTGCAGTGGTGAAGCCCAGGGGCTTTTCGAACGCCTGATGATGCCCAGTTTTTCCAGGTTGGCAAACTCCTCGCGCGCTATGGTCAGTTTAGCTGAGTCCAGGCGCCGAGCTTTTGCAAAAACGGGCGGGCCGGTGGTAGTGATATAATGCTCCACCCCATGTTTAGCCACTGTCGCCGAAAACGTTGGGACTGTGAGTGCTGGGAACTGAGTGAGGAGTGCATGGAACTTACCACCCGCAGCCGTGACGTTGGCTTGTGCAGTCGGCGGCGCCACTCGAGCTGTGCAGGGAATAGAGTGAAAGGAGAGTGCATTAACCAGACGTCTGTTAGCAAGATCAACCAATAAACCATGTGAGCACAAAAAATCAGCCCCTAACATGTTGAAATTGACTGCCGCTACAACAAAAGTCCACTCAAATGCATGGCCCTGCAAAGACAGAAGCAGAGTCCTCTTACCGAAGGTCTTAATCGCTGAGCCGTTCGCTGCTGACACCCGGGGACCCTTAGACGGCGTCAGCCGCTCCGCGTAGGAGGGCGTGGTGAAACTCAGCTGGGAGCCTGTGTCCACGAGGAAATGTCTCCCCGAGCGTGCATCCGTCAGGTAGAGCAGCTTGTTCTCCTCCCCGAGGGCCGCAGCCGCTACCGACCCCCGGTCTTGGCGTTTCCCGAGCGCTTGAAGTGGCACGGTGGGAGGCACTTGTGTGCCCTCTCTGCAAAGCGGCGATGATAGAAGCAAAGGACGTCGTCCGCTCCGTGTCGCCTGGTCCATGCTGCTGCCGTCGTCGGTGAGTCTGGTGCTGCAACCACTGGCACCATGCCGTCTCCGGACGTTGCTCCTAGCTCCGCTGCCACAACCGAAACCGCGCTCTGTTTGTCGGCGTCGACGAGTCGTTGCGCCTCCTTGCTCAGCCCATGGTAGTCTCGCCGGGCCAACTGAGGTGAGTCTGCCAGGGTAACTCTCACCGCTGGCGGCAGGGTCCGGAGGAAAAGGTGGGCGAAGATAAAGTCACAATCCTCGGAGTCCCTCAGCCTCAGCATTTTCACCATCAGGTCTACGGGTCTGTCGTTCTCCAACTCCGTCAACGCTAGGAGCCCCTCTGCCCGCTGTTGCACCGAGGGGGTGAAATGGCTGATAAGCGCAGCCTTCAATGCGCTGTATTTGTCGCTGTCCGGCGGGTCATTGACCAGATCTTCCACCCTCTGGACTGTGTGGCTGTCCAGCTTTGCCACCACATGGTAGAATTTCGTGTCGTCTCTCGAGATTCTCCGGAGGCTGAACTGCGCCTCGACCGCGCTAAACCAGGAGCGCGGACTATGCTGCCAGAAGTCGGGCAGCTGGAACGTGGCGGCAGTCATCAGGCTGGCTTCTGCCGAGCCCCACTCGGGAGAATTATCTCTGCTCATGCTTCGTCGTAAGGTCACCAGTGTGGAGAATGTGTGGAAGGATGAGACTGAGTTTATTCCTCAGGTTCAGCTTTATTCACAATCACATACTCCAACAATTTCAAAGCAGAAAAAGAGGATGCATTATCTCACATCTGTCTTTTATACCCCGGACATCAAAACTGCAGTCACATGGTGTTTAATCAAACATACAGTCACATGGTACTTAATCCCAGTCACAATGTAACTCTTCTGATCTTCACACCATCATCCCTTAGTCTCCGGTGGTCCTGAAATCTCTCCAGGTCATCTCCTTGAAACAAAGGCCAGACTTCACACTCTCCCGTTACCTCTCGGAGGCTCAGTCCCTTTGTTCCTTGAGACGTGCAGCACACAATACAATAAACACACAGCAATATATTTGTGGAGCATATGTAACCAACATATGTTGCCCACACCAACAACTAAAACAAACAGAAGACAAACTGCTCAAGTAGGCTCATTTTGTCTTTTTTTTAAAAATTATTTACCTTTTGTTCTTATTAAAGACAAAAATAGAAAGATGTTTTTACCTTCTTTACATGTTTCGACTGCTCACTGCAGCCTTCGTCAGTCGAAACATGTAAAGAAGGTAAAAACATCTTTCTATTTTTTGTCTTTAATAAGAACAAAAGGTAAAGAAGACAAACTGCTTCTTCCACCAAAGATGTCTCAACACGAGTCTGGTATCCGCACGTGTTAAAGGAGAGACATTTGTGCGTCTGTGTGCGTATATATGAAAGTGTGCAAAGAGGGGGGCCGGTCGCAGCAGCTCTCCCCCGGGAACCCCGAGCAGGCAAGGCAGCACTGCCAACCCCCACAGGGCACGAATGACCGAGGTCAGCAAGCCCCAGGAAAGCCAGGCATCTGCCCCCGGAGGGACAATCAAGGTAGGCCAGGCCGCCAGCGTGGCGGGCCCACCCCCCAGGCCTGCCACCCCCCCACCCCCCCAGTGGGGCCAACACCAGTCCCCGGGCCCCAGGCACCAGGAGGCCAACAACCCCACCCCCCAGGCCGGAGACTGACCTGCACTCCCTGGCACGAGCTCCCCCCCCCAGGCACCACCACTGCACACCCCAGGGATCCCCATACACAAAGAAGTCCCCCCCACGCCCAGGGGAGCCCACATAGCCAAGAGGCACTGCCCCCCTCAATCCAGCACTTCCCGATTCGCAGACACACCCATCCCCACACCTTCACACCCTCATGCTCTCATACGCACCCACATGCACTCCGTCACTCTCACTCACCCACTCCCGGATCCACCCATTCTCTCTCACTCCTGTACCCATTCAATCTCACGCCCTCAGAGTCACCCACACCCACTCATGTTCACCCACGCACGCACTCTCACTCACACTCCAACCTACTCACATCCATTCATGCTCTCCTCCTCACACTCACCCACCCTCATTCACCCTTATTTCTTAGGGCGACTGCGATTCAGATGCAGCCAACCTGAATGCGCACCAGCACCCAGCAAAACCACCGGTGCAGACCAGCGCCCCCCCCCCCCCGCTGACCCACCCCAGGGCAGACGTGCCCACAGAAGCAGACCCCCACCCCCAGCGCCCACCCGAGCAACTGATCAGCAGATCACCGCAGGTGCCCCGAGATGCCACCCGACACGCAAAGCGCCACACAAAACCGACCCATCACCACCACCTCCATTCATCACTCCCTCACTCTCGCTTATTCTCTTATTCAGTCCCTCTCTCACTCTCTTGTATCTATACATTCAGCAGCGCCCAGGGATTTTGACAACATGACGGGTCCCAGGCCCCCCGCCGTGCCCCCAGGCCCCCAGCAGGAGGAAAGCAACAGGGGTGGGGGAAGACACCCCCCCGTACAAAACCTGGTAGGTGTATGTTGGTTGTATGATGTGATTGTGTGTAAAGTTGTTGACTACCATAGTGCAGTTAAAATTTGGGGGGGGGGGATGGTGGTTGGAGCACCACTAGCCACTGCAATAGGTAGCGGGGCCCCCATCCCCCCAAGCCCTCAGTGTCTAAAATGCAATTAAAATTGAGGTGAGGTCAGCCCCACCGTGCAGCAAGGGTATTCCCCTTCACCGACACAGTGCGGCACATGCTCACCCCAAAGCCCTAAATGTATCCAAGAAGATGTATATTCCACCCAGAATCAGGGGGAGGGGGGGCGGGAAAAAAGACTGGGAGGGAGGTGGTCCAAAAGCGAGGCCACCCCCCCCCCCAGAAGCCAGCTCGCAAACTGGTTCATGAGGCCACCCACTGCCCCCAAATCCCAACCCAGAGCAAGGGCCGCCAGGCTGAGCAGCCCAGGATCCAACAGTGTCGCGCACTAGTGCTCCCAGCACCACAAACATGATGGAGCAGTCACACCCATTCCCACTCATCTTGCACATACAAACATGTACAACAACAAGAGTCACAACAGTGAACAATGGGTCGGACCCACATGGTGTCCCACATGCCAAGCGACACCCCCGAGCACCCACGCAAGCCCACCGACCACCCACCCCAGATGCACACCGACAGCAGCAGGCCGCCCCGCAGCCATAGCCACCCCGGAGCAGCCCGACGGCAACACGGCCACCAACCCGTGCCAACGCGCCCCCCCCCCAACCACCCCCGAGCACCCAAACACACCTGCCGCCAATGACACCAGGGACAATGCAACAAAGTGCCCCACCCCGCGACACAACAGCAGGGTGGCTGGGACAAGCAGGCCCAAATCGCCAACCCCCATGCCACTAGATGAACTGCCCCACCCCCGCCACCCAACAAAGTTCTCCTACCCATACACACATCCTCCACCCCCAGACATCCACCTACAGAAAACTGCACTCGTACACACACACAGCCCCGCCCACCCTCATGTGCACATTACACACACACTCACAATCACACATGCCCACCTACACCCACACACAGCCCCACATGCACACATACAACACACACCCACGCACCCAATTCCGCACCAGCTCACACACATGCCCCCACTCACACCCACTCTCACACACATACACACACACGCACACCCACATGTGCTGGCCCCACAGGACGGGGAGGGCAACCCCCCAGGATGCAGGCACCTGCCCCAGGGTGCCGCCAGGGCTCCAGGGAGGACACGACCCCCCCCCCCGCACAAGGACGCACCGGGACCGGCCCGCCTCACTGGTGCACACCTGACACCCCACCCCACCCCCCCAGGAGCCAAGGCCAGCCGGCCGGGGGCCATGGCCCCCCCAGCAGCCCCCCCCCTTCCCGGACCAGACATATGGCCACCCTGACATATGTGCCTCAGGGCACAGCCAGCCGCCAGAGGCGCCAAGGAGAACAAGCCACCGCCCGCCACCCCTCAGGTTATAAAATTAATAAGCGGGGACCAGAGAGAATTGAATTCAGCCAATTGATTATTTGAGGAGGCAGACATTCTCTCCCGGCTAATATAATCTAATAGCAAGTTATTTTCAAGAGTCATGCATAAATTATTTCTTGATTTCCAATTCATGAGTATAGTTTTCTTTGCGATGCACAAGGCGGTGAGAACCATGTGACATCCTTGCATCTACATTTACTTCACTTAAATCACCTAATATGCAAAGTGTGGGTGAGGATGTGACACGATACCCAAGGCATGCAGACAGGTCCTCACGTCTTCCGCCAGAACTTTTGAACCAGTGTACCATCATCTGTTCTAATGAAGGAAATACCAAGTCACTGTTCTCCCTGATCAATACTACTCTCAGACCCCTGGATTCCCTACCCCCGTACCTGTAATTGCTTGATTTTTGTAACTCGCTAATGTCATTTTTTTACTGAGAAAATCTCCAAGATACATCAGCATCTAGGTCCAAATTCCACCCCAAGTTCCTCCTCTGACATTCATCTGGTTTCTCACCCACTTGCCTCCTTTCAGTTCCCCTCCCCTTCTGCCATTACCCCAATTTTGAAAAAACCTGGTGCCGACCCAAATAATTTTAACAATCTCTGTCCCATTTCCAATTTACCTTTCCTCTCCAAAATTCTCTAAAAAAGCTGCAACCCAAATCCACTCCCATCTTACCAATAACAATTTGTATGAACAATTCTAGTCTGGTTTCCGCCCCCTCCATAGCACTGAAAAATCATCAGTGATCTCCTTATAGCAGCAGACTCTGGCTTATTCATCATTCTCATCCTCCTTGACTTGAGTACTGCCTTTGATACCATCTCCCACACTGTTCTCCTCAATAGACTCATCTCCATTGGGATCACTTCTAAACTGGTTAAAGTCATACCTTTCAGGCCACACTCAGTTCATCCAGATTAAATAGTTCACTTCCCAGCCCTCCCCCATTACTACAGGTGTGCCCCAGGGCTCTGTCCTGGGGCCCCTTCTCTTCATCATCTATCTCTTACCCCTTTGCAACATTTTCCGTAAACACAAGACAAAATTTCATTGCTACGTGGATGACATCCAGCTCTACCTCTCCAGTAAACCCAACTCCACCCTTCCCCCTTCTTCCCTTACCAACTGTCTTAACGATTTAAAATCCTGGTTCTCCTCAAAGCTAACTCTGATAAAACTGAATACCTTTTTGTAGGTACCAAATCAACATTATCCAAACTCGGCAGTTTTTCCATTACCATTGATCACTACCGTTTCCCCCTCCCCTCAAGAGCCAGGGTGTCATCCTCGACAGCACTCTTTCAATTCACTCCCACATCAGTAATATCACTTGTTCTGCATATTTCCACCTACACAACATAACCATCTCCGTCCCTCACTCACTCAACATACCACGGCCATCCTTGTCACTTCCCGCATTGATTACTGTAACTCTCTTCTCTTTGGTCTTCCTCACAAATCCCTCCATAAGCTCCAACTGGTTCAGAACTCTGCTGCCTGTATAATCACTAAAACTCCCCTATTCATCACATCGTCCCTGTTTTTTTAACACCTTCATTGGCTCCCAGTTAAGTATTGTGTCACTTAAGTCTCACATCACTTTCAAATCCTTCTGTATACTTTCAAGGTCATCATAATCTTGTCCCTCCGTGTCTGTCAAACCTGGTCCACATTTCCACTCCCCTCCGGTCCTGCAGATCCTCCTCTTCTCTTCATCTCATTGTCCCCTTCACCTGCCTCGCCACCATGGGGAGCGGGGCATTCAGCTTCTCTGCTCCTCATCTCTGGAACTCGTTACCACCCAACATCATAAATACTGACCCTCTCTCTCTTTTCAAATCCAGACTCAAGACCCATCTATTTAGACTAACTTACTTCTCTTAACTGCCTATGCCCTGTCTCATTTTTAATGTTTTAAATTTTTATGTTCTTTTGATTTTGTATGATATCACTGAGTGCTGTGAAAGATGCCTATAAATTAAATGTATTATTATTATTATTATTACATATCATTTATGCTGTGTTTGTATCTCGTCATAAATGTCTGAACATTTTGCCCACCTAGCACTGTTAACAGTTCTCACCACAGATAATACTCACAATAAAGCTCCACTGATGGAAATGACTTGTGTTCAGCAAGTCGGCCTCACGCCAAACAAGGAGCTGAACTTACAAACTGAACCACTGGGAAAAAAAAAAAAATTATATCACTGACAAATGATCCGGTTTTCAGTTACAACCAGTAGACGATCTGAAGGGGGATGCCATCCCCCTATCCCCATAGAGTCCACAAGAGTCCAGAGTCTTAGGATAATAAAGAGCTACATTTGCTAGATGCTCTTAAGTAGCCTTTTCTTTTCCAAAATTGTACTTGCGACTTTTCTCCAAGTTAATAAATTTGGAACTTTTCAAAGCAAAAATCACAAAAATTGACATTTAAAAGAAAAAAAAAATGCACATTTGAAGATAAGTCAGACTAATGAAAAAAAATAAATAAAAATGCATGAGAGCAAAGCTAACAGATGTACAAGAAAAGTGGTTATAGATTTACAAGGGGGAACTAAATATTTACAAGTCACAAATTTCTCAGAAAAAAAGGTAAAAAAAGAGACAAATTTACAAGAATCAAGTCAACAAATCCATGAGACAAACAGTTGGAATTTCATGAAAAATGTTTCAAATTTACAGTAAATCAGAAATGAGAATCTTAACTCTTCAATCTCAAATTTTTGTGGCTTTTTAAGTCTTTAAATTTTTTTTTTTACTTTAAAATAGGGCCAATAATCAGATTATTTGTCCTATTAAACCTAAAATCAAACATTTATCCTCCTCGACACGGTTCGTCTCCCAGTGTGAATTTTCCTGTTGGGAACATTACATTTTTCCCATTATCGGATGGATGGACATCCCTATATTTATCCAGAGGTCAGAGCATCCTCTCATCCTTCCCATCATGCCTCAGTATCTCCCAGCCGGTCGTTGGTCCTTGGGGGGGTCACTGCCGCCTGGCCCCAGGGCATGATGGGAAACTGATGAGGTTCTATTCTCATGGATTCTATATTTAACAGATGAAGACGGAGGATCGATAAAAGGAGGAAGACCACATCCCTGCAGCAATGAAGAGCTTCAGTTGGACGTCTTTTTAAGTCCGCTTCATCTTAAGTTCAATATGAAAAAATTATTTATGAGGAAAAAGTTGTAAAAGTGTACGAAAAATAACCACAAATTTTGAGGAAAAGTCAAATTTATAAGAAAAAAGTTGCTAATTTATAAAAAAAAAATAATTACTAATTTTGATGGGGAAAAAAGTCAAATTTCTTAGGAAAAAAAATTACCAAATTACAAAGAAAAAATAGCAAATTTACAAGGAAAAAATGTAAAAAGAACCATCCAAAATATTTCTGCAGAGACGAATTTTGGGAATAAATGGATCTGTCACACTGATAATATGAATTTTTCCACAGCAATTTGCAACTTCTCATATGTGGTTTTAGTTGCAAATTGACTTTTTTTTCTTTAAATGAAACATTTTTCTCATTAATTTGTGACTTTAAATTGGAAATGCATTTTCTTGTATATTTGAGACTGTTGTAAAATTGCATTTTTACCTACTAAATTTGGCTTTTTCTCATTAACTTTTCTTCTACATGTACAATTTTTCCCCACATAATTGAGTTTTTCTAGTGAATGTACATTTAAATCATCCTTAAATTAAATCACCTTTTATTGTCATTCAACTGTACAACCAATCATGTACAGTAGAACGAGATTGTGCTTTACCCATCTACTGGTGTCAATCACACACACCCCAAAGTGTAGAATCAGAGGCCCGCTGCCATGCAAGGTACCGCCACAAATTTCCCTCCTCCATTCCATTTTTGCTGAGCACCAAGCTGGACGGCAGGAAGTTTCACTTTTATATGGTCTTTGGCATGACCCGGCCGGGATTTGAACCCCTGCCTCCCAGGTGTGGGGCAGATGCTCTACCAACTGAGCCACCACTCCGGTGGCTCATTTTATTATAATTTTGATGTTTCTCTGCTAAATTTTGTAGTCTCAGATTTGTGCACAAGTTTTTCTCCCCACTGCCAATTACCTGATCTTGCTCAGCTGTGCCGATTAACCCCCTGAGTTTCATCAGCCCCAATCTTTATATGTGGGCGTTTGCTCATCCTTACGGGAATGTTGGAGTCCACATGCCAGCAGCTTAGCGTGCTCCTCAGCTCTCGTGTGCCAACCTCCTCCCAATACTGGAAACCATAAAAACATTGAAACTCCAACCTTTTCCTTCACCTTGACTTCACCCAGTACGTCCTGTACTCACTGTTCCCTGGCAGTCGCAATCCAGAAACCCACCATCACGTCCAAGTATGTCAGAACTCCATCCATCCATCCATCCATCTTCTACCGCTTTTCCGGAGGTCCGGGTTGTGGAGGCAGCAGTTCAAGCAGAGAAGCCCAGACTTCCCTCTCCCCCGCCACCTGCTCCAGCTCTTCAGAGAAGATACCAAGGCGTTCCCAGGCCAGCTGGGAGACATAGTCTCTCCAGCGAGTCCTGGGTCTGCTCCGGGGTCTCCTCCCAGTGGGATGTGCCCGAAACACCTCAAGTGGGAGGAGTCCAGGAGGCATCCTGATCAGATGCCCAAACCACCTCAAATGGCTCCTTTCAATGTGGAGGAGCAGCGGTTCTACTCTGAGCCTCTCCCGGATGACTGAGCTCCTCACCCTATCTCTGAGGGTGAGTCCAGCAATCCTACAGTGAAAGCTCATTTCAGCCACTTGTATCCGCGATCTCGTTCTTTTGGTCATTACCCAAAGCTCGTGACCGTAGGTGAGAGTAGGAACGTAGATTGACTGGTAAATCGACAGCTTTGCCTTAGAACTCAGCTCCCTCTTCACCACAACAGACCAGTACAACATCCGTGTCACTGCAGATACTGCTCTGATCCGTCTGTCAATCTCTCACCACCTGCAGGAGGGATCATGGGGGTCCGATGCTATGTGGCTCAGGTGGCGGTCAAAGGCGGAGACCTTGGCGGACTGATCCCAAGCTTTCTAAACTGGCTTTCGGTACGTGGAATGTCGGAACTCAATTTCCACAATATCCTCGGGCCCAGGGCACCCATCTCCTACACCCTACAGACTTGCTACTTACTGAAGCACATTTTTCTATGGCTAGCATGAAGCTAACATGAGGCTAGCACACTGATTTCAGGGCAAAGCACTAACTTCAGGATAACACATTAACTTTAAGCTAACACACCAATTTCTGGCTACTATGCCAATGTGAGGTTAACAGATTTCTGGCTGACACACTGATTTCTGGCTACTACGCTAATGTACCCCTTAAAGCCCCAACCTGACTGTCACTAAGCCCCAGGTGAGAGCTGAGCTGAAGAAGATCAAGGTGAGGAAGGCTGCAGGTCCGGACGGCATCAGCTCGAGGCTCAAGTCCTGCACAGACCAGCTGTGTGGGATTGTGGAGCACATCTTCAGTCTGAGCCCAAAGCTGGGGAGGGTACCACAGCTGTGGAAAACATCCTGTGTGTTTACCCATACCAGAGACCCCGCACCCCAGGGATCTGAACAGCTACAGACCGGTGGCCCTCACATCACACATAATGAAGACCCTGGAGAGAGTGCTCCTCACCCACCTCCGACCCCTGGTAGGACCAGCGATGGATCCACTTCAGTTTGCCTATCAGCATGGCATTGGGGTGGAGGATGCAGTGATCTTCCTCCTATATCATTCCCTGTCCCACCTGGACAAGCCTGGGAGCACTGTGAGGATCATGTTCTTTGGTTTCTCCAGTGCTTTTAACACCATCCAACAGTGATCCTGAGGGACAAGCTGCTGTGTGCAGGGGTGGACCAGCACCTGTCATCGTGGATCCTGGACTACCTCACAAACTGACCACAGTTTGTGAGAACCCAGGACCATGTGTCTGATACATTCATTTGCAGTACGGGGGCCCCTCAGGGAAGAGTTCATCAAGATGGTGACATCTTACAAGTACCTGGGTGTTCACCTGAACAATAAACTGGACTGGTCCCACAACATCAACATGCTCTACAAGTAGGGGCAGTGCAGGCTGTTCCTCCTGAGGAGACTCGGGTCTTTTGGAGTGCAAGGGGCATTCCTGAAGACCTTCTATGATTCGTTGGTGGCATCAGCCATCACAGTTGGAGTGGTCTGCTGGGGCAGTGGCATCCTGGCAGCCGACATGAAGAGACTGAACAGGCTGATCAAAAAAGCTTGCTCTGTTCTGGGGCGACGCCTCAGGAGGCGATAGGAGGATGGTGGCTAAGCTGTCATCTCTGCTGAAGTCCAAGTCCCACCCCATGCGTGACACGCTGAATGCACTGAGGAGTTCATTTAGTGGTAGGCTGTGTCATCCTAGGTGCACGATGGAGAGGTTCTGTAGGTCCTTCCTACCTACAGCTGTTAGACTTTATAACCTAACCATGCCTGCTCATAGAGGCCGTATTAAATGCACTTAACGTAACAACTCTGCACAATAGAGATCATCCCCTCCAATACACAACTAGGACAGTAACAATCATTATTGAGGGTGGCAACAACACTGTTGATTCAAATGTGAAATATACTGTCTGGGTACTTATTCATATTCTGCAGGGTAATTTTACAAACAGTAATGCTGTTTATTCCTATCTAGCTGCAATGCTCCTGCACTGCGTATATATCTGTACATATGTATCTTCATCTCCTGCTTTGGCTAACCAGTTCTTATCTTATTTACTATTGCTCTGAGTGCTGCTATCCCTTTGCTGCTGCAATCCTGGAATTTCCCCACTGTGGGACTAATAAAGGCTTATCTAATCTTAAACTCTTTGGGCCTGGGGCACCCATCTCCTACATCCTTCAGACTTGCTACTTACCAAACACATTTTGCACATTTTCAACCATCAAATTTTTTTCCTCAAAAATGTGACCTTTTCCTCATAAATTTGAAGGTGCCCCCCAGGCCGCTATTTCATCAAAGCTAAACTGACACAAAAAACACATTATACAAATCAAATTAAAAATACCCAGGCTCAACAGTCTTTTTGCATTATTATAAAACATTAAAATAATACAATTTACATTACAAAAAACAATGACCAAAGCAATTTTAATATTTAATTCAGATTCTAGTGAGAAGCACAGCTGACCTGTTACCCACGGTTACCAACTAGGGCTGTGCGATATGACGAGATATATCGGATGACGAAAAAGAAACATCTATCGTTTCATCTAACAGTATCGTTTATATCGGGATTTAAAATGCATATACTCCGTTTCTTCAGCAAAACTCCTCACACACTACTAGTTGGCACCCCGATTCTCTCCCCCAGTGTGCGCAGCAGAACAGATGAGCTGTGTGGGTGAGTGGCCAGGCTTCATTCCGGTGGTTAGCACAGCAGCTAACCCGAAACTAATGGTTTGGTCAGATAGCCACTGCTTCTGTGTTTCAGGGATGTGGGACTGTTTCCCACAGTGCTGTCAGAGAGGATGGTTTTCTAACTCCGTTTTAATTGGAGGCAAGTCATGTTAACACCATCTCACTCTAATAAACAGCAAATGCTAAATGACGATGCTAAGTTGTCGCTAAGAGTGTATCAGACCATCGTTTCTTTGGTTTAAATTACTGAGATTGTTTCCATCCATCCATCTTCTTCCACTTAATCCTCTTCGGGTCGCAGGGGGGCTAGAGCCTATCCCAGCATCTTTGGGCGAGAGGCAGGGTCCACCCTGGACAGATCGCCAGTCCATCGCAGGGCCAACACAGAGAGACAGACGACCGTTCACTCTCACAGTCATACCTAAGGACAATTTAGAATCCCCAGTTTTTGATGCCAATTAACCTAACTTGCATGTTTTTGGCATGTGGGAGGAAACCGGAGAAATCCCGGAGTAAACCCACGCAGACACGGGGAGAACATGCAAACTCCACACAGATCACTGTTGGTCGGGGGCTGGGATCGAACCCAGGATCCCCCGGCCAAGGGTGAGTTGCTGTGCTGCCGCAGTGCTAACCACTCTGCCACCGCGCTGCCCTGAGTTTGCTTCCTTCTGAAAAAATTTTACTATAGCTGCAAAAGTTTGTGATAGCTGCATGTAAACAAAATAAACTAGAAAAACACTGAGTGCATACCTCCGCCAAGGCTCCTTCCATCCCACAGATCACCTCCAAAATGTAATGGGTTCTTGTGTAGGCCTAGAGCCACTACTGGCATCAAAGTCTGTCCAGTAGTTTTGGAGTATTGTTGCTAACACTGTGAGAAGAGCCTTGGCAGAGGAGATGGCAGAAAACACATGACACTATTGTAACCGGAATGTTAATTTTATACTAGTTATTTCTTTTTTTTTAAAAGTTTGCACAGTAACTTTGCATATGGAACTTACCATTTGAAGTATTGTTCAACTGATGCTTGAATGTTGGAATATTGGGTCAGTTGGGGTCCCACCCAGACGTCCTGTGTTTGGACTTTTTACCGGTGTCATCCTTCTCTCCTTCCTCTGTCTCACCTCTCCTGGACCCTCTGCCTGAACACTTTCCTCTCCTTGGCTCCTCTCTTCTGTCTCATCTTTCCCTCTCTGAGCTCTGTCTAATTCAGCTTCTCTCTCTGTCTATGGTGGAATACAAACAGGTCAGAAAATATCAAATGTCATGTTTTGTCCTGCAGGATTTTTTTTGTCATGGTTTACATAAATGACAAAAATATGTGTATTTGTTTGTATTTTTATTCTAGTTTCTTTTTTTCCATTGAGAAAGAGTAGGGAAGGGGAAAAAAAAAACCCATTCATAACAGTAATTTACTCATTCACACTTAAATTATATGATCAGGCTGGTATAGTAACCAGAAATTCTACTCATGTAAAAGCAGTGCTTTGAAATTAATAATTAAAAAGTAGACGTCCAAAAATTTATAGCTGAGTTAAATGTACAAAGAGCAGCCACTTAAAAACTTGAGTAATTACTTCAGTCTTGAAGGTTTGAAGTTTTTCTCCAAAATGTATAACAATTTTCTTATAGTTTTCTACTTTTCTCTGTAAATTTATGTAAATTTGAAACTATTTTCCTCAAATTTGTAATTTACTCTTGTAAAATTGACTTTTCTTGTACATTTGAAACTTTATTATAAATTTGTGGAATATATTATGGCTAATTTTTGTCTATTTTTTAAAATAAAATTACTGGGTTTTTTTAATAATTTGTAACAGACTGTGGTAATTTTACTTTTTCCTTACAACAATTTACATTTTTGACCATAATTTTGCAGAGCCAGAACAGAATAATAATTTAACTCTGATTTCAAAGAAAAAATATTAATAAAATTGTACTTAATGAAATAAATTAACTTAAATGACCAAAGATGCAGTTATTTCTGTTATATTTCTATTATAGTTGTTTTTTTAGAGCTCCTCACCACCCAAACAGCAGGAAAAAACTGCCCCATTTTAATTAGTCGAACAGCAATAATGAATAAAGTTGAAGTCCTCACATGTATTTTTTACATTACCTTTTGTGCCTTTGATTTTCAGATCATGGCCAATCTGAAATATTTTTACAAAGAAGCAAACAGGTTAAATCAGGCCAGAATGGCATCTTAAGAATAATGTTATTTGTTCAATTTGTACAACAGCTTCTTTTCAGTATGTAACCTAAAATGTAAAGAACAAAAGAGGTGGTCCTTTTTGATTATCTAAACTGTAGAATATGCAGACAAGAGCACTGAAGCAAGTGCAGTATCTTTGAAGATCCCAGTACTCACTGACAGACAGCAGTTTTCAGCTTTTCAATATAATTACTGTGGCAGAACCAAATTATGATAAATCATCATCCATAAATATACAACCAAGTGTACAGCCCATAGTTGTAGGTCAGGATCCCGAGGTGAACCTGTGCAGCAAGTATGGTGACCCTAGAGAGCTGCACACGTTCTATAGTAACAGATCATAGGGAGTGCCGACCCTGACCTTTCACCTTTTGACCCCAAACCTGTAACCAGAGGTTATGATCTCAGAGTGAACCTGTGTACCAGGTTTGGTGACCCTAGCTTTCTTTGTTGTTGAGGTATACTTTATAAGCCATTTTGATGTTGACTTTTGACCTTGTGATCCCAAAACCACAGTCACACTTCAGGGTCACAGGGTGAACCTGTGGACCAAGTTTGGTGGCCCTAGCTTCAGTCGTACAGTAATAAGGCATAAGGAATGTTAACCTTGACCTTTTGACCCCAAACCCATAGTCAGAGGTGTGTAGCAAGTTTGGTGAGCCTAGCTTTCTTTGGTGTTGAGTACTTTGTCTTTTTGGGGGGAAAATGATGAAACATTTGATTTGGAGGTCAGAAAGTTTATAATTTTTTCTGCACTTTTTTCATCATATTTTGAATGATTTACAAGAAATCATTCAGTTAATTTACAGACTTATTTATTGATGACTCAGCATGACTAAAATAACAGTAAACAGTGGGGGGGGAAAGCCAACATCTCATTTTATTATAAAAATGTTTTCAGGTTCAGGCTCAATATTCTGCATTGAAATAAAGTTTTTTTTTTAAAAAAAAAAAAAATTAGAATGTGGTGATTTGTTTTATTTTGAAATGACCAATGATAAAGCATCACTCCTTCAAACTCCACGTCGTAGAAGCTCAGTCATCATGGAAACAGAAGGCCGAGTCCCTGTCTCCATCTCCTCCTCCTGTCACTCCACCTCCGTCCTGTTCGCCTCACCTCCACGCGTCACCGTCACGTCCACCTCCACCTCCTCCTCTTTAACTGGCAGCAGCAGGTTCCCCTGACCCAGACACACTTCTGGTTCCGACTCCATTTTCTGGCCTGTTCCTGGTTCTGGTCTTGATTCTAACTCCAAAACCTCTCCCGGTTCCAGCTCCAACTCCATTTTTTGGCCCACCCCCGCTCCTGGTTCCTGTTTGGATCCGGTCACCTCCAGAGGCTGCATCAGCGCCATGGTCAGACTGGTGATCATCTTAGCTGGCCACAGCTTGTCCGTCTGCTGCTGCAGGCTGCACACAGACTGGAAAGACCTGAAGAAGAAATGGCCACATGAGCACACAGGTAGCTATGGCTAACATGAGGCTAGCACACCAATTTCAGGGCAAAGTGCTAACTTCGGGATAATGCATTAACTTTAGGCTAACATGCTAATTTGAGGCTAACACGCTGATTTCTGGCTAACACGCTAATGTGGTGCCAACACACTGGGGGCGGCTGTGGCGCAGGTGTAGTGTGTCCGACTACTGACTGGAGAGTCAGGGGTTCAATTCCCACTCTGTCTGTAGTCTACATGTCGAAGTGTCCTTGAGCAAGACACTGAACCCCCAGTTACTCCTGGTGGGTCAGGCCAGCACCGGTGTATGGCAGCTCCGCCACCATCAGTGTGTGAATGTGTGGAAAGCAGGATCTGTAAAGCGCTTTGGTCATCCAGAGATGAAAAAAAGCGCTATATAAGTGAACACCAGCTACCATTTCTGGCCACTATGCTAATGTGAGGCTAACATGCTGATTTCTGGCTAACACGCTAATGTGATGCTAACGCACTTATTTCTGGCTACTATGCTAATGTAAGGCTAACACACTAATGTGAGGCTAACACACTTATTTCTGGGTAACACGCTAATGTGAGGCTAGCACACTGATTTCTGGCTAACACGCTAATGCAAGGCTAATAACAGTTTAAGGATAACATGGTAAATTCAGGTTAACACACTCACTTAAGGCTAAAACTCTAATGTGAGGCTAACACGCTAATGTCGTAATTAAAAGTGAGTAAGTAAAAGTGATTCTGACCTGCTGAGGATGGTGGTGTCCATGCTGACAGTGGAGTAAAACTCACTGAGCCAGCAGCCTAGCATCAGAGCTAACTGATCCAGACCCAGACCGTCCAGACCACCAGCAGTGACCAGCTGGATCCACCGGGACTGGGGGAGACAGGAGGACAACGGAGACAGGATGGGTGAGACATACTAGGTGAGCTCATACAGATGTGATCCAAGTGGGAATTTTTTTTAACCTGCAGGAAGTCTCTCAGCACTTTGCTCACACAGACTTCCAGCGGCTGAACACGACAGCTGCAGCCCGGCGGGATGAAGACGATGTTCGTAGACACCGAGGACAGAGACTCTCTGAACTCTTTCATCAAGTGTCCTCGGTAAACGTCTGCTATCAGGAGCGTGTTTCCGTTACAGTGTGAGGTCACATGGGGGTGCCACACCTGGGAGGGAAAACGGGCAGAGGAAATGCAAGAAAACTAGATTTCAGAGATTAAAAACTTGCAGATTTATGTCAAAATAAAAATAAATAAAAACATTTATGTAAAAGTCCCCAAAAATTTAGCAAAAACCTAAAATTCTGTGACGGGCTGGACTGTTGAAGATTTTAGGATTTCAAATCGGACGCTTCATGCCATTTCTGACACCTCTAAGAACTCACAGGAGTGCCCCCACCTTGGTGACCCAGACGTCGAGGCGGTCCCGTTCAGTGAACCCTTCCTGTCGGGCCTCCAGCAGAACGTTGTCGGGGAACTCCTCTGGGATCTGGACCGTTCCTGTGAAGAAGAGCAGTGGGGGCAGGAAAGACCCGTCGGACAGGGCGGAGAGGACCACGTCGAACAGGGGGCGGTCCTCCAGGGAACCGAAGAGCTGGAAGGAGGACGGACTCTGGCGGGAGAACTCGACCTTGTCCACGAAGACGGGGAGCTCATCCATGCAGCCCAGAGAATGAGGGGCGAGGGACCGAGATCGCACCTGAGAGCAGACAAGATCTGGCTGCAAATTTATGAAAAAAGTGAAAATTTAAAAAAAAAAAAAAAAAAGACGCAAATCTATGAGAAAAAGCAAATTATGCAAAATAAAAGTCAAATTTAGGCAAAAAAGTCACAAATTTTTGAGAAAAAAGACAAATTTACAGGAAAAAAAGGCAAATTTATGCAAAAAAAGTCACATCTGTGCAAAATAAAGTTACAAAAAAGTTGAAAATTTATAAGAAAAACAAATTTTTTGTAAAGAGTCCAACTTTATGAGAAAAAGTTACAAATTTCTGAGAAAAAAGTTGAAAAATTTTAGAAAAACTTTAAGTTGAGGAAAAAAGTCCCAAATCTAAGAGAAAAAAGTTGCAAATTTACTAGAAACACATGAGCAAATTTAAGAGTAAAAAATGACAAATTTTTGAGAAAAAAGTTGCAAATCTAGGAGAAAAAAGTTTAATATTTTGTCTGTTTAGATTTGGGAAATCCGTCCAAACAGGCTGAAAATTCACCAGAAAAAAGTCGGAGCAGGAAGGCGTGGAGACGCGGCGGCTCACCTGAGTGCAAAGCTCCAGCGTGAACCTGCGGCTGCCGTCGTCGATGCTCTTTAGTTTGTATCTGGCGGTGCTCTGCAGCCCCAGCTCGTGCCTCATCAGGAAGTCCACGGTCCAGCCGTACCAGTCCGCCGGCTCGCTCCTCTGCCCCAGGGCGCTGTGGGCCGTCAGCAGCAGGGTGTCCTCCCCCACCGTCAGCTGCTGCTCCCGGTGGCTCAGCACCCACTCCGCCATGGCGTCCGTGTCCCAGTGCCACAGCCGCCGCGCCATGCCGCGCCGGTGACGGCTTATCCACCAGTGGACCATCCTCGGGGGCGTCTCATAGCGGCGGGACGCCTCGGCGACACCGCTGCACAGGGAGCAGAGGACCACCATCAGCTGCGAGAGGGGGAGGGGGGGCACCGAGGGCTGAGGGAGGGACAGAAAAATCGTCAGGTCACGCGTCCATCATGTTGTCATCGCCATCATCATCAGTCCTCACCTTGTCCAGCTGCAGCTGCGGTCGCAGGAACTTGATGGTCATGGCCGGTTTGAAGGACAGACGGGAGGAAGACAGCAGAGGTGTGACTGACAGCTGAGAGGAGCAGCTCTGATTGGACGACAGGCGGTCGATCTGGATGAAGGCTCCGCCCCCACAGCTGGACAATTTCTCACTGAGAAAAAAAAAAAAATCATCTTTATTAGTTTGTTATTTTATCCATTTAAATAAAGTTATACATCCATAGCAGGGATCTGCAACCGGCGGCAATGTTCAAAGAACAAGAGCACTCTTGAGGCGCATGCAGTATCCCCCACCTCCGTTTTCTTTGATGACGCCAATACTCAGACGGAGCAGTTTCCCACTTTTCATTATAATTACTGTGGCAGAACCAAATCATGATAAACCATCATCCACCATCATCCCCCCATCATCCATCCAACCCATCATCCCATCCACCATCATCCACCCATATACAACAAAGGACACCGCCATAGTTGTAGGTCAGGGTCCTGAGGTGAGCCTGTGGACCAAGTTTGGTGACCATAGCTTTCTTTGTTGTTGAGCCATTTTGATCACTGACCTTTGACCTTGTAATCCCAAAACCAGTCACACTTCAGGGTCACAGGGTCAACCTGTGTACCAAGTTTGGTGGCCCAAGCTTTACTCGTTTTATAGGAATAGTAAATGTAGCATTTACCATAGTGCAAGTGCAATGATAACTATGACCTCTGACCCCAAACCCACAGTTAGGTCAGGGTGTAAGTCATTCTACATGTGTATTAGATACAACTACTGTATTGATTTGAAAAGCCTACATCATTTCTTTCAGTAGTTACGTTTGGAAGATCTAGGGAAAATCTGACCTCTGACCTTTGACCTCAAGGCCATCCGATGAGTGAAACTGCATTATGCGCATCATCAGAGTATATCAAACCATGGTATCAAGCTTCAAAACAATCGGACCAAAACTGCAGGAGGAGCCGATCTCACAAAAGTGGGACAGACTGACCCATGACATAATCCACCTTCGGCCTTCGCCCTCTGGGCTTCGTCCAGCAGGGGATAATAACCAGGAACTAATTTTCCAGAAACTTCCCCCATGGTGTGCGTCTCCACTACAGGAACCTCCCAGAAGGGAGGAAGTTTTCAGGAACCCACAGTGGCCAAATAAGGCCTCGGTCAGATGCGGATGGGTTAAAAAGTTGGCATGACCACGTAAACAAAACAGAAGGAACTGAGAAACCCCAAATCTGACCAGAAAAAGCTCATAGTGAAGATGTAATGTGTGGAGGACATGAGCATCACAGCGGACCGGTGGCTGGACACTGGACGCACACGGTTGGCCAGTGGGGGATTCTGTCGCTCGTGCACCTACGCCGTACAATCGAGCCGTTCCTCTCCACAATTATTAAATAAACAACAATGGCGGCAAGTCGGTCCAACGCACTCCACACTCCACTGATTTAGTGCGTCATTGTTTCTGTGTGATTTCAGCGAGTTTTACTCTGCAGTGCTGCATCACGGTCAAAACTGTCGCAGGTCCTCTGTGGACTGATGGTTCCTACACCCATAACGGAGACGTGGCCACAGAGTTCCTCTCCCCTAAAATTGGTTCCTGTAGTGGAAATGGATCTTATGAAAGAAAATTACAATCCAGTGCGCTGAGAAACTTGGGAGTGAATTTAAATACGAGGGAAAAATAAAATATAGAAAGTGCTCCTTTATGAGAATAAACACAAATACATGAAATTAAACCAAAACATCTGAGAATAAAATTCATTCATTACTATGATATAAAAATAAAAACGTACCTGTTGTGTACCTGCTGGCTGTTGTCACTCGGCCCTGAAACAACAAAGTTTGTTCACTTCAAAACAATAATCTTCACTGTTAAGTACCACAGCTAATCTGAACTCTGGCGCCACCCAGTGGTCAAATCACGACACTGCAACACATCACATTCCTCCAATACTTCTTCCTCAGATTTTGTTTTTCCTCAAATTAATTTTTTTCTTGTAAATTTACCAATGTTTTTCCTCATTATTTTTCAGCTTTTTTCTCATCAATTTGTGCCCTTTTTATTTTAATTTGCAACTTTTTCTTAAATTTTTTCTTGTAAATTTGTGATTTTTTTTCTCATGAATTTATTTTAAATAAAGAAAAAAGGACCATTTTAAGCTGATTTGATTAAACCAAAGACTTCACATCTATTTGCATTTCCTCCAGACCCACGCTGACAGCAGATTATTGTTATTCAAGTAAAATACCTGAAACTAGACCCTAATCCCGCAGCTACAAGCTGCAAGATAACGGGGAAAAAAGTCACAGGTTTTTTTTCCGCTAACGCAGTGTCTTTGAGTGCCTTGGAAAGTGTGATACATATAAAATGTATTATTATTATTATTAAAATTATAAGGGGAAAAAAGTGGCAAATTTATAAGAAATAACATTGCAAATCGATGAGGAAAAAAGTGGCCCATTTAGAGAAAAAAAAAAAGTCAAATCGACAAGAGAATTTTTTTTTTAATTTGCAAGAAAAAAGTGGAAACTTTACCCCCCCAAAACAAAACAAGAGCACTCTGAGGTGAGCGCGATAGCCCCCGCCTCCGTTTTCTCTGAAGATTCCAACACTGACTGATGGAGAGCAGTTTTCCACTTTTCAACATAATTACTGTGGCAGAACCAAATTATGATAAACCATCATCCAGGAATATACAACAAAGTCTACGACCCACAGCTGTAGGTCAGGATCCCGAGGTGAACCTGACTACCAAGTTTGGTCACCCTAACTTTACTCGTACAGTAATAAGACATAGGGAACATTAAACTTGACCTTTGACCTCCTAACCCCAAACCCATAGTCAGAGGTCAGGATCCCCAGGTGAACCTGTGGACCAGGTTTGGTGGCCCTAGTTTTACTCGTTTTAAGCAACAGTAAATGTAGCATTTACATAGTGCAACTGAAATGTGAACTTTGAACTGTGACCTTTGACCCCTTGACCCTAAACTTGTAGGTAGGTGAGGGTGTGAGTCGTCCAAGATGTGTATTAGATACAACTACTGTATCGTTTTGAAAAGCCTCCATCCTGGCTTCTCCAATAGCGGACACTGGTCCGCATCTGGACCCAGAGGGTCTTCCGTCTGGACCTGAAGCCTTTTTGATATCGCTTGGGGGAAAGAAAAAAAACAAAAAAAAACATGCACTTGTTTTGTTTTGATGGAAGAAAAAAAATAGAACTCAATTAATGGCTGCCAGCCAGCCAGTTTTAATTGTGTAAGTACAGCCCTGGACGGAGTGAGGTCTGAGGTTCCATCAAACCAGGGAAAATGCTCAGTGGAGGCAGGCAAGCCTGAGAAATCACAGCGCGCTCCCCACCCTGTTGACAGAAAGAAAACGGTCACAACCGCCGCCGGCGACTGCAGAACTACAACCCGGAAAGGGCACCGGCATTCCACCTTTGATAATCAGGGTCTCCACCCCACCACGCTCCACAGACCGCAATCCAAACTACAGCTGCAACTAATGATTATTTCGGTAGTCGGCTAGTCTGATGACTATTTTTTTGATTACTTGACTAATCACGATTATTTCTGTCATGTCCGCCAGCTCAGCTTCCTGCTGGCACAGCTCCTATTCAGGCTCCAGGTCAGGTTTTACCTCACCTGTTTAAGCCTGCACACCTGTGACAATCACTTTGGTGTCAGTCTCCGACTTAATATAATGTAGCCTGTTATAACAAGTTGCCAGAGCTAAATAAAATGATGAGCCATCAAACAGGAGTAGGAACGTCCGCGCCCTCGAAAACAAGGTGGACGAACTGTGTCTGCTGAGAGAAACCCGGAGAGAGTGGAGGGACTGCTGTGTTTGTTTTCACCGAGACATGGCTCCACGACAACATTCCTGACGAGGCCATTCAACTGGAAGATATGGCGATGTTCCGTGCCGACAGGGAAATGGCGAGCTCCGGTAAGAGCCGGGGGGGGTGGGCTATGCATCTATGTTAACAAGAACTGGTGCGTTAATGCCACGTTAGTGTCTAAACACTGCTCTCCGTTGGCGGAGTTCCTTATTGTTAATTGTCGGCCATTTTATATGCCGAGGGAATTCAGCAACGTGTTTGCAGTTGATGTTTACATAGCGCCGAGCCCTAATCCTAAAGCTAATGCTAAGAAGGCACTCAGGGTACTGCACAATGCGATCAGTGAAATCCAAACTTCACACCCGGACAGTTTTGTGGTGGTTGCGGGGGATTTTAACCACACCAGCCTAATGACTGTGCTCCCCAAGTTTAAACAATGTGTAGACTTTAAGACCAGAGGAGAGAATATGTTGGACTTAGTGTACACAAACACAGATGCATATAAAGCGACACCCCGCCCCCATCTCGGCCGTTCTGATCATATATCCGTGATGCTGGTGCCTGCCTACAAACCTTTATTGAAGTGCAGCAGGCCAGCAGTGAAACAAATCAGGATTTTGCCAGAGTGTGCAACCTCTGCACTGCAAGACTGTTTTCTGCACACAGACTGGAAGATCTTCAAAACAGCAGCCTCCCAGGAAGACAAGACAGATGTGGAGGAGTATGCTGATACGGTCACCAGCTACATCGCGAAGTGCATAGAGGATTTCACTACAGCGAAGACCATCACTATGCGGGGTAATCATAAGCCCTGGATGACTGCAGAGGTGCGCTCGCTGCTTACAGCCAGAGATGCAGCCTTCAGAGCGAAGGACAGGATCGCTCTCCACTCAGCCAGGTCTGCGCTTTCAAAGGGAATTAAGGCGGCAAAGCGCGCCTATGCGGAGAAAATCCAGGGACACCTCTGTGACACTAGGAACACCAAGCAGATGTAGCAGGGAGTTCGGACACTGACGGGCTTTAAGTCTAGGCAGGGGGTCGATGATGACGACGCTTCGCTTCCAGACAGGCTTAACGACTTCTTTGCACGTTTTGAAGCATCAAACTCGACAATCAGAGGGAGGGCCGGCCCACCCCCACCATCGGTCGGACCAGCTTTTACCATCAACACAGCGGACACACGGAGGACCCTATCCAGAGTCAACCCACGCAAAGCTGCAGGTCCAGACAACATTCCAGGACGTGTGCTCCGAGACTGCACGAGCGAGTTGGCGGATGTCCTGACTGACATTTATAACATCTCCCTGAGTCAGGCCATCGTTCCCAGATGCTTCAAGACCTCTATCATTGTACCGGTGGCAAAGAAACCAGTGGTGTCCTATTTGAATGACTATCGTCCTGTTGCACTGACACTAATTGTGATGAAGTGTTTTGAACGGCTTGTCAAACCACACATTACAGCCTGCCTCCCTGCATCACACGACCCGCTCCAGTTTGCATATCGTTCAAACCGCTCCACGGAGGATGCTATAGTCACCACCCTACACTCTGTCATCACCCACCTGGACCAGAAAGACACCTACGCCAGACTCCTGTACATTGATTTCAGTTCAGCATTCAACACCATTATTCCCCAGAGACTGATGGAGAAATTACTCCTTCTCGGTCTGAACACCGCCACATGTCTCTGGATCCTGGATTTCCTGACTGAGAGATCTCAGTCTGTCCGGGTTGGAAACAACATCTCCAACTCTGTCACGCTGAGTACCGGAACCCCTCAAGGCTGTGTACTCAGTCCACTGTTGTTTACACTTCTAACACATGACTGTGTATCCAAACACGAGGGGAACCAGATTATTAAGTTTGCAGATGACACCACGGTGGTGGAACTTATTCAGAGGGATGAGGAATCAATGTACAGGGAAGAAGTGAGAGACCTGGAGGGCTGGTGCAGGGAGAACAATCTGGTGCTCAACGTGGACAAAACGAAGGAGATGATTATCGACTTCCGGCGGTCACAGCCTGAGCACGTCCCCCTCAGCAACGGCGGCCGTTTAGTGGAGAGAGTAGAGAACATCAAGTTCCTCAGAGTGCAGATCTCGCAGGACCTGACCTGGAGCAAGAATTCCTTGGAGATCAGGAAGCGGGCTCAGCAGAGACTACACTTCTTGAGGAAACTCAAACAGGCCTCTCTCCCCATCTGCATCCTCAGGACCTTCTACAGAGGTGTGGTGGAGAGTGTTCTGACGTACTGCATTGCTACATGGCACTCCAGCTGCAGTATGTCAGACAAAAAAGCCCTGCAGAGGATAGTCAAGGGGGCGGAGAGGGTAATTGGAGTCTCCCTCCCCTCTGTCCAAGAACTTTTTCAGAACCGTTGTAGGAGCAAGGCACTGAACATTGTCAAGGACCGTTCTCACCCTCTGCATAAACACTTTGAACTTCTTCCATCTGGTAAACGATTCTGGAGCATCAGAGGCAGAACCACCAGACTGATCAACAGCTTCCTCCCACAAGCTGTCAGGATGCTGAACAGCTGACCCGGAATCTCTCATACACACTACTGCACCTACGGACATTTTGTATATTTGTATATTATAGTTAGTTATTCTTTTTCCCCAAGTATGTCTCAGGGATGTGTGAATGGATGGGGGGGTGGGGGTGGGGGGTGGAGCTATGTGGGAGTGTGTCTTAATCATGCTGCTTCTTATATGGATGCCGAGAGAAACGCAATTTCATCTTGCCTGCACTACAGTTGTATGTACAGCAATATGACAAAGTTTGATTTGATTTGAACCTGGAACTTTACTGGTTATCAGAAGTGTTTGTAGCAACACAATTAAATAACTTGTTTGTAAATGTGCAAATGTTTGTTAAAGGAAACCGGCACTGATCATTATAACAACATTAATCGTGCTTTAGGTATTACTTACAGCCATGTGAAAAAATTAGGACACCCTGTAAAAGTCTGTGTTTTTTTAAACATACAGTATTTGGACATATGGATATTTAATATCAATGTTAAAAATACTGGGAGATTCACATAATAATTCAATTCAACTTTATTTATATAGCGCCACTTCACAACAACAGTCATCTCATAGCAAACCCCAGCAATCAGGCGATCCCCTGTGAGCAAGCACTTGGCGACGATGGAGAGGAAAAACTCCCTTTTAACAGGAAGAAACCTCCAGCAGAACCAGGCACAGGGAGGGGCAGTCATCTGCTGCGACTGGCTGGGGGGTGAGGGGATAGAGAAGATGAAAAGAACAGACATGTAGAGAGCAAACAGCACGATGGGGACTCAATCTATGGGAGAGAACAAACAGATGTTAATGACCAGCAAAAAAAAAAAAATATTTCATTGAGAGTGAGGAAAGGAGTGAAGCCCAGTGCATTATTGGAGGTCCCCCGGCTGACTAAACCTATTAGCAGCATAACTAAGGGAGGGTTCAGAAACACATGATCCCTCCCTAATTGTAGGTTATATCAAAAAGGAAGGTTTTAGCCCTATTCTTAAAAGGAACTCTGATTATATTGGCATGTTAGCTCTATATGCTTTATTTTTATGTTACTAACATAACTATAATATAATTTTTTTGAAAATAATTCCCAGTTTTATATATTTTTAAAAAATTTTATTACGATTTTTGTTTACGTCGCAATGCATTCTGGGTAGTGACGTAGAATGGTTGCAGCCGTTTTTTCTGTCTTATACAAGCCAAGAAGCGAAGCTCCTAACTACTGCCATTTGTCAGTGAAAATGCCACATTGCGCGGCTTTTGGATGTAATTTCCAATCAAAGGGAAATAAAGAGAGCGGGGTAAGCCTCCATAGCTTTCCTAAAGAGGGAAAGTGGAGGAAAAAGTGGGGCGGCAGCGGCTCAGCAGGTCGTCTAATAACCCGATGGTTGGCGGTTCGCATCACGCTCTCCCCAGATATCCTGCCGTTGTGTCCCTGGGCAAGACACTTCACCCGCATTGCCTCCAGTGCCCATAACACTGGGTATGAATGTGTAAAAATGTTTAAATGCTCGGTGGTGGCCGGAGAGGCTGTTGGTGTGGATTGGCAGCCACATTTCCCTCACTCTGACTGTCTGTGATCACGCGCTGTAGCGCATGCCTGATAAAGCTGATATATGTATTAATCACGCTGTGATAATAGCACAATATCGCTCAAAGCGCGCGCATGAGACATATCTGTGATCGCACGCTTGTGTTGACCGTTCCTGCCTTTTGTCTCCTAACCGTGGTTTTGGGACGCAGGGGAGATGCATCTTCCTCCACTTTCTTACTCCCGAGTGGTACACAGAAGCACAGGCCGTTTTGCTGAAGCGTTGGGACTTTATTTATATACCGCACTGTTGTCAGCAACAAATTCTACCTGCTCCGGTCGCCTCGCTCTTTCTTTACTTATCCGCACCAAATCACACACCGTTCGCCACACACACCGGGAGGGGGTGGGGGTGGGGGGGCCTCGGCTGTGCAAACGCCATCACTCACTCACGTCCACGCACCGAGCTGCTGCCCCATCCAAACAAACGCACCAGACACATCCCACAACACTTGATAGAGCTGACATATGTATTAATCACGCTATGATAAAGCACAATATTGCGCAAAGCGCACACTCGTGCGCTTTGGGCACCAGTGTGGCGGATGAAATAAGGGAACCCAGTGTTGAGGCACGGAATAAGTGCCAGCAGGACACGGGGAACTGAAGTTTAAAAGAGTGTTTATTTCATCCTCCAGCACGAAGCTCACTCCAGCGCTGTGGAGCGAGCCCTTTTTTTTTTTATTACTTATTTTGTACCCATAGGTAGATTTGTTTTGCAGTCTGGTGACAAGCCACCAGCTGCCGGTCGCTGCGTGCGCAAGCACCCCTTAAATCCCTAACCTGCATGTTTTTGACATGTGGGAGGAAACCGGAGAAATCCCGGAGAAAACCCACGCAAACACGGGGAGAACGTGCAAACTCCACACAGATCACTGTTGGCCGGGGGCAGGTATCGAACCCACGATCTCATGATCCCCGTGATCCCCCGGCCGAGGGTAAACTGTGCTGCCACAGTGCTAACCACTGCGCACTGTGGTTAGTACAAAATAAGTAAGAAAAAAGAAAAAAGGGCTCGCTCCACAGCGCTGGAGTGAGCTTCGTGCTGGAGGATGAAATAAACACTCTTTTAAACTTCAGTTTGCCATGTCCTGCCTGCAATTATTCCGTGCCTCCACACTGGGTTCCCTTATTTCATCCGCCACACTGGTGCGCAACGCGCACGCTCGTGCGCTTTGTGCGATATTGTGCTTTATTACAGCGTGATTAATATATATATGTCAGCTTTATCAGGCGTGCGCTACAGCGCGTGATCACAGACAGTCAGAGTGAGGGAAATGTGGCTGCCAATCCACGCCAACAGCCTCTCCGGCCACCACCGAGCATTTAAACATTTTTACACATTCATACCCAGTGTTATGGGCACTGGAGGCAATGCGGGTGAAGTGTCTTGCCCAGGGACACAACGGCAGGATATCTGGGGAGAGCGTGATGCGAACCGCCAACCATGGGGTTATTAGACGACCTGCTCTACCTGCTGAGCCGCTGCCGCCCCACTTTTTCCTCCACTTTCCCTCTTTAGGAAAGCTATGGAGGCTCACTTGGAAATTACATCCAAAAGCCGCGCAATGTGGCATTTTCACTGACAAATGGCAGTAGTTAGTAGCTTCGCTTCTTGGCTTGTATAAGACAGAAAAAACAGCTGCAACCATTCTACGTCACTACCCAGAATGCATTGCGACGTAAACAATAATGGCGATTTACATCGTAATAAAGTTTTTTAAAAATATATAAAACTGGGAATTATTTTCAAAAAAATTATATTATAGTTATGTTAGTAACATAAAAATAAAGCATATAGAGCTAACATGCCAATATAATCAGAGTTCCTTTTAAAAACAGAGATCGAGTCTGACTCCCGAATCCAGATTGGCAGCTGGTTCCACAGGAGAGGAGCTTGATAACTGAAGGCTCTGCCTCCCATTGTACTTTTGGAGATTCTAGGTATTACAAGTAATCCTGCATTTTGGGAGCGTAGTGCTCTGTTAGGATAATACGGTAGTATCAGATCTTTTAAATAAAAAGGAGCCTGATTGTTTAGAGCTTTGTAAGTAAGAAGAAGGATTTTAAACTTAATTCTAAACTCTATGGGAAGCCAATGAAGGGAGGCCAGAACCGGAGAGATATGATCTCTCTTTCTAGTACCTGTTAAAACTCTTGCTGCAGCATTTTGGATCAGCTGAAGACTTTTTAAAGATGTTTTAGGACAGCCTGATAATAAAGAATTACAATAATCTAATCTCGAGCTAACAAAAGCGAGGATCAGTTTCTCAGCATCACTCTGAGACAAGATGCTCCTAATCTTACCAATATTATATTATAATATATATATATTATATTATATAGAAACAAATTTAATATGTGAATTGAAGGACAGATCTTGATCAAAAATAATTCCAAGGTTCCTCACAGAGCTATTAAGAGAAAGAGTAACCACATCCAAACTGAAAGTTTGATTTGGAAAGGAATTTCTAAGGTTTTTTGGACCAACAAGAATGACTTCAGTCTTATCTGAATTTAATAGCAGGAAATTACAAGTCATCCAAGCTTTGATTTCCTTAAGACAGGCTTCTAACTTGGCTAATTGATTACTATCATCTGGCTTCATTGACAGGTATAATTGTGTGTCATCTGCATAACAATGAAAATGTATACAGTGCTTTCTAATAATGTTGCCTAACGGAAGCATATATAAACTAAAAAGAGTAGGGCCTAGCACAGATCCCTGTGGAACTCCATGACTAAGCTTTGAGTTGAAAGAAAACTCATTATTTACATGAACAAACTGGAACCTATCAGATAAATAAGATCTAAACCACTGCAACGAAGTTCCATTAAGTCCAACATCGTGTTCTAATCTATCAAGTAGAATATAATGATCGATAGTATCAAAAGCTGAACTAAGGTCTAAAAGGACAAGTACAGAAACCAGTCCATTATCAGATGCGATGAGGAGGTCGTTAGTGACCTTCGCTAAGGCTGTTTCAGTACTATGATGGATTCTAAACCCAGATTGAAACTCTTCAAGTAAACCATTTCCCTGCAGGTGGTCAAATAATTGCGTAGCAACAACTCTAAGATTTTTGAAATGAAAGGGAGATTAGAGATTGGTCTATAGTTAGCTAAAGCTCCTGGATCTAGCATTGGCTTTTTGAGTAAGGGTTTAATTACAGCAGTTTTAAAAGCCTGCAGTACATGGCCTAAAGTTAATGAAGAATTGATTATATGAAGAATAAAGCTACCAATAAGTGGGAAGACTTCTTTAAATAACCTGGTAGGAATAGGGTCTAAAAGACAAGTTGAAGGTTTGGATGAGGAAACTATTTTGTCTAACTCACAAAGGTCGATTGGAGTAAACTCATCAAGACAGACATCAATTGAAGGAGTTGTAGTAGTTACTGTATTTAAGTTAACTGTGGGAAGAATCTGATTGATTTTATCTCTGATGGATGAAACTTTATTATTGAAAAAGTTCATAAAGTCACATCAAGTCACACACATACAGTGGTACCTCGACTTACGAAATTAATTCGTTCCGGAAGTATTCTCGTAACGTGAAAATTCCGTAAGTAGAGGCGCGTTTTACATGTAAATGCCGTAATCCGTTCCAAGCCCCCCAAAATTCGGGCATAAATTTTTTATAAATCATAAAAACGCATCAAAACATGTAACAAATACATGTTACAATTAGATTACTGCACAATAAACATAAAATGAGAGTTTAAAATGAGAGAAAGAATAATAAAAGAGAAAGAATAATAAAAATTATGTTCATTTACCTTTTAACTGCTATCGTCGTCGTCACCTTTTGCCTTCTTTGGTTCATGTTCTGTCTCATCAGTGGTTTTTGCCTGACGTTTTGGAAGAAACAATCCAAGGACGTTTGCTTTTGTCGGCTTGTAAGGGCTTCCTTTTGTTTTAATACCGTGCTGATCGTTGATGTATTACGGCCATATTCTTTGGCGAGATCAACCAAACGCATCTATTCGTGGCCAATGGGATACCAGGAAGATGCTAGGCGATAGCCAATGGCAGAGCAGCTACAGGTATGTTTACGTTCGGTAAACTACGGGAGCTGCGAGGAGCGCGTACTTTTTTGCCTTTCGTATCCTGAAATTTCGTTCGTAACAAGAGGCAATATTTTCCCGTTGAGGCGTGTCGTAACCTGAAAATTCTGTATGTAGAGACGTTCGTAAGTAGAGGTACCACTGTACAACTAAACAATTAAAAATGAATTAAAGATTTTTTCAAATTTTCTGTAAACTGTAACAAACAAATTGTGAGGAATAAATTAGGACGCCCCCCCATCTTTTTTAGAACATCCCCACATCCATTCCCCCTTACAATGGCTAAAATAAAATTTAAAAAAAAAATGCAAACGAAACAAAAGCAAGCTTAGAAATCGATACGTGAACATTTCTTAATAAAGAAATGAATATTTAAATGGGTGTCCAAATGTTTTCACATGACTGTATAAACCAAAAATGTGCTTATTCAGTAAAAATAACACCCTAGACTATGGCAGTATGCTGAATAATTTTATCCCATGAAACCCGCTCGGACAAAACCAGTGGGAGCAGCCATTGGCAGCCGGAAGTGACGTACATTCCGGCTTACCGCGGACGAGTAAACAACGGCCTGTCACTTTGATGAAGTGGGTTTAAACGGTCGTCATTCTTGGATCATCTGTGACTGAATTCCGTGGGAACAGCGTCTGGTTTTAGACGTAAACACTTGGGCTTCGTGCCCAGCAATTCGGCCTGCAGATCGCACAGATAGCAGCTCTGCATGAAGTGGTCTTCACATACCACCAAATTCTGTCTGAACAAAAAGGTTTTTAGTGTGTGACTCGTGCCGAGGTTATGAAGCTGTTTTACCAACTCTGGCTTTGTGTCATCAGTTGGTTTTGGCACACAAAAGAAATGTTTTCCGGGATTTCTTCGCTTATTGTTGGTGCAGCCGTAAGCCTTGCACCCCACCATTGTCCTGGGGACGCAGTACGGGGTCAGAGACCAGCCCAGCCAATCGCACAAAGCAACGACTGCGCGTCACTATAGCTGCTGAAACAGCCTATGTAGGAGGTAAAATGTCACTGACTATGACTGACAGAGCAGTGACTTGAAACTCGCACGCATTTGACAAGGAATCATGACCAGCATTACTGGACGGAACCACTAGTATCATACTTGATCCTCTCAAATAGCTACTGATTAAAATTCACTACAGCTACCCTTTAAATTAGCAATTTTCTTTCTCATAAATTTATGACTTCTTTTTCTTGTAAATTTGCAGCTTTTTCCCGTAAGCGTACACTTGTACATTCTTTCTCATACGTTTGTGAATGACAACAATAACACTTATACAGTAGTGTCCCCTCAATATTTACTCTGGAGAAATGTTCTGTTTATTGTCACTCCCAACATAAAAAGGAAACATCCACCCTTACAGCAAACTGGCACTGCTCCGGACCACCGGCCCACTGGAAAAAAACAAAACAAATACAGACCCCTGGACTACATAATTTCTTTCAGTAGTTATTGTGTTGACAAGATTCAGGGAAAATCTGACCTCTGACTTTTTACCTCAAGGTCATCAGATGAGAGTCAAACAGCAATATAAGCATCATCAGTATATATCAAATCATGGTACCAAGTTTCAAAACGATCAGAACACAACTGTAGGAGGAGCTGATATCACAGAAGTGAGACTGATGGAGGGAAGGACTGACGGACGGACTGACTGACCCATAACATGCCGCACAAAGCCCAAGGGGGTCGGAGAAAAAAAAACCTTGCAAATTTATGAGAAAAGGTAAATTCTTCAGAAAAAGTGACAAATTTACAAGAAAAAAGTAAATCAACGAGATTTTTTTTTAATTTGCAAGAAACCAGTGGCAATTTTACAAAAAAAAACCTGCAAATTTATGAGAAACTAGAAAAGCACTCGGAGAGCGCAGACCTCCGCCAAGCGCCACAGTTCCCCCCATACAGTGTTTGTGTGTACGTTGTCAGATTCCTTGACCATGAAAACATCTGAGTAGCAATTGGATTCACAATGATAGGATTAGTGGTTCAGTAGTAAAAGCATTACCTCCTTGGCGGAGGTAATAAACTGAAGTGTTGCTGTTGTGTCCATGTCCTGCATCTGCAAACTCCCAGGCTGGGGGCGTTGCAATTGAATGAATGAATGAATTAGTCTTTATTTCGAATAGATTAAGAGTACAGGTTAAAAGAAAGTGAATAATATAACAAAGGGGGTAATAAAATCCAACAAGGTCAAATTAGACAATAGCTCCTCTGATTATACAGTTCAACATAAGTTATCCGAAATATGTGATGGCTGAATCCGCAGCTTATATTGCCCACCCATGTTCCATCCAAGAATTCAAAAGAAAAAACAAAAGAAGTCATGACACAACTGTGTACAACCCACAGGCCAATGGGTTATGTGAGCGTTTTAGATCACTGAAAGCAGCACTGAGGGCTTCACTGACGGATGCCAATTAGGTAGACGGGTTGGCGTGGGTTTTATTCAAAATTCAAACGTTTATTTCAAACTCAGGGTTCATATTAAATGCAGAACTAAAAGGAGTAGAAAATAAATAAATAAAAGTATATACAGATCAGCAGACAGTCGGCGGTCTTGTAACAACAATAACATACAATATTGGACTCAGTATAAAATGGAACGCCACCACTTCCAAATGCTGAAGTGTGAGTGACGAGTTGACAATTGCTGATATAAGATGATTGTTACATGGCAGCAACCTTCTCATCAAACTGTAAACATCGTTACGTATCAACTCGCCAAAAGACGGAATGTTCACAGACACAAACATCTTGCTTGCACTCGACCTTCGTGGTACATCTAATCTTTATCTTTATTGGGGTTGCGCTCCGCGGCCAAAGATGATTTGGAAACTTCCCCGGCAGAGAGCTTCTTTTTGCGGAGCTACTATGGCTGACCGGGGAATTTCTGCCAAATAATCCAGCGGCGGACAGCTGGCCGTCTGAGCTTTTGCAGCGTTGCGCAAACACAGGCACACAGCACGCTGCCGAGCAGCTCGTTTTTGCGCAGCGCCTATGGCTGCCCGGGGAATTTCTGCCAAATAATCCGGCGGCGGACAGCTGCCCATCTCAGCTTTTGCAGCATCGCGCAAACACAGTTTTCCGCGTGCTTTTGTGCCTAAAACGTTGAAGAAGGCGGAGTTTATGTTGGTCAGACACGATGACCAGCGCCCTCCATTGCGCCTGCGCACATGTTGAAAATAGCCGTATGTCACAGTGTTAAAGAATGCTTTAAAAAATTCCTGTATCCAGACGGTGATCCGGATCATCCCCAAAATTTAATCAGTTCTTCCTTGTACCATTTCCAACAACGCCTGAAAGTTTCATGGAAATCCGTCCAAGACTTTTTGAGTTATCTTGCTAACCAACAGACAAACAGACAGACAGACAAACACACAGACAAACACACAGACAAACCCCGGCAAAAACATAACCTCCTCCTGGCCTTTTCGGCCTGGCGTAATAAGTCACAAATTTGCAAGAAAGAATGTCACAAATTTATGTAATAAAAGGTTGTATTTTCTGAGAACTTTACCCTTAAAGGCCAAATGTCACGTAATTTTTTTTTTCTAAATGACAACGAATTTAGATAAAATACACATAGCTTAAACCAAATATTCATACCGGAGACCATATCACCCACCTGTATTTACATAATTGCACAAAATACACCAGGTGAAGGCCCCACCTTGCTTGCTGGCTTGTGACAGCCAGTCCAGACCACGCCCATGTTTTTGACATCACCAGTTGTACCCTGGCTGCCCTGCCTATCCACATTCACACTTACCAACATTGGACAATCATGACGGAAAGTGACAGCGATTGTGAACAAATTAGTTTAGTTTTGTCTTTTTTTTTTTGTCTTTTTTTTTGTCAGTGGTTCAGACAGACGGTTCCTACAGACGGTTCCGTCCGAGACGGAATCAGATGCTTTGTCTGATGACAACAGTTCCAACGATGACCAGAGAGCAGAACCAGTGGAAAATGTCATTGAACTGGACATTAATCGCCTCCAGAATTGCGAAGCCGAAGGGGGTCTGTCGAGGGCGCCCCATAAATATTGATTTTTCGGAAGCCATTATTATTACAGTGGAGGAGAGCTGCTGCTGTCAAGAAATTGACCAGATCAATATGAAAATGGAGGCGCATACCTGTCAAGTGAGACGTTTTCGCCGTATTTTGGTGCCAAGCGCGGCTGTGGGGGACGGCGGAGTGTTGGGGGAAATGTTTTCTGGGAAATGTTTTAAATGTAGTTCGTGTTGTTATTGTCAAATATTTTAAGGAAAATACGGGGAAATTGCAATTTTAGCAAAAACGGGCGTATTGCCATTTCTGTACGCCCAAAAGAAAAATATACGGGAAAAAAAATTGAGTGTTTTGCGGAGCACGTCCTGTGTGTGATCCCCCACAGCTGGTGCTGGCAGATGGCTCAGCCTGAGCTATTATCACTACAATGAGAAGTCATTAGGACAATGGTTTAACACATTCAGCTGTGCAGCGGTTGCGGAACAGAGAGAGATCGCCTGACAAATACAGAATTCTACTTTTTTTTTTTTATTTTGCGCCGGACGCTGAGTTGTGTTGTTATTGTCAAATATCCATGAATCCTTAAAATATTTGACAATAACAACACGAGTTGCATTTGGGGCATTTCCCAGAGAGGTGTGCCTTGTTGCTCCGCCGTCCCTTATAGCCGCTTTTTACGGTGTTGAAGTACGGCGAAAACGTCTCACTTGACAGGTATGAAAACATTTCCCAGAGAAGTGTCCCTTATTACCCAGCTGTCCCTGATAGTCCCGTTTTAAGGTATGGGTGAAATATCCAATTTTTTCTTTCTTGTTGCTCACTTCAACCTTCCAGTCTCCATATAAACAATCAATTGAAATACCCCAAGCATCAAACTAGGGTACAATCGATTTCGTCACTTCCGCCTTCTTCCCCAGGCGATTCCAGGGGCCGTGTCAGGCCAAGCGCGGCAGTTTTAAATTAACGAATATTCCGTTGTTACTGAAGCATATCCACCAAGACCCGAACGGATCGGTTCCCTTTTATATCTAGTTTCAAGATATTTAAAGTACCCTGTTACGTGACATTTGGCCTTTAAACATAAAAAAAACTAAATGTCAAATTTATTTATTAAAACCTTCAAAATGCAGACTGTTGTGGACTTTATATTATATTAATAAATGTCCCTTGTTGATCTGGTTAATAAATAAGGTGCAGAGTCAAAGATGCCTTTTCTGGGTATTTATTCTTGGTCAAGAGGAAGATTTCATGTAGTAGTTCAGCAGAAATGTTCACAGTCAAAATGATGTGGGCAGATTTTATACCTCGGAACAAATGGAGATAATATTTTATGAAAACGTTCTGTGCGAGTATGGAGCCTAGCTGTCTCCCGGGACTGATCTTGATAGGCCAGTGTCTAAGGAAGAAATATGATATACTGTGTGTATGAACATGACAAGAAGGACATGGTGAAATATTAATTGATAAAATAAGGAAATCTTCCACAAGATTTAAGGATCGGTTGTAATTTAACAGGCTACCTGGCAGTGTTGGAACGATGCAGGTGTGGTGCGGATTCTCCGTCAGGTGAGTGGCCACCAGGTCTCCATTGCAGGTGCTCAGATCACAGGTGACACACCTCAGAGTCAGGGACAGTCTGGAACACACACAAACAAATTAATAACGGTTTTCTTTATTAACCATTTAAATTACCGAGTGTTGCGTTTCCTACTTTGACTCAGACTGGAACATGGTCTGGTAGTGGTGGATTCTGGTGACGGAGTTGCTGGTGGAGTGGTTGCTGCACACAGAGACAGACGTCAGTTTAAGATACACATGTCCACCATAACTCCATCAAAGAAGCGTGGACCAATCGGAGGACAGTACTTGATCATATGGTTGGCGTAGGAGGTGGAGCAGCAGGTGGTGAACCTGCAGAGGGAGCAGTGCACCAGGGAGGGGAAGTGGATCCTGAAGTCTAAAATGGCGTTCAGACACTCGATGCAACGCTGACCGGGACCTCTGCAAAAAAAGATACAAATTTATGTGGAAAAAGGAAAAACTCCACCATTATGTGGATTTGATGATCCACTCCAGTCTGGTACCTGTCCACGGAGGACAGCAGCGATCCCAGATGCTCCATCGGTTTCCTGACTGGAGTGTCTGGCGCCGGAGTTGGAGGAGGTACGTGTACCACCTGAGAAGAAGAAGCAGCAGAAGAACTGCGTGAGGTGGCAAATTTATGAGAAAAAGTGGCAAATTTACAAGAAAAAAAGTTGCTAATTTACGCAAACAAATTCTACAAGGAAAAAAAATAAACCTGCAACTTTAACTGGGAAAGAAGTAACAAATTTAATTTATGAGGAAAAATCTGCTAATTTATGAGAAAAAAAAGTTTAGAATTTATCGGAAAAAAAATTGAGAATTTACAGGAAAAATTGGTAAATTTATGAGAAAAGAATTTTACAAGGAAAAAAGTAAACCTGTAAATTTAACTGGGAAAAGTCACATTTAATTTACAAGAAAAACATTGCAAATTTACAGGAATAAAGTTGAGAATTCATGAGAAAAAAGTTGCAAGTTTATGAGAAAAAACAAATTCTAAAAAGGAAAAAATAAACCTGCAAATTTAACTGGGAAAAAGGTCACAAATTTATTTTTTGAGGAAAAACAGTACAAATTTAAGTGGGGAAAACACTGTTACTCACAACTGATCAGTTTAGTGGATCAGAAACAGCACAGAATGTGTCATTATACAGCAGACACTACAGTCTCCTGCTTCAGACAGACAAAACAACATGACAACGCTCACCCTGCACGCAGCGACGGCGGCGCCCTCCTGTCCATCTTTGCCCTCGGACGCTCCAACCACAGAGTAGGTCCTGATGGTCACCTGGAGACAGGTGGGACCAATGGAAGTGAAGACCACGGTAGCTGGGTTTTATTGTCAGAGAACATTTCACGTGATCGTCCCTGAGAGGTTTTACATTGATGGAGGACCCTGGTTCTCACAGGTGGACAGGTGTGTTGTGTACCTTGAGTCTCAGTTTTAATTACATTTATATTGTGTTTCATGACTATCGTTGTTTATACTGATGGAAGTAGTGTTAATGTCGACTAAATTTTTGTTGATCAGAATCAGAATCAGAATCAGGTTTATTGCCATTGTTCATGTAGTACACAAACTAGGAATTTGTCTCGGTACAATGCTGCAACATTAAACATGATAAGATAAGAGAAATAAACTATACATGTAATAAAGTGTAGGATAAGATTAAGTGATACTGGTCAACAGTTAAAATATATATTAGCCAGCAGCAGATACTGTGGAGAACTATATAGTGCAGTCGGTAATGCAGGAAGAAAACAGTGATGATTGACATGAGTCTGGTTGAGCTGCTGTACATGGTGCACGAGAGTCACTTAGTGTTCAGCAGTCTAATGGCAGAGGGGAAGAAGCTGTTCATGTGACGGGAGGTTTTAGTCTGGATGGACCGAAGTCTTCTACCAGAGGGGAGGGGGGCAAACAGTACGTGACCAGGGTGTGAGGGATCGGCTATGATCCGGCCATCACGCCTCCGGGTCCTGGAGATGTACAGATCCTGGAGAGATGGGAGCTTGCAGCCGATCACCTTCTCAGCAGTGCGCACGACGCGCTGCAGCCTTAGTCTGTCCCTGGCAGTGGCTCCTGCGTACCACACGGTTATGGAGGTGGTGAGGATGGACTCGATGATGGCTGTGTAGAACTGCACTAACATCTTGGTGGGTAGCTTGAGCTTCCTCAGCTGCCGCAGGAAGAACATCCTCTGCTGGGCTTTTTTGATGAGTGAGCTGATGGTCAGCTCCCATTTGAGGTCCCTGGTGATGGTAGTGCCTAGGAAGCGGAAGGAATCAGCAGTGGTGATGGGAGAGCCTGAGAGGGTGAGGGGGGGCAGAGGAGTAGTGACTTTCCTGAAGTCTACAATCATCTCCACTGTCTTCAGAGCGTTCAGCTGCAGGTTGTTATTGCTGCACCAGGACGCCAGCTGGGCCACCTCTCTCCTGTAGGCGGACTCGTCGCCGTTGGAGATGAGCCCGATGAGGGTGGTGTCGTCCGCAAACTTGATCAACTTGACAGACTGGTGGCTGGAGGTGCAGGAGTTGGTGTAAAGGGAGAAGAGTAGGGGGGAAAGTACACAGCCCTGGGGTGATCCGGTGCTGTTGATTGTTGTTGATTAAAGCCAGACTAAAACCGTTGATAATGAACCGACTAAAATAAAACTATGACTACGGGATAAGGGCCTTTACTTGTATAGCGCTTTTTCTAGTCACAAAGACCACTCAAAGTGCTTCAAATAAGACTGCTAATTTTAATTTCTAGCTTTAGTTAATAAAATAAATTTAGTAAATTTTAATAGACAAACTTAACACTGGATGGAAGATCCTGGTTCCAACAGAAAGGAAGGTGTGTGTGGTGTACCCTGGTTCTAGGTTTTAATCACATTTACACTGCGTTTACTAATCCCATTTCCCACAGGTGGACAGGGGTATGGCGTACCTCGGTCTTAGTCACATTTCTACCGTGTTTATTGATTTTGTTTACCACAAGTGAACAGGTGTGTGGTGTGCCTTAGTTCTCGAAATTAATCACATTCTCTTGTGTTTATTGTTTGTCAAAGGTGGACAGGTATGTGGTGTACCTCGGTTTAAAGGGGTCATTGATTGAAAAATGGCGTGTTTGTAGGTTTTAACTGTCTCAGATGGGTCAACTGGTCATGTAATTAGCCAAAAATTTTCCAAAAAGTCAACTATCTGAAAAAAAAGCACTGCTTTTACCTTTTTTTCTCTGAAACTCCCCAAAATGATTTTTGACTCTTCCAGGTAAACTGTACAGTAGGGTAAAAAAGTATTTAGTCAGCAACCAACTGTGCAAGTTCTCCCACTTAGAAGATGAGAGAGGTCTCCAATTTTCATCATAGGTATACCTCAACTATGAGAGACAAAATGAGAAAAAAAAAAAAAATCCAGAAAATCACATTGTCTGATTTTTAAAGAATTTATTTGCAAATTATGGTGAAAAAGAAGTATTTGGTCAATAACAAAAGTTCATCTCAATACTTTGTTATATACCCTTTGTTGGCAATGACAGAGGTCAAACGTTTTCTGTAAGTCTTCACAAGGTTTTCACACACTGTTGCTGGTATTTTGGCCCATTCCTCCATGCAGATCTCCTCTAGAGCAGTGATGTTTTGGGGCTGTCGCTGGGCAACACGGACTTTCAACTCCCTCCAAAGATTTTCTATGGGGTTGAGATCTGGAGACTGGCTAGGCCACTCCAGGACCTTGAAATGCTTCTTACGAAGCCACTCCTTCGTTGCCTGGGCGGTATGTTTGGGATCATTGTCATGCTGAAAGACCCAGCCACGTTTCATCTTCAATGCCCTTGCTGATGGAAGGAGGTTTTCACTCAAAATCTCACGATACATGGCCCCATTCATTCTTTCCTTTATACGGATCAGTCGTCCTGGTCCCTTTGCAGAAAAACAGCCCCAAAGCACGATGTTTCCACCCCCATGCTTCACAGTAGGTATGGTGTTCTTTCTCCTCCAAACACGACAAGTTGAGTTTTTACCAAAAAGTTCTGTTTTGGTTTCATCTGACCATATGACATTCTCCCAATCCTCTTCTGGATCATCCAAATGCTCTCTAGCAAACTTCAGACGGGCCTGGACATGTACTGGCTTAAGCAGGGGGACACGTCTGGCACTGCAGGATTTGAGTCCCTGGCGGGGTAGTGTGTTACTGATGGTAGCCTTTGTTACTTTGGTCCCAGCTCTCTGCAGGTCATTCACTAGGTCCCCCCGTGTGGTTCTGGGATTTTTGCTCACCGTTCTTGGGATCATTTTGACCCCACGGGGTGAGATCTTGCATGGAGCCCCAGATCGAGGGAGATTATCAGTAGTCTTGTATGTCTTCCATTTTCTAATAATTGCTCCCACAGTTGATTTTTTCACGCCAAGCTGCTTACCTATTGCAGATTCAGTCTTCCCAGCCTGGTGCAGGTCTACAATTTTGTTTCTGGCGTCCTTTGACAGCTCTTTGGTCTTGGCCATAGTGGAGTTTGGAATCTGACTGTTTGAGGTTGTGGACAGGTGTCTTTTATACTGATAATAAGTTCAAACAGGCACCATTAATACAGGTAACGAGTGGAGGACAGAGGAGCCTCTTAAAGAAGAAGTTGCAGGTCTGTGAGAGCCAGAAATCTTGCTTGTTAGTAGGTGGCCAAATACTTATTTTCCACCATAATTTGCAAATAAATTCTTTAAAAATCCTTCAATGTGATTTTCTGGATTTTTTTTTTCTCATTTTGTCTCTCATAGTTGAGGTATACCTATGATGAAAATTGGAGACCTCTCTCATCTTTTAAGTGGGAGAACTTGCACAATTGGTGGCTGACTAAATACTTTTTTGCCCCACTGTATATGTCAAGTTTCAAAAAAAGCCAACCCACTGCCATCCTTGAGACCCGCCCACTGCTCTATTATCGGCCCACCTAGCTGTGCATCATGTAGATGAAGCGGTGGCTAAAGGTAGCCTATTAGCCCACGAGCTAACACTGTTACCAGGACACTCGCTGTAAGCGCAGCTTATATTGTTATTCAGATCTTAGTCACCCTTATAGCCATCCCTGCTATCACCTGGTTCACTCCGGCCCATCTCTGAGTAGTTTCATCGTGATTCTGTGGCGAATTGCCGCCATGGCACACCGGTCACTTTTATGCCCGGGACCAGGGCTATTGGCTCGTGTTATGCCGAGAACTCCCCGGATTGGCGGGGGAGTTAGCAGCATACCGGTACGTGCAATCCACTGCGGAATCATGACAAAGCCTCCGGCTCCCTACAATCAAACTGTCCTGGGACCAGATGCTGCTGGTTCTCATGCCCAGCAACCCAACCGTCCTCCATGGATCCGCTCTGCTCTCACGGGCAGCATAGCTGCTTCAGCTGTCAGCTGGCTGTGAGATAAGAGCTGACTCCCACAGAGCCACACTGCCCTTTGAGATCCCTTGGCTTGGTAGCGTGCCTCGGGTTGCGGCGATCTTCCAGTGTGTGGTTCTAGTGATTTGTTGTGGAATCACGGCAATATTTATTGGGAGATAGACCGGACTGATGCGAGACACACCACTGACTGTGGATCAGTGAACCAGAGCGCTGCTCAACTGAGCTAGAAGCAGCAGCTAGAAGCTACTCAGCTTATGGCTAACTGATGTAAGAGGGAGGGTAGAGTTGAACAGCTGAAGTCTCTTTCTTAAAGTGTCGGGCTTTGAATCAGAACTTTTGAAGAAAGCCAAGAAAAAGGAAAAAAAAATTGCTTCAATTATTTAAAAAATTAAGAAAATCTGAATAAAATATGTCACAAGCACTTCATTGAGGCATGAGTGAGCTGTTGAAATGTGTAAAAAGAGCAGTCAATGACCCCTTTAAGATTTCAGTCACATTTCTATTGTGTTTATTGATTCGGTTTCCCACAGACAGGTGTGTGGTGTACCTTGGTTCCAGGTCTCAGCCCACTGATCTGAGGCGGTTTGACGTGGGTTTTGTGGTACGTGGCTTGATGGTCCAGCAGGTCTTTAATGTAAATGAAGTGAAGACGACACTTATCACAGGCAACGGTTCGCCGTTTTTGCTAACATAAACAAAATAATACAAAATAATTAACAGTCATCAGGTTCAATCATGATAATAATAATAATAATAATAATATACACAGAGTACTGTATTGTTCTACACACCTATTATGAGTGATATGTGTTAGTGTGTAGTATAGTGTGTATTTGTGTACCTGGTGCCGCGCCACGTGTTCCTGGTAGCAGTAACTCCTCCTCAGTACTCTCAGACAGTAATGACACAGCAGGTTCTTGGAGTCTGCGTGGAGCTCCTGGAAGTGGACCCAGACGTCGGAGTAGAAAGAGGACCTGAAGGAGCACACCTGTAGACAAGAGCAGGGTTTAGTTAACCCTCCGGTGATTATTCCTGCAGAAGGAGCTGATGTACGTGGCGCATCGGAGCCCAGAGTGAAACCTGGCAGACGTAGGGCATCTCTCCTGGTTTGTGGGTGCTCTTCATGTGGTGGAGGAGGGCCGGCTCACTGATGAAGAACAGCTCACAGATCCTGCACGTCACTATGGTGACAGACAGATGTTCAGCCGATCAGGGGGCAGCGCTGGTTTAAATGCAAAAGTCAAAAAAATCGGAACGTTCTGCAACTGTCCGGCAGCAGGCAGGAGTGAGACCGAACCTGTGGTGCAAGTCTCTGCTCACCGAGTTACCAACCTGTGGACTCATGGCCGCTGTGGACCACCTTCACGTGGCGCTTCAGTTTCGCCGGCGATGGGAAGAGGCGGAAACAGTGAGGGCAGTCTTTGTGTCCGTCCTTTACAGAAAAGTGTTTACGAATGTGACTCATAAGCCTGAAAAACAGAAAAAACAAAACGGTCAGCAGGGTGTCATGAGTGCGTCAGTCCCACCTGCATGTCCATCCCACCTGATGTTGTTGGGCAGCGTCTTGGGACAGTACAGACACTGGAACAGCTCGTTGGGTGGGGCTTTCTGCTGGCCGCCACTGATGTTGTGTCCAGGGGCAGAGCCATAGTAAAAGTCCTCCAGCAGGATGACCAGTTTACAAGGCAGAGTTCCCAGGGGGTCTGTCTGAGGGACCCCCAGGAGGACGGACAGGGACTCTGGACTGGTGGACTGGTCTGACAGGAAATCCTCCGAGGGTCTTCTGGTCCTCTGACCAGGAGTCAAGGCTTTAGACTGAAAGGAACAAACAGGAAGTAGAATGATGACATCACAGAGGTCAACAACAGGTGAATGTAGACCTGAGGACCGTCGGGTGGACTCACAGAAGACGGTCCGGGGCGGGTCTTGGGCCCCTTGGCCAAGATCTGGTGGTCTCTGAAGGGTTTGGCGGTCCTGCTCTGGTCTGAGATCCTTCTATGGTGCTTCTTCTTCTCTTTGTTCTTCAGGAACTTCAGACTCTTGGTGATGGCGGGGCTGCACAGCTGGAAGAGGACGATGAGTTTTAAAATGGGCGGGGCCTATGGCGGCTGCAGTTGTCAGGACGATTTCAAGTTCAAGACTTTTTAACCCCGTAGCATCCCAGCCAGTTTCCCTAAATTTAGCACATGCAAAGAGGATCAAATGTCCCGATGACAGAACACCGGAATTTTAAGAGGTTAAATTTGCAACTTTTTTTCCTCAAAAGTTTGCAACTTTTTTTCTCAAAAATGTGCAACATTTTTCATATATATTTGCAACTTTTTTGTAGATCTGAAACTTTTAAATTTGCAACTTTTTTCCCAAAAATCTGCAATTTTTTTTTCTCAAAAATTTGTAACTTTTCTCAAAAAATGTACAACTTTTTCTTGCAATTTTACAACTTTTTTCTTGTAAATTTGCAACTTTTTTCTCAAAAAATTGCAACTGTTTTCCTGTAAATTTGCAACCTTTTTCCTCAAAATTTGCAACTTTTTTCTTGTAAATTTGCAATTTTTTCCTCAAATTTTTTTTTTTTACTTTTTTCTTGTAAATTTGCAACTTTTTTCCTCAAAAATGTACAACTATTTTCTTGTAAATTTACACCTTTTTTGCCAAAAATTTGGATTTTTTTTCTCAAAAATTTGTAACTTTTCTTGTAAATGTGCAATTTTTTTCTTGTAGATTTAAAACTTTTCTTTCACCCCTTAGCATTCCAGCCAATTTAGCATAAGCAAAGAAAATAAAATTCTTTCTTCACTGACTGGAAAGTAGAAAATTTGAAACGTCCCGCCAGCAGAACACAGGAATTTTAAGAGCTTAACACCTTTAAACGCTTTCAATTTTAAAAAGCAAAACGCCACCAATTTAACATAAGATAAGATAAGCCTTTATTAGTCCCACAATGGGGAAATTCCAGGACTGCAACAGCACAGGGATAGCAACACTCAGAGCAACAATCAGAAGGCAAGAGAAAAACAAGAGCAGCGAGTATACATATGTACACACACATATATATATATATATACAGTATATATATATATATATATATATATATATATATATATATACTGTATATATACAGTATATACTGTATATATACTGTATATATATATATATATATATACACACACACAGTGCGGCGCATTGTAGCTAGATGGAATAAATATGTAGATATATAAACACATAATTTGAGGGAAAAAAGTCACAATTCAAGAAAAAAAGTCTCAAATTTTACTCATCAAACTGCTTAAAACAAGTATTTTTTTTGCCTGGAAATTTTTACTTGTTTCAAGCAGTTTGATGAGTAAAATTTTCTTGCGCCATTGGCAGAAATTTTTTTTTTTATTAAACCCAGATTAAGTTGCTTAAAACAATAAAAAAATATCATATAACAAGTAAAATTTTCTTACAGAAAACTGTATGACAAGAAAAAATATCTTGTCAGACAAAAAAACAAGAATTATATCCTTGATTTGAGATATTTTTTCTTACTAAGATTTCATTTTTTGCAGTTTGGAAGTGGGGGGCATGTCTTCAGGACTTACACACATGAATCCTCGCAGCTCCGGGATCAGTTTGTACTGAGACTGGCACAGCTGACAGTCGGGAGGCCGCGCTGGACCCTGATCAGCTGGGGAGGGGGAGAGACAAAAAGACCTGAGACCTGATCCATGTCACCCACTACTCACACCATCATAAAAACCATCACGGCAGGTCAAACCTTTGTGCAGAGGCTTCTGAGTCGTCACCGGTTTACTGCTGGGGGGTCGTTTGGTCAGCGGGGAGTTCACACTCTTGGATCCCACGGGAGGTCTGAAGTTCAAGTTGTGGTCGCTCAGGACCTTCTGGACCGCCTCGCCTGAAATAACGCCTGAACCACAGAAACGGGCAAGGTTAGGGAGGGTGACACCATACTGGATACACACATGTGGGAAAATATCTCATCATCAACATTAACATTTCAAATTTACATGAAAAAGAAAAAAATCATAGTAAAAAGCTGTTATCAGAAAAAAAGATGGAAAATACAAGAAAAAAGTTCTAAATTTAAGTGGAAAAATTCACAAATTTGAGAAAAAGTGATTTACAAGAAAAAACATTGCTAATTTATAAGAAACAAAATCCCAGACAGATTTTTTAAAAAGTCACAAATTTCTAAGAAAAAAAGTTGCTAATTTACAAGAAAAAATGGAGAGAATAAAGATCACCTGATCAGGTGAGCGGGGCTAACCTGTGATGATGGGGGTGGTGGTGGGTTCAGGCGGAGGAGGAGGCTTAAAGTACACCGGTGTGTTAGTGTTGGTCTGTGGAGCGGCAGGGCGGATCTGGACCGTGGTGAAACCAGACACAGAACCACCGGGGTGGGAAAGGAGCTTCAGCTCAGCGGCACCACCTACAGGACAGGAGGATGGACACACCGAGTCAGGCAGGGACAGGTGCAAAGACGTGACCCGTGCTGGCAAAATGAGTCGGAATGCGCACCGCATCATTACAAGCTACAGGCAGGAGAAAATCATGACTCTTTCTTTGCTAGCAGCAAGTCCCAGGAAAACCCCACGAGTGCCTGGTATCATTGGAAAGCTTAGAAATTGTACTTTCTAAAAATACATACTATGTTTTGGAGGAAGACGCAACTCCCCACCAATCGAACGAGAGTTTTAAACCTAGCCAAAATATAAACAAATCGGCTTTTCCAGGTCCGTTTTTGCACACTTCCTACAAATTAAATACCATTTTGAAGGTCTTTCAATACAGAATATGGAAAAAAAAACAAAAAAACAAAACGATACCTCAGTTCTGATAATTTCCTCAAAGTGACTCATTTTGCCAGCATGGGTCACATATCGGGGGAAAAGTCCCACATTTACATTAAAAATGACAAATTAACACAAACGTTACAAATTTCAAAGTTTGAAGCAGTGGACTCACCTCCAGGAGGGACTCCGACTGGTCTCCCGTTGACGGTGAAGCTCAGAGGAACACCTGCAAACTGGACAGGTCACGTGATTAAATCAACCAATCGGAAGATCAGTTACAGCAGTCTGGAGCCACGAGTGACTGACTCTCTGGCTCAAACACAAATTTACATGAAGAAAATTAAATAGAAGAAGCTGGTCTGAACATGATAAAAAAATGGAAAATAAGAAATGTTTTTTGGGGGGGGAAATGAGACTTCTTGGAAAAATGTAACTAATAGAGAAAAACATCAGCAAACTTGCCAGAAAATCACAAATTTATGACAAAAATTTTTGAAAAGTAACGACTTTGCAAAAAAAAAAAAGTTACCAAATTTATAAAAGAAGCCCACATTTTTTGAGAAAGAAGGTACAAATTTATGCCAAAAAAGTTACAAATTAATATGAGGGAAAAAAAAACTGCAAATAAGAAAAAAATGAGCAAAAACAAATTTGCAAAGAGAAAACAGCTGCAAATGCACAATTCCAAGAAGACAAGCCGGATAATTTACAGCTGTGGTACCTGGGCCGTGGGGCGGTCTGTGGGGGGGGTCGGGGTTTTTCTGTGGACTGCACTGGACCGGGATGGGGACGATCAGGAACGACAGGGGCTGAGGGTTCGATTCCTGCCGACTCTGCACATCTGAAAAATAAAAATACATTGGAAATATGAAACATTTTGACGGATGAATCAAAAATATCAGAGGCTGAGAATGAAAGGAGAACGACATCCGGGCAAAGAGAGTTTTAGTCAAAAATCTGCAGCTTTTTTGGTGGTAAATTTGTTCCCTTTTTCCCTCACAAAACTGCAACATTTCTGCTAAAAGTTTTAATCATTTGCAAAAAACAAATAAATAAAAATAAATGTGATTTTTCTTGCAAATTTGTGTGGATGTTTTTCCTCGTTAAACTGGTGTTTTCACAAGACTTCTTACATTTTTTCCATTGAAGTCTTTTGTCCTTTTTTTTTTTTTATAAATTTGGCCCGTTTTTTTCTTTGCAAATTTGACACCTTTGCTGACTAAACTTAAACACTCCACATAAAGCAGTGACATTTTAAACTTTATTCAGAAATTTGTCACTTTTTCCAAGTAAAAATGCAGACTTTTTAGCATAATTTGTGACAGTTTTCTAATTGTAGCTTTTTATGATTCTTTTTAAGCAAAGTTGTGACTTTTTTCTTGCAAATTTTTCAGGATTTTTTTCCTTATAAAACTGCATTTTTTTTTCCTAATTTTCCAAAGTCTTTGGCATAAATTGTGACCTGCCACGAGTAAACCAGCAACAAGTCGGTCTGATGTGATTCCTAAAAAAACACAGAAATACCTTTCCCCCCCCCATTTTTGATTGCCATGTTTTGCAAAATATGTTGGTGTAAATCATGAAGAAGCTTCTCCATGCTTCAAATAACAGTGTGGGAGATTTTAAAACTGTAAACTTTGTACTTGAAATAGAGCAGTTTCAGAGGGAAATAAGCGAGACTGCTTCCTAGTTTCGGGGGCGTGGATTTACTTATCCGGTTTGTTTAGCTAGTCACACGTCTTTGTTATTCATTTTGGCCAATCAGCAGCACGTTCAGGTAGAAGCACATGGCTACTTAAGCAGCTTGTCTTCCTGCATTTATCAAGCTCCTTTTGACAAGCACTGTAAGAGGGTTGGGTTTAGGGGTGGGTTCAAAAGATCAATTCAACGATCTGGACTGATCCACGTTTGACTGAGCCGATATCAATCCACAAAACCCATACACTGACCTTTCAATATAATGCTTTTATGTCTGTGAATGTCTGCTGAGTCTGATCGGCGAAGAACCAGAAACACCTGGCGTGCTAACGCAGCTAACAAGCTAACGGAGATGCTGGTTCTTCTTCTGTGGTGTTAAAACGGTTCTCACCCGGCAAGAGTTCCCTGCAGATGCGCACGTCTTTACTTCCACGTTTACATGAGCAGAGTTGTTGATGTGCGCATCTCTGAATTTATCAACAAGTCACTATAAAGACTGTCTTCAACAGTTTCCAAATATTTTTCATAAAGTGGGGAGAAACGGTTTTGTACTACATGCAGCGCTGTGTTGGAACATAAAGTCAACAACTGATAAACACTACAAACAGAAAACGCACGGAGACTGGCTGAAACTGGTGAACACAGAGAGACTTGGAGCTGCTGAGACTGTAAGTAAAATATCATTGTTTGTTTTAACATTTGTGATGTAAATTAATACATTTTTTTTAATAATTTTTTAAATTAGTATTTTTTTTCCATGTATATTGTTCTGTTCCTCTCTTTCTTTTAATCTTTCCGAAATAAAGATTTCAAACATGGAAAAAAATTCATCCAGCATGATGGTGTTTTCTTTTACAAACTATGAATACAGTAGTTAACTGCTGGTTAAGTGCTGTGAATAAACGCAGAATATAAAGGTATATTTTATGAGATTATGGACTTCTACAGGGGTTAAAGCAAAAACATTTCCTGAGCCTGAACTTTTTTCCGGGGGCAGGGTCATTGGGGTGGGCACACACATGCACGTGTATATATATATAAACAGCAACAGTGAACATTACACAATACTCTAAATTGCATTATTTCTATAATTGTTTTGTTCAAAAGAAATAAGATAAGATAAGATAAGATAAGATAAGCCTTTATTAGTCCCACAACGGGGAAATTCCAGGATTGCAACAGCACAGGGATAGCAACACTCAGAGCAACAATCAGAAGGCAAGAAAAAAAACAAGCAAGCAAGAGCAGCTAATAAACATATGTACGTATTACTATAAAATATATATATATACACACACACACAGACACACAGTGCAGAGCATTGTAGCTGGATGGAATAAATATATGAATATATGAACACACAGTGCAGAGCATTGTAGCTAGATGGAATAAATATGTAAATATATAAACACCCACAGTACGGAGCATTGCAGCTAGGTGGAATAAATATGCAAGTATATAAACACACACAGTGCGGAGCAATGTAGCTAGATGGAATAATATGTAGATATATAAATATATAAACACCCACAGTACGGAGCATTGTAGCTAGATGGAATAAATATGCAAATATATAAACACACACAGTGCAGAGCATTGTTGCTAGATGGAATGAAACAGCATAACCGTCTACTTAGTTATCCTACATGGTATGATTATGTGCCCATACATATTCTCACCCTCCATAGCGACCGGTATGTTCCTAGTTGTATGCCGGAGAGGACCATTGTGTAAGTCTATTGCATCTTTTGCATTCAAAAAACTATTAATAATCCCTAGGCTTTAAAAACTTACTCTCTATCCTACAGAATGTATGAAAGGTTTTGTGTACGTTGAAGGATGAAACACTCGCACAGGGCCGGAGTGGGACCAATTTTCAGCCTGGGAGTTCCATGCCCAAGACCAGCCCACTTCTTGCCAAGTGGAGGAAATTGGAGAAAAACTATTTCTATCCAGTAGTTTTAATTCTAGACATGTTTTGACAAGAATATAGAACTTAGTTCACCTCAGTAAAGCAGCTGACAAATAAATGAGAAACTGAAAGATAAATCACAAACGGGAACATCAGTTCAGTGGCATAAAAATTCTCCAGAAACAAAACAGCTGTTCATTAGACAACTTTGACCTAGTATGTAAGAGTAATATATACAGTGTCATGTCAGCTCAGTGTCAGTAATGACATTACTGTGTAATTCCCCCATATAGATTCTTTGTCCTGTTCCAATATACAGTGGGGCAAAAAAGTATTTAGTCAGCCACCAATTGTGCAAGTTCTCCCACTTAAAAGATGAGAGAGGTCTCCAATTTTCATCATAGGTATACCTCAACTATGAGAGACAAAATGAGAAAAAAAAATCCAGAAAATCACATTGAAGGATTTTTAATGAATTAATTGGTAAATTCCTCAGTAAAATAAGTATTTGGTCACCTACAAACAAGCAAGATTTCTGGCTCTCACAGACCAGTAACTTCTTCTTTAAGAGGCTCCTCTGTCCTCCACTCGTTACCTGTATTAATGGCACCTGTTTGAACTCGTTATCAGTATAAAAGACACCTGTCCACAACCTCAAACAGTCAGACTCCAAACTCCACTATGGCCAAGACCAAAGAGCTGTCAAAGGACACCAGAAACAAAATTGTAGACCTGCACCAGGCTGGGAAGACTGAATCTGCAATAGGTAAGCAGTTTGGTGTGGAGAAATCAACTGTGGGAGCAATTATTAGAAAATGGAAGACATACAAGACCACTGATAATCTCCCTCAATCTGGGGCTCCACGCAAGATCTCACCCTGTAGGGTCAAAATGATCACGAGAACAGTGAGCAAAAATCCCAGAACCACACGGGGGGGCCTAGTGAATGATCTGCAGAGAGCTGGGACCAAAGTAACAAAGGCTACCATCAGTAACACACTACGCCACCAGGGACTCAAATCCTGCAGTGCCAGATGTGTCCCTCTGCTTAAGCCAGTACATGTCCAGGCCCGTCTGAAGTTTGCTAGAGAGCATTTGGATGATTCAATTCAATTCAATTCAACTTTATTTATATAGCGCCATTTCACAACAACAGTCATCTCATAGCACTATCAACTGTAGGGGGGGAACCCCCACAGTTGCAGAAAGACCCCAGCAATCAGGCGATCCCCTGTGAGCAAGCACTTGGCGACGGTGGAGAGGAAAAACTCCCTTTTAACAGGAAGAAACCTCCAGCAGAACCAGGCTCAGGGAGGGGCAGTCATCTGCTGCGACTGGCTGGGGGGTGAGGGGATAGAGAAGAAGAAAAGAACAGACATGTAGAGAGCAAACAGCACGATGGGGACTCAATCTATGGGAGAGAACAAACAGATGTTAATGACCAGCAAAAAAAAAAAAATATTTCATAGAGAGTGAGGAAAGGAGTGAGGCCCAGTGCATTACTGGAGGTCCCCCGGCTGACTAAACCTATTAGCAGCATAACTAAGGGAGGGTTCAGAAACACATGATCCCTCCCTAATTGTAGGCTATATCAAAAAGGTAGGTTTTAGCCCAGATGATCCAGAAGAGGATTGGAGGAATGTCATATGGTCAGATGAAACCAAAATAGAACTTTTTGGTAAAAACTCAACTTATCGTGTTTGGAGGAGAAAGAACACCATACCTACTGTGAAGCATGGGGGTGAAAACATCATGCTTTGGGGCTGTTTTTCTGCAAAGGGACCAGGACGACTGATCCGTGTAAAGGAAAGAATGAATGGGGCCATGTATCGTGAAATTTTGAGTGAAAACCTCCTTCCATCAGCAAGGGCATTGAAGATGAAACGTGGCTGGGTCTTTCAGCATGACAATGATCCCAAACACACCGCCCGGGCAATGAAGGAGTGGCTTCGTAAGAATCATTTCAAGGTCCTGGAGTGGCCTAGCCAGTCTCCAGATCTCAACCCCATAGAAAATCTTTAGAGGGAGTTGAAAGTCCGTGTTGCCCAGCAACAGCCCCAAAACATCACTGCTCTAGAGGAGATCTGCATGGAGGAATGGGTCAAAATACCAGCAACAGTGTGTGAAAACCTTGTGAAGACTTACAGAAAACGTTTGACCTCTGTCATTGCCAACAAAGGGTATATACAGTGGGGTAAAAAAGTATTTAGTCAGCCACCAATTCTGTAAGTTCTCCCACTTAAAAGATGAGAGGTCTCCAATTTTCATCATAGGTATACCTCAACTATGAGAGACAAAATGAGAAAAAAAAAATCCAGAAAATCACATTGAAGGATTTTTAATGAATTAATTGGTAAATTCCTCAGTAAAATAATTATCTGGTCAATAACAAAAGTTTATCCCAATACTTTGTTATATACCCTTTGTTGGCAATGACAGAGGTCAAACGTTTTCTCTAAGTTTTCACAAGGTTTTCACACACCGTTGCTGGTATTTTGGCCCATTCCTCCATGCAGATCTCCTCTAGAGCAGTGATGTTTTGGGGCTGTCGCTGAGCAACAAAGACTTTCAACTCCCTCCAAAGATTTTCTGTGGGGTTGAGATCTGGAGACTGGCTAGGCCACTCCAGGACCTTGAAATGCTTCTTACGAAGCCACTCCTTTGTTGCCCGGGCGGTGTGTTTGAGATCATTGTCATGCTGAAAGACCCAGCCACGTTTCATCTTCAATGCCCTTGCTGATGGAAGGAGGTTTTCACTCAAAATTTCACGATACATGGCCCCATTTATTCTTTCCTTTACATGGATCAGTCATCCTGGTCCCTTTGCAGAAAAACAGCCTCAAAGTACAGTGGTACCTCTACTTACGAACGTCTCTACATACGGAATTTTCAGGTTATGAGACGCCTCAACGGGAAAATATTGCCTCTTGTTACGAACGAAATTTCAGGATACGAAAGGCAAAAAAAGTACGCGCTCCTCGCAGCTCCCGTAGTTTACCGAACGTAAACATACCTGTAGCTGCCCTGCCATTGGCTATCGCCTAGCATCTTCCTGGTATCCCATTGGCCACGAAGTGTTCGGGCAGTTTTACGATAGTGAACAGTACAGAACGAACATTTATTCGCTATGGCCCCCAAGAAGGTGACGGAGAAGGTGACGGAGATAAGTGGAGAAGGAGAAAAGAAGAAGAGAGTTTTTTTATCCATACAGACAAAGAAGGAGATAATTGAGAGGTATGAAAAGGGGATGCGTTTGGTTGATCTCGCCAAGGAGTATGGCCGTAATACATCAACGATCAGCACAGTTTTAAAACAAAAGGAAGCCCTTAAAGCTGTGACTCCTTCCAAAGGCCTCTCTGTCATTTCAAAGAGGAGGTCGGCTGTGAACGATGAGATGGAGAGGTTGTTACTCGTGTGGATAAAGGAGAAAGAGATAGCTGGTGACACAGTGACCGAGGCCATAATTTGTGAAAAGGCGACCGCCATCTTTAATGACCTCGTGAAGGAAGATGCAGGCGAGGGAACTTCGGCCCAAGAAATACACCAAGAGTTTAAGGCATCGCGTGGGTGGTTCGAGAAGTTCAAAAAGAGGTCTGGAATTCACTCTGTTGTTCGGCATGGCGAGGCATGTAGCGCTGACCGCAAAGCGGCCGACGAATTTGTGCAAAAATTCCAACAATTGGTGAGTGATGAAGGCTACGTTGCACAGCAAGTTTTTAATTGTGACGAGACGGGCCTTTTTTGGAAAAAGATGCCTCGCCGTACCTTCATCACAGTAGAAGAGAAGAAAATGCCAGGCCACAAGCCCATGAAGGACCGCCTTACGCTGGCCCTTTGTGCCAATGCCAGTGGGGATTGCAAAATTAAGCCCCTGCTGGTGTACCACTCCGAAAATCCCAGGGCATTCAAGGCTCACAAAATATTAAAGGAGGAGGAGGAGGAGGCAGCCATTATGCCAACAGCCCGAATTAAAGAAATTTTAGGAAAATTCCATGAAGTTTCGGAATTTGTTGAAAAGAATCACCCGGAAAAAGTGTTCACTAGTCGGGCTATCGCTCACTATGATGATGTTTGCCTTGCACATTTTAGAAGGATCGTTACAAGCCGACAAAAACAAACGTCCTTGGATCGTTTCTTCACAAAACGTCAGGCAAAAACCACTGATGAGACAGAACATGAACCAAAGAAGGCAAAAGGTGACGCCGACGCTCGCAGTTAAAAGGTAAATGAACATAATTTTTATTATTCTTTCTCTTTTATTATTCTTTCTCTCATTTTAAACTCTCATTTTATGTTTATTGTGCAGTAATCTAATTGTAACATGTATTTGTTACATGTTTTGATGCGTTTTTACGATTTATAAAAAATTTATGCCCGAATTTTGGGGGGCTTGGAACGGATTACGGCATTTACATGTAAAACGCGCCTCTACTTACGGAATTTTCACGTTACGAGAATTCTTCCGGAACGAATTAATTTCGTAAGTAGAGGTACCACTGTATGATGTTTCCACCCCCATGCTTCACAGTAGGTATGGTGTTCTTTCTCCTCCAAACACGACAAGCTGAGTTTTTACCAAAAAGTTCTATTTTGGTTTCATCTGACCATATGACATTCTCCCAATCCTCATCTGGATCATCCAAATGCTCTCTAGCAAACTTCAGACGGTCCTGGACATGTACTGGCTTAAGTAGGGGGACACGTCTGGCACTGCAGGATTTAAGTCCATGGCGGCATAGTGTGTTTCTGATGTAGCCTTTGTTACTTTGGTCCCAGCTCTCTGCAGGTCATTCACTAGGTCCCCCCGTGTGGTTCTGGGATTTTTGCTCACCGTTCTCATGATCATTTTGACCCCACGGGGTGAGATCTTGCGTGGAGCCCCAGATCGAGGGAGATTATCAGTGGTCTTGTATGTCTTCCATTTTCTAATAATTGCTCCCACAGTTGATTTCTTCACACCAAGCTGCTTACCTATTGCAGATTCAGGCTTCCCAGCCTGGTGCAGGTCTACAATTTTGTTTTTGGTGTCCTTTGACAGCTCTTTGGTCTTGGCCATAGTGGAGTTTGGAGTCTGACTGTTTGAGGATGTGGACAGGTGTCTTTTATACTGATAACAAGTTCAAACAGGTGCCATTAATACAGGTAACGAGTAGAGGACAGAGGAGCCTCTTAAAGAAGAAGTTACAGGTCTGAGAGCCAGAAATCTTGCTTGTTTGTACGTGACCAAATACTTATTTTACTGAGGAATTTACCAATTAATTCATTAAAAATCCTTCAATGTGATTTTCTGGATTTTTTTTCTCATTTTGTCTCTCATAGTTGAGGTATACCTATGATGAAAATTGGAGATCAAGAATGTTTACAAGAAAAACTTCACTAATTGCATAGAAAATGGGAAAAACTAAAACATTTATACTAATCTGCAGCTTTTGTTTTTTTTTAAATTTTTGACTTCATTCTTGTGAATTTATAATTAGTTTTTGTAGAAATGTGCCATTTCTCCCCTGCATTCATTATGTTTTTCATAAAAAATTGTAACTTTTTTCTCACAAATTTTCTATTTTACTTGTAAATTGGCCTCCTTTGTCATATTTGACAGATTTATTCTTGCTAACTTACACTTAATTTACATTTATAGGCTTTACCTTACACTAAATTTGTGAGTCTACCACCACTACCATTCTCCTTGTTAAAAAAAAAAATCACCTGACAACAATCAAGTTTTTTTTTTCTTCATTCAGCAACATCTGCTGTGGAAAGAGGCTTTTTCACCAAACTGTGTCCACAAAAGTCTGCAGCAGTATTTGATCTTAAAATCAAGATAATAGGCAACTACTAGGAATGTTTAGGCCATTATAAATATGCAGCTTTTTCTATAACTGTGATTTTCTTCATGTAAAAAAATAAAATCATATTTTCTTGAATTTTAGAACTTTTAGAAAGTATTTTTTTCCTTTTTAACCATAAAAATTGCAGCTTTTTATTATAAATTTTCATATTAACTAACTTTTTCTTGGAAATTTAGAACTTTATTTGAAAATCTTTGTAATGAGGAATTAATTAGTTTTTCAGTGTATGAGAAAAAATATGTCAGAGTGAGAATTATAAACTATTTGATGGCAGCTAAATATTACAGAATTGATTCTGAGAGTCCCTTCCCTAAGCTGAGGTGCTGAAAATCTGCCGGCCTCTCTGCTGTAGCAGGACACGCTCCTCGGCAGCCTCCTCTCCCCTCATCTGTGCTGTCTGACTCATTTTTCTTTGGGAAAATGGCCTCTTCTATCAGTTTCTGCCATTTGTTAACCACCAAACTGTGAAGACACCTGGAGTCCCACGCCCTGCTGAATGCTGTCAGTCGGACCCAATCGTTACTGGCACCAAATTGTGGGGGTTGCTCTGGTGTGGAGTTCAATCAGGCAGATTTAGGGCTATTAAACATGGGGACAGTGCTCACAACATGCCTGCTGCAGATTATCAGATTATATTGATGTTAATTAATTTTATGTCCAACTAGAACACCGGCCCATCAGTGAAGCAGCCCACTGGGATATGGGCCACTCCGGTCCTGCACTCATGCCTCCAGTCACGCTACATACGTCAACAATGCTTGGACAAAAAGCTGTTCTGCATATAATAAGATGTAAACTTTTTGTTTTTATAGGGTAGGAGTCCACATTTGTTTTTTCCAGTGGGCCCGAGGTCCGGAGCAGCGACATCATCCTGCATGGGTGGATATTTCATTTTTATGTCTCTCAAGCCAATTCCATCGGAACTTATTTTTGACACTTTTGTCTATTTCTAGCACTGATGACTCCTGATCCTTCGATAAAAATCTCATAATTCCACTGAAAATGATACCGAAAGCTCAGAATTCCAAAATGAACCAGGGATGTGATTTGGGGTTGGGGAAATTATCTGAAAATTTAGCAGGGGGTCTGGGGGACACAGTTCCCCAGTGGGGTCCGGGGCAGAGCCCCGGTGGGGGGGGGGGGGGGGGGGGGCAAGGGGGGCAAAGCCCCCTGAAGCTCCTGGGTTTTTATGATTTTTAAGTACCAGAACTGTGCTTAAATGACATAAAACAAACAGCTGAATGCCACTTATTGCTGTATAATATTGACTTATGTTCCAAGAAGATAGCATTCCTAAAATATTCCAACAAGCATTATGCATCACATGCTTTAACACTTGATCAAATCAAAATCAGTTAATTTAATCTATTCCATAATAGAAATAAAATTCATTCATACCATTACTTTTTATAATTTCAGCATTCATTTCAGATCACCAGTTTCAATCTCCATTGAGTCTTGAGCAGTTCATTTTGCACAATCACTGATGTAGCCAAGTCTTAGAAATACTCAAAAGTTATGAGTCAATGTCCACTGTGCACTGTCAATTTCAAACTGTTTGGAATCATAAAAGTAATCTAACTAAATTGTTTTGCTATTTTTTTCTCCTCAACATCAATGTCAGGGCGCTGCAGGAGTTTTTGGGGATGGTTAACTTTTATAACCGTTTCCTCCCCCGCGCAGCCCAGCTCATACAGCCGTTGTACGCTGCACTCAAGAAACGGAAACCGGCAGACAGAGTCGACTGGACTCCTGAGTGGAGCAGGCGTTCTCTGAGGTTAAAACAGCTCTGGCAAACGCTGCACTACTGACGCACCCAGACCCGTTGGCTCGGATAGCGCTCACTACCGACGCCTCGGACATGGGCATAGCGGCCGTCGTGGAGCAATGCGTTGCCGGTTCTTGGCAGCCACTCACCTTTTTTAGCAGGTCTTTGCACGACAGTGAGCGTAAATACAGCGTGTTCGGCAGAGAGTTACTGGCTCTCCACCTGGCCATACGCCACTTCCAGTTCTGGCTGAAAGGGCGCACCTTCACTGCGTTCGTGGACCACAAGCCGCTAACGTACTTAACGTACTTTATCTTCCTGGAAGATAAAAAACAGCAGAATTCCGCGAATTAACAGAAAAATCACATCCCTGTCAAACATGCTGCCATGAATTTTTGACAAAGCATACAACGAGCCATTTGATTGGTCCAATCGTTTGCAACTATCCAATCGCAGGGCTGTTTAAAATACAGCAGTAGCTTGAGTACAAAACATCCGGGTTATCACGGGAGACTTGACCCGGGGAAGCGCCGAGCGCTTATGTAATCGTGTTGATTTTCGCTAAAATCGGTAACAATAAGGTACCTTACCCCCCCTAAAATTTTCTCAACGGATTTAGACGATTCACAGAAATGATCAATTTGAAAATAAATCAGCGGAAAATTGCCATCCCTGCATTTTTTTTGCACAAATGTGACCCATATCTGTTTACCTCCACCAAGGAGGTAATGTTTTTGCCGGGGTTTGTCTGTCTGTCTGTTGGTTAGCAAGATAACTCAAAAAGTTTTGGACGGATTTCGATGAAACTTTCAGGCGTTGTTGGAAATGGTACAAGGAAGAACCGATTAAATTTTGGTGCTGATCCAGATCACCGTTCAGAAGAAAACCGCCATTACGGAAAATGCCATTTTCCTGAATAACTACTGAAACACTAATCCTATCATTGTGAATCCAAATGCTAGTCATATATTTTCATGGTCAAGGAATCTGAAAACGTACACACAAACACTGTATGGGGGGAACTGTGGCTGCCATTACCGAAAATGCCATTTTCGTGAATAACTACTGAACCACTAATCCTATCATTGTCAATCAAATTGCTAGTCATATGTTGTCATGGTCAAGGAATCTGAAAACGTACACACAAACACTGTATGGGGGGAACTGTGGCCGCCATTACGGAAAATGTCATTTTCGTGAATAACTACTGAACCACTAATCATATCATTGTGAATCCAAATGCTAGTCATATGTTTTCATGGTCAAGGAATCTGAAAACGTACACACAAACACTGTATGGGGGGAACTGTAGCCACCATTACGGAAAATGTCATTTTCGTGAATAACTACTGAACCACTAATCATATCATTGTGAATCCAAATGCTCGTCATATGTTTTCATGGTCAAGGAATCTGAAAACGTACACACAAACACTGTATGGGGGGAACTGTGGCCGCCATTACGGAAAATGCCATTTTCGTGAATAACTACTGAACCACTAATCCTATCATTGTCAATCAAATTGCTAGTCATATGTTGTCATGGTCAAGGAATCTGAAAACGTACACACAAACACTGTATGGGGGGAACTGTGGCCGCCATTACGGAAAATGTCATTTTCGTGAATAACTACTGAACCACTAATCCTATCATTGCCAATCCAATTACTAGTCATATGTTCTCATGGTCAAGGAATCTGAAAACGTACACACAAACACTGTATGGGGGGAACTGTGGCGCTTGGCGGAGGTCTGCGCTCTCCGAGTGCTTTTCTAGTTTTTTTTTTTTTTTTTTTTTTTAATAATGACAGTATGAACAGCACATATCTGATTTTTCACACCAGACCCAGGCCACTTTCGTATGTGGTCCTAATTCAGATCCGTATCCGATGTTTTCCCAAATCGACCTCAGACTGAACGGTCATGCCCCATTTCATCTGACTTTTTCTTTACTGAAGTGAGACAGATGCTACAGTTCTGCAGTGGAGGATGCAGCAAGCATGGCAGACACAGCTGATCTGTGCTCTCTTTTTAATCAATCTTCTTCTCTTTATCACTGGATTGCAATTTTGTCGCCTCCGACTGCACAATAACTTCAAAATTACGGGGGTGGGGTGGGGCTGAAACCATCAGACAAGCAGGAGCACAGTAACGGCACATTTACTGGATGCTGCAAATTCCTTTTTCCCTGTAAACAGCACATCGTGAGTTCTGGCCACTGTAATATCTAAAATGTAAAGTTAATACCAACATGACTGTGGAGCAGAATGGCCAGACACGGGGATACGAAAACACACTGTCCAGGAGAGGGGAGTCTGTGGTAGCTTCTCCTTCCTGAGCAGGACCAGTGTTATGCTGCTGGTACGAGCCACACTGTTTATTAGGGCCCGAGCCACGAGGTGTGAACTATGAAAACCACCTGAGGTTATTTTTACAGAAAACCAAACGATTTCTTAAGTTGTGTAGGAACATGACATCTGTAATAGAATTTATTGATGACGCTGACTTTAAAAATGTTCAATCTGTAATAATCACATTTTCATTATTTTTTTCCTTCTGGTTTCTCTCTCTGAGGTCCACGGTGGAGGGCCTGAGGGTGAGCAGTCACAGCAGCTTTGAAGAGAACGGGCTGGAAGCTACAGGACAATACTGCATGTCCTCTATAGAAAAACTGCCTTTCAATCATTTTTTTCCCCCCAAGATAATTCAAGAACCTCTCAATACTCATTACGCACAGAGTGAAACATTTCAACCCATTCTGATTTAATGTTCATGATTATGGTGACAGTTTTTGAAGTGTTGATATTTTTACCTGCTATAGTATGCCGTAGTGTAAATATACATGTAGTAAATTAATAAAATCTGCTAATCCAGCATTCTTTCTGCTCCTAATTTTATTCTTGTGCTTCTATGTTTTTTCTTTTATGCGCTCCTTGACCAAAATGCCAGCGTACAGCCCTGGGATGATGCACACCTCCTGTGTACTGTGACAGTGACATCAGCGTCATGCCTGCATAAACAAATACAAGCATTTCAAACCCGTGCATGGATGGCATGACAATGTCCATGCTACCATGCCACCAGCACCGAGGCATCAGCACCGGCGCTGCTTTCATTTGACAGGTGCTAACGTTCAAATGGCCACATTATCTTCAAATCTTTTTGCATTTCCATATGCTAGGCATCATTGTAAAGCTTAGATTCCACGCTTTTACAATCTGTAAATAACTCAGAATATCCTTCAGGAGACTTGTTCCTGGGTTTTCCACGGCTGCTCACAATTTTCCACTGTTTTCATAATTTGTGATATTTTTCTTTTTATTACCTTTCATGGGTAAAAAAGCAGCATTTTTGATAAAAACTACAAACGGCACTGACCCCCCCAGTTGCTCCTGGTGGGTCAGGCCGGCGCCGGCGGATGGCAGCTACCACCAGTGTGTGAACGAATGGGTAGGGAGCAGGATCTGTAAAGCGCTGTGGTCATCTAGGGATGAGGAAAAAAGTGCTATATAAGTGAATACCATTTACCAAAAACTACAACTTTTTCATTAAATTTTTGATTTTTTTTTCCCAGAAATTTTGTGACTTTTTTTTATTACAAATTAGATGTTTTTCCTCATTAAATTGGAAAATTTTACCTGTAAATTTTTGGCTTTTTTTCTTGTAAATTTGAATACTTTTCCTTTAAATCGGCAACTTCTTCTCATAGATTTGCAACTTTTTTTTTATCTTAAATTTATAACCTTTTTCTTATAAATTTGTGACTTTTTTCCACAAAAAAATTTGTGACCTTTTTCTTTTGCAAATAAATCCGCAGCCTTTTCTCATACATTTGACTTTTGTCTTATAAATCTGAAACTTTTTTCCTGCAAATTTTCAACTTTTTTCTCTTAAATTTATGACTTTTTTCCACAAAAAATTGTAACTTATCTTTTATATCGGCAGCTTTTTTTCATAAAGTTGGACTTTTCTCTCATAAATCTGCAACTTTTTTCTCAAATTTTTGACTTTTTTCCTCATAAATTGGCAACTTTCTTCCTGTATATTTTCAACTTTTTTCTCAGAGATTTGTGACCCCCCCCCCCCACAAAAACCTGATTTTTTTTCATTTATTTTTGCAATTTTTTTCCTTTAAATCTGCAACTTTTTTCCTCTTATTTTTTTTTACTCTTTTCTTGTAAATTTCGGACTTTTTGTCTTATAAATTTGCAACATTTTTTCTAAATTTACATTTTTTTGGCAGTAAACAGAAATTCCCAAAGAAAAATGCCACAAATTTACAAGGAAAACTATAGAATTAGAAAAAAATTCTACCTTTATAACAAAGGAGTGTTAGTCATCTGAGTTGATGTTTTTCTGGAATTAATGATCATTATTAAGGAGAATTAGGGCCTTAATTTTGGCTGAAAATCCTCACAAGTTTAAGGAAAAAAGTCACAAATGTCTAAAAGAAAACTGAAATCTCTGCATCGTTTGTTTTGCCCGCTGACCTTCAGCTTTCTGTGGCCGTGCTGACGATTCCTCCTCCTCCTCCTCCTCGTCACTGTCCAGGCGAAGCTTGAAATCATCCGCCACTGCCGCCGCTTCGTCCGTCATCATGGTTACCTGCAGGGAGGACGGACACACACACCTGCAGGTACATGATGACATTTCTATTTTTTTTCCTCTGAAATTAGCAACTTTGCCAGGAGAAAAAGAATTTTTGAGTCAAAATTTAAAAGAATAAAGATGGAAATAAAAAAGCAATTCAAGAAGAAAAAAAAAATCTTATTACAAGTTTATCATTTTAAATTTGTGACTTTTTACACATAAATATACAACTTTTTCTTTACACTTTGCATTTCCCCCTCAAAAATTAACATATTTTTATTATAAATTAGAACTCTCTCACAAATAAGCAACTTTTTCCTCACAGATTATCAACTTTGCCTCCAAAAAAGACATTTTTCCATATTTTTTTAATCATAAATTACACCCTTTTATGTAAAGCTACAGCTCCCCCCCCCCCCAAATTTGCAAATGAATCAACCAATAAATTTTCTGGATCAATTAGAATTGGTATGTAAACAGTACTCTTCATCATGCTGTTCACATTTTGACATCACGAGACCAAGACAACACCTCACAACTGACCAATAGTACCTCGCCATTGAGAGGCTGCAAACAGGATGTTCTCAGAGGGAAGTGGCCACTGAACTTAGAGTGTCACACAGTGTCATCAGTAGGTTGCAACAGAGATACAGAGAGACTGGAAGAGTCACAGAAAGTCACAGAAGTGGGCGTCCTTTGGCCACATCCCATGCTGATGACCGCTTCATTGTGAACAGTGCCCTGCAGAACCGGATGATGAAAGCCACTCAACTCCAGGCACATTTAAGAGAGGTGAGAGGCACTCAAGTGTTACGTCAGACCTTTCAAAACCATCTACATCAGTGTGGTCTGTGTGCTAGATGACCTGTAAAAGTGCCTGACCACACCACCAGGCACAGGTGTCATCGTCTTGCATGGGCCAGGGAGCATTTACGCTGGACAAGGGACCAGTAGGCCTCAGTGCTGTTCTCTGATGAAAGTCAATTCCCACTGAGCAGAAATGATGGCCACCAATGTTGTTGGAGACGTCAAGGAGAGCGCTACGCATCAACCACTGTTGTCACCAGAGGAGCCTTTGGTGGTGGTGGTGTTAGTCTGGTCACGTGTGTCTCGTCAATACAGAACTGCCCTAAACCTTGTGAATGGTACAGTGACAAGCTTTTGGGCGCATGCGCACGCAGCGACCGGCAGCTGGTGAAAAAGTCCATCGTCTGTGTGTCTTGTTTTTATGCACTTTAATGTGTTTTTACGAAATTCTCTGTGTCGTTTCTGTCCTGGAATGTTTGTGGACTGTATGGCGAAGAGCTCCCTGGTTCCATCAATATGGACTTCCTCCCCTTTTTTGCACTGCTGCTACTTTTCCCCCGGCTCTTTGTCTCTGAGGTAAACGCGATCGGCATCATGGCGGGCAGGATACATTATTCCAGGGACATGTTGCTGCATTTAAACACGGTTGATGCAGCGGCTGTGATTGAGCCTAAGCCGCAACTGCCGGACTTTATTTTGAGAGACGGACACAGCGGTGAAAAGAGAGACGGGAGAAGGAAACGCGGAAAGCGTGGAGGCGTGAAATTGCGCCTGAGGAGACGTCAGATTGGTAACATTCCTCTTCCTTCTATGATTTTTGGGAACGTACAATCTCTGAGGAACAAGGTGGAGGAAATTCAAGGGAATGTACGCTACCAGAAGGACTTTAAGAACTGCTGTGTCATGGCTTTCACTGAGTCTTGGCTTAATGCGCATGACCGAGACGCAGACCTGTGGATTGACGGCTTTGGAGCCCCACTGCGCTCGGATCGGCAAGAAGAGGTAACGGGGAAACGTCGGGGGGCGGCGTATGTTTATACATTAATAAGCAGTGCCGCACATCTGTCACGGTAAGAGAGCGCATCTGTACACCCGATGTGGAGCTGCTGTCTGTGTCACTACGTCCCTTTTATTTACCTTGCGAGTTCCCCCAGCTTTTCATCACAACTGTGTACATTTACCTGAGGGCAGACGCTGACTCCGCCTCCAGCACCGTCTTTGATGTGGTCCAGCGGCTGCAATCAATTTCTCCAGAGGCGCCAAACTTCATTCTTGGGGATTTTAACCATGTTTCTTTAAAGAAGACACTTAAAAACTTTTATCAGTATGTCTCCTGCCCAACCAGGCGAAAAAAGACATTGGACCTGTGCTATGGATCCATAGAGAGGGCCTATAAATCACTCCCCCTTCCTCCTGTAGGATCCTCAGATCACAACTGTGTACATTTGCTGCCCACATATAAAACTGCTCTCAGAAGAGGCAAGGTGGAGACGAGAGACAATGATGTGCACAGCCTCCAGGAATACTTTAACTGTACAGACTGGGAGATGTTCACACTGGCCTGCAGGGATGATTCGGACTCTTTGGTGGACGTCACATGCTCATACATGACTTTCTGTAAAAATAAGATCGTTCCACATAAACGTGTCAAAATATATCCCAACAACAAGCCATGGGTTACAAAATCAGTTAAATCCTGCTTACAGAGGAAAGCACTTGCCTTTAAACAGGGGTCTGTTTCTGAGCTACAGGTTGCCACTAAAGAGCTGAAGTCCGAAATTTTAAGAGCAAAAAAGAATTATAAATCAGAGTTGGAAAGCAAGATGGCAACAAAGAAACTTGGTTCAGCCTGGGCCAGTATGAAAACTATTGCAGGCCTTCAGAGCACAGAGCGCAGTAATCGTGTGTTTTTAGATGGTTTTAATTCAGATACAGAGCTGGCTAATGCTCTTATTTGTTTTTATGGTTGTTTTGACTCCTGTGATTTTAGCACAGAAACCCAAGATTTGAAACAGAAACTCAAAGACAATCAGCACTTTAATATTGAGGTGCAGGATGTTAAAAGGGAGTTCTGCGCTGTCAAAGTGAACAAAAGTCAGGGCCCTGATAATATATGTGGGCGCTTGGTAAAGTCCTGTGCACATGAACTGAGTCCTATATTTCATTACATTTTCAATAAGTCCTTACAGACACAACATGTGCCTAAGATCTGGAAAGAAGCCGAGGTTGTTCCCGTTCCAAAATCCACCTGTCCTAAAACGGTAAACGACTTTAGACCAGTTGCTTTGACTTCAATTTTAATGAAAATTTTTGAAAAACTGGTCAGATGTCTCCCCTCATGGATCGTCACCTTATCGTGGTGGGGGAGTTTGCGTGCCCCAGTGATCCCAGGAGCTATGCTGTCCAGGGCAATTTGCCTCTGATAGGGTCACCCAAGACCAGACTAAGAACGATCCAACAGACTCTCATGATAAATTGTATATCAAGGATTCAGTGTACCCCGCCCGGTATGGGGTCACCGGTGCCCCACCCTGGAGCCAGGCCTGGGGGAGGGGCGCGAAGGCTAGTGTCTGGTGGTCAGGTTTCCACCCATGGGACCCGGCCGGGCTCAGCCCGAAGGAGTTACATGGGTCCGCCTTCCAGTGGGCTCACCACCTGCAGGAGGGATCATGGGGATCCGGTGCTATGTGGATTAGGTGGCGGTCAAAGGCGGAGACCTTGGCGGACTGATCCCAAGCTTTCGAAACTGGCTTTTGGTACGTGGAATGTCACCTCTCTGGTGGGGAAGGAGCCTGAGCTGGTGTACGAGGTTGAGAGATACCGGCTAGATATAGTCGGCCTCACCTCAACACACAGCTCCGGTTCTGGAACCAGTTTCCTGGAGAGGGGCTGGAGCTTGGCCTTTTCTGGAGTTGCCCCGGGCGAGAGGCGACGAGCAGGGGTGGGTATTCTTGTATCCCCCCACCTTGCTGCCTCTATATTGGAGTTTTCCCCGGTGGATGAAAGGGTTGCTTCCCTGCGCCTTTGGGTTGGGAAACGGGTCCTGACCATCATTTCTGCCTATGCACCAAATGATGTTTCAGAGTACCCACCCTTTTTGGAGTCTGTGACTGGGGTGCTGGAGGGTGCTCCTCTTGGAGACTCCATTGTCCTACTGGGGGACTTCAAAGCGCACGTGGGCAACGACAGTGAAACCTGGAGGGGGGTGACTGGGAGGAACGGCCTGCCCGATCTGACCCCGAGTGGTGTTCAGTTATTGGACTTCTGTGCTAACCACAGTTTGTCCATAACGAACACCATGTTCAAGCATAAGGGTGTCCATATGTGCACTTGGCACCAGGACACCCTAGGTCGCAGGTGGATGATCGATTTTGTAATCGTGTCATCAGACCTGCGACCGTATGTCTTGGACACCCGGGTAAAGAGAGATGCAGAGCTGTCAACTGATCACCACCTGGTGGTGAGTTGGGTCCGATGGCAGGGGAGGAAACCATTCAGACCTGGTAGACCCAAACGTATAGTGAGGGTGTGCTGGGAATGTCTGGCTGAGGCCCCTGTCCGGGAGGTCTTCAACTCCCACCTCCGGAAGAACTTCAACCACATTCCGAGGGAGTCTGGAGACATGGAGTCTGAATGGGCCATGTTCTCCACCTCTGTTGTTGAAGCGGCGGCCCAGAGCTGAGGCCGCAAGGTGGTCGGTGTATCTCATGGTGGCAACTCCCGAACCAAGTGGTGGACACCAGTGGTGAGGGGTGCTATTAAGCTGAAGAAGGAGTCCTATCAAGCTTGGTTGGCTTGTGGGACTCCCGAAGCAGCTGAGGTGTACCGGCAGGCCAAGCGGAGTGCAGCTCGGATGGTTGCTGAAGCAAAAACCCAAGTATGGGAGGAGTTCGGTGAGGCCATGGAACAAGACTTCTGGTCGGCCTCAAAGAGATTCTGGCAAACTGTCCGGTGCCTCAGGAGGGGAAAGCAGCTCCCTGTCCACACTGTGTATGGTGCGGATGGGACACTGTTGACTTCGACTGGGGATATCGTCGGGCGGTGGAAGGAATACTTTGAGGAGCTCCTCAATCCCACTGATACGCCTTCCACAGAGGAAGCAGGGTTTGGGGATGGGGGGGATGACTCGCCTATCACAGGGGCTGAGGTCGCCAAGGTGGTTAAAAATCTCCTTGGTGGCCGGGCCTCGGGGGTGGACGAGATTCGCCCTGAGTACCTCAAGGCCCTGGATGTTGTTGGGCTGTCATGGTTGAGACGCCTCTGTAACATTGCGTGGAGGTCGGGGGCAGTGCCTTTGGCATGGCAAACCGGGGTGGTGGTTCCTCTCTTCAAAAAAAGGGGACCGGAGGGTGTGCTCCAACTTTAGAGGGATCACACTCCTCAGCCTCCCTGGGAAGGTCTACGCCAAGGTACTGGAGAGGAGAGTCCGGACGTTGGTTGAACCTCAGATTCAGGAGGAGCAATGTGGTTTTCGTAATGGCCGTGGCACATTGGACCAGCTCTTTACCCTCTCGAGAATTCTTGAGGGTTCGTGGGAGTTTGCCCAACCAGTTTACATGTGTTTTGTGGACTTGGAGAAGGCATTTGACCGTGTCCCTCGTGGTTTTTTGTGGGGGGTGCTTCGGGAGTATGGGGTATCGGGCTTGTTGTTACGAGCTATTCGGTCTCTGTACGACCGTTGTGAGAGTTTGGTTTGTATTGCCAACACTCGGTCGGAGTCATTCCCAGTGAGAGTTGGACTCTGCCAGGGCTGCCCTTTGTCACCGATCCTGTTCATAATTTTTATGGACAGGATTTCTAGGCGCAGCCAGGGAATGGAGGGTGTCATGCTTGGTGACCACAGGATCTCATCTCTGTTGTTTGCAGATGATGTTGTCCTGCTGGCTTCATCCAGCAATGACCTACAGCTCTTGCTGGGACGGTTTGCTGCCGAGTGTGAAATGGCTGGGATAAGAATCAGCACCCTCCAAGTCCGAGTCCATGGTCCTCAGCCGGAAAAAGGTGGATTGTCCTCTCTGGGTCGGGGACAGGCTCCTGCCCCAAGTGGAGGACTTTAAGTATCTTGGGGTCTTGTTCACGAGTGAGGGGAAAATGGAGCGAGAGATTGACAGACGGATCGGAGCAGCATCTGCAGTGATGCGGACGTTGTACCGGTCTGTTGTGGTGAAGAGGGAGCTTAGTTCTAAGGCAAAGCTGTCGATTTACAAGTCAATCTACGTTCCTACTCTCACCTATGGTCACGAGCTTTGGGTAATGACCGAAAGAACAAGATCGCGGATACAAGCGGCTGAAATGAGCTTTCTCCGTAGGATTGCTGGACTCACCCTCAGAGATAGGGTGAGGAGCTCAGTCATCCGGGAGAGGCTCAGAGTAGAACCGCTGCTCCTCCACATTGAAAGGAGTCAGTTGAGGTGGTATGGGCATCTGATTAGGATGCCTCCTGGACGCCTCCCACTTGAGGTGTTTCAGGCACGTCCCACTGGGAGGAGACCCCGGGGCAGACCCAGGACTCGGTGGAGAGACTATGTCTCCCAGCTGGTCAGGGAACGCCTTGGTATCCTCTCTGAAGAGCTGGAGCAGGTGGCTGGGGAGAGGGAAGTCTGGGCTTCTCTGCTTGAACTGCTGCCTCCGCGACCCGGACCTCCGGAAAAGCGGTAGAAGATGGATGGATGGATGGTCAGATGTGAGGTCCTAAAGCAGACTGAGCATGCATTGGATCCTCTGCAGTTTGCCTATAGGCCTCACAGAGGAGTGGAGGATGCCACTGTCACTCTGTTTAACATGCTTTTTAAACATCTGGATTTTAATGGGACACATGCCAGGCTTTTATTTGTGGACTTTTCCTCCGCCTTTAATACAATCCAACCTCATATCTTAGTTGAAAGGCTCCTGCAACAATTTGATATGAGCAATAATCTGGTGGGTTGGATTCTGGATTTCTTAACCAACAGGACGCAGAGAGTAAGGGTCAATGGTACATTGTCTGACCTAAGGTGCTCTTCTACTGGCTCTCCTCAGGGGGGTGGTGTTGTCACCACTACTCTTCATCCTGTACACAAACATGTGTCGGAGCAGACATGACAACAGACACATTATAAAGTATGCTGATGACTCATTTATTGTCAGTCTCCTCCAGGATGGTGAGAGTGGCCACGGCCCAGTAGTTGATGATTTTGTTCACTGGTGTGAGGATTCCTACCTGTAGCTGAATACGACAAAAACTAAAGACATGATTACTGACTTTAGGAGGAAAACTCCCAGGCACAAAGTCACCGTACTAAAAGGCCAGATCACCGAATGTGTACAATCCTACAAATATCTTGGGACAATTATTGATAGTAATTTCAACTTTGAAAAGAACAGTGAAAGGGTGTGCAAAAAGGGTCAGCAACATTTGCATTGCTTGAGAAAACTTGCACGCTTCCAAATTGACCGAACCATAATGACAATGTTTTATCGGGCTTTTATTGAATCTGTTTTATCCTTTTCTTTAGTGTCATGGTTTGGTCAGATAAAACTGAAACAGAGGAAATCCTTGGATCAGGTAGTTAGATGGTCCAGTCGTTTGCTTGGTGAGTCACAGCTGAGCCTGACATCCCTGTACACCAGACAAGTACAGAGGATGGCTACCTCCATTTTAAATGATGACTCCCACCCTTTGCACTGCAACTTTCAGCTTCTTCCCTCAAGACGGAGGTTTGCTGTCCCAAAAAGTAAAACCCAGTGCTACAAAAACAGCTTTGTTCCTGCTGCTGTCAAAGAGTTGAACAAGCTGTAACAATATATTGCACATAATTTAGGTACCCATTTATTAACTCCATTTCATATTTACTTATTTTTGTAGGATGTTACTTGGGTTCTAAATATCTTATTGGGTTTTAGACCTTTGAGTTTTTAACCTCTTTGACTAGTTTTTAACTTTTAATATGACCCTTCTCTCTTACCTCTGGTTTTTCTCCCATCTCTTTGTCTTTTTATACCCTGAATGATGGAGCCTTGAGTATTTTTATCATGTTTATAGTCAGCTTCATGTGTGCCTGTGTTTGTGTCTATGTTGAATGTAATTGTAGCTTGTAAATATGGATGTCACCAGACTGCAAAACAAATCTACCTACGGGTACAAATAAAGTAACCTAAACCAAGCTGATCCTACCTGAATAACATCATTAAAGGGTACCTGTAGTGAATTTTAATCAAAAGCTATTTCAAAGGATCAAATATGACACTAGTGGTTCTGTCCAGTAATTTTGGTCAAGATTCCTTCTCAAATACACACGAGTTTCAAGTCCCTGCTCTGTCAGTCAGTCATGGTCAGCCTTGACTGACTGACATCTGACTGACATCTTGCCTCCTCCATGGCTAGTTTCAGCACGGTAGTGATGCACAGTTGTTGCTTTGTGCGACTGACTGGGCTGCAGTATAGCAATCAACAAAGTTTCAACATCACAATTTTATGTAATTTTTTTACAACCATGTACAAGCAAATCTACCCACATATAATTTAATGAAATAAAATTCTAGTATATCAAGATTTATTCAACATGTTCTGAAGTTACTTGACTGGCAACTTGCCTGTTCGTCAGGTCCCCTTCAGCTGCTGGTTCCCGGAGGTAACGGTGGATCATGCCATCAATGAAGGCCATTTCCAAGGACAATTTGTGCAGTATATATCATGCAGAATTTGCACAGTTTTCAACTCAGATCTCAATCCACTGAGCATCTGCTGAGCACGTTTACTCGTCCACAGTAAACACGTTACTCATCCACGGTAAAACCGGAAATGATTGTACGTCACTTCCGGCCAGTGATGGCTGCTCCCCATTGATTTTGACCGAGCAGTTTTCATAGGATAAAATTATTCAGTATACTGACTCTAGGGATTATTTTTACTGAATAAACACATTTTTGGTTTATAACTAATACCTAAATACCTAAATTAATACCTGTAATTTCCCAGTTTGGGATCAATAAAGTACATCTAAAGCAGGATTAATGTTGTTACAATGACCAGTACAAGTTTCCTTTAAAGGATAAAGACCTGTACTCATATAGTGCTTTTCTAGTCTCAAAGACCACTCAAAGCGCTTCACTAGCGCTAACCCTCTATTCTAAGAGTCTATAGGAGACAGATATCTAGGGACAATTTAGAACAACCAAATAACCTAATAAGCATGTCTTTGGATTGTGGGAGGAAACCAGAGCCCCCGGAATAAACCCACGCAGCACAGGGAGAACATGCAAACTCCACACAGAAAAGTTCCCACCCCTGCCAGCCTGTGGATTCGAACCTGGAACCTTCTAGCTGTAAGGCAACAGTGCTAACCACTGCACCACCATGCTTTAATCCAGTCCAGGCCTAATTTCATCTTCATGGACGACAACGCTCCAGCTAATCAAGGTTACATCATTAGGGAATGGCTGCTGGAGGACGGGGTACCTCAAATGGAGTGGCCTGTACTTTCTCCAGACCTGAATCCCACAGAAAACCTACGGGATCAGCTGAGTCGCTGTGTAAAGGCTCATAACCCTGCATCCATCCATCCATCTTCTTCCGCTTAATCCTTTTCGGGTCGCGGGGGGGGTGTGCTGGAGCCTATCCCAGCATCTTTGGGCGAGAGGCAGGGTACACCCTGGACAGATCGCCAGTCCATCGCAGGGCCAACACGGAGAGACAGACAACCATTCACTCTCGCAGTCATACCTAAGGACAATTTAGAATCCCCAGTTTTGATGCCAATTAACCTAACTTGCATGTTTTTGGCATGTGGGAGGAAACCAGAGAAATCCTGGAGTAAACCCACACAGACACGGGGAGAACATGCAAATTCCACACAGATCACTGTTGGTCGGGGGCTGGGATAGAACCCAGGATCCCCCGGCCAAGGGTAAGTTGCTGTGCTGCCACAGTGCCAACCACTCCGCCACCGTGCTGCCCCTCATCCCACAACCATAATGACCTGAGGGCCGCCCTTCAATAAGAGTGGAATGCCATACCTCAGCGGACAATAAGTCAACTAGTAAACAGCACGAGACGTCGTTGTCAAGCTGTAATTAATGCTCAAGGGCACATGACAAGTTATTGAGACCGTGACATTTTTTGTTGTGGTATACCCACCACTATTGTTGGCTTTTGTTTCAATAAACTGTCTGAGATGAGGAAATCACCATTGCATGCTTCTATACTTAAGCCCCTTTTCCACTGGTACCTACTTAGCCCTACTCGCCTCAACGCATTTTGTAGAATTTTCCATTAGTTTCTGGTACCTTATACAGGGTACTTTTTTTGGACCTACTTCAGTGAGGTCCCAACCGTGCTGAGTCGAGCTGAAAATGTGACGTCAACAGACTGCAGGCCACTGATTGGTCAGGGTGTAACGTCATGAGAGAGACATCTTCACCAGACATCTTCACCAGAATCTTCAGCCGTCATTTACAAAAATTCTTCAGCGAGTGAGTGACGAGTGTCAGTTGTAAATACTCAACAATGATAGGCACGATGGCTTCAAAGAAATCAACACCATGATCACACAGACTTTTCTGTGCCTTTTGGCTGACAAGAGAATCCAGAGGGAACTAGACGGAGCCACCCAAAATGAATTTACAGCCACCGACCAGCAAATAACGGGAAACGCAATGGCGTTGACCCAACCATGGCAGTTGAAAAATGCTCTGCACTGGGTGTGTTTATATTTATATATCTATATATTTATTCCATCTAGCTACAATGCTCCGCACTGTGTTTTTATATATCTACATATTATTCCATCTAGCTACATTGCTCCGCACTGTGTGTGTTTATATACTTGCATATTTATTCCACCTAGCTGCAATGCTCCGTACTGTGGGTGTTTATATATTTACATATTTATTCCATCTAGCTACAATGCTCCGCACTGTGTGTTCATATATTCATATATTTATTCCATCCAGCTACAATGCTCTGCACTGTGTCTGTGTGTGTGTGTGTGTATATATATATTTTATAGTAATATGTACATATGTATATTAGCTGCTCTTGCTTGCTTGTTTTTTTTTTTTTTTCTTGCCTTCTGATTGTTGCTCTGAGTGTTGCTATCCCTGTGCTGTTGCAATCCTGGAATTTCCCCGTTGTGGGACTAATAAAGGCTTATCTTATCTTATCTTATGTGATATGATTCAAAGGCTTTATTGTCATGTGCACAATTAAGAAATGCAACATTTCCTGAGCAATGAAATTCTTACTCTGCTTTCCGAAAGAATGACAAGGTAACAGATACACATCAATACTAATAAGGTAAGATAAGATAAGATAAGATAAGCCTTTATTAGTCCCACAACGGGGAAATTCCAGGATTGCAACAGCACAGGGATAGCAACACTCAGAGCAACAATCAGAAGGCAAGAAAAAAAAAAAGCAAGCAAGCAAGAGCAGCTAATATACTGTACATATGTACATATTACTATAAAATATACAGTATATATACACACACAGACACACAGTGCACAGCATTGTAGCTGGATGGAATAAATATATGAATATATAGACACAGTGCGGAGCATTGTAGCTAGATGGAATAAATATGTAGATATATAAAAACCCACAGTACGGAGCATTGCAGCTAGGTGGAATAAATATGTAAATATATAGACACACACAGTGCGGAGCAATGTAGCTAGATGGAATAATATGTAGATATATAAACACACAGTGCGGAGCATTGTAGCTAGATGGAATAAATATAAACACACCCAGTGCGGAGCATTGTAGCTAGATGGAATAAATATGTAAATATATAAACACACAGTGCAGAGCATTGTTGCTAGATGGGATGAAACAGCACAACCGTCTACTTAGTTATCCTACATGGTATGATTATGTACCCATACATATTCTCACCCTCCATAGCGACCAGTATTTTCCTAGTTGTATGCCGGAGGGAACCATTGTGTAAGTCTACTGCATCTTTTGCATTCAAAAAACTATTAGTTTGTTACGTCTTTTTGCTATCTCTGCGAGCAGCCCTGCTTAGGTTGTACAGTCTGACAGCCGTTGGTAGGAAAGACCTGCGAAACCTCTCGGTTGTGCACCTGGGATGATGTAGTCTGCTGCTAAATGAGCTCCTCAGTGCATTCAGTATGTCCTGCATAGGGTGGAACTCGGACTCCAGCAGAGATGACAGTTTAGCCACCATTCTTCTCTCTCCTATCTCCTCCACCGGATCAAGGCGCTGCCCCAGGACAGAGCTAGCTTTCTTGATCAGTCTGCTCAGTCTCTTCCTATCGGCTGCAGTAATGCCACTGCCCCAGCAGACCACTCCAAAAGTGATGGCTGATGCCACCACCGTGTCATAGAATGTCTTCAGCAGCGCCCCTTGTACACCAAAAGACCTGAGTCTCCTCAGCAGGAACAGCCTGCGCTGTCCCTTCTTATAGAGTGCGTCAGTATTGTGTGACCAGTCTAGTTTATTGTTCAGATGAACACCCAGGTACTTATAGGATGTCACCATCTCGATGTCTGTTCCCTGTATATTTACTGGTGCTGTGAGGGGTTGCCCATGCCTGCGGCAGTCCACCACCAGCTCCTTAGTTTTCCTCGCGTTGATCTGGAGGCAGTTCCGATGGCACCAGTCCACGAAGTCCTGGATAAGCCCTCTGTACTCAGCTTCATCTCCATTGGAGATGAGGCCAACGATCGCAGAGTCATCAGAGAACTTCTGTAGATGGCAGTGTGTTGTGTTGTGTGAGAAGTCCGCAGTATAAAGAGTGAACAGGAAGGGAGCCAGCACCGTTCCCTGGGGGGCCCCCGTGCTACCGATGATCGTGTCGGACACACAGTCCCGGGTTCTCACAAACTGAGGCCGGTTCGTGAGGTAGTCCAGGATCCATGATGACAGGTGCTGGTCCACCCCTGCGCGCAGCAGCTTGTCCTTCAGGATCATCGGTTGGATGGTGTTGAAAGCACTGGAGAAGTCAAAGAACATGATCCTCACCATATTCCCGGGCTTCTCTAGGTGGGACAGAGAACGGTGAAGGAGGAAGATCACCGCATCCTCCACCCCAATGCCATGCTGGTAGGCGAACTGGAGTGGATCCATCGCTGGTCCCACCAGGGGGCGGAGGTGAGCAAGGAGCAGTCTCTCCAGGGTCTTCATCAAGTGGGACGTCAAGGCCACCGGTCTGTAGCTGTTCAGCTCTTTGGGGTGGGAAGTTTTTGGTACAGGTACCACACAAGATGTTTTCCACAGCTGTGGTACCCTCCCCAGCTTCAGGCTCAGGTTGAAGATGTACGTCACAATCCCACACAGCTGGTCTGCACAGGACTTGAGAAGCTTTGCGCTGATGCCGTCCGGTCCCGACGCCTTCCTCGCCTTGATCTTCCTCAGCTCCGTCCTCACCTGGGTCCTGGTCAGGGTCAGGATGGGGGGCTGTGTGTTGGGAGTGGGGGGGGTGTTGGTGGAGTGGGGAGTGGGCAGCAGGACTTGATTTCTTTAGAGGCAGCAGTGGTTGTTATGCAGTCAGGGGGGAGGGTGGTTGCTCAAACCTATTGAAAAACAGATTCAGGTTGTTCGCCCACTCCCTGCCCCCCGTGGCCTGGGGGGAGGTATTCTGGAGCCCAGAGATGGTTTTGAGGTTTCTCCAGACCCCGCTGATGTCGCTCTGTTGCAGCTTGTCCTCCATCTTCTTCCTGAAGCTGTCCTTGCCTTCTCTGATCTTTCTCCTCAGCTCCCTCTGTACGGACTTCAGCATCTCCCTGTTCCCCGACCTGAAGATCCTCTTCTTCTGTCTCAGAAGTGTTTTTATCTCAGGGTTGATCCAGGGTTTGTTGTTTGAGCAACACTGTATGGTCTTGGTGGGAACGGATTTGTCCACACAGAAGCTGAGGTAGTCCGTGAAGGTGTGAGTGAGGCCATCGATGTCCTCTCCATGTGGATCGCAGAGCTGCTTCCAGGCGGTGGCTTCAAAACAGCCCTTTAGAGTGTCCATTGTCTCCTCAGACCATAACTCCACTGTGCGCATGGCCGGAGGTTGTCTGTGCACTAGGGGTTTGTACACCGGCCGGAGATGAACCAAGTTGTGATCCGATCTCCCGAGTGGGGGGAGTTGTGATGAAGTGTACGCCTCCTTAGTGTTTGCGTAGAATAAGTCCAGTGTTTTATTGTCTCTAGTGTGGCATGTGACATACTGGGTGAACGTGGGTATGATGTATATGTACAGTAGATGTAGATGTATATGACGTAATAAGGTATGATGTGATATTATGCATTGTTTGTTATTCATCACAGAGGTGGAAAGCTCACTTTGAACAAACAACACCGTTGTCTCCTGTGTGCCAACAATGAGCTAGCTAGTTAGCCATCAATGCTAACTCCGTGCTTTGCTTGTATTTTGCGCTTGTGTCGACAACATCTGACGAAATAAGCTAGTGGTAATCCTGGTTAAAAAGGTGGTTTTTTTACATGTTGCACTTTCCTGCTGTGCATATACTTAAGTTGTGTGTATTTTCATTCTAGAGTCCGACCAGCATCTGCTTTGACACCAGCAACGTAGCACAACCAGCAAATAACGGGAGGTACACTGGCGTCAACCCGACCACGGCAGTTGAAAACCGGAATGGTGAGTGATGTGATATGATATTATGCATCTTTTATGTTATTTATCCCAGTGGTGGAAAGCTCACTTTGAACAAACAACACCGTTGTCTCCTGTATGCAGACAATGAGCTAGCTAGTCAGCCATCAACTAACTCTCTCCCTGAGTCAAGCTGTTGTCCCCACATATTTTAAAACTACCACCATAATACCAGTCCCAAAGAAGCCCGTCCCATCCAGCTGTAACGACTGCTGGCCTGTAGCACTGACCTCCATCATAATGAAGTGTTTCGAGTGGCTGATCATGCAGAACATTAAGTTCATCCTCCCTCCCTCCCACAATCCATCTCAGTTTGCATACAGGTCAAACAGATCCACAGAAGATACCATCTCTGCTGCTCTCCATCCAGCCCTCATCCACCTGGACTCAAAGAACTCTTATGTGCGAATGCTGTTCTTGGACTTCAGTTCAGTATTCAACACAATCATCCCCCAGCACCTAATACAAAAACTCAAGACACTTGGGACGCAAACTGAGGAGAGCATGAGTCCCATCCCCATCATATGTTTATTCTACCAGGGCACCTTTGAGAGCATCTTCACCAGCTGCATCACGGTGTGGTATGGAAGCTGCACCGCCTCCTGCCAGAAGACACTACAACACAGTGAAAGCTGTCAGCAAGATCATCTGTGCCCCTCTGCACCCTCTCTCAGACATCTAATTCTTCAGCCTCCCCCGCAGAGCCATCAACATTACAGGCGACACCTCTCACCCTTCACACTCCCACTTCAGCCCCCTGCCCTCGGGGAAAAGGTACCAGAGCCTCTGGGCCCGCTCCACAAGAATGCTAAACAGCTTTGTTCAACAGACCATCAGGACCCTGAACTCTGTCCACCCCCCCGTAACGCACTCACCCACACAATAGGGCTGTGTGATATGACAGTATATATTGGTGACACAATAAAAAACATCTACCGTTTCATATGAAACTTTATCATTTATATCGGGACACACACCCCGTTTCTACTTGTCACTGCCCCGCCTCTCCCTCGCAGTGCGCCAGGTGGGTTCCGGTGGTTAGCGCCAAAGCAGATAAAACAGCAAGCTAATATTTTATCCCTACTTCTGTGGAGCTGCTACTTCTGTGGCAGGGATGTGGGGCTTTTTCCCCACCATACTGCATCAGAGAGGATAGTCCTCTTACATACCTGCCAACTTTTAAAACCTGAAAAGCCTAGTAGCTAGCCAGGGTCCAGGGGCTACAGGCCCCGGTAGGCCCAGGACAAAGTCCTGGGGGGGGGGGTTTCAGGGGGGCGAAGCCCCCCGACGGCAAACAAATATTAGCATTAAATCAAGTTAAAATGTGGCTAACAACCTCATATTTCTTCAACAATCATGTTTCTATTTTCCTTAAATTGTCAATACAGATATGCTGATGGAAAAGGTCAAGGACAAACTCTCAAGCATTGTTGTTTTCCATGGTGCACCTCTTAGCTTTCTTCAGTTGGTCTTTTGAATGGAACACACTGTGGCACTTGTTACCCGAAGCTGTCATCATCATTTTCCTGGTCATGAGGTTGCCCAGAACTTTAGATGACAGACTGGACCTGAACTCAGTTTTGTTCTTGTTCACATGGCTGAATATGCGCTCACAGTCCGCAATAATAATTCCTGAAAATGCTTTGGAGTATTCCTCACGAAAAGACTTGTCATGTGTGTGGATATGGATTATCATACTCTCTTAATTTTCTTAATCAGTGTTCATCTATATTTATTCATTTGATCCAAACTCTACAATTTCTTCTCCATGTTGCCTGTATCTTATTTTGTCTTTTCAGCATCCGTGCTTGCCGTGCTATTTCAGCATTAGTTTTTGTTAGATGTTCATTTTAGGTAAACTTCTGTTCTCTGGTGGGGGGGCAAGGGGGGCGAAGCCCCCCGAAGCTCCTGGGTTTTTATGATTTTTAAGTACCAGAACTGTGCTTAAATGACATAAAACAAACAGCTGAATGCCACTTATTACTGTATAATATTGACTTATGTTCCAAGAAGATAAAAGCTCTGAATTTAGTTCAGAGATTTTTTGACCTCTTCCATTTCCTCCTTCTTTGGTGGCATTTTTACTGACCTGTTGATAGTAAAACAATCTCTGCTGGTGACGCCGATATCCAATCCGACTGACCTCGAATCCAGCTGGGCCTCAGCTAGCCCCCTCCGCTGGTAGTCCCGCTGCTTACTGCCGCTGTAATTGAGCTCCTGTCCAGCCGGGGTACCGGCAGCTCCTCCACCGAGTCCCGCCGCCCACCGCCGCTGTAGTTGAGCTCTGATCCTGCTCCTGCCCAGCTGGGGTCCCGGTAGATCCTCCGTCGAGCCCCGCCGCTGTAGCTGGGCTCCGATTCCGGCTCTTATCCAGCTGGGGCCCCGGCTGCTCCTCCACTGGTCCCCGTCTCCTACCACCGCTGTACTTGAACTCCGATCCGGCTCCCGTCCAACTGTTGCCTCGGTTGGTTCCTCCGGCAAGCCCCAATCACCGGGGACGGAGTCGCTTCTTTGTATCGGTGTTAGGTGCTACGACTAGCTATGGCGTTGGCTATAGCGATAGCGTTAGCTTAGCAAACGCTTCAGGTAAATTTAGATGATTCCTAACGATCTCGTGTTTGGAATTGCTTTCGTATTTTTTTTTTACGATTTAAAATTTTTGACTGAGTTTTTAGTGAAAAACCGTAATTTTGATTAATAAAGCCGTAACCCGGAATGGGGTCTTGAAAACCGTAACCATTACGGAAAAACCGGAGTAGTTGGCAGGTATGCTCTTAGCTCGTTTTAATTGGAGGTAAGTAACATTAACCACATCTCTCTCCAACTATAAAATGGCAAATGCTAAATGACGATGCTAACTTGTTGTTAATAGGAAACGTGTATCAGATCATCGTTCTGGTTTAAATTACAGCCAAGTTTCTTAATTTTGTCTGAAAAAAATATTACTAAAGCTGCAAAAGTGCGTGACAGCAGCCACATACAAACTAAACAAATAATAAATAAATTAAAAAGTGTTGGAGGAACAAACTGGCTCTTAATAGGGCTGTGCGATATAGGAAAAAATTCATATCAAAATATGTCATATCGCGATAACGATATATATATATCACAATATACATTTTCTGTAAATTCTACAGTTTAGATAATCATATAAAAAGGACCATCTCTTTTTTTTTTTTACATGTACCATTTTCCCTCATAATTTTGCAGTGTTATAAAATAGTTTTGTAATGTGCATTTGAGACTTGATTCTCACAAACTTCAGGTTTTTCTTCTAAATCCTATATGAATAAAAAGTAAACATGAATAAGTTAAATATTTCCTGAGCCAAAGGAGAATAGCAAAAAAACAAACACATAATATAAAAAAATGTCTGAAAATGAGAAAATTGCCCATGGGTACAATCTACAGATATAAATTAGCTGTTCGTTTAACTCAATGAAAATTTAAGTGTCAACTTGTAGCCTAAAGACTGCCATTCTGGCCTGATTTAACCTGTTTACTTCTTAGTAAACATATTTCAGATTGGTCATGATCTGAAAATCAAAGACACAAAAGGTAATGTAATAAAACACGTGATGACTAATTTTATTCATTATCGCTACTTGCCTACTTAAAGTGATTAGAAATGAAATAAATTACATTACAGTGTTTCCTCTGGCTTAAAGACCTTGGCGCTGTGGCAACATATTTCCCCCCACTGAAATGTTAATTTTATACTATTTATTTCTTTTTAAAATTTTACACAGTAACGCTGCATATGGAACTTACTATTTGAAATATTGTACAACCGAGGCTTGAATATTGGGCCAGTTGGGGTCCCACCCAGACATCCTGTGTTTAGACTTTTTAGTGGTGTCATCCTTCTCTCCTTCCTCTGCCTGAACACTTTCCTCTCCTTGGCTCCTCTCTTCTGTCTCATCTTGCCCTCTCTGAGCTCTGTCTAATTCAGGTTCTCTCTCTGTCTATGGTGGTATACAAACAGGTTAGAAAATATCAAGTGTCACGTTTTGTCCTGCAGGATTTTTTTGTCATGGTTTACATACATGGGGCAGCATGGTGGCATAGTGGTTAGTACAGTGGCAGCACACCAAGAAGGTCATGGGATCGATTCCACCCTTGACCATCGTGGGTTCAATCCCACCCCCAGACCATCGGTGACCCTTCTGTGTGGAGTTTGCATGTTCTCCCCGTGTCTGTGTGGGTTTACTCCGGGTACTCCGGTTTCCTCCCACATGCCAAAGACATGCAGGTTAGGTTAATTGGCATCAATTGGGGATTCTAAATTGTCCTTGGGTACGGATGTGAGAGTGAATGGTTGTCTGTCTCTCTGTGTTGGCCATGCGATGGACTGGCGATCTGTCCAGGGTGGACCCTGCCTCTCGCCCAAAGATGATGGGATAGGCTCCAGCCCCCCCCGCAACCCGAAAGGATTAAGCGGCAGAAGATGGATGGATGGATGGATGGATGGATGGTTTACATAAATGACAAAAATGTGTATTTTTTGTATTTTTATTCTAGTGTTTCTTTTTTTCCACTGAGAGAGTAGGGAAGGGAAAGAAACATTCATAATAGTAATGTACTCACGCATACTTAAATTATATGATCAGGTGGGTAGCCAGAAATTCTACTCATGTAAAGCAGTGCTTTGAAATTAATAATTAAAAATAGACAACCAAAAATTTATAGTTGACTAAGCGTACAAAGAGCAGCCACTTAAAAACTTGAGTAATGACTTCAGTCTTGAAGGTTTGAGGTTTTTCTCCAACATTTGTAACAATTTTCTTATAGTTTTCTACTTTTCTCTGTAAATCTATCTAAAGTTGAAACCATGTTCCTCAAATTTGTAATTTCCTCTTGTAAATTGACTTTTCTTGTACATTTGAAACTTTATTATAAATTTGTGGACAGGGCAGCGGGGTGGTGGAGTGGTTAGCACTGCGGCAGCACAGCAACTCACCCTTGGCCAGGGGATCCTGGGTTCGGTCCCAGCCCCCGACCAACAGTGATCTGTGTGGAGTTTGCATGTTCTCCCCGTGTCTGCGTGGGTTTAGTCCGGGATTTCTCTGGTTTCCTCCCACATACCAAAAACATGCAAGTTAGGTTAATTGGCATCAAACTGGGGATTCTAAATTGTCCTTAGGAATGACTGTGAGAATGAATGGTTGTCTGTCTCTCTGTGTCGACCCTGCGATGGACTGGCGATCTGTCCATGGTGGACCCTGCCTCTCGCCCAAAGATGCTGGGACAGGCTCCAGCCCCCCCACGACCCGAAAAGGACTAAGCGGAAGAAGATGGATGGATGAATTATTTTATGAATAATTTTTGTCTGTTTTTTTAAATAAAATTACTGTTTTTTTTTAAGATAAATTTGAAATAGACTGCAGTAATTTTTTTTTCCTTTTTCCTTTTAACAATTTACATTTTTGACCATAACTTTGCAGTCAGAACAGAACAACAATTTAACTCGATTACAAAGAAAAAATATTAATAAAATTGTATTTAATTAAATAAATTAACTTAAATGACCAAGGATGCTGTTATTTCTGTTATAATATTTCTTTATATTTATAGTTTTTTTGTTTTGTTTTTTTTTTTTAGAAATCTCGTCACCAACCAGACAGCAGGAAAAACCCTCCCTTATTTTGAAATCAGATGTTGACACGTTTAGTTTGTCTGAAGGCTGCTGACGGATTAAAGTCATTGACTTCATGAATTTCGGTCATCTTAACCTGCCAGGTACATAACAGGGAACTGTAGCGGACTCTAAAGACATAATTCACCACAATATGTGTTCATGTACAGAATGATCTGTTTAGGCAGTTATAGTTGTGTTCTCAGGCTTTCTCATCAGGCACCTCTCTAGGCAGCCGCTGAAGGACCTCAGTTTAGCATGAAAAGACAGCTAGCATTTTTAGCTGTTGCTTTTAGTCACTGCCACCGGAGAATAAAAACGGCACGCCTGCTTGTGTGAGAAAAGAGAGACATTGCCAGTCTCTTCATTCCTGCAATTTCTACAGAACATAACTTAATATTGTAGTGGCTGGTGAAATATATTCTCAGCAATTCATCAGTCCCCTTGCCTTTCCCTTCATATGAAGCCGGCTGCATATGAATTCTAACCACATCTCTTAACTAATGGCCCTTTTCCATTAGTATCGCTTTGGCCTTACTCACTTCTACTCGACTCGCTTTCTAGCCTTTTCCACTGTACCCAGCACGGTTTAGCAGGCACTATTTTCGTGCCTGATCGAGGGCAGGGTACAACCCTGCTGAAGCGAGCCGAGATGTGACGTCAACAGACTGCAAGCCACTGACTGGTCAGGGCGTAACGTCACAAAAGCGTCCGTCTTCAGTGGAATCTATACGACCGCCATTTGCAATATTTCACGGACTAACTCGGTCACGGAGTAAATACGATATTAGATAGATAGATAGATGTACTTTATTGATCCCAAACTGGGAAATTACAGTGTAACAACAGCATGACAGTTGACAGCCAAACAACAGAAACACACATGACAAAGGGATTACCCATGGAAAGTAAAAAGAAACTAACACGACTATAGAACCTATATACATCATAGCTTAATATATGATGATGACCCGTATAAACACATGAATCATCCCATTACACAAAGAAGGACTATCAGGAGCAGAGTGAAATGTGAGGTACCAGTTAGACTGTAAGGTGCAGTGTGGCAGCATAGCTATGACCAGAATACAACATCATAGTGAGTTATTGTACAGTGAAATTTCATGTGGCAGGAAAGATTTCCTGTACCTGGCCGTTCGACAACGAAGCTGTAGTAGTCTACTGGAGAAAGTGCTTCGCTGCCTATCTAGTGTGTGGTGGAGGGGGTGATCAGAATTGTTCATGATGGATCGCAATTTATTTAGTGTTCTCCTCTCCACCACTGTCTCAAAGGTCTCCGGTCTGAGACCAATTACAGAGCCAGCCCTCTTGGTAATCTTGTCAAGTCTGTTGGTATCTCTGGCCCTGATACTGCTACCCCAACAGACAGCAGCAAAGAAGATGGCGCTGGACATCAGCTGGACAGACAGCAGTCTGGACAGACAGCAGTCTGGTAGAAAAGCTCCAGCATCCTGCTGCACACGTTGAAGGATCTCAGTTTTCTCAGGAAAGAGAGTCTGCTCATCCCCTTCTTGTGTGCAGCATCGGTGTTGGATCTCCAGTCCAACCCGCTGCTGATCCTGACACCCAGATATTTGTAGTCTTCAATTAATACAGACAGCGTTGTAGGTTTTGCGGAAATCTACACCGTGGTCCAACAAAGTGGTGCGGAGTTTTCTCTGCTTAGTGGCAGATCCACAGTGAGAGGAGCAACCCGCACCGATACAGACGCAGCCCAGCATAGAACCAGACTACGGACAAGCTGAAGACGAACGTGAGAGAACCATTGATGGTGAGTGGTTTGTAATAATGTGCATCTATTCGTTTATTTATCCTGTTGGTGGTAAGCTCACTTTTTTTGAGCCATACAGCGCCGTCCTGTGCTGGCTAACGAGTAGCTAGTAGCTAGCTAGTACCAACTGCTGATTCGCGCTTGTTTTGTCCTAAGTATTCGCTTGTGAGAGCAAAACGATGAAATATGTTAATCCTGGTTAAAGTCCTGGTTTGTGTACGTTCTGTACTTTGGTGCTGCGCATTAAAATGTGTGCAATTTAATGCTAGAATGCGTTTCCACATGCCAGGGTTTAGCCTCCCTCAGTGTTTATATTGTGGATGCAAGTAAAGTTGAGCCCAGGAGCCGAAATCTCAACAATATAAAAGTGCTTTTTCAAACCAGTGATTTATAAAGTCATTCATATAATTTTCTAAAGCGTCAGAATAGACCCACACACCTATTCTGTGGATCCTGCGGTGCTTGTCAGGGAAACGAAGCATTTTTGTCACATCCCACCACTGACTTTCACAAGTGTATTTCCCTAACACAGGTACATCTCCAAAAGTTAGAATGTCATGAAAAAATTCAATATTTTTTGACACTCATTTCAGAAAGAGAAATCCATGTATTATATCGATTCATTACACAGTGATATATTTCAAGCGTTTATTTATTTTAATTTGGATGATTATGGCTTACAGCCCCTGAAAACCCCAAATTCAATTTGGCAAAAAATTAGAATATTACATAAATTAACTTTAAAAAATAGTTTTTAAATATAAATGTTGGCCGCTGAGGTGTTGGTTAATATGGGCTGTAGCCATAATTATCAATATTAAAATAAACACTTTCAATATATCACTGTCCCTGTAATGAATCTATATATGGGTTTCACTTTCTGAAATGAGTGACAAAAATATTGAACTTTTTCATGGTATTCTAATTTTTGAGATGTGCTGTATAAGTGTTGAACTTGCTTGAAACTAACCACCATCCATTTCTGTTGTTCATCTAAGCAAGAGGAAAGCAGGCGCCCCACAACGGACCTTGCCACTGTGGAAAGTACTGAAATCCTTTGCTTTTATAGGTAAAGTATCAAAACCAAAGTAGCACAAGGACTGAACTGAGATTTATTTGATTGTGTGAGTATTAATTACAGAATAATTGAAAAAGAATGGAGCATCAACTGTAAAATAAACCGCTTGTTAATGTATTTATTTTTTTGTCAGATCACTTGTGTGATCCTTTGTGAGTTATGTTCGCAACTGTATCTTTTGGGGAATGGAAGCTGTTCAGTCATCAATATAATTTAGTTTATATGTGTAGTTTATAGTCTATCATCAATAAACTCATGCAGTAACAGGACACATTACAAATATCTGAGACCCATTGTTGTGCTTCCTTTTATATTTTAGCAATAAAAGTACAAAACACCACCCACACTTGAAGCCAGGGCAAGAAGAGACACTTTTACATTCAAGACAAACTTTTATTGATAAAAACTCCATATTTTGACTGAGCGACTCCACACTCGGTAATGCACACCCTCAGTTAAAGTACTAGATTCCATTCAAGTGAATGTATTAATTCATTCTGATTGCTGAGGCCACAGTAAAAACAGATGATTTTAAATGTAACCCAGCCCTTGTAAAATCGACTTTACATCAGTGCAGCTACATGAAAATTGTGGTAAAATACAACAACGAAGTACTTTATATTCACATTGGAATGTAATTGCTCCTGTTTTGTTTTTCTTTTGAATTCTTGGATGGAATATGGTGGGCAATATAAGCTGCAGCTTCAGCCATCACCCATTTCAGATAACCTATGTTAAACTGTATAGTCAGAGGAGTTACTGTTTAATTTGACCTTGTTATATTTTTTCCCCTTTGTTATATTATTCTATTTTCTTTTAATCTATCCGAAATAAAGATTCATTCATTCACATTCCACCACTGGCTTTTAGCAACAAGTGTATTTCCCAAATATGTTTTAAACTTCCTTTATTTAACCACCACCCATTTCTGTCTTTTGTCTAGGCAAGAGGTAAACGATCCACCCCAAACTGGACCTTGCGTCACTATTTACAGAGATGCAGGCCTAAGATCTGCTGATCTGGGACCAGTGTGAGCTGCACATCCCAGCTGCTGAGTGACCCAGTCTTACAGTTTGAATTTTGCACATTCTGAATAATCTGGAATTTGCTGCTGATTGTAATAAACAATTTAGTGACTTATGTGTTTGCATCATGATTTCTATTTTTGTCTGTTAATACAATGGTGGGAAAAGAGTCAACAGTACAAACCATTTATCAGTGATGTTGAAAATAATGGCTCATTTTTAAGAAAAGTAACCAAAACAATTATTTTATTAACTGAAGACTGTATTGTTGGATGTGCCACCGCAGAAGACCCTGCACACTTTAGTGACAGTACCAGTATATGGAGGAATTCTGGGTCATATTAGCATCTACTCTTCATCATAATGGGTTTGGGCGGGGGTGTCCAATCATGTGCCATGGAGGACCAAGACCCTGCAGGCTTTACCTCCAACCAGTGTCTTCAACAGCAGATTCCACTGAACTTCTTCCACTGACTGCAGATCAGTGAGAACACCTGCTGAAGAGACTGGGTAGAAGAGAGAACCTGCAGGGTCTTGGCCCTCCATGACACATGATTGGACACCTGTGGGTTAGGGTTTAATGGGATTTAACATTTTAACACAAACTGCTTTATGGTTCATAATCCTGTTGGCAGACTTACATCAAACCAAAAGTGATTTCTCAAACTGCTGGATTGTTCTTAGACAGCTTTTCCAATCTGTCAGTATTAAATTTATGTCACATGGTGGTAACCTTCACATATAAAAAAAAGAGACATCTGCAAAAACTTCAGAGGTTTATTGTCAGTGCAATTCCCAGTGCAATACTACATGGATGCATGTATAGTACATTGTTGATGCAGAGAATATACAGTATATTTCTAAAGTACATGTATCTCGTAAATCAAGCATTTTCCATGTAACCTTGGGACTGCATTATTTTAATTGCTTTTAATCCTAGATCAAGTTTGTTTTAGCCTAAAATGCATCACAACTGTCAAATATATCTTATTATACCTAACTCAGTACTGTTTACTTTTTGAATATATATTTTGTGGCTAATATAGTTATTAACCTGGTGATCAAGTTGTGTCAGCTGATCATTTTTTGCTATGACACCACCTCAGACTCAGTGATGCTGCAGCAGGTACATCCATGATGTCTCAACAGTCTCTCCATGATTTTCACGCAGATCAGAGCAATTTGTTGCACAGGAAATAAACGTTTCTACAGACATTCTTAAGCTCTACAACCACTGATCGTTTGTGAAGCTGTGTTGACATCAGTGACAGGCTGTGCTGAACGCCAGACCGACCGTTTGAAGCAGTAATTTTCCCACAACAGAGCCATCTGAAACACACACAGCGTACATATTTTAGTACCTAACAGCGATAACTTGCAGACATTACAGTGTAGTACGATGTACTTATAGCAAACTAGCATTAGCAACCATTAGCTTACCGTCATATATGACCTAGTTTGTATCCTCACGTCTTCGGCTCTCCCAGAAGCTGCAGTAGTATTCCAGAGTGTTTCGTCTCACTGCCTGTACCCTTGTCTGGCGGTCCTTTTTGGCATTTACGGTGAAAAAAGCCACAGACCGAGGAGTCGCCTTGTACAGCCGCCATGTTATGTTTGGCTTGGGTCGCGTGTTTTACGTCACGGGAGTGTGGCGCCGCCTTGCTGTAAAAAAAATCCCGCCCACCCCAGCTTAACCCCACTTTACCCGGCTGCTATGGAGACACAACCGAGGCCGAACCGTGTAGTAGCGAATCGAAACGAGGCAAGGCGAGCTGAGCTAGTGGAAAAGCGGCTTATGTGACTCTTCCATTATTGCTCCCGTTAACAGCGGGTTAAAACCATGATAAACTCCTACAGTGCTTACATACCACTAATGATTTCTTTCCACGTTTGAAGTACTTTAACAAACTCATGTTTCTGTCGGACAGTCACACTTAGCAAGACACTGTTTGCCGACTGACTGGAAAACTCGCGTGGGTGGGGCGCTTCTAAACTCTGCGCGGATGACGGCCATATGTGTTGTTCGTGTGCGCACTTGCGCAGTCATCGCTTCATATATTTTTCTTAAAGGGTACCTGTGGTGGTCGTGGAAAAAAAAAGATATTATATTGAGCCCCTGTCTCACGTTCTAGTTCAAGTTTAAGTTGAAATTCATGTTCAAAGCAATTTGATATAAATCCATTGCTGATGTGCTGGTTCAGCGATGTCAGCAAAACATGCGAGCAGCCATACTAGCGGCTACATGGCCTGCCAGGACGCTTCCTGTGACATAATATCGTTGGCACTGTGATCTGGATCAATATTGGCTGAGCCTGGAGTGCCCGGATGAGCAGTGGCTTTCGGGATATTCAAATTCAAATTCAAACGTTTATTTCAAACTCAGGGTTCATATTAAATGCAGAACTAAAACGAGTAGAAAATAAATAAATAAATGCTTAAATTCAGCGGGTCGTATCGTCTGATCTGAGCTTGTAACAGCCGCCAGACGGGCTGGGCTCCTCCCTCGCCGCTAAAACTATATACAGAGCAGCAGACACTCGGCGCGTTGCGTTGTGTGTGAGGACCAAAATTCAAACGTTTATTTCAAACTCAGGGTTCATATTAAATGCAGAACTAAAACGAGTAGAAAATAAATAAATAAATGCTTAAATTCAGCGGGTCATATCGTCTGATCTGAGCTCGTAACAGCTGCCAGACGGCAGATGATTCGGCTCCTCCCTCGCCGCTATACAGAGGAGCAGACAGCAGGCAGCAGGCTCTTGTTACAACAAAAACATACAATGCGATATGGATATCGCAACATGGCGGAATGTAAAGCCTATGGATGTCTCAATGATAAGCGAAAAAACAAAGATAATTATTTTATATTATTTTATACCGCCACAAACACTTCTTTTGTGTACCCAAACCCAGCTCACCTTGTCAGAAGATCATAGCGGAAAAGTGATTGCGCAATCTCGGAACAGGGCACAGACGTCTCCTTTCAGACGAAATTGCGTTGTGTGTGAGGACCATTTCATCACTTTAACCCTCAGAAGACCTTTCTGGCTCAAACCTGTAGCCATGTTGGACGAATTCTTCCTCAAGAGTCCGACAATTCAGCCATAATAGAATAAAAACACTCACATAAGCACCCTAGACACTCATACAGGCGGAGTATTGGCAACGATATGATGTCACATCCGCATGTGTCATGGCTGTGCCCGGAGTTTTCATTGGCTGGCCATGCCTGCGGTCGTATTTGCATATTTCTCTGGTGGTATATGGCTGGCAATAATTATTTAACCAAATAACGAATACTTTGCCTAATGTTTTCAAGTTGAATGCGTTTAGACGACCACCACAGGTAAGCTTTAATAAATTCATATCTCCTTGGCAAGGCGGTAAAACTTCTGGCGTGGCAGGCCGCCACCGAGAAATGTTACCAGAGGTAACCCTGCATTAAGAACCAACTTGCTCCTCCGACCCCTTTTAATTTATTGTTTATTTTGTGTGTATGTACCATCTTCATAAACTTTTGCAGCTTTAATAAAAAAAAATTCAGACAAAACTAAGAAACTCGGCAGTAATTTACCCCCCCCCCCCCCCCAGTTAGCACAACTTAGCATCGTCATTTATCCATCCATCCATCTTCTACCACTTTTCCGGAGGTCTGGGTCGCAGAGGCAGCAGTTCAAGCAGAGAAGCCCAGACTGCCCAGCGACCTGTTCCAGCTCTTCAGAGAGGATACCAAGGCGTTCCCAGACCCGCTGGGAGACACAGTCTCTCCAGTAAGTCCTGGGTCTGCCCTGGGGTCTCCTCCCAGTGGGACGTGCTCGAAACACCTCAAGTGGGAGGGGTCCAGGAGGCATCCTGATCAGATGCCCATACCGCCTCAACTGGCTCCTTTCAATGTGGAGGAGCAGTGGTTCTACTCTGAGCCTCTCCCGGATGACTGAGCTCCTCACCCCATCTCTGAAGGTGAGTCCAGCAATCCTACGGAGAAAGCTCATTTCAGCCGCTTGTATCCACAATCTCATTCTTTCAGTCATTACCCAAAGCTCATGACCATAGGTGAGGGTAGGAACGTAGATTGACTGGTAAATCGACAGCTTTGCCTTAGAGATTAGCTCCCTCTTCACCACAACAGACTGGTACAACACGTCAAATAGGTTCATTTTGTCTTCTTTTAATTATTTATCTTTTGTTCATATAAAAGACAAAAAATAAAATAGAAAGATGTCTTTACCTTCTTTACATGTTTTCAACTGCACTGCAGCCTTCGTCAGAAGAGTCAGCTGACTGCTGCCAGGTGACATTTATCAGCTGATTTTCGTAGGCGGGGCCAGCTCAGCAGATCTGTCGAGATCTGCAGATCTGTATATGTCTTATATCCTGTTTATTTTGATTATTGATTGTCACTTCCTTGTGGTAACGTATCGTCACTTCCTGTTTTGCTGTCTGTCTGTGTGGTTTGCTCTCCTCACTCTCCTGAGCTTTTGGGTTAGCCACTAGCGATGGCTACTAGCTCTCCTTCCTCTCCTCCTCTGGTGTGCTCTCTCTGTCAGATGTTTAGCTACATCTCTGCCTCTTTTAGTGATAACGGTAAATGTAATAAATGTTGTCTTTTTGAGGCGCTCGAGGCGAGGTTGTCTGATTTGGAATCCCGGTTCCGCTGCATTGAAACACTGTCTGCGCCAGTTACTCTTGACGGACGCCCCTTAGCTGCAGCGGAGCTAGCTAGCATAGCTAACCCTGTTAGCGGTCCTCCGGCTCTCCTTAGCAGCGAGGAGACTGGGTGGGTGACGGTGAGAAGGAAGCCTAGTCGCAAAGCCCCGGTACACCACCAACCTGTTCACGTTTCTAATCGTTTTTCCCCGCTCAGCGACACACCCGCTGAGGAAAAAACTCTGATCATTGGCGACTCTGTAGTCAGAAATGTGAACCTAGAGACTCCAGCGGCCATAGTCAAATGCATTCCTGGGGCCAGAGCAGGCGACATCGAGTCAAATTTGAAAATGCTGGCTAAAAGTAACTGTAAATACTCCACAATTGTTATTCACGCTGGCATTAATGACATCCGTCTCCGGCAGTCGGAAGTCACGAAACTTAATGTAGAATCGGTGTGTGACTTTGCAAAAACGATGTCTGCCACTGTAGTATTCTCTGGGCCCCTCCCCAATCTGACCAGTGATGACATGTTTAGCCACTCGTCATCCTTGAACCGCTGGCTGTCTGTGTGGTGTCCTGCAAATGACGTGGGCTACATTGACAATTGGAGCTCTTTTTTGGGAAAACCTGGTCTTATGAGACGAGGCAGCATTCATCCCACTTTGGATGGTGCTTCTCATTTATCTAACAATCTGGCATCTTTTTTATCCAAATTTCCAAAACCTTGACTACTCAAGAGTTGGGACCAGGAAGCAGAGTCGCAGTCTTACACGCCTCTCTGCAGCTCCTCTTCATCCGCCACCCCTCAACTTAGCCCCTGTCTTCCCCATCAGAGAATCATTGTCTGCTCCCTCCAAAGTAAATAATAATATAATATATAAGCATCCCAAAGTGATTAAGCAAAATATTGGTAAAACTCAAATTAAACATAAAGCCTCTAAATTGAATGATTTGGCCTCTGTTCCTCCTCATAATTTAAAAATTAAATGTGGTTTATTAAATATTAGGTCTCTAACTCCCAAGTCTCTGTTAGTCCATGATCTGTTAATTGATCATCAGATTGATTTAATTTCCCTTACAGAGACTTGGTTAGGGCAAGAGAATTATGTTGGTTTAAATGAATCAACTCCCTCTGGTTATTTAAACTGTCAAAATCCCAGAAGTTCTGGTCATGGAGGAGTAGTAGCAACAATTTACCATTCCAAATTACTAGTTAATGTAAAGCAAAAAACACGTTATAATTCCTTTGAGGGCCTGGTCCTCAGTATTGGGCACTTTAGCAATTTTAGGTTAAACCCAATTTTATTTGCCATAGTTTATCGTCCGCCCATCAACTACTCAGAATTTTTTATCCGAATTTGGCTGATTTCTTAGCTGATTTAGTGCTGAAATCTGATAATTATAGTAGGGGACTTTAATATACATGTGGATGTAGATAGTGAGACTGCCTTATATGGCATTTAATTCAATATTAGACTCGATTGGGTTTATCTCAGAAAGTAGGAAATTCTACTCATTACCTCCACCATACATTGGACCTTGTTCTGATATATGGCATAGAAATAGAAAATCTGGTAGTGTCTCCTCATAACCCTGTACTGTCAGACCATTGTCTGTTAACCTTTGATTTGACTATTTCTGACTATTTGGCTCCTAAAGAAAAATATTATTACAGTAGATGCCTCTCAGATGATGCTGTTACCAAATTTATGCAGATTGTTTCCTCTATGCCATGTGTCAACACAACGGAAATAAGCTATAGACAGCTTGCTCCTTCTGTAATTGATAACATGGTGGATAGTGTTACAGCTTCTCTGCATCAGACTCTAGACTTGGTGGCCCCCTTAAAAAAGAAAAAAGTCTAATCAGAGATTTCTAACTCCTTGGTTCAACACAGAAACTCGTAGCTTAAAACAGACGACTCGTCAATTAGAAAGAAAATGGCGCTCCACTAATTTAGATGAAATCTATTTAGCTTGGAGAAATCATCTTTTAATTTATAAAAAATCTCTTAGAAAAGCTAGAACGAGTTATTATTCTGCATTAATAGAAGAGAACAAGAATAATCCCAGGTTTCTTTTCAGCACTGTAGCCAGGTTGACAAAGAGTCAGGACTCTGTCAATCCTAGCATTCCCTTAGAGCTTACTAGTCAGGACTTCATGAACTTTTTCAATAATAAAATTTCATCCATCAGAGATAAAATCAATCAGATTCTTCCCACAGTTAACTTTAATACTGTAACTACTACAACTCCTTCAATTGATGTCTGTCTTGATGAGTTTACTCCAATCGACCTTTGTGAGTTAGACAAAATAGTTTCCTCATCCAAACCTTCAACTTGTCTTTTAGACCCTATTCCTACCAGGTTATTTAAAGAAGTCTTCCCACTTATTGGTAGCTTTATTCTTCATATAATCAATTCTTCATTAACTTTAGGCCATGTACCGCAGGCTTTTAAAACGGCTATAATTAAACCCTTACTCAAAAAGCCAACGCTAGATCCAGGAGCTTTAGCTAACTATAGACCAATCTCTAATTTCCCTTTCATTTCAAAAATCTTAGAAAGAGTTGTTGCTACGCAATTATTTGACCACCTGCAGGGAAATGGTTTACTTGAAGAGTTTCAATCTGGGTTTAGAATCCATCATAGTACTGAAACAGCCTTAGCGAAGGTCACTAACGACCTCCTCATCACATCTGATAATGGACTGGTTTCTGTACTTGTCCTTTTAGACCTTAGTGCAGCTTTTGACACTATCGATCATAATATTCTACTTGATAGATTAGAACACGATGTTGGACTTAATGGAACTTCGTTGCAGTGGTTTAGATCTTATTTATCTGATAGGTTCCAGTTTGTTCATGTAAATAATGAGTTTTCTTTCAACTCAAAGCTTAGTCATGGAGTTCCACAGGGATCTGTGCTAGGCCCTACTCTTTTTAGTTTATATATGCTTCCGTTAGGCAACATTATTAGAAAGCACTGTATACATTTTCATTGTTATGCAGATGACACACAATTATACCTGTCAATGAAGCCAGATGATAGTAATCAATTAGCCAAGTTAGAAGCCTGTCTTAAGGAAATCAAAGCTTGGATGACTTGTAATTTCCTGCTATTAAATTCAGATAAGACTGAAGTCATTCTTGTTGGTCCTAAAAAACTTAGAAATACCTTTCCAAATCAAACTTTCAGTTTGGATGCGGTTACTCTTTCTCTTAATAGCTCTGTGAGGAACCTTGGAATTATTTTTGATCAAGATCTGTCCTTCAATTCACATATTAAATTTGTTTCTAAGACTGTCTTTTATCATTTGCGTAATATTGCCAAGATTAGGAGCATCTTGTCTCTGAGTGATGCTGAGAAACTGATCCACGCTTTTGTTAGCTCGAGATTAGATTATTGTAATTCTTTATTATCAGGCTGACCTAAAACATCTTTAAAAAGTCTTCAGCTGATCCAAAATGCTGCAGCAAGAGTTTTAACAGGCACTAGGAAAAGAGATCATATCTCTCCGGATCTGGCCTCCCTTCATTGGCTTCCCGTAGAGTTTAGAATTAAGTTTAAAATCCTTCTTCTTACTTACAAAGCTCTAAACAATCAGGCTCCTTTTTATTTAAAAGATCTGATACTACCGCATTATCCTAACAGAGCACTACGCTCCCAAAATGCAGGATTACTTGTAATACCTAGAATCTCCAAAAGTACAATGGGAGGCAGAGCCTTCAGTTATCAAGCTCCTCTCCTGTGGAACCAGCTGCCAATCTGGATTCGGGAGTCAGACTCGATCTCTGTTTTTAAGAATAGGGCTAAAACCTACCTTTTTGATATAGCCTACAATTAGGGAGGGATCATGTGTTTCTGAACCCTCCCTTAGTTATGCTGCTAGTAGGTTTAGTCAGCCGGGGGACCTCCAGTAATGCACTGGGCCTCACTCCTTTCCTCACTCTCTATGAAATATTTTCTTTGCTGGTCATTAACATTTGTTTGTTCTCTCCCATAGATTGAGTCCCCATCGTGCTGTTTGCTCTCTACATGTCTGTTCTTTTCATCTTCTCTATCCCCTCACCCCCCAGCCAGTCGCAGCAGATGACTGCCCCTCCCTGAGCCTGGTTCTGCTGGAGGTTTCTTCCTGTTAAAAGGGAGTTTTTCCTCTCCACCGTCGCCAAGTGCTTGCTCACAGGAGATCGCCTGATTGCTGGGGTCTTTCTGCAACTGTGGGGGTTCCCCCTACAGTTGATAGCACGATGAGATGACTGTTGTTGTGAAATGGCGCCATATAAATAAAGTTGAATTGAATTGAATTATTTTCTTTGAAAGAAAATAGAACAAAAGCCAAAATCAAAAACAAGGACACCATAACTATACCATACATATGAGGGATCACGGAACCAATTCAAAGGATCATGAAAAAATACAAAATAAACACAGCAGTCAAACCACACAAAAAATTAAGACAGTTGTTAGTACACCCCAAGGACAGAATAGAACAAGACAATAAATGCAATATATGAAATATCATGCAGATCATGCAACAAAACCTACATTGGAGAAACTGGAAGATTATTCACCACAAGAAAAAAAGAACACCAGAAGGAATGTGAGAAGGAAACACAAGGACGACTCACAAGATCACAAAAAGAAAAGGCAGAACAAGAAACATTAAAATCAGCAATATCAGATCACTGCAAAAGAAATAATCACATCATGGACTGGGACAACGCAAAAATTATTGGATCGGAGAGCAACAGACACAAACGCTGGATCAAGGAGGCCATAGAGATCAGGAAGCGGGGAAAAGACACCATGAACCGAGATGAGGGAGCCTTTATGCTTTCCCACACCTGGGACCACATTCTCCAGAGACCATCTGATGGCAGGAGGCGGAGCCGGCTCGGTGGATCCGACAGATCTGCTGAGCTGGCCCCGCCTACAAAAATCAGCTGATAAATGTCACCTGGCAGCAATCAGCTGACTCTTCTGACGAAGGCTGCAGTGCAGTTGAAAACATGTAAAGAAGGTAAAGACATCTTTCTATTTTATTTTTTGTCTTTTATATGAACAAAAGATAAATAATTAAAAGAAGACAAAATGAACCTATTTGACGTGTTGTATCAGTCTGTTGTGGTGAAGAGGGAGCTAAGCTCTAAGGCAAAAGAAAAAAAAAAGACCGGTACAACGTCCGCATCACTGCAGATGCTGCTGCGATCCGTCTGTCAATCTCTCGCTCCATTCTCCCCTCACTCATGAATAAGACCCCAAGATACTTAAACTCCCCCACTTGGGGCAGAGCTTGTCCCCAACCCTGAGAGGACAATCCACCTTTCCTGGCTGAGGACCACGGACTCGGGACTTGGGAGGTACTGATTCTCATCCCAGCCGCTTCACACTCAGCGGCAAACCGTCCCAGTAAGACCTGTAGGTCATTGCTGGATGAAGCCAGCAGGACAACATCATCTGCAAACAACAGAGATGAGATCCCGTGGTCACCAAGCATGACACCCTCCGTTCCCTGGCTGTGCCTAGAAATCCTGTCCATAAAAATTATGAACAGGATCAGTGACAAAGGGCAGCCCTGGCGGAGTCCAACTCTCACTGGGAATGAGTCCGACCGAGTGTTGGCAATACAAACCAAACTCTCACAATGGTCGTACAGAGACTGAATAGCTCGTAACCACAAGCCCGATACCCCATACTCCCGAAGCACCCCCCACAAAAAACCACGAGGGATGCGGTTGAATGCCTTCTCCAAGTCCACAAAACACATGTAAACTGGCTGGGCACACTCCCACAAACCCCGAGGATTCTTGAGAGGGTAAAGAGCTGGTCCCATGTGCCACAGCCAGAAAGAAAACCACACTGCTACTCCTGAATCTGAGGCTCGACCAACGTCCGGACTCTCCTCTCCAGTACCTTGGTATAGACCTTCCCAGGGAGGCTGAGAAGTGTGATCCCTCTAAAGTTGGAGCACAAAAGTTCCCTTTTATGAAGAGAGGAACCACCACCCCGGTTTGCATTGCCAAAGGCACTGCCCCCGACCTCCAGGCAATGTTGGAGAGGTGTCTCAACCATGACAGCCCTACAACATCCAGGGCCTTGAGGTACTCAGGGCGACTCTTGTCCACCCCTGGGGCCCGGTCACCAATGAGGCTTTTAACCACTTTGGCGGCCTCAGCCCCTGTGATAGGCGAGTCATTCCCCTCATCCACAAGCCCTGCTTCCTCTATGGAATGTGTGTCAGTGGGATTGAGGAGATCCTCGAAGTATTCCTTCCACCGCCCAATGATATCCCCAGTTGAAGTCAACAGCGCCCCATCCACACCATACACAGTGTGGACAGGGAGCCGCTTCCCCCTCCTGAGCCGCCGGACAATTTGCCAGAATCTCTTCGAGGCCAACTGAAAGTCTTGTTCCATGGCCTCACCGAACTCCTCCCATACCCGGGTTTTTGCTTCAGCAACCACCCAAGCTGCAATCTGCTTGGCCTGCCGGTACAACTCAGCTGCATCGGAAGTCCCACAAGCCAACCAAGCTTGATAGGACTCCTTCTTCAGCTGAATGGCCCTCCTCACCACTGGTGTCCACCACTTGGTTCGGGGGAACCAAGTGGTGATTGATGTTTTTATATCGTCGTCTGATATATATTGTCATATTGTACAGCCCTAGCTCTTAATGTAACTTGATTTCTAATAATTTTTATTTAGTCAAGTAGCGATAATGAATAAAGTTGAAGTCATCTCAAATGCACATTAAAAAACAGTTTTATAACACTGCAAAATTAAGAGGGGAAAAAAAGTGCATAAAATTAATGACAGACAATTTTGTACAATTGATTTTTTCAGTATGTAATTTAAAATGTAGAAAAAGAGATGGTCCTTTTATTGGTTATTGTATATAAACTATAGAATTTACCGGGAATGTATATCGTGATATACAGTGGTGTGAAGAAGTGTTTGACCCCTTCCTGATTTCTCCTTTATTTGTATGTTTGTCACACTTAAGTGTTTCAGATCAAACAAATTTAAATATTAGACAAAGATAATACAAATAAACACAAAATGCAGTTTTTAATTGAAGGTGTTTATTATTACGGGTAAAAAAAATCCAAATCTACATGGCCCTGTGTGAAAAAGTGATTGCTCCCCCTGTTAAAACATAAATTAACTGTGGTTTATCACATCTTTGGAAAGCTGAGTTCAATATTCTAGCCATTTCTAAAGCTTTGGGACTCCAGCGAACGACAGTAAGAGCCATTATCCACAAATGGCAAAAACATGGAACAGTGAATGAACCTTCCCAGGAGTGGCCGGCTGACCAAAATTACCCCAAGAGTGCAACAACAACTCATCCAAGAGGTCACAAAAGACCCCACAACAACCTCCAAAGAACTGCAGGCCTCACTTGCCTCAGTTAGGGTCAGTGTTTATGACTCCACCATAAAAAAGAGACTGGGCAAAAATGGCCTGCATGGCAGAGTTCCAAGTCAAAAACCACTGCTGAGAAAAAGGAACATGAAGGCTCGTCTCAATTTTGCCAGAAAACATCTTGATGATCCCCAAGACTTTTGGGAAAATACTCTGTGGACTGACGAGACAAAAGTTGAACTTTTTGGAAGGTGTGTGTCCCATTACATCCAGTGTAAAAGTAACACAGTATTTCAGAAAAGGAACATTATACCAACAGTAAAATATGGTGGTGGTAGTGTGATGGTCTGGGGCTGTTTTGCTGCTTCAAGACCTGGAAGACTTGCTGTGGTAAATGGAACCATGAATTCTGCTGTCTTCCAAAAAATCTTGAGGGAGAATGTCCGGCCACCTGTTCATAACCTCAAGCTGAAGCGCACTTGGGTTCTGCAGCAGGACAATGATCCAAAACACATCAGCCAGTCCACCTCTGAATGGCTTAAGAAAAACAAAATGAAGACTTTGGAGTGGCCTAGTCAAAGTCCTGACCTGAATCTGATTGAAATGCTGTGGCATGACCTTAAAAAGGTGGTTCGTGCTCAAAAACCCTCCAATGTGGCTGAATTACAACAATTCTGCAAAGATGAGTGGGCCAAAATTCCTCCACAGCGCTGTAAAAGACTCATTGCCAGTTATCACTACTAAGGGTGGCCCAACCAGTTATTAGGTTTAGGGGGCAATCACTTTTTCACACAGGGCCATCTAGGTTGGGATTTTTTTCCCCTCTAATAATCAACACCTTCACTTAAAAACTACATTTTGTGTTTACAGTGGGGCAAAAAAGTATTTAGTCAGCCACCAATTGTGCAAGTTCTCCCACTTAAAAGATGAGAAAGGTCTCTAATTTTCATCATAGGTATACCTCAACTATGAGAGACAAAATGAGGAAAAAAAATCCAGAAAATCACATTGTCTGATTTTTAAAAAATTTATTTGCAAATTATGGTGGAAAATAAGTATTTGGTCAATAACAAAAGTTCATCTCAATACTTTGTTATATACCCTTTGTTGGCAATGACAGAGATCAAACGTTTTCTGTAAGTCTTCACAAGGTTTTCACACACTGTTGCTGGTATTTTGGCCCATTCCTCCATGCAGATCTCCTCTAGAGCAGTGATGTTTTGGGGCTGTCGCTGGGCAACACTGACTTTCAACTCCCTCCAAAGATTTTCTATGGGGTTGAGATCTGGAGACTGGCTAGGCCACTCCAGGACCTTGAAATGCTTCTTACGAAGCTACTCCTTCGTTGCCCGGGCGGTGTGTTTGGGATCACTGTCATGCTGAAAGACCCAGCCACGTTTCATCTTCAATGCCCTTGCTGATGGAAGGAGGTTTTCACTCAAAATCTCACCATACATGGCCCCATTTATTCTTTCCTTTACACGGATCAGTCGTCCTGGTCCCTTTGCAGAAAAACAGCCCCAAAGCATGATGTTTCCACACCCATGCTTCACAGTAGGTATGGTGTTCTTTGAATGCAACTCAGCATTCTTTCTCCTCCAAACACGACAAGTTGAGTTTTTACCAAAAAGTTCTATTTTGGTTTCATCTGACCATATGACATTCCTCCAATCCTCTTCTGGATCATCCAAATGCTCTCTAGCAAACTTCAGACGGGCCTGAACATGTACTGGCTTAAGCAGGGGGACACGTCTGGCACTGCAGGATTTGAGTCCCTGGCGGCATAGTGTGTTACTGATGGTAGCCATTGTTACTTTGGTCCCAGCTCTCTGCAGGTCATTCACTAGGTCCCCCCGTGTGTTTCTGGGATTTTTGCTCACCGTTCTCGTGATCATTTTGACCCCACGGGGTGAGATCTTGCGTGGAGCCCCAGATCAAGGGAGATTATCAGTGGTCTTGTATGTCTTCCATTTTCTAATACTTGCTCCCACAGTTGATTTTTTTCACACCAAGCTGTTTACCTACTGCAGATTCAGTCTTCCCAGCCTGGTGCCGGTCTACAATTTTGTTTCTGGTGTCCTTTGACAGCTCTTTGGTCTTGGCCATAGTGGAGTTTGGAGTCTGACTGTTTGAGGTTGTGGTGTGGACAGGTGTCTTTTATACTGATAACGAGTTCAAACAGGTGCTATTAATACAGGTAACGAGTGGAGGACAGAGGAGCCTCTTAAAGAAGTTACAGGTCTGTGAGAGCCAGAAATCTTGCTTGTTTGTAGGTGACCAAATACTTATTTTCCACCATAATTTGCAATCTTTTAAGTGGGAGAACTTGCACAATTGGTGGCTCACTAAATACTTTTTTGCCCCACTGTATTTGTGTTATCTTTGTTTAAGATGTAATTTTGTTTGATGATCTGAAAAATTTAAGTGTGACAAACGTACAAAGAAATGAGAAATCAGGAAGGGGGCAAACACTTTTTCACACCACTGAATATCATTATCGCCAAATAAGATTACTTATATCGTGATATGAAATTCTGGTTATATCACACAGCCCTACTGCACAATAACTACCTCAGCTGTTGGCACAGAAAGACTGGCACACCAACAGTAATACATCTGCTGCTGTATGTCTCTACACCTTACAGCAATCATTTGCACAAATGCCACACCTGCTGCTGTCTGTCTGTTATTGCAATATTGATCATGTACAGTCCAATCTGTCACTCTCTGCACCTACACTACTGCATCGAACTTGCATCTACGAGTATTACTGTTCCACCTTTTTCTGTATATAGGATTGCTGGGTTTTATCATTTATCTTTATTTGCACTATGGGATGTCTGGGTTTTATCTTTTACCGTTATTTAATGAAGGCTTATCTTATTTGCACTACGGGTAGCATTACTGTACATACTGTTGTCAGGGATGGCAACAGGAAATTCTGATTTCAGCTGAAATCTAATTTGGTTGATTGACTTATGGGGGGCTGGGGGGGGGCAGCCCCCCTGAAGCTGAGAGGTTTTCAGTAAAACCGAAGTAATTTAGACTGAAAAAAATGATTAAAAAAAATGAAATACTAGACTTAGATAAATCATTAAATTTAATGAAAAGTTAACTTACTTCTTCTTCAATGTTGTCTCACTGTCTTTAGTCCAACATATTTAACAGTTCTATAAGAGTTTATTACACTATTTACACTGGTCACCAAGTCACTTCTAATGTGAAACTTTCTTCCTTTTGGCAGCAAGCTGCGTCAGTCTCTGAACTTTGAACTTCATCTCCTTTTCTGGTTTCTTCAGAAACTGTCCGAGTGTTTCTATTACCTCGTCGAGCTTTGAGCCAATTTTCACCTTTACCGTCACTTTTCTCTCAAGCCAATTCCATCGGAACTTATTTTTGACACTTTTGTCTATTTCTAGCACTGATGACTCCTGATCCTTCGATAAAAATCTCATAATTCCACTGAAAACAATACCGAAAGCTCAGAATTCCAACACGAACCAGGGATGTGATTTGGGGTTGGGGAAATTATCTGAAAATTTAGCAGGGGGTGTGGAGAACATAGTCCCCCAGTGGGGTCCGGGGCAGAGCCCCGGTGGGGGAGCAAGAGTTGGGGCAAAGCCCCCTGAAGCTCCTGGGTTTTTATGATTTTTAAGTACCAGAACTGTGCTTAAATGACATAAAACAAACAGCTGAATGCCACTTATTACTGTATAATATTGACTTATGTTCCAAGAAGATAGCATTCCTAAAATATTCCAACAAGCATTATCCATCACATGCTTTAACACTTGATCAAATCAAAATCAGTTAATTTTATCTATTCCATAACAGAAATAAAATTCATTCATACCATTACTTTTTATAATTTCAGCATTCATTTCAGATCACCAGTTTCAATCTCCATTGAGCCTTGAGCAGTTCATTTTGCACAATCACTGATGTAGCCAAGTCTTAGAAATATTCAAAAGTTATGAGTCAATGTCCACTGTGCACTGTCAATTTCAAACTGTTTGGAATCATAAAAGTAATGTAACTAAATTGTTTTGCTATTTTTTTTCTCCTCAACATCAATGTCAGGGTGCTGCAGGAGTTTGGGGGGATGGTTAACTTTTATTACCGTTTCCTCCCTCACGCAGCCCAGCTCATACAGCCGTTGTACGCCGCCAGTAACAGAGAGTTACTGGCTCTCCACCTGGCCATACGCCACTTCCAGTTCTGGCTGAAAGGGCGCACCTTCACTGCGTTCGTGGACCACAAGCCGCTAACGTACTTAACGTACTTTATCTTCCTGGAAGATAAAAAAAGGCGGAATTTGACAAATTAGCGGAAAAATCACATCCCTGAAAACACGCCGCCATGAATTTTTGACAAAGCATACAACGAGCCATTTGATTGGTCCAATCGTTTGCAACTATCCAATCGCAGGGCTGTTTAAAATACAACAGTAGCTTGAGTACAAAACATCTGGGTTATCGTGGGAGACTTGACCCGGGAAAGCGCCAAGCGCTTATGTAATCGTGTTGATTTTCGCTAAAATCGGTAACAATAAGGTACCTTATGCCCCTAAAATTTTCTCAACGGATTTAGACGATTCACAGAAATGATCAATTTGAAAATAAATCGTCGGAAATCCACGGATCGGCGGAAAATTGCCATCCCTGTGTTGTACATACTGCTGTTGTTGTTTTTCCAGCCTTATTCCTTTTTTTTTTATATTGCGCACACCACTGAAGAGAGAGAAACGGTGTTTCAATTCTCCTGTATGTCCTGTACGTATAGTAGTATTGACAAATAAAACCTTTAAATCTTGAATAATCTCAAGAGGTAGAACATATACATGAAAAAAACAAGAATTTATGGGGAACGATGCTAGAAATTTACTGTAAAAAGCTGTGACTTAACGAAAATAAAATTTAAAAAACAATACACAAAAATTTGCAAAGAGAAGTTGAAAATACACAACAGAAAAAAGTACAAATTTAATGGGAAGGAGTAGAAAATTGGCAATAACAACAATGAATGAAGAGCCACATTTATGAGGAAAAAATTACAAATTTATGATGAAAAACTACAGATCTGACAAAGATTTCGAGAGAAATATTTCATTTAGAAGAAAAAAGTAATAAATGTACAAAAAAAATCTGCAACTAAAACAAGTCTAATATTGGCAAGTGTATGAAGTAGTAGCAAACCAAAAAAAAAATTCAAGAAAAGTTGATAAATCTGAGACAAAAATAATAAATCTGTAAGAAATATCAAACCTTTGTGAAAAACGTTGCAATTTTTTGAGGAAAAAACGTTGCAGAGTTTTTCGTAAAATCTGATTTCTAACACAACAGTGTCACATATAAAAGGAAAATGTATTTTGCAGTTCCATGCAGATTTTTTCTGGGACAAAATTTGCTTAAAATGGCTCTTTTTCACAGCAGAGGTTCCTCTTCTTCTTTTAGATGTGGTTGGCGGTTGGCAACCAGCTTACAGGTGGATTACCGCCACGTACTTCACTCCTGGGTTCGACCAACTAGCCTTTAAAATGTCTGCATGTCCCTGCTTGAGTAAACATAAGCAGGTATAAACAAATTGATCTTCTCTAAACACTTATTAAGCGTTGGCTCAGTTGTAACCATGTTATCTTTGTCATTATGAAGCCTCCTGTCTTACTTCCAGTTTAATTTAAACGCAAACAGGATTTTAAATTAACCTGTACAGTTTCGACCTCAGCATGTTGGCTGTTAATTAGTAGTAGTAGATTAGTTTATTTGACAGGGACAGTGCAATAAACATAGACAATTAATCAAAGACACAACTTCTGTTACTCTATAATTCAGAACTGATTTAAACTCTTAATTAGAGCAGCACTCACTGACTTCACACCAACATTCTGTCCTCTTATAAAACTTTAAATGAACTAAACAAACCTGCAGACTTGTGTGTTTTACTTCAGTTGCAGTTCAGATGTGTTGTAGCCTCCCTGAGCTAACCATGCTAACAGGTTAAAGCTGCTAACTCACTCACTTCACTTTCTCTTTAAAAAGTCAGTCCACGGCGTGCTTACCTTATCCGGACTTTATGATTGCAAAATGAACATGTAATCCGTTAAAATTCCGCTTCTAAACTCTAACTTTATTCCCTGAAATAAAGAGAATAATGTGTGCTCTTCAGTTTGGGAGCTACTAGCTGTTAGCTGTTAGCATCAAGCACACGTTTGAGGTTGCTCTTCGGCTCTTGCTGACGCCGCTTACGTATCCCTCCGCCTCTTCTCGCTGCCGCAGCGATCGGTTGTGTTTTTCCTATGGCACTAGATTTAAACCGGCGGAGGGATACCCGCCAATGAAACACAGTTGCACTGCGATATCTTTAAAAAACGTTCACAAAATGTCACTTTTCTCACAACCGATCATTATAAATGACAATGAAGTGTGTACTCGGTAATAAACACCATGTTTGTTAGAACAAAATAAAGAGCACGTGAAAGTAAACAGCTTCAGCTTAGCATGCTAACAGTGATTAGCAGTAATGTGTGAAACACAATAATAATGAACATTAATCACATCAAAACTGATGTGGATGATCTGAAATGAAACGGTTTAATCACACCGTGTGAACCACCAACTGTTCACACAATGTGATCACTTGATGGCTTCACATTTATTGGTGGTTGAACTTATTTTGCTAGCTTAAATATTTAGCCGATTTTTCTAGTAATAAATAGTTTAAATCAGCTGTCCAAAGCCTTTTTAACCAGATGTAATTCGTACGCAGTTATCTATCCGTGTTTAATTATAAAAACGTCCTAAATACAACTAATAAAATATAAGACAAAGAGCTAACTGAGTGAGGCTAGCTAGCTGATGTTTGCTATGGTGACTAAGTAGCAGCTCCTAAGATCGGTAGTTATGAAAACTACACTTAATTTACTTAAAATATCTTGATTATTTTATATAGCCTATGTTTTGCAGATTTTTTTTTAATATAAACACTGTGTATTGACAAGAGATGGCACTAGGGTTGCCACCCTCAATGCAAATTTGGACGGAGGACATTTTTTTTTTTTTTGCTTTTTTAGATTAGATTGGCGGTTGGCAACCAGCTCACAGAAACATCTTGTGTCTCAAAATCTCCTGACTGCGTTTGTGTCCACAGTCAGGCTGTTACAGCTGAGGCTGAGTTTGACCGCGTGGTTTACCTGCAGAAATGGGCACAGAGAGCCTTGCTGAAAAAAATTATGTAATTTAATAGTTTACAGTAGAAGAGTAATCTGTAATTTGAAAATATAAATACATATTATTACATTCACATACATATTAATTACAGATGAATTTTAGTTTAAATGCTTGAAAGTGCTTGACATTATAAACCATTTCACCAAATTGGGATCAGACTGAATAGTTATGACTGAATGGGCTTAATCGTGTATGTATTCCTATAAATATTGTGATGTTTCAAGGGTTCACACAGTAATGAGAGAGGATATGCAGCAATTTATTACTTCACTGACAAATTACACAGAACAGAGGGGAGGTCATGCACACACACTCATCTCACTCAGTTTAGTTTATTTATTTGGATAAGAATGACCCTGAATATAGTATACAAACAAAAAACATGTAAATATACATATGAAACATCATACAAATCCAGGATGACACATAAAAGTGAAAGCACTTATTTCCAATGTGATCCTTTCAATTAGTGTCTGTCACTCAGGGTGACAGACACATTCTCTCACATGCAGGGAAAACAACACTAGCACAACCAGACATACAATACAATTATAACGGCTTTGTTCACCAGGCCATCAGGACCCTGAACTCTATTCTCCCCTCCCCACCCCCCACACACACACCACCCCTGGACTGTAACACACTCACCCACACAATAACTGCCTCTGCTGTTGGCACAGAAAGACTGGCACACCAACAGTAATACATCTGCTGCTCTTTGCCTCTGCACCTTACTACAACCATTTGCACAAATTCAATTCAATTCAATTCAATTCAACTTTATTTATATAGCGCCATTTCACAACAACAGTCATCTCATAGCACTTTCAACTGAAGGGGGCAACCCCCACAGTTGCAGAAAGACCCCAGCAATCAGGCGATCCCCTGTGAGCAAGCACTTGGCGACGGTGGAGAGGAAAAACTCCCTTTTAACAGGAAGAAACCTCCAGCAGAACCAGGCTCAGGGAGGGGCAGTCATCTGCTGCGACTGGCTGGGGGGTGAGGGGATAGAGAAGAAGAAAAGAACAGACATGTAGAGAGCAAACAGCACGATGGGGACTCAATCTATGGGAGAGAACAAACAGATGTTAATGACCAGCAAAAAAAAATATTTCATAGAGAGTGAGGAAAGGAGTGAGGCCCAGTGCATTACTGGAGGTCCCCCGGCTGACTAAACCTATTAGCAGCATAACTAAGGGAGGGTTCAGAAACACATGATCCCTGCCTAATTGTAGGCAACAGTGGTACCTCTACTTACGAACGTCTCTACATACGGAATTTTCAGGTTACGACACGCCTCAACGGGAAAATATTGCCTCTTGTTACGAACGAAATTTCAGGATACGAAAGGCAAAAAAGTACGCGCTCCTCGCAGCTCCCGTAGTTTACCGAACGTAAACATACCTGTAGCTGCTCTGCCATTGGCTATCGCCTAGCATCTTCCTGGTATCCCATTGGCCACGAAGTGTTCGGGCAGTTTTACGTGTGTGTACAGTACAGAATTAACATTTATTCGCTATGGGCCCCAAGAAAGTGACGGAGATAAGTGGAAAAGGAGAAAAGAAGAAGAGAGTGTTGTTTGTCCATACAAACAAAGTAGGAGATAATCGAAAGGTATGAAAAAGGGGATGCGTTTGGTTGATCTCGCCAAAGAATATGGCCGTAATACATCAACGATCAGCACGGTATTAAAACAAAAGGAAGCCCTTACAAGCCAACAAAAGCAAACGTCCTTGGATCATTTCTTCACAAAACGTCAGGCAAAAACCACTGATGAGACAGAACATGAACCAAAGAAGGCAAAAGGTGACAACGACGATGACGATAGCAGTTAAAAGGTAAATGAACCCATAATTTTTATATTCTTTCTCTTTATTATTCTCTTTTAATTATTTCTTTCTCTCATTTAAACTCTCATTTTATGTTTTATTGTGCAGTAATCTAATTGTAACATGTATTTGTTACATGTTTTGATGCGTTTTTATGATTTATAAAAAATTTATGCCCGAATTTTGGGGGGCTTGGAACGGATTATGGCATTTACATGTAAAACGCGCCTCTACTTACGGAATTTTCACGTTACGAGAATACTTCCGGAACGAATTAATTTCGTAAGTAGAGGTACCACTGTATATCAAAAAGGTAGGTTTTAGCCCTATTCTTAAAAACAGAGATCGAGTCTGACTCCCGAATCCAGATTGGCAGCTGATTCCACATGAGAGGAGCTTGATAACTGAAGGCTCTGCCTCCCATTGTACTTTTGGAGATTCTAGGTATTACAAGTAATCCTGCATTTTGGGAGCGTAGTGCTCTGTTAGGATAATACGGTAGTATCAGATCTTTTAAATAAAAAGGAGCCTGATTGTTTAGAGCTTTGCAAGTAAGAAGAAGGATTTTAAACTTAATTCTAAACTCTATGGGAAGCCAATGAAGGGAGGCCAGAACCGGAGAGATATGATCTCTCTTTCTAGTACCTGTTAAAACTCTTGCTGCAGCATTTTGGATCAGCTGAAGACTTTTTAAAGATGTTTTAGGACAGCCTGATAATAAAGAATTACAATAATCTAATCTCGAGCTAACAAAAGCGTGGATCAGCTTCTCAGCATCACTCTGAGACAAGATGCTCCTAATCTTAGCAATATTACGCAAATGATAGAAGGCAGTCTTAGAAACAAATTTAATATGTGAATTGAAGGACAATCCGGATCAAAAATAACTCCGAAGGTTCCTCACAGAGCTTATTAAGAGAAAGAGTAACTGCATCCTAACTGAAAGTTGATTTGGAAAGGAATTTCTAAGGTTTTTTGACCAACATAGAATGACTTCAGTCTTATCTGAATTAATAGCAGGAAAAAACATGCTTGTCAGGTTAATTGAATCAAAATGGGGATTTCTAAAGTGTCCTTAGGTATGACTGTGAGAGTGAATGGTTGTCTGTCTCTCTGTGTTGGCCCTGCGATGGACTGGTGAGCTGTCCAGGGTGTACCCTGCCTCTCGCCCAAAGATGCTGGGATAGGTTCTGGCCCCTCCGCGACCCGAAAAGGATTAAGCGGAAGAAGATGAATGAATGAATGAATGAATGAATGAATGAATGAATGAAAATTACAAGTAATCCAAGCTTTGATTTCCTTAAGACAGGCTTCTAACTTGGCTAATTGATTACCATCATCTGGCTTCACTGACGGGTATAATTGTGTGTCATCTGCATAACAATGAAAATGTATACAGTGCTTTCTAATAATGTTGCCTAACGGAAGCATATATAAACTAAAAAGAGTAGGGCCTAGCACAGATCCTTATGGAACTCCATGACTAAGCTTTGAGTTGAAAGAAAACTCATTATTTACATGAACAAACTGGAACCTATCAGATAAATAAGATCTAAACCACTGCAACGAAGTTCCATTAAGTCCAACATCGTGTTCTAATCTATCAAGTAGAATATTATGATCGATAGTATCAAAAGCTGCACTAAGGTCTAAAAGGACAAGTACAGAAACTAGTCCATTATCAGATGCAATGAGGAGGTCGTTAGTGACCTTCACTAAGGCTGTTTCAGTACTATGATGGATTCTAAACCCAGATTGAAACTCTTCAAGTAAACCTTTTCCCTGTAGGTGGTCAAATAATTGCGTAGCAACAACTCTTTCTAAGATTTTTGAAATGAAAGGGAGATTAGAGATTGGTCTATAGTTAGCTAAAGCTCCTGGATCTAGCGTTGGCTTTTTGAGTAAGGGTTTAATTACAGCCGTTTTAAAAGCCTGCGGTACATGGCCTAAAGTTAATGAAGAATTGATTATATGAAGAATAAAGCTACCAATAAGTGGGAAGACTTCTTAAATAACCTGGTAGGAATAGGGTCTAAAAGACAAGTTGAAGGTTTGGATGAGGAAACTATTTTGTCTAACTCACAAAGGTCGATTGGAGTAAACTCATCAAGACAGAGATCAATAGAAGGAGTTGTAGTAGTTACAGTATTTAAGTTAACGGTGGGAAGAATCTGATTGATTTTATCTCTGATGGATGAAATTTTATTATTGAAAAAGTTCATAAAGTCCTGACTAGTAAGCTCTAAGGGAATGCTAGGATTGACAGAGTCCTGACTCTTTGTCAACCTGGCTACAGTACTGAAAAGAAACCTGGGATTATTCTTGTTCTCTTCTATTAATGCAGAGTAATAACTCGTTCTAGCTTTTTTAAGAGATTTTTTATAAATTAAAAGATGATGATGATGAAGACAAATGCCATACCTGCTGCTGTCTGTTATTGCAAAATTGATCATGTGCAGTCCAATCTCTCACTGACCCAGGTTACATGGTCACAATAAACCAATTTCTGAGAATAAACTGATGCTGACAAAAATCAGTTTTCTCGTGTTTACATGTGCTGAATAAACTGATTATTGGAGGATAAACCATTTGAGTTAATGACAACAGTTACATGCCCTTTGTCAGATTATTCTTTTTACATGGCCACTTGAATAATCAGATAATTCCAGAAATCCAGTGAAAACCGGTTTATTTGTGTACATGTAAACATGGTCTCTGTCTGCACCTACACTACTGCATTGAACTTGCAACTACAAGTATTACTGCGCTACCTTTTCTGTATAAAAGATTGCTGGATTTTATCGTATATCTTTATGTGCACTATGCGAAGTCTGGGTTTTATCTTTTACCATTATTTGCATTACGGGTAGCATTACTGTATATAGACTGCTGTTGTGTTTCCAGCCTTATTCCTTTTCTTATATTGTGCACAACACTGTGTTATGTATGAAATGAGCGAGCAGTGAACCATCTTATGTCGAGCAACAAACTGACTTTATTATAGGAAAAGCAGAGATACATACAGCAGCTGCAGGCTGCCTGACTTTGTCCCTTATGACACCCAACATTGGCTATGGCAAGCCCCATGGGCCAAACCCACACATGACACACTGAAGAGAGAGAAACAGCATTTCAATTCTCCTGTATGTCCTCTATGTATAGTAGTAGATTACTCAGATAGAATAATTATAGTAGGGGACTTTAATATACATGTAGATGTAGATAGTGATTGCCTTAATTTGGCATTTAATTCAATATTAGACTCGATGGGGTTTTCTCAGAAAGTATGAAATTCTACCCATTATCTCCACCATGCTTTGGACCTTGTTCTGACATATGGCATAGAAATAGAAAATCTGGTAGTGTCTCCTCATAACTCTGTACTGTCAGACTATTGTCTGTCAACCTTTGATTTTACTATTTCTGACTATCTGGCTCCTAAGAAAAAATATTACTACAGTAGATGCCTCTCAGATGATGTTGTTACCAAATTTATACAGATTGTTTCCTCTATGCCATGTGTCAACACAACGGAAATAAGCTATAGACAGCTTGCTCCTTCTGTAATTGATAGCGTGGTAGATAGTGTTACAGCTTCTCTGCATCAGACTCTAGACATGGTAGCCCCTTTAAAAAAGAAAAAGCCTAATCAGAGATTTCTAACTCCTTGATTCAACACAGAAACTCATAGCTTTAAACAGAAGACTCGTCAATTAGAAAGGAAATGGCGCTTCACTAATTTAGATGAAATCTATTTAGCTTGGAGAAATCATCTTTTAATTTATAAAAAAAATCTCTGAGAAAATCTAGAACAAGTTATTATTCTGCATTAATAGAAGAGAACAAGAATAATCCCAGGTTTCTTTTCAGCACTGTAGCCAGGCTGACAAAGAGTCAGGACTCTCTCAATCCTAGCATTCCCTTAGAGCTTACTAGTCAGGACTTTATGAACTTTTTCAATAATAAAATTTCATCTATCAGAGATAAAATCAGTCAGATTCTTTCCACCGTTAACTTAAATACAGTAACTACTACAACTCCTTCAATTGACATCTGTTTGGATCAGTTTACTCCAATCGACCTTTGAGAGTTAGGCAAAATAGTTTCCTCATCAAAGCCTTCAACTTGTCTTTTAGGCCCTATTCCTACCAGGTTATTTAAAGAAGTCTTCCCATTTATTGGTAGCTTTATTCTTCAAATAATCAATTCTTCATTAACTTTAGGCCATGTACCGCAGGCTTTTAAAATTGCTGTAATTAAACCCTTACTCAAAAAGCCAACACTGGATCCAGGAGTTTTAGCTAACTATAGGCCAATCTCTAATCTCCCTTTCATTTCAAAAATCTTAGAAAGAGTTGTTGCTATGCAATTATTTGACCACTTGCAGGGAAATGGTCTATTTGAAGAGTTTCAGTCTGGGTTTAGAATCCATCATAGTACTGAAACAGCCTTAGTGAAGGTCACTAATGACCTCCTGATCGCATCTGATAATGGACTTGTTTCTGTACTTGTCCTTTTAGATCTTAGTGCAGCTTTTGATACTATCGATCATAGTATTCTACTTGATAGATTAGAACACGATGTTGGACTTAATGGAACTTTGTTGCAGTGGTTTAGATCTTATTTATCTGATAGGTTCCAGTTTGTTCATGTCAGTAATGAGTTTTTCTTTAACTCAAAGCTCAGTTATGGAGTTCCACAGGGATCTGTGCTAAGCCCTACTCTATTTAGTTTGTCTGCTTCCGTTAGGCAACATTATTAGAAAGCACTGTATACATTTTCATTGTTATGCAGATGACACACAATTATACCCATCAGTGAAGCCAGATGATGGTAATCAATTAGCCAAGTTAGAAGCCTGTCTTAAGGAAATCAAAGCTTGGATTACTTGTAATTTTCATTCATTCATTCATTCATTCATTCATCTTCTTCCGCTTAATCCTTTTCGGGTCGCGGAGGGGCCGGAACCTATCCCAGCATCTTTGGGCGAGAGGCAGGGTACACCCTGGACAGCTCACCAGTCCATCGCAGGGCCAACACAGAGAGACAGACAACCATTCACTCTCACAGTCATACCTAAGGACAATTTAGAATCCCCAGTTTTGATTCCAATTAACCTGACAAGCATGTTTTTCCTGCTATTAAATTCAGATAAGACTGAAGTCATTCTTGTTGGTCCAAAAAAACCTTAGAAATACCTTTCCAGATCAAACTTTTAGTTTGGATGCAGTTACTCTTTCTCTTAATAGCTCTGTGAGGAACCTTGGAGTTATTTTTGATCAAGATCTGTTTTTCAATTCACATATTAAATTTGTTTCTAAGACTGCCTTTTATCATTTGCGTAATATTGCCAAGATGAGGAGCATCGTGTCTCTGAGTGATGCTGAGAAACTGATCCACGCTTTTGTTAGCTCTAGATTAGATTATTGTAACTCTTTATTATCAGGTTGTCCTAAAACATCTCTTAAAAAGTCATCAGTTGACTTCCGGTCTGGACGCCATGGCGATAGCAGCTTAACGCTGAAACTCCCAGACCCAATCCAAGAAAATATCTTGAAAATCAAACTTAACGGATTTTTGGAGGAGTGAAAATCAAAAGACAAAATCATCATGTCTAAAGGAAAACAGAGGAAACTGAAATTTTCCAGGCCAGGACACGTATCGGCCGGAGAATCTGATCCGGATAATTTCCGTTCAGAAGACGAGGAGCTGAATGTAGCTAACAAGAAGGTTAGCTTGAAAACGCTATTTGAAGAACTACGACGATTTCGCGGAGAGGTTTGGGCCGAATTTCGTGAATTCAGAGACAAATTAAAAAGGACAAACAGCAGAGTGGACCAGGCCGAGAACCGAATCTTGGAAGCAGAGGAACGAATAAAAGTGCTCGAAGATTCGGTGCTGGACCTACGCAAAAGACAAGCATCAATAGAGGCTAAGCTAACCGACCAAGAAGGAAGACAGAGAAGAGACAACATAAGAATTCATGGTCTGATAGAAGGAGCCGAAAACGGTTTTAACTCAATGGCAGAATGCGTGGAATCTTTACTAAGAGAGAAATTGGATATTCCACAAACCACCGACTTGAAGATAGAAAAGGCACATCGTTCATTAGCCGCTAAGCCAGCGGCGGAAGCGCCCCCACGTTCGGTGTTGGTAAGATTTTCCAATTTCAAAATAAAACAAGAAGTTGTAAGACTGGCTTGGCAGAAAAAAGGATTTATGCACCAAGACAGAAAAGTCTTCGTGGAACACGATTACGCCCCGGAGGTCCTTAAAAAGCGCGGGGAATATAATGACGCCAAAAAGGTGCTACGTGAGAAGAAACTGCGCTTTCAGACGCCATTTCCTGCGAAGTTAAGGGTCTTCTACGGTGAAGAAACATGTCTCTATCATTCGGCGGAAGAAGCAACAGCTGACATGGCGAGAAGAGGGCTCCCGGTAACGGTGTTTAAACCCGCAGCTGACCCGAGCGAAAGGATCAAAGCTCAAACGTGGACCACACAGAAACCTTCAAAATCCACAGGCCAGCAGCAGGAAACCCAGCGCCAGAGCGTCACGGATAAACTGGCCATTTTCAGGTTGGAATAGCGACCTTTTTTTTTTTTTTTTTTTTTTTTTCGTCAATCTGCACATCCAACCCCCCTCATACAAGATAACAAACATTAAAGGAGATGCATATTCAGCATGTGGTAAAGCATTTCATGGAACAGTCATAATATTAGAAACAAATAAGTTTAAAAAAAAAAAAAAATTCTTGTTAAAATAGAAATGTGACAATGATCCACATGTTCTCCCCACACTAACAAATACCATCCTAGCGTGAATGTTTACTGTGATGGGGGTGGGAGGGTGCACACAATTTCACAGGGTATAGGCATAAAGCGAAAAAAAAAAAATCATTACAAGTTCGGATTGGGTTCTGAAACTCACGTTAAAAGCATGGGACAACTTACAGGGGTAAGAGAGGGCCCTCAACACGTAACAGAGTTTGAGGAATTTCCCTCAGAGCCTACACTCCATCAAGGCTCTTCCAGGGTCTCTAAAAAGACCTCAGCTCAGGAAGTTCTTTTGACAGTTTTTTGTTTTAAAGTTTTATACACTATGTTCTTAATGTTTTTCTTGTTCTTAATGTTCTTTCAGTTTCTGAGTAGCACAAAAGAGGGCCACCACACTGTTATACTAAATAAAACAACACAATGGAGAAACAGGATGTAACCAAAATAATTTCATATAATGTAAAAAGAATCCTGAATCCAGTTAAAAGATCCAAGATTCTAGGCAAAATGAAAAAAGACAAAGCAGGAATAATATTTTTACAAGAAACCCACCTAACAGACGTGGAGCACACTAAACTCAATAGACAAGGGTTTAAAATGATCTCTTCATCTTCATATAAGTCAGGGAGGAGGAGGGGAGTAGCGACATTGATATCAACCAAAATTACATTTGAAAAAAAATCAGAACACAAAGATAAAGAAGGGAGATACAGTTTGGTAATTGAGCGGCTAGAGGGAGAAGATATCACCCTGCTGAATGTATATGCACCCCCAGGGGCTAACTGGAAATGTTATAAAAATGTATTTGACCTAATGATAACTAAAGCTCAAGGTTTAGTGATATGTGGTGGGGACTTCAATCTAAGACTGAATCCATACTGGGATGCTTCTGGTAATTCTCCACATCAAAATAATACCCAAAGCAGGAAGACTCAGATGCTACTAAAAGAAATGGGAATCTGTGATGTGTGGAGGGAACTCAACCCCAGTGTAAAAGATTATACATTTTACTCAACGCCACATTCATCTTACTCAAGGATTGACTATTTTTTTATGTTTAATAGAGACATTGGAAGAGTAGAAACATGTAAAATAGGACTGATGGATCTCTCTGACTGCAGTCCGATCTATATGGACTTAAATATCCAAAAATACACAAATAATACATTTTCTTGGAGGTTGAATTCAAATGTCCTGAAAGGACCACTGAAAGATGAGTTGGAATCAGACATTCTCAGATATTTGGAAGAAAACGATAATGGAGAGGTATCCCCTTTAATACTGTGGGATGCATGCAAAGCTGTAATAAGGGGGAAGATTATTGCAAAACTGGCAACCCAAAAGAAACTGAGACAAGAAAAACTAACCTCATTAGAGTCAGAACTTAAGAACCTAGAAAAACAACACAAAGGCAACACTCATTCTATTGACTCGCTCAAGATTAAGGAAATTAAAAACCAAATAAATGAGAGCTACACAATAGAAATCCAGAAGAAACTTACATTTTTGAAACAAAAATACTATGAAGCAGGCAGTAAATTGGCAAAATTGCTAGCCTATAAATTGAGGAAACAACAAACAGAGAGAGCAATCTACAAAATCAGAGACCCAGTATCAAAGGAAATAAAATTCAGAATTCAGAATATTCTTAAAAGCTTCGAGAATTACTACAAGAACTTATACTCCCACAAAAAACATAAAAACGCATCCGAGGCACTCCTAAACACATTAAACCTTCCCCAACTTACGGAGTCCATCCATCCATCCATCCATCTTCTACCGCTTTTCCGGAGGTCCGGGTCGCGGAGGCAGCAGTTCAAGCAGAGAAGCCCAGACTTCCCTCTCCCCAGCCACCTGCTCCAGCTCTTCAGAGGGGATACCAAGACGTTCCCAGACCAGCTGGGAGACATAGTCTCTCCACCGAGTCCTGGGTCTGCCCTGGGGTCTCCTCCCAGTGGGACGTGCCTGAAACACCTCAAATGGGAGGCGTCCAGGAGGCATCCTAATCAGATGCCCCATACCACCTCAACTGACTCCTTTCAATGTGGAGGAGCAGTGGTTCTACTCTGAGCCTCTCCTGGATGACTGAGCTCCTCACCCTATCTCTGAGGGTGAGTCCAGCAATCTTACGGAGAAAGCTCATTTCAGCCGCTTGTATCCGCGATCTCGTTCTTTCGGTCATTACCCAAAGCTCGTGACCATAGGTGAGAGTAGGAACGTCGATTGACTGGTAAATCGACAGCTTTGCCTTAGAACTAAGCTCCCTCTTCACCACAACAGACCGGTACAGCATCCGCATCACTGCAGATGCTGCTCCAATCCGTCTGTCGATCTCTCGCTCCATTTTCCCCTCACTCGTGAACAAGACCCCAAGATACTTAAACTCCTCCACTTGGGGCAGGAGCCTGTCCCCAACCCGGAGAGGACAATCCACCTTTTTCCGGCTGAGGACCATGGACTTGGACTTGGAGGTGCTGATTCTCATCCCAGCCGCTTCACACTCAGCGGCAAACCGTCCCAGCAAGAGCTGTAGGTCATTGCTGGATGAAGCCAACAGGACAACATCATCTGCAAACAACAGAGATGAGATCCTGTGGTCACTAAGCATGACACCCTCCATTCCCTGGCTGCGCCTAGAAATCCTGTCCATAAAAATTATGAACAGGATCGGTGACAAAGGGCAGCCCTGGCGGAGTCCAACTCTCATTGGGAATGACTCCGACCGAATGTTGGCAATACGAACCAAACTCTCACAACGGTCGTACAGAGACCGAATAGCTCGTAACAACAAGCCCGATACCCCATACTCCCGAAGCACCCCCCCACAAAAATCCACGAGGGACGCGGTCAAATGCCTTCTCCAAGTCCACAAAACACATGTAAACTGGTTGGGCAAACTCCCACGAACCCTCAAGAATTCTCGAGAGGGTAAAGAGCTGGTCCGATGTGCCACGGCCAGGACGAAAACCACATTGCTCCTCTTGAATCCGAGGTTCGACCAACGGCCGGACTCTCCTCTCCAGTACCTTGGCATAGACCTTCCCAGGGAGGCTGAGGAGTGTGATCCCTCTAAAGTTGGAGCACACCCTCCGGTCCCCTTTTTTGAAGAGAGGAACCACCACCCCAGTTTGCCATGCCAAAGGCACTGCCCCCAACCTCCGCGCAATGTTGCAGAGGCGTGTCAACCATGACAACCCAACAACATCCAGGGCCTTGAGGTACTCAGGGCGAATCTCGTCCACCCCCGGGGCCCGGCCACCAAGGAGATTTTTAACCACCTTGGCGACCTCAGCCCCTGTGATAGGCGAGTCATCCCCCTCGTCCCCAAACCCTGCTTGCTCTGTGGAAGGCGTATCAGTGGGATTGAGGAGATCCTCGAAGTATTCCTTCCACTGCCCGACGATATCCCCAGTCGAAGTCAGCAGTGTCCCATCCTCACCATACACAGTATGGACGGGGAGCTGCTTTCCCCTCCTGAGCCGCCGGACAGTTTGCCAGAATCTCTTTGAGGCCGACTGAAAGTCTTGTTCCATGGCCTCACCGAACTCCTCCCATACCCGGGTTTTTGCTTCAGCAACCACCCGAGCTGCACTCCGCTTGGCCTGCCGGTACACCTCAGCTGCTTTGGGAGTCCCACAAGCCAACCAAGCTTGATAGGACTCCTTCTTCAGCTTAATGGCCCCCCTCACCACTGGTGTCCACCACTTGGTTCGGGGGTTGCCACCACGAGATGCACCGAGTCACAAAATAAAACACTACTGTCAGAAATACAACCTAAAGAATTGGAAAAAGCAATTATGAAACTTAAAGCTAACAAATCCCCAGGAGCAGATGGCTATACAGCAGAGTGGTACAAAACCTTTAAAGAGCAACTATCTCCTCTCCTCCTGAAAACATTTAACTATGTCCTCCACACAGGGGAAATCCCCCCCTCCTGGAGAGAAGGGGTCATTGCAGTTATACCTAAACCTGAAAAGGATAAACTAGAATGCTCCAACTACAGACCAATCAGTGTATTAAATCAGGACTATAAGCTTTTTACCATTATCCTTGCCAAAAGGTTAGAAAATATACTGACAGACTTAATTCACTTAGACCAAACAGGTTTTATAAGACAAAGACAGACACAAGACGACATTAGACGCACTTTACACATAATTCATCATATAAAAAAATATAACTTAAATGCAGTCATATTGGGATTAGATGCTGAAAAAGCATTCGATTCGGTTGACTGGTCTTTCCTATATAGAATCTTATCCAGTTTCAATTTTCATAACAACTTCATTAGAACTATACAGGCATTATATAAAAAAACCAAACAGCTAAAATAAGGATTAACGGTAATTTATCATCATCTTTTGAGCTGGAAAGAGGATGTCGACAGGGCTGCCCCCTGTCTCCACTGCTCTTTGCAATCTTCATAGAACCTCTGAGCCAATGGATAAGACAAAATCAAAAAATTCAAGGTATTACACTTGGTCAGAAGGAACATAAATTAGCACTCTTTGCTGATGACATTTTAATATACCTAGGGCAGCCGGACACTTCTTTACCAGAACTAATCTCAGTTTTTTCAGAGTATGGAGATTTATCGGGGTACAAATTAAACATGCATAAAACCCAAGTTTTAACATTCAGCTATGACCCAAATCATTATTCACTAAGCAAACTCAAAACTAACTGTGAGATGGAATCTATGAAATATCTGGGGGTCAATATCCCGAAACAACTCAACAAAATTATAACACTAAACTATGATCCACTGGTGACAAAAATAAAATCTGACCTAGCAAGATGGAATATAATACCATTCTTGGGTACTGCACAAAGAATTGAAGCAGTCAAAATGAATATACTTCCACGTCTTCTATACCTTTTCCAAACAATACCGGTAGAACCTCCCAAAAAAACATGGCAGGAACTGGACAGAAGGATCTCAAGATTCATATGGCAAGGCAAGAGACCTAGAATCAGATACAGAACCTTACAGCTAAACAAAGACAAAGGTGGGCTCACGCTGCCAAATATCAGGGACTATTTTAAAGCCACACAAATTAAAACTTTAATAGAGATATGTAACCCAGTCTACACTGCACAATGGAAGGAGATGGAATGCCAAATAACAAGTGACATCCCCCTACAGGCGATAATAGGGAACAATGCCTTACCTAAGCTTTTGAATAACACTAACCCGTGGAGAGAGACCCCGCTAAAAATTTGGTTTAAGATAGTCAGAGAGAATCAAACTAAAGAGCCCTATCGACTCCTGCAATGGATTGCCTATGATCAAGACTTTACTCCTAATAAAACAGACTCTAGATTTAAAAAGTGGAAAGAGAAAGGGCTGATAAAATATTACGATTTTTTTAAGGGGCAAACTTTAAGAAGTTTTGAAGATTTGAAAAAACAAGGTCTAATAAACCAAGATCTTTACAGGTTCTTTCAGCTTAGACACCACATAAACAATATACTTAAAAAGGAGGATTTGGAAAGGGCCCAGTCAGGTGTTCTGAAGGTCTTCTTAATGGCATATAAAGGGATCCCAGGGATCAGATACATTTCTAAAATATACCAAGGTCTTCAAGACTTAAAAGGAGACAACACATCATATATAAAAGAAAGATGGGAAAAAGAGGGGAATTTCACTTTACAACTGGAGATATGGGAAAAGCTAAATAAACAGCAATGGAAAAGTACCTCATCCCTGCAGTGGAGAGAATTTGGATGGAAAAATTTGGTAAGATTTTTCAGAACACCTGCACAAAACAAATTTACCCATAAGGAGTTGAACTGTTGGCGCTTGTGTGGTGAAAAGACTGCAAATCATTTTCATGTGTTTTGGTCATGCCCAGTTATCCACCAATATTGGACCAATGTACGGACAATATTGGGGAAAATATTCCAAAATAACAGTTCCCTTTTCTTTTGTAAGTTTGTATTTGGGTTTAGTACCGGACTCACTGGAAAGATGAGGAGAAAAACACTTATTCAATGTTTTAATGTTGGCAAGTAAAAAAGCCCTAACTAAAAAATGGATGTTGAAGGACTGTCCTACACCTGAAGATTGGTCTAACGTGATCCAAGACATTTACTAACTACTACTAACTAACCTGCACTTATATAGCGCTTTTCTAGTCACAAAGACCACTCAAAGCGCTTTCATTAATACTAACCCTCTATTCTAAGGGCCTATAGGAAACAGATATCTAGGGACAATTTAGAACAGCCAATTAACCTAACATGCATGTTTTTGGCATGTGGGAGGAAACCGGAGAAATCCCGGAGTAAACCCACGCAACACGGGGAGAACATGCAAACTCCACACAGATCACTGTTGGTCGGGGGCTGGGATCGAACCCACGATCCCACGATCCCCACAATCCCCCGGCCAAGGGTAAACTGTGCTGCCGCAGTGCTGGAAAAGTTGACATTCGCACTGAGACAGGACATGGATGGGTTCATGAACTTTTGGCAACCCTGGATTGCATATGTGTCTTCCATTAGATCTAATCTTTGACAAATACCATTTCAATAATGGTTCCGCTCTTTGTTCCAACGCTACTCAGATGCTCTTTTACTTTTAATTACCTATTTTTTCTTTTTGTTTGTTTTTTGCTGTTTTGTTTGTTTGTTTGTTTTTTATTTTATTTTCTTCAATTTCACTTTTTCTTTCACTTTAAAAAAAAAGGGGTGTTGTAATAATTATTCTTCCAATGTTGTCAAATAGCAAAAAATAAGGGAACATGTGATGAAAATGTAAACAATGCAATGCTGTAATGACCTGTATACCCTTTACAAAAACTTAAATTAAAAAAAAAAAAAGTCTTCAGTTGATCCAAAATGCTGCAGGAAGAGTTTTAACAGGTACTAGAAAGAGAGATTACATCTCTCCGGTTCTAGCCTCCCTTCATTGGCTTCCCATAGAGTTTAGAATTAAGTTTAAAATCCTTCTTCTCACTTTCAAAACTCTAAACAATCAGGCCCCTTTTTATTTAAAAGATCTGATATTACCCTATTATCCTAACAGAGCACTACGCTCCCAAAATGCAGGATTACTTGTAATACCTAGAATCTCCAAAAGTACAATGGGGGGCAGAGCCTTCAGTTATCAAACTCCTCTCTTGTGGAACCAGCTGCCAATCTGGATTCGGGAGTCAGACTCAATCTCTGTTTTTAAGAGTAGGGCTAAAGCCTTCCTTTTTGATATAACCTACAATTAGGGAGGGATCGTATGTTTCTGAACCCTCCCTTAGTTATGCTGCTATTAGGTTTAGACAGCCGGGGGACCTCCAATAATTGCACTGGGCCTCACTCCTTTCTTTACTCTCGATGAAATATTTTTTTTTGCTGGTCATTAACATCTGTTTGTTCTCTCTCATAGATTGAGTCCCCATTGTGCTGTTTGCTCTCTACATGTCTGTTCTTTTCATCTTCTCTATCCCCTCACCCCCCATCCAGTCGCAGCAGATGGCTGCCCCTCCCTGAGCCTGGTTCTGCTGGAGGTTTCTTCCTGTTAAAAGGGAATTTTTCCTCTCCACTGTCGCCAAGCGCTTGCTCACAGGGGATCGCCTGATTGCTGGGGTCTTTCTGCAATTGTGGGGGTTTCCCCTACAGTTGAAAGTGCTATGACTGTTGTTGTGAAATGGTGCTATATAAATAAAGTTGAATTGAATTGAATAGAATAGTATTGACAAATAAAATCTTTGAATCTTGAATCTTGAAGAATTATAACAGTCTTTGAATACCCCATGGCATAAAGCATGCTGGGAGAATCCCCTTCCCCTTACCGCAGCCCCAACAATACACTGTTCCCCCTTGGACTGGTTTCTGTCCCCAGAACAATAAGTCCAACTCAAAAGTCTAATACAAACCCGTCCAGGTGTCGGGACGCCCACCATTGCCAGTGGCTAGCACGCACGGGCCCATGAATGTCCATCTGAGCCTTGGCTTGGGTCCCCGGTCAGGATGGGGTCTCTGGCTGGTACAGGGCGAGATGGTTGCAGTGAAATACCACCACCCGTTTCCTCTTATGCAGCCTCACCCTGTACACTCCATCCAACAGTCTCTGTAGGACCATGCATGGCCCCGATCAGTGGCTTGCCAGCTCTGGTGACAGTCCCTTTTTCCACTCGGGGCAGAAAACCCAGACTCTCCCCTGGCAGCAGGAGTCATACGCTCGCTTCTGTCAATTCCCCACCGCTACCAGGGCCTCCTGAGCCAGTTCGTATACCGTGTGAAGACGTTCTCTCAAGCAAATCAAATAATCCAACCCCAGTTTGCCCTCCACCTCCGACTCCGGGGGAGGGCCAAACACCATCACCATCTCAATGTTTATTCCCTGGTTATTTACCGGTGCTGTGGGTGGTTGTCCATGCTTGGTATTCCTCGCATTGATCTGGAGGCAGTTCTGCAGGCACCAGTCCATGAAGTCCTGGATAAGTCCTCTGTACTCTGCGTCATCCCCATCAGAGATGAGGCCAACGATCACAGAGTCCTCAGAGAACTTCTGTAGATGGCAGTGTGGTGTGTCGTGTGAAAAGTCAGTAGTGTAGAGGGTGAACAGGAAGGGAGTCAGAACTGTTCCCGGGGGGTGGGGGTGGGGTACTGCAGATGATGGTGTCAGACACACAGTCCTGGGTTCTCACAAACTGTGGTCGGTCTGTGAGGTAGTCCAGGATCCATGATGACAGGTGCTGGTCCACCCCTGCACACAGCAGCTTGTCCTTCAGGATCACTGGTTGAATGGTGTTGAAAGCACTGGAGAAATCAAAGAACATGATCCTCACAGTGCTCCCAGGCTTCTCCAGGTGGGACAGAGAACAGTGTAGGATGAAGATCACTGCATTCTCCACCCCGATGACATGCTGGTAGGCAAACTGAAGTGGGTCCATTGCTGGTCCCACCAGGGGGTGGAGATGGGCAAGGAACATCCTCTCCAGGGTCTTCATTAGGTGTTATGTGAGGGCCACTGCTCTGTAGCTGTTCAGGTCCTTGGGGTGCGGAGTCTTTGGCACGGGTACCACGCAGGATGTATTCCACAGCTGTGGTACTCTCCCTAGCTTCAGGCTCAGGCTTAAGATGTGCTCCACGATCCCGCACAGGTAGTCTGCACAGGACTTGAAGAGCCTCGACCTGATGTCGTCCAGACCTGTAGCCTTCGTTGCCTTGATCTTCTTCAGCTCAGCTCTCACCTGGGTCTTAGTGAAGGACAGACTGGGCAGGGGGGCTGTGTGCTGGAAGTGGGGGGTTGTTGGGTCTGTGAGGGGCAAAACAGCAGGGGATGTGCACTGAGAGCTGAGGGACATAATGGGGTGGAGGGAGGGCAGTGGACATGGGGACTAGATGAAAGTGGAGGCAGCAGTGGTTGGTGGGCAGGCGGAGAAGAGGGAGGTTGGTCAAACCTGTTGAAGAATAGGTTCAGGTTGTTTACCCATTCCCTACCACCCATGGCCTGGGAGGAGGTATTCTGGTGCCCAGAGATAGTTTTGAGGCCTCTTCAGACACCGCTGATGTCACTCTGCTTCAGCTTGTCCTCCATCTTTTTCCTGTAACTGTCCTTCCCCTCTGTAATCTTCCTCCTTAGCTCCTGCTGTACGGACTTCAGCTCCTCCTTGTTTCCCGACCTGAAGATCCTTTTCTTCTCCTTCAGCAGTGTCATTGTCTCAGGGTTGATCCATGGCTTGTTGGTTGAGAAACACCGTATGGTCTTGGTGGGTACAATGTTCTCCACAAAGAAGTTGATGTAATCTGTGATGGTGTGTGTGAAGCTGTCGATGTCCTCACCATTTGGATCCCAGAGCTGCTCCCACACAGTGGATTTAAAACAGTCCTTCAGAGCGTCCTCCACCTCCTCAGATCGTATCCTCACTGTGCAGATAACAGGAGGTCGTCTGTATACCAGCGGTTTGTACATGGGCAGGAGGTGAACCAGGTTGTGATCAGATCTTCCAAGGGGGGAAGGGGTGATGAGTTGTAAGCCTCTTTGGTGTTTACATGAAATAAGTCCAGTGTTTTATTGTCTCTGGTGTGGCACGTAACATATTGGTGAAAGTGGGCAGAGTGGAGGACAGGGAAGCATGATTAAAATCCCTAGAGATGAGCTAGAGAGCACTGGGCTGCTGGGTCTGCAGCTTGCTGGAGACCTTGTGGATGACATCACATGCTGTCTCAGCGCTTGTGGAGGTGGGTACATAAATGGCGATCACAATGGCGTGTGAGAACTCTCTGGGGAGTTATGCCGGTCGCATGCTAACAGCTAGCAACTCAATGTTCTTGCTACAGTGTTGTTCTTTAATCGTGATGTGCCCAGGATTACACCATCTGTTGTTCACAGACACTGCCAGCCCCCTGCCTCTGGTCTTGCCGCTATCTAGTGTCCGATCTGCCCGTATTACATGCAAGCCCTCCAGTCCGATGTCAGCATCTGTTGTTAGCTCTGTTAGCCATGTTACAGTGAATAGCATGATGCTAAACTGTCTCAAGACGATTTCATACCGGGACAGAGCGGCTAGTTTGTCTGTCTTGTTAAGCAGTGATCTCACATTTCCTATAATAACGGATGGTAGAACGGGCCTGTACCTTTTCTTCCTTGTGCATCTCTTCGCTCCAGCTCGACATCCCCGTCATTCTCGCCTGATTTCTTGAGGGATATCAGGTCTCTCAATTAGCACCACATAGCTGAGCAATGCTAACAATTGGAACCTACTGCAAAAGAGTGGCTGCACAACTCACTGGGTAAACTGTCATTGCCGATTTGAGTAGAAAGACAGCTAATATCAACGCCAGTACAACGATATTGAGCTTAATTTTAATTTAATACTGCTAATTTGCATCTGTAGTCCCCCGGCGGGTCACAAAAGCACACAAACAATCATACATGAGCAGAACAACTGCAATGGAACTGTACAAAGTCTATATGGTGCATCTGGTAAGTATTCCTAGCGCTTCACTTTTTCCACATTTTGTTATGTTACAGCCTTACTCCACAATGGATTAAATTCATTTTTTTTTCCTCAGAATTTTACGCACAATACCCCATAATGACAACATGAAAAGTTTTTTTTTTTTACATTTTTGCAAATTTATAAAAAAATAAAAAACTAAGAAACAACATGTACATAAGTATTCACAGCCTTTGCCATGAAGCTCAGAATTGAGCCCAGGTGCTTCCTGATTCCACTGATCATCTTTGAGATGTTTCTACAGCTTAATTGGAGTCCACCTGTGGTAAATTCAGTTGATTGGATATGATATGGAAAGGCACACACCTGTCTATATAAGGCCCCACAGTTGACAGTGCATGTCAGAGCACAAACCAAACATGAAGTCAAAGGAATTGTCTGTAGACCTCCGAGACAGGATTGTCTCAAGGCACAAATCTGGGGAAGGGTTCAGAAAAATTTCTGCTGCTTTGAAGGTCCCAGTGAGCACAGTGGCCTCCATCATCCATAAATGGAAGAAGTTCGGAACCACCAGAACTCTTCCTAGAACTGGCCAGCCGTGTAAACTGAGCAATCAGGGGAGAAGGGCCTAAGTCAGGAAGGTGACTAAGAACCCGATGGACACTCTGTCAGAGCTCCAGCGTTCCTCTGTGGAGAGAGGAGAACCTTCCAGAAAGACAACCATCTCTCCAGCAATCCATCAATCAGGCCACTCCTTAGTAACAGGCACATGGCAGCCTGCCTGGAGTTTGCCAAAAGGCACCAGAAGGACTCTCAGACCATGAGAAACAAAATTCTCTGCTCTGGTGAGACAAAGATTGAACTCTTTGGTGTGACTGCCAGGAGTCACGTTTCAAGGAAACCAGGCACTGCTCATCACCAGGCCAATACCATCCCTACAGTGAAGCATAGTGGTGGCAGCATCATGCTATGGGGTTGTTTTCAGTGGCAGGAACCGAGAGACTAGTCAGGATAGAGGGAAAGATGAATGCAGCAATGTACAGAGACATCTTGGATGAAAACCTGCTCAAGAGCGCTCTTGACCTCATACTGGGGTGATGGTTCATCTTTCAGCAGGACAACAACCCTAAGCACACAGCCAAGATATCAAAGGAGTGGCTTCAGGACAACTCTGTGAATGTCCTTGAGCGGCCCAGCCAGAGTCCAGACTTGAATCCAATTCAACATCTCTTGAGAGATCCGAAAGTGGCTGTGCCCTGACGCTTCCCATCCAACCGAATTCAATTCAATTCAATTCAATTTTATTTATATAGCACCAAATCACAACACAGGTCATCTCAAAGCACTTTACAGAACAGAGTGGGTTTAGGCCACACTCTTAGTTTATAGAACCCAGCAGAGACCCCTAAGAGCAAGCACTGCGGCAACACAGGCGAGGAAAACTTCCCTTTAATGGGCAGAAACCTCGGGCAGAACCATAGCTCACAGAGGACTGCCATCCGCCTCGACCAGCTGGGTTAGGTAGCTACATTCAAAACAAACATACAAATACAACATTCAAAGCCAAACAGTCCAATACCAAGCCTGGCCAGGCTGCACATGCGAGCGAAGGCCTGGCAGGGGCAGCATTTCTAACTAAAGGCCTTGTCAAAGAGAAAAGATTTCAACTTGCTCTTGAATAAAGAGAGAGTGTCTGCCTCCCGAACTGAACTGGGAAGATGGTTCCACAGGAAGGGAGCTTGATAGCTGAAAGCTCTACCTCCCAATCTACTTCTAGATACCTTGGGGACCACTAGTAGTTTGGATTTTTGGGAGCGCAGAGCTCTGATTGGATGACAGGAAACTAAGAGTTCTTGCAGGTATGAAGGAGCCATACCATTAAGAGCTTTATAGGTTAAGAGCAATATCTTGAATTCAATTCTTTATTTTATTGGGAGCCAATGTAAAGAAGCTAAGACTGGAGTAATGTGATCTCTTCTCCCTGTTCTCATAAGGATACGTGCAGCTGCATTCTGAATGAGTTGGAGAAACTTTATGGACTTATTTAGGCAATCTGATAAAAGTGAGTTATAATAGTCAAGTCTAGAGGTGATAAAGGTGTGGACAAGTTTCTCTGCATCTTTATGAGACAGGATGGACCTAATTTTAGAAACATTACGCAGATGGAAGAAGGCGGTCTTAATGGTTTGCTGTATGAGAGTTGAAAGACGCATCTTGGTCAAAGACAACTCCAAGATTCCTAACAGAAGACGCAGAAGCCAGTGCAATGCCATCTAGTGTTGTTATCTTGCTAAAAAGTAGTACTTCTAGCATGTTTGGGGCCAAGAACTATGACTTCACTTTTATCTGTATTCAGCAATAGAAAGTTGTAGTTCATCCAGGTTTTGATATCTTTAAGACACTCCTGGAGTAAACCTAACTGGCTGGGATCATCTGGATTGATGGATAAGTACAATTGAGTGTCGTCAGTGTAACTGAAAATTATCAGAATGCTTCCTCATAATATCTCCCAAAGGCAGCATGTATAATGTAAACAATACTGGTCCAAGTACTGATCCCTGCGGAACGCCATAGCTAACCGTGGTCTGAGTAGAGGACTTGTTATGGACATGAACAAACTGGGAACGGTCTGATAGATAAGACTGGAACCATCTTAGCGTTGTTCCATTCAAGCCAATTTGCTGTTCAAGTCTCTCTAGCAGAATATGGTGGTCAATGGTATCAAAGGCAGCGCTGAGGTCCAATAAAACAAGGACGGGGACAAGTCCTTTGTCAAATGCCATAAGAATGTCATCAGTAACTTTCACTAAGGCTGTCTCTGTGCTGTGATGTTTCCTAAAACCTGACTGAAATTTCTCAAATATAGAATTTTTTTTCTAAAAAGGTACATAGTTGATTGGCGACTACTTTTTTGAGGATCTTGGAAAAGTAGAGGAGGTTAGATATTGGTCTATAATTGGCCAAAATACCAGAATCAAGCAAAGGTTTTTTTTAAGTAGAGGTTTAATTACTGCCACTTTAAATGACTGCGGTACATGTTGTCACAACTCGCTCTCGCCTGTCTCCCGTCTCAGCTGTGCGCACACCTGCGCCTCATCAAGCTCGGGCTATAAAGCCCGCTTCGCCTTGAGCCTCAGTCTGGATACGTCTGCTCATCGACACCTTTCTCTCCAAAGCTCTCCTATTCCTCTACGGCCTGCGCTCCTCTGATTACCATTCATCCTGCATGTAAGATATCTCTACTCACCATCTCTCCAGTTTCTCCCCTGTGCACAGGTGGATCCTCTGGCAGCGGACATCACTCCCGCATCCTTGCCATCACTCTCCTCGTCACGCCGAGCGTGCAGCTGGATGCTGTCTTCCAGGCAGGAGACCTGCGGCTTTAGCCAACGCCAGCCACCTTACCACCTGCAACTAAGCACCAGAATTAATATCCATTCCGCTGGGTGTTTGCCTGCTGCTAACCTCTGTGTGTGCTCTGCCCATAGGGTTGCCTGGCTGTACGGTGCTCCTCTCCGCCCTCGACGCACCCCATCCTCCAGCACTACATTACACCCTGCACTCACGCACTCATACACTAATCACTGTTTAATAAAATCATTGAATCTTGCTCAAGCCTGTGTGCATGTTCCCTGGGTCCGGACTTATGTCAGTACGGCTCCTGCAAAGTGGCCCAGCGGACAGCGGGCTTGCACACCGTTTAAATATCCTTGAGGCTCGAGTAGAACAAATTACTCACCAGCAGCAGGTGATTTTGAATCAATTGACCCAAATTAATCACCAGTTGGACCGTCTGGATTCCCCACAGGCATTCCCTCCGTCTCAGCGTAGCGTCCCAGCTCCCGGCGTTCCCCCAGCTAGCCAGGCTAGCCCGGGGCCGCCCACCTGGCTCACTCCAATTCCAATGCCCACGTGCTTCAGCGGTAAACTCGGTGAAGCATGGGTGTTCCTTCTCCAATGCAAGTCGGTGTTTCAGTGCATCCCCGGTGACTTCCCGACTGACCACAGCCGAATTGGGTACATTGCTAACCTCCTGGAAGGGCGAGCGTTAGCTTGGGCCTACGCTGTAATGGCGAGACCCAGCTACGCAAACCTGACCTATGCCCAATTCGTCCATGACTTTAATGAGGTCTTTGATCACTCGGACAGTGACAGTGTATTAACCACCCGGCTGCTTAACCTTTGCTAGGGTAGCCGGTCGGCCGCCAACTACGCTGTCGACTTCCGGGTGATGGCGGCAGAAGTTGGGTGGGGAGATGCTGCCCTCTGCAGTATTTTCGCCCATAGCCTGAGCACTAGTCTCCGGGACGAATTGGCCAGCCGGGATCTGCCGGAGCGACTCTCCGAGTTTATCTCCCTAGTAATTAGCCTCAATAACAGGTTGAGAGAACGGGCCGCCGAGCGGAAGACGTTTAGCCGCTCGAGCGGAGCTTCCTCCCGCATCTCTCAACCTTGCCCCCTGGCGTTGCCCGCACCAGAGTCCACCGACGATCTGGAGGCAATGCTGATTGGGCAGACCAAGCTTCAGTTGGCGGAGAAACAGCGCCGCAGGGAGCTGGGACTCTGCATGTATTGCGGAGATGACCAGCACCCTGTGGAATCCTGCCCGGTTAAGCCAAAAGGGGGAGTCTGCGAGTCGCTGTAGGGGGTCTCGCAGACTCACCCCAATCAAATCCCCTATCAAAGTGCCTCCTCCCTATCAGATTCTGCCATAATCTCACGGAGCATTTCACTCATGCACTGGTGGACTCGGGGGCGGAGCAAAGCTTCATTTCCAAAAGCCTGGCAACCCGCTTGGGCATCTCTTGCCAAGCTCTGCCCACTCCTCTCAGTCTGGTAACTCTTTCACAGACTCCCCAGGAGAAGGTCACTCACTGGACCGTGCCCATTTCTGTCATCGTCTCTGGTAATCACAGGGAGGACTTGAGCCTGTATGTTCTGCCCACCTCAGCTGCTCCCGTGATTCTAGGCTACCCCTGGCTGCGCCTCCGCAACCCGGCCTTTGATTGGCGGTCCGGGAGCATCCTCTCCTGGAGCACCTTCTGCATGAGCGCCTGCCTCCAGTCAGCTGCCTGCGCCCCCTCGCTGCCTCTCTCTCCTCCCGACGCTCCCCCTCCGGACCTCTCCAAGGTGCCTCCGGAGTTCCACGATCTTGGGTTGGTCTTCAGTAAATCCAAAGTGCTGTCCCCCCCCCCCCCACCACCACCCATATGACTGTGCCATAAACCTCCACTCAGGGGCCCCCTTGCCATCGGGTCGTTTATACAGCCTATCGGCTCCAGAGCGGGAGGCCATGGACGTCTACATAAAGGAGTCGCTCAGCGCGGGCATCATCCGCTCCTCCTCATCCCCACTCAGGGCAGGATTCTTCTTCGTGGCCAAGAAAGATGGGTCCCTTCGGCCGTGCATTGACTTCCGGGCCCTAAACGACATCACAGTTAAAGATAAGTACACGCTGCCGTTGATGGACTCCGCCTTTGACTCTCTCCAGGGGGCCACCTGGTTTATGAAGCTGGACCTCCGCAGTGCGTACCACCTCATTCGGATCCGGGAGGGTGACGAATGGAAGATGGGGTTCCGGACGCCCAGAGGCCATTTTGAATATCTGGTCATGCCGTTTGGGCTCACCAACACTCTGGCCGTCTTCCAGCGGCTCATTAACAACATTCTGCAAGACTTCCTGGGACTGTTCGTCTTTGTCTACCTGGACGACATCCTGATCTTCTCCCGGTCTCGGGAGGAGCATCAGGTCCACGTGAGGCGGGTCCTCCAGCGCCTCCTCGAGAACAGGCTCTACGTAAAAGCTGAGAAGTGTGAGTTTTTTACCAACAAGACCTCCTTCTTGGGCTTCATCGTGTCACACAACCAAATCATCCTGGACCCTGCCAAGATCAAGGCGGTAGTTGAATGCCCCCCCCCCCCATCCAAGAAACAGGTCCAGCAGTTCCTGGAGTTCGCCAACTTCTACCGCTGTTTCATCCCTAACCTTCTTCCGCTGTTTCGTCCCTAACTACAGCTCGATCGCTATTCCCCTGACCCGCCTCACCTCCCCCAAGGTGCCGTTCCGGTGGACTGAGGAGGCTGCGTCGGCCTTCATGATGCTGAAGAGGGAGTTTTCTTCCTCCCTGGTCCTGACTCAGGTGGATCCCACGCTTCAATGCCTCGTCAAGGTGGATGCCTCTGACACGGGGGTGGGGGCAGTGTTGTCTCAGTGCTTTCCGGTGGATAGGGTGGTGCGCCCCTGTGCCTTCTTCTCCCAGCTCCTGTCTGCAGCGGAGAGGAATTATGACGTCGGCGACTGTGAACTCCTTGCGGTTAAGCTCACGCTGCAGGAGTGGCATCACTGGCTGGAGGGGGCAGCACAACCATTCGTGGTCTTGACAGATCACAAAAACCTGGAGTACCTGAGGATGGCCAAGTGCCTGAATGCCCGCCAGGTGCGTTGGTCCCTATTCTTTGGCCGCTTCAGGTTTTCCATCACCTACCGCCCCGGATCTAAGAATGGTAAGCCAGACGCTTTGTCCCGGCAGTTCGCCCCGGAGGTCGCTGAGGAACTTGGACACACCATCCTGCCGGCCTCATGTGTTGTGGGTGCCGTTTCATCGTCCTTCAGGGACAAGGTCCGGAGGGCACAGGAGGCTGAACCTGATCCTGGCGGCAGTCCTGCTGGGAAGTTATTCGTGCCATCATCTGTCCGGGATGACGTCATCCACTGGGCCCACACCTCAAAGCTCGCCTGTCACCCGGGGATCTCCTGGCTTGTGGAGCTCCTCCAGAGGTCCTTTTGGTGGCCGGGTTTACGAGACGACGTCGCCAATTACGTCCATGCTTGCCCCCAGTGTGCTACGGGTAAGACCTCAACCTCCCCCCCTGTGGGGCTCCTCCATCCCCTGCTGGTCCCCGGAAGGCCCTGGTCCCACATAGGCTTGGACTTCATCACCGGTCTCCCGACGTCCAACTCCTTCAATACCATCCAGACCATTGTGGACCGATTCTCTAAGGCCGCACACTTCGTGCCGCTCCGCGGCCTCCCTATGGCACAGGAGATGGCAGATTTATTGGTCCAACATGTTGTGAGGCTACATGGGATCCCAGTGGATGTCATCTCCGATCGGGGGCCCCAGTTCGTGTCCAGGGTCTGGAAGAGTTTCTGCAACGCTTTGGGGGCCACGGTGAGCTTGTCTTCCGGTTACCACCCCCAGACCAATGGGCAGTGCGAGCGAACGAACCAAGAGCTGGAGGCTGTGCTTCGCTGTATCACCTCGTCCAGTCCTTCCTCCTGGAGCACCCATCTACCCTGGGTAGAGTATGCCCACAATTCTACCCTGTCATCAGCCTCTGGGATGTCTCCCTTCCAGGCATCTCTGGGTTATGACCCCCCCGCTATTCCCTGAAGAGGAGGAGGAGGTGGCAGTACTGTCCATCCAGGCCCACCTGAGGCGCTGCCGGCGCCTTTGGACCGCTACGCGCCAAGCACTACTACGCACGGCGGCGCGCAACTCCAAGACGGCGAATCGTTATAGGAAGGCCACCCCCCACTATCAAGTGGGCCAACAGGTCTGGCTGTCTACCCGGGACATTAACCTGAAGGCCGAGAAGAAGAAGCTGGCTCAGGGCTTTGTTGGACCTTATCCCATTGTCAAGACAGTTAATCCGGTGGCTGTGCGTTTGGCTCTCCCCCCACCCCTCCGGGTTTGTCCGACTTTCCACGTCTCCCGGATTAAACCCCTGGTAACTAACCCTCTCTGTCCTCCCCCTAGGGCTCCCCCCCTCCCGTGGTGATCGACGGTGACCCGGTGTGGACTGTCAACTCCATCCTGGACTTGCACCACCAGGGTCGCGGCCTCCAATATCTGGTGGACTGGGAGGGGTATGGCCCTGAATGGAGGTCCTGGGTACGTCCATCGTTTGTGCTGGACAAACGCCTCATCACGGAATTCCACCGGGCGTACCCAGGTAAGCCGCTCGGGGGGGGGGGGTACTGTCACAACTCGCTCTCGCCTGTCTCCCGTCTCAGCTGTGTGCACACTTGCGCCTCATCAAGCTCGGGCTATAAAGCCCGCTTCGCCTTGAGCCTTGGTCTGGAGCTGTCTGCTCATCGACGCCTTTCTCTCCAACGCTCTCCTATTCCTCTACGGCCTGCGCTCCTCTGATTACCATTCATCCTGCACATAAGATATCTCTACTCACCATCTCTCCAGTTTCTCCCCTGTGCACAGGTGGATCCTCTGGCGGCGGACATCACTCCCTCCGCCTCGCCATCACTCTCCTCGTCACGCCGAGCGCGCAGCTGGACGCTGTCTTCCAGGCAGGAGACCTGCGGCTTTAGCCAACGCCAGCCACCTTACCACCTGCAAGTAAGCACCAGAATTAATATCCATTCCGCTGGGTGTTTGCCTGCTGCTAACCTCTGTGTGTGCTCTGCCCATAGGGTTGCCTGGCTGTACGGTGCTCCTCTCCGCCCTCGACGCACCCCATCCTCCAGCACTACATTACACCCTGCACTCACGCACTCATACACTAATCACTGTTTAATAAAATCATTGAATCTTGCCTGAGCCTGTGTGCGTGTTCCCTGGGTCTGGACTTATGTCACATGTCCTGTCAATAGGGTCATATTAATTATGTTCAAAAGAGATGGATTAATCAGAGATAGCGATTCCTTCACTAGTCTAGCGGGGATGGGGTCTAAAAGACAGGTAGTTGGTTTAGAGGCTGACACTATTAGGGCTAGATCAGAATGATCAATATGAGAAAATTTAGAAAAGTGGAGTTCTGAGCCTATGGGCACAGCAGTGTTAGGTAGAGGCTTGGTATTTTTTTGGGGGGGTATTTTTTGGAATATTATTCCTAATACTGACAATTTTATCATTAAAAAAATTCAAAAAGTCGTCAGCACTAAGAGTTGGAGGGATGTAGGGATCTATGGCATTTTGGCTCTTGGTTAGCTGAGCCACAGTGTTAAAGAGAAATCTGTGGTTGTTTTTATTTTCTTCTATCAAGGATGAATAGTACTGTCGCCTAGCACTATGGAAAGATTTCTTATAGGTGGTAAGGCTGGCATTCCAGGCTGAACAAGATTATTCTGTCTTATTTGCACGCCAAAGCCTTTCACAGGATCTAACTTTCTGTTTTAACTTATGAGTGTGGGAGTTGTACCATGGAGCTATTCTCCTATTTTTAATAGTTTTCTTTTTAAGAGGGGCTATGGAGTCAAGTGTTGACTGCAGTGAGGCTGCAGTACTACCAACTAAAAGGTCTAATTTTAATGGATTCAAGTAGTCAGTGCTGTCTGCTATATTGAGACGTGGTAATAGAGTAAGTGCTGAAGGGATTAATTCTTTAAAGTGAGCCATGGCACTATCAGATAAGTATCTGGTAACTACTATATTTCTGCTTGATGCTGTGAAATCGGATAGCACAAATTTGAACGTTATCAAATAGTGGTCAGTCAGTGTAGGATTTTGAGGGGTGACAAGCAGCTCATCAATTTCTACACCGTAGGCCAAGACCAGGTCAAGGGTGTGACTATGATGATGAGTTGGTTTACTAACACACTGAGAAAAACCAGTTGAATTTAAGAGGGAAAGAAATGCTACACTATGACTATTATTATCAACATCTATATGAATATTAAAGTCACCAGCTATGATAATCTTGTCTGAACTAAGAACTAAGGTTGTTAAGAACTCAGAGAATTCAGACATAAATTCAGCAAAAGAAGCACTGGGAGGGTGATATACTGTGGTAAATAAAATAGGCTGTTCTGACCTCCAGGATGGATGTACTAAGCCAGGGGTGTCCAACCATGTGCCATGGAGAGCCAAGACCCTGCAGGTTTTCTCTTCTACCCAGTCTCTTCAGCAGGTGTTTTCACTTATCAGCAATCAGTGGGAAGAAGTTCACTGAAATCTGCTGTTGAAGACACTGGTTGGAGGTAAAACCTGCAGGGTCTTGGCTCTCCATGGCACATGGTTGGACACCCCTATACTAAGCTAAAAATTAAGCATTCAAAAAAAGTTATAATATCAGTTTAGCTTAGGCTGAGGGTTCATTGGTAATGTGGATTCATATATTACCCCAACACCACAACCTTGGCCAGTGTTTCTAGGAATATAAATATTACTATAGCTGGGGGGGGTTTGGGGGCTTATTGATACTAACAAAATCATCGGGGCGTAGCCATGTTTCTGTGAGACAGAGTATATTTATATTGTAATCCGTGATCATATCATTAATTAAGGTCACTTTATCTGACAGAGATCTTATATTCAGCAGTCCGCATTTAATTATTTTATTTAACTGTGGTAAATTAGTGGTTTTAATCTTTATTAAGTTCTGTTGTATTTGTCTTGGGTTATAGTGTTTTGGGTAATGGGAGACAGATACAATCTCTATGGGGTTATGAATTGAAGACTGATCTAAACAGCGAGAATTATTTGGCTTAATAGGATTAATATGAGAAGTGGAAGCAAAGAAGGGCTGGTTGGCAGACCCAGGTACTTTGGGGTGAGTTAACACACCAGCTTTCAGTCACTGTACTAAAAAATGCTGAATGGAATAAAACAGATTGTCCCTTAGAACACGTGCACCGAGTCTAATTGGATGGATGCCCTCTGGCCTCGTAAATGATGAGCACGGATGCAGCTTGAGAGGTGCTGCAAAGAGGAATGGGTAAAACTGCCCAAAGATAGGTGTGCAAAGCTTGAGGCATTATATTCAAAAAGACTTGAGGCTGTAATTGCTGCCAAAGGTGCATCAACAAAGCATTGAGCAAAGGCTGTGAATACTTATGTACATGTGATTTCTTAGTTTTTCATTTTTAATAAATTTGCAAAAATCTAAAAAAAAAACAACTTTTTTCATGTTGTCATTATAGGGTATTGTGTATAGAATTTTGACAAAAAAATGAATTTTATCCATTTTGGAATAAGGCTGTAACATAACAAAATGTGGAAAAAGTGAAGTGCTGTGAATACTTTCCGGATGCACTGTATGCTAAAGTGCAAGAGTTAAGCAAGTTAAACAAAATATTCAAATGAGACCAAAATAAATCATTTCAAAACTTTTTGCACCATTAATGTTGTGGTGGACCACTAGGAGGCTCCACTCGCACCCAGTGACTTAGGGAGAAAGGTGGAGAGATGGGGAAACATTTATGTATGCGCATTGGCACCAAATGTCATTCTTATTATTGCTGGAGTTGAGTAAAGTTCTGAACAGGCAGCTCTCATGTCTCACCCTTTCATTCCTCCACACTGGTGACCTACAACATCGATAATGCACAAAATGGAAAACAAAGCAAGCTCCTTTTTGGGAACACCCTTGCTAGGGTTACACTCCAAGACCCCGGCCTCATTTGTCGTGGCAGTCAAGCTCCCGGACTTCTGGTTCTATGATCCCGCTGACTGGTTCATCCACGTTGAGACTCAGTTTGCCCTCCATGGGATTTATGCGGACGACATTAGATACCATTATGTGGTGGTTTCGCTCAACCCACCCTCCACTCAGTACGCTATGAGCCTGCTCCTAGACCCCTCACCTTGGAGGAAATATGTTGCTCTCAAACAGCTGCTGTTACTGTTGCCTTACAGCTAGAAGGTTCCTGGTTCGAATCCCCAGGCTGGCAGGGGTTGGAACCTTTCTGTGTGGAGTTTGCATGTTCTCCCTGTGCTGCGTGGGTTTACCCCGGGGGCTCCGGTTTCCTCCCACAATCCAAAGACATGCATGTTAGGTTAATTGGTTGTTCTAAATTGTCCCTAGATATCTGTCTCCTATAGGCCCTTAGAATAGAGGGTTAGTACTAGTGAAAGCGCTTTGAGTGGTCTTTGTGACTAGAAAAGCGCTATATAAGTGCAGGTTAATTAGTAGTTAGTTAGTTACTGGTTCCAAGGTTGTCATAGCCAGGAGCGGCACTGGGGTTAAGCTCCCAGTGCTCATAAAATGCTCCTTATGGCGTGCGTCTCGAAAAGCCTCTGACAACTAAGACCAACTCCTAGCCTGCCCGTGTGGTTTAGTCTCTAAGCCCGGCGGAACTGCTTTTACTAATAGGAGAAGGGGCGAGGGCGGATCTCTGGCGCCTTAAAACCAGATGCTTCGGGTAGATGGTGGCTCGTCAACCTGGGAAGGTAGCCCGTCTAGGGGAAGGTAAACCCTGATTTCAAACCTCCGCTGCCTTGCGGCACACACGGTCACAGGAAAGGCTTCGGGAGTCAACCCTGAGGAAAAATCCGGAGTCGGAGCCCCTAAGGCAGTTCTCTGTTGTGCTCAACATCGTTCTGGCAGCTCCTGTGACGGCGCTGGTGCCAAACTGTAGCAGCCCTACTGTTCCTTTGGATTCATCAGTGACATGGAGAGGGGGGACATGCTGCATGGGCAACATCTTGTCCTCCATATCTTCCTGCCCAGGCTTGAATCCAACCAACGCCCAACGCTGGAAGGTAGAACACCGGATCACTGGAGAGGACACTCCAGCTTCGCCTTTGGTGTAGACAAAACACGGGGAATGACAGTTACTGGTTATAAGCCACCGCTCAATTGGCGTAGAGCGCGGCGCCAGGGGTTGTTCCCGATGGTGGGAGGGATCATCGAATCTCACTGGACAGCTACCGCCCGCCTCAAGCTGGGCAGCCCCCAGCCAATAAGGTGTTGTCCCGCCACAGCTTGCTTTCCTCATTGGGTGCATGGGGATGAGGACAAGTCCGAACAGCAGGCTGAGAACCTTCGCACCAGGCAAGACAAAAAAACAAAAGAGACCAACTCTAAAACTGGGAACTTGGAACGTCCGCACTATGATGGCAGGACTCGCTGCTAACCTCAAGGACATCAACGACACCAGGAAGACTGCCATCATCAATAATGAGCTGAAGAGACTGGGAGTAGATATCGCCACTCTCCAGGAAACACGGTTGGCTGACGCAGGCACACTGAGAGAGAAGGACTACACGTTCTACTGGCAGGGAAAGAGCAGTGACGAACACAGGGAACACAGAGTGGGCTTTGCAGTGAAGAACACCTTGCTGAAGATGGTGGAACCGGGCAGCAATGGCTCTGCACGACTCCTCACCCTCCGCCTCAACACCACTCAAGGCCCAGTCACCCTCGTCAGTGTGTATGCCCCAACACTGACAGCCACACCAGAGGCAAAAGACGAGTTCTACGAGAATCTCGCAACAACTGTCAGGATCATCCCCAACTCTGAACAACTCATTCTCCTTGGAGACTTCAATGCCAGAGTGGGTGCTGACCATGACTCCTGGCCCTCCTGTCTTGGACCATTTGGCGTGGGCAGAATGAATGACAACGGACAGCGGCTGCTCGAGTTCTGCACATATCACGATCTGTGCATCACAAACTCGTTCTTCAAGACCAAGCCCCAACACAAGGTTTCCTGGCGACATCCACGCTCAAAGCACTGGCACCAGCTGGACTTGATCCTGACCAGGCACACCTCACTGAAGAACGTGCTAATCACCCGTTCGTTCCAGAGTGCAGATTGCGACACAGACCATTCATTGGTGTGTTGCAAGGTCAAGCTGCACCTGTAGAAATTCCATCGTGCTAGACAGCCTGGAAAGGTACGGATTGACACCAGCAAGATGGCCCAACCAGAACTTGTTGAGCAGTTTGCCTCCACCTTTGAGAATGAACTTGGTGTACCACAAGAAGGAGAATCTGCAAAGCAGAAGTGGGAAGAGCTGCGAAACACCATCTACCGCACAGCCTTGGCTACCTTTGGGAGGAAGACCTCGAAGTCACAGGACTGGTTTGATGCCAAGTTGACCGAGATGACCCCCGTCATTGAAGCCAAGTGCTCAGCACTTGCTGAGTACAAGAAGTACCCAAACGAGAAGAATCTCCAGATTCTCAGGGCTGTGAGAAGCAAAGTTCAGCAGACTGCTCGGCGCTGTGCCAACAAGTACTGGACTCAGCTCAGCCAAGACATTCAAACCGCTGCCATAACAGGGAACATCCGTGGTATGTACAATGGCATCAAGGAAGCACTTGGTCCGGCTCAGAGCAAGATGGCCCCCCTCAAATCCTCCACTGGGGAGATGATCACAGAAAAGAACAAGCAGATGGAGAGATGGGTGGAACACTACTCCGACCTCTACTCCAGACAGAACACCGTGACACTGTCAGCCTTTGATGCCATCGAGTGCCTGCCATCCATGGATGAACTTGACGCCGAGCCAACCATTGACGAATTCAGCAAGGCCATTGATAGCTTGGCCGCTGGCAAGGCACCCGGCAACGACGGCATACCCCCCGACCTGATCAAGCACTGCAAGACCGCCCTACTGCTGCTATTGCATGACGTCCTCTGCCAGTGCTGGAAGGAAGGTGCCGTACCACAGGACATGAGGGACACCAAGATCATCACCCTCTACAAAAACAAAGAGGAGAGAAGCGACTGCAACAACTACAGGGGCATCTCCCTCCTCAGCGTTGTTGGCAAAGTCTACTCACGAGTTGTTCTCGTTCGTCTACAGAAGCTTGCCGAACGTGTCTACCCCGAGTCTCAGTGTGGCTTCCGTGCTGAGCAATCGACAGTAGACATGATATTCTCCATCCGCCAACTCCAGGAGAAATGCAGAGAACAGAACATGCCCCTGTACGTCGCCTTCATCGACCTCACCAAAGCGTTCGATCTGGTTAGCAGAGAGGGCCTTTTCAAGATCCTGCCAAAGATAGGATGCCCACCAAAGTTGCAAAGCCTCATTGAATCGTTTCACACCAACATGCAGGGGATAGTGCAGCACGATGGCAACGTCTCAGAGCCATTCAACATACGCAGCGGAGTGAAACAGGGCTGTGTACTTGCGCCAACCCTCTTTGGGATTTTCTTTGCTATGCTCCTGAGGCATGCCTTCAGCACAGCAACAGAGGGAATCTACCTGCACACAAGATCTGACGGCAGGCTTTTCAACCTCGCCCGCCTGCAAGCCAGAACCAAAGTACGTGAGGCTCTAATCAGAGACATGCTGTTCACAGATGACGCTGCAGTTGCAACCCACACACAGCAGGAGCTTCAGACCCTGATGGACCGCTTCTCCCAGGCATGCAAGGACTTCAGGCTTACCATCAGCCTGAAGAAGACTAAAGTCTTGGCGCAAGGCACGGAAGCACCACCAACCATCACCATCGATGACTACGAGCTGGAGGTCGTGAATCAGTTCATGTACCTGGGGTCCACGATCAGCAATAACCTCTCCCTTGATACAGAGATCGACAAGAGGATTGGAAAATCAGCCTTCACACTCGCTCGCCTCACCACACGAGTGTGGGAGAATCCCAAACTCTCTGTCAAGACGAAGATGGCAGTGTACAACGCCTGCGTCATCAGCACACTGCTCTATGGGAGTGAGATGTGGACAACATACGCCCGGCAGGAAAAGACTTGCGCTGCATTCGCCACATCCTGGACATATCCTGGCAGGGCAAAGTGCCCAACACAGAAGTTCTGTCCCACGCAGACCTTCCCTCCATGTTCACTCTACTCAGGCAGCGCAGGCTCCGCTGGCTAGGCCACGTTCACCGTATGGAGGATGGCAAAATCCCCAAAGACGTCCTCTATGGAGAACTGGCGACTGGCAGGAGAGACGTTGGCCACCCACAGCTGCGCTTTAGAGACATCTGCAAGAGAGACATGAAGGCCCTGGAGATCAACACAGAGCACTGGGAGGACCTTGCAACGGACCGCTCCAAATGGAGAGGCACCCTGACCAGACAGCTCAAGGCGGGTGAAGAGAGACTGACTGCTGCAGCAGATGAAAAAAGGACCCGCAGGAAGAACCGCCACAGACCCAGCAGCACGGAGACCACCCACAAGTGCGACCTTTGTGACAGGGACAGCCATTCGCGCATCGGCCTGTTCAGCCACAGGTGGTGCTGTTCCAGCAGAGTAGACGTTTAGGATTCTCTTCCATGGTCATCATAGACCGACAGAGGCCGACAATTCCGACAATAAAGAGTTAGTTTGCTGCATGGCATAAGACCGACTCCGACCATTATTGCATACATAACATTTTGGTGACGAGGAGAAACTATGTGGGCGTATGGGCTCCCTCCACCATTATCACCGTTTCTGGAATATCCAGGAGAGCCAGCAGTTCTGTGGCTGAACTGGGAGCCATGTTCAAGGGTTACATTGCGGCACTAGTCCTAAGTAGACCCGACAGAGTATGAAGCCTAGCACTTCTGGCTCACCATCTCGGCATAGAAGGTAGGAAAATTCTCTGTATGCTGGGAGAAATGGAGTCTTAAGCGGATGCTGTCAGGCGGCTGGCCGAATATTTTGCCAAACATACGAGGACCAATAGAACTGTGGGTAATGGAGCTGTTGGCACCAAAAGAAGCTAAGCTAGCTAGCTCAGGGAAGCTAGCAGCTCAGTCAGTGACTATGGGGAAGTTAGCCACGAAGCTAGGTGTGCGCCAAAACCAAGTTACGAGCTACCACCTAAACTTCGAGGTAGAAACGTGGCCACGAGTGGGGGAGCCCCCGGTCACCGAAGACGGCAAGCCAGCTGAGGAGCTCAGCATGCTGGAGTTGGAGCAGTGACAGCCAGGTACACAGACAGCGCAGCAGAGTACCTTGGACAACGGTGCTGGGCGCAACGACGAGGCACCTGGGTCAACGAGTGACACTGACGAGGGTGATGCTGAAAGTCTCAGGAAGCAGTAGCGACAGCCGGACACAGAGATGGCACAGCGGAGCACCTAGGACGACAGAGAGGAGGTGCCGAGCACCATGGGGTTGGGCAGGACCTAAGTGCCGGGGCTCAAAGCGCCTTGGATGAGGGTGCTCTGCCTTACAGCAAGGTGCCCGAGTCGATGAGTGACAGCGACAAGTGAGCTTTGGTTTTCCCCGGAGCTCGGCCACAGGGGGCCGGAGCGTCTGGAGCTACAATGGCGGCAGCTGCAGCGGTTCTAAAGGCGGTTGGGGGCGGACCAATAGGCACAGAGGGACTGCATGCTGCTCAGCAGCACTGTGGGTCCAGATGAAAGAAGCAGTTGAGGGTGAGGAGAAGAGACATTCTCGCCGGGGAGGTCAGCTTCGACCCCAGGGGGCAGGTGGTTGCCGAGGGCACGCATGCTGTGGGGCTGCCCTGGACCCTTGAGCCGGTTTTACCCTTGACTGCACGGGGACAATGGCGTAACATGAACAATTTTAATGTGCATATGTAAAAACTGTGGGATGTGAGTGTGTTGATATGGGATTATTTTGTGTATTTTGTGTAAACACGCTGATTTTAGTTGTTTTGGGGTGAATGTGTTAGGCCTTTCTGTTCACTGTTTCCCATTATTTACTGACATGTTTGGTTGACCCAGAAGCAGACGTGGACTCGAAATAGACACAATTATCTTTTATTATGAAGAGTGTGAGTGTGAATGTGTGCGTGTGTGCAGGAGTGAGGCAGCTGGGTGAGCCGAGCACAGTCAGACTGGCAACCCTAGGAGAGAGCACAGACAGGCGGATGAGTGCACAGAGGTTAGGAGGAATGCACCAGTTAATGTACAGTCTCACGAATTGGTTGGAGAGCTGAAGCGCTGAAGAATTCTCAAGGGCTTCGGGCCAGCTGCTCCACGTCCAAGCTGCCATTGCTGACGAGGTGAAGCAGTGCAGGTTTATAGAGTGCTGGTGAAGCGCGAGTTGTGCTCAGGTCTGCTGCCAGGAGGAGGTCCGCCGTTAGGAGGCTACCACTTGTGCACAGGGGAGAAAGAGTGGAGCATAGAGGTACCGGAATAATGAGGCCTTACTTGTCGGTGGCGAGTTCAGACTCCCGGTAGAAACGACGGCCTGGAAGAAACTGAGGAGATGGAACTCCAGAACAGGATGAGTTGACAGGACAAGGAGGTCCAACCAGAACGTTGGAGCATTGACGTCTCCGTGCAGACCAGAGGGCAGCGCGGCTTAAGTAGGCTGCTGATGACGTGATCAGGTGTGCACACAGCTGTGGAGGTAATTAGGGCAGCAGGCACACAGAGCAGATCATTGCATTTCCCTTAGTGCATGATTCGGGTCCTAAATTGGGGTGGGTCTGAATTGTGTGAATTTGTTTTTCACTTCTGTAAGGGGGAGGGGAATGATGTGTAGTGAGTTTGGTGTGTGTGTGTGGCCGTCGGGGCTTGCCGTACCCGCCCTGGGTAGTGACGTCAGGCGGGCTACAGCCAGACTGTATATAGTTGTGTGTTCTCTAATAGTTAGCTTGCTGCATGGCATAAGACTGACTCCGACCATTATTACAAACTTAACAAAGAGCAATACACTTTGCATGAAAAAAGAAAATGCAAAAAAAAAAATAATAATTACACATATTAGGCACATGACTAGACCCTTTTTTTTCTATTTTGACTTCAGTTCTTTTCTTTGGGAGAAGACAAAACATAACTTATAGTGCAATTCAACTTGCAAATATAAAGTGTAGGAATATGTGATTAATAATTATGATCAGGTATAAAAATTATTTAATTTGTATTAATGTATCGGGACGTGAGATGAACTCTGGGTCCATACACACAGAAAAAGTTAATGAACACTCGTGGGGCACCAGCTCCTCTTTAGGGAGCATTTTAATTCTTAATTTCACTTTATGCCTGTTTAATTAATTAATAATCAGTCTCAAAATTTTAGTGAATTTGATACTGGGGACTTTGAAACCAGACTCAGAATGAAATAAATTCCCAACAACTTCTCTTATTTTCGCATATTTATTAAATGAAATGATGATTAAAGGACATTGCAATGATTTGCATTAATCATTAAATTATACTTGTAAATGATAGAATAACAATGTGAACATTTGCAGAACCAGGGTGAAAATGTAAGCTGAACTTAGATCAGTTTGAAGTTAGCAGATTATGAAAACTGAAAGCAAATTTATGGGGAAAATTAAACTAAGTCTATGGAAAATTCTGGATTACTCTTAAGAAAATGAAAATGGAATTTTAAGGAAAAGAAGAGTTATGTTAATTGCTCTTTAATTTGGTATCTGATCAGATACTGAATTATTCTCAAATTTCAGACGTTTTATTCTGCAGATGGATAAAGAATGCAGCTCACGTGATCCAGATTGGTGAAGATTCTTCTGCAACGTTGTCTCCTTGAAGTTTAATGTAGATAGCGCCAAAAGCCAGAATATTTGTCCAGCAAATATTCGGTTGTCACAAGATGAGATTTTGATGTGTTGATCACCTGGGCTGCGGTCCAGTCCAAGACGTCTCCTTTTCGTGGCGGGTTGATTTCTTCAGCTGCACATAGTGGATCAACAACTTCTCACTAGGGAATTCGAGAATAATTACAAACTCTGATCCAATAGCAAAATCAAAAGATTTTCAGACTTTGTAGAGATGAAATTAGCTTCTAGTGTGTAAGTGGTCAATAAAAATTATAAACATAAAGTCAAAATTACAAACGGTGAGTTTAAAGAAAGTTTAACTGGAAAAGTTATAAAAATAAACGTCTAGAAATGGAGTTTGACTGTAAATTTAGGATTTGAGCTCAAGAAAGAAAAAGATTAATTCCTAGACATTTAAAAAGAAACAAAAAACATGTGGGAGAAATGTCCTCTGTTCTCCCGTGGTGATGTGAAGTGCTGTGTTCTTCTGTGTAGTGACGAGAAGCAGGAGAAGTGGGAAAAAAAAAAAAGAGCGAAAAGAGAGTGTATCTTCTTTTTGTCATGACCCGAGCGCCGATCTCGTCCGCGCTCGGGTCATACATCATCTTTTTCAGGCTTTGACAGCAGTGTTTCCCTTCTGGCTCCTCGGGCTCTTATTGTGACAGCGCCCGGTGGAGCTTCCTGCTGTCAAGGCCAAAACAGCTGTGCTGCATTCGGGGTCATTAGTGACCGGCGTTAAAAGCGGACGCCGAATGCACCCCGATGCAGCAGTCTCTGTTTATCTCCCTATCAAAGCTCCGTGAAGACTCCTCGCTGTCTGTAGCATCGGGCATCCACCGGCTCAGACACCGTCTTCTCATCATCCTCAATTGTAAGTTATCCTGCTGTTATCCTATTGTGGTGGACACACATACGGGACCTGTTTTGTGACTCACATTTTAGGTCAGAACAAAGGCAGAGCAGCTCCCTTAGTGATTACTGACATAACGTTCGGCTCAGGAGACGCACACACACAGGCTCAGAGTAGTTCAAACTGTTTATTAACAACAGGGATGTATGGGTGCGTGTCTGCGGAATGTTAATGTGTTGGTGGTGGCGTCTGCTTCGGGCACAGTGGCAGGAGACCGTTCATCCGGCAACCCTATGGGAGAAAACAGACACAGGGTGATGGGCACACACCAACACAGGAGGAGAAAAGGCGAGGGAGAAGCTTACTTGTTTTGGGACAGATGACTGGCACTTCAAGGATGGGACCCCGGGAGACAGCCACCTGCAGGGCTCGGTGCAGCAGCGAGGAGGGACGAGGGACGGAGTTGTCCGCCGCCGAGGAATCCACCTGTGCACAGGGGAGCAGACTACAAGAGATGAGGTAAGGAATCTTCTTACCGCTTAGCGTTGTGCTGAAGAGAGAGTCGTTGCTTCTTGAAGCAGGGGGAAGAAGTCTGACGGCTTCAGGCCGAAGCTCAGGGCGAGGCGACTTATATTCCTCGCCGCTGATGACTGACAGGTGTGCGAGCAGGTGGCGCCGCTGATGAGCGGCGCGGCGTGACAGTACTCCCCCCTCTAGCAGCGCCTCCTGGCGATGGCTTGTCTGGGTGCGCTCGGTGGAAGTCAGCGATGAGCGATGGGTCCAACACGAACGAAGGGGGCACCCACTGTCGATGCTCGGGCCCATAGCCTCCCAGTCCACCAAGTATTGCAACCCACGACCCCGGCGCCGGGAGTCCAGGATGGAGGAGACGGACCAGGCCGGATGGCCACCAATCATCCGGGGCGCGGGTTGCGCTGCAGGAGGAGGGCAAAGGGGGTCGGTGACTGCCAGCTTCACCTTTGACACGTGGAAGGTGGGATGGATGCGGAGGGAGGGGGGAATAGCCACGCGCACAGCCACCGGGTTGATGATCCGGGTGATGGGATAGGGACCCATGAATCGCTGTGCCAGCTTTCTCCTCTCGCCTTTTAGAGTGACGTCTTGGGTGGAAACGTAGACATGTTGCCCAACTCTGTACGCCGGAGCAGGTCTTCTACGCCGGTCCGCCACAGTCCTGTTGCGCTCCGCTGTGCGTAAGAGCGCATTGCGCGCGGCAGTCCAGGTGGAGCGGAACTGCCTGAGATGTGCCCTAACTGAGGGGACAGTTACCTCACTCTCCTGCTCCGGGAACAGCGGGGGGTCGTAACCCAGGGACGCTTTGAAGGGAGACATCCCTGTAGCAGAAGAGCGAGCGGTATTGTGGGCATATTCAACCCAGGCAAGATGGTTGCTCCAGGACGTGGGTTTGGATCTGGTCACACAGCGGAGCGCAGCCTCCAGCTCCTGATTGGTCCGCTCACACTGCCCGTTGGATTGGGGGTGATGGCCGGAGGAGAGGCTCACCTTGGCTCCGATGGCGTTGCAGAATGACCTCCAAACCTCAGATGAAAATTGGGGGCCCCGGTCCGAGACCACGTCCACCGGAATCCCGTGCAGCCTGACCACGTGTTGGACGAGGAGGTCCGCCGTCTCCAGGGCAGTAGGGAGGCCTCGCAGGGGAACGAAGTGCACGGCCTTGGAGAAGCGGTCCACGATGGTCAGGATGGTGTCATAGGAGTTGGAGACGGGGAGTCCGGTGACAAAATCCAACGCGATGTGCGACCAGGGCCTGCCAGGGACGGGCAGGGGCTGGAGCAGACCCGCTGGAGGGGCATTTCCCGACTTGCAGATGGCACAGATTGGGCAAGCCCGGGCGTAGCGGGCTGCATCCCTCCGCAGGCCTGGCCACCAAAAGGACCGTTGGAGGAGGTCTATCATCCGGGAGGTGCCAGGGTGACAGGTGAGCTTGGAGGTGTGTAGCCAGTGGATGACCTCTCCTCGGACCGCGGATGGCACGAACAGCCTCCCCTCAGGTCCGCCGCCAGGGTCAGGTTCCACCTCCTGTGCCTTCCGGATCTTGCTCTCGATGTCCCACGAGATGGCTCCCACGACGCACGACCTGGGCAGGATGGAGTGGGGCGTCTCCTCCGACTCCACGGGAGTGAACTGCCTAGAGAGGGCGTCAGGCAGGCCGTTCTTAGAGCCGGGCCTGAAGGTGATTGAAAATTGGAACCTGGCGAAGAACAGTGACCAACGCGCCTGGCGGGCGTTCAGGCGCTTGGCAGATCGTAAATATTCTAAGTTCTTGTGGTCCGTGAGGACCACAAACGGCAGGTTTGCCCCCTCTAGCCAGTGGCGCCACTCCTGTAGGGCGAGTTTGATGGCCAAGAGCTCCCTGTCCCCCACATCGTAGTTCCTCTCCGCCGGGGACAAGCGCCGGGAGAAGAAGGCGCAGGGCCGTTTGGCGCCATCGTCCGGCGATCGCTGGGACAGCACTGCCCCCACTCCCGTGTCTGAGGCGTCTACCTCTACGATGCACTGCAGCGCGGGGTCGACCTGGCGAAGGACCCGGGAGGAGGAGAACTCCGCCTTCAGTGCCTTAAAGGCGGCAGCGACCTCTTCGGTCCACCGGAACGGGACCTTCGGGGACGTGAGGCGGGTCAGTGGTCTCACGATGGAGCTGAAGTTGGGGATAAAGCGGCGGTAGAAATTGGCGAAGCCAACGAACTGTTGCACCTGCTTCCGGGATGCAGGTGTAGGCCATTCCACCACCGCCTTCACCTTCTCTGGGTCTGGGAGCACCTTGTCGTGGGCAATGATGAACCCCAGGAAGGACGTAGTCCTGGCGTAAAATTCACATTTTTCTGCCTTCACGTACAGACGATTCTCCAGCAGTCTTTGGAGGACCCGCCTCACGTGGACCTGGTGCTCGTCCCTGGACTTGGAGAAGATGAGAATATCGTCTAGGTAGACGAACACGAAAAGGCCGATGAAGTCCCAGAGGACGTCATTAATGAGGCGCTGAAAGACGGCAGGAGCGTTGGTCAACCCGAACGGCATTACCAGGTATTCAAAGTGGCCGTTCGGGGTACGGAAGGCTGTCTTCCACTCATCTCCCTCCCGGATCCGGACGAGGTGGTAAGCGCTGCGTAGATCCAGCTTGGTGAACCAGGTCGCCCCCTGGAGGGAGTGGAAGGCAGTGTCCATGAGAGGCAGGGTGTAACGGTCCTTCTCCGTGATATCATTGAGGGCCCGGTAGTCGATACAAGGGCGGAGGGACCCATCCTTTTTTCCCACGAAGAAGAACCCTGCCCCCACGGGTGACGATGATGGGCGGATTATCCCAGCACTTAATGACTCTTTCAGGTAGGCGTTCATAGTCTCCTTCTCCGGCGCTGACAGGCTATAGAGCCGACCAGAAGGTAAGGGAGCCCCCTGGCGGAGGTTGATGGCACAGTCAGAGGGCCGATGAGGGGGGAGAGACATAGCTTTCATCTTGCTGAACACCATACCCAGGTCGTGAAATTCCGGAGGCACCAGAGACAGGTCCGGGGGTGCAGCGTCCGTCGCAGGAGGAGGAGCGGACGGAGAGCAGGCAGCGGACTGAAGGCAGGTGCCCATGCAGAATGTACTCCATGCCGATACCCCAGCTGATCTCCAATCCAGGACCGGGTTATGAAGACGAAGCCAGGGATACCCCAGGATGACGGGCGACACAGAGTTGGGAAGGACGTAGAAGGTCATCTCCTCCCGGTGGTTTCCCGAGATGATGACCGGTACGGGGATGGTTTGGTGTGACATTCTCCCAAGGGAGGCACGGGAGAGGTTGACTAGGGAGATGGGATTCCTCAGTGCCTGACAGCGGATGCCCAAACGGGTTGCCAGGCTCTGTGAAATGAAGCTGCCTTCTGCGCCCGAATCCACCAGTGCGTGGGTGAGATGCCCAGTGGGGTTATGGCAGAAACGGATGGGCAGCTTCAATTGGGTAAGTGGACCTAACCGATTGACGTCCGCGAGGCCCCCTACAGTGACTCGCGGACCCCGCCGTTTGGCTTTTTGTGGACAAAGCTCCACCGTGTGTTGACTGTCTCCACAATACATGCAGAGATTCAACTCACGGCGGCGTTGTCTCTCTGCCGGGGAGAGCTTTGTCCAGCCCGTCACCATCGGCTCCGACTCCTCGGGGCACGATGGTGGCGGCGCCGCCAGGGGGCGAGCTTGAGGCTGGCGCAGCGAGGCTCCCCGAGGGCGCGAAGTAGACGACTTCCGTCCTGAGGAGCGCTCGCGCAGCCTGTTGTCCAAGCTGATGGCTAGGGAAGTTAGCTCCGCTAGCGTTTCAGGGATATCCTGTCCAGCCAGTTCATCCCTCAGATCATCATTGAGGCTGCGGAGGAACAGGCCACAGAGGGAGCGTTCCTCCCAGCCCAATTCCTCCGCCGCTACCCGGAAGTCGACCACGTAGTCCGCTGCCGACCGGCTTCCCTGCTGGAGAGCGAGAAGCCGATCGACCTGGACCGTCTCGGTTTGAGAATGGTCAAAGACCTCCAGAAAGCGCCTCACGAATTGGTCATAGGTGAGGGTGGCATAACTGGGCCTCGCCATTACGGCGTAGGTCCAAGTTAATGCACGCCCCTCCAGAAGATTCCCTATATAACCAATTCGGTGGTGATCCGAGGGAAAATCTCCGGGCACACGGTGGAACACGGACTCACATTGCATAATGAACCCCCGCGCTCCGCCGAGCTTACCGCTAAAGCGGGCGGGGGTCGGAATCGGTGTGAGCCGAACCGGTGCCACTGGAGCCGGCTGGACGGCCGCTGGAACAGCAGGAGCCGCGCCACCCTGGCGAGCCGGGGGGAACGGCTGTTGGGGGTCCAGGCGGTTCAATCGGTTAGTTAAATTAACTAATTGATTTAGGATCACCTGTTGCTGATAAACAACCTGATCCACTCGAGCCTCGAGGATGGTAAACCGGTGTGCGAGCCCGCCGTCTGCCGAGCCGCTCTGCTGAAGCCGTACTGACATAACGTTCGGCTCAGGAGACGCACACACACAGGCTCAGAGTAGTTCAAACTGTTTATTAACAACAGGGATGTATGGGTGCGTGTCTGCGGAATGTTAATGTGTTGGTGGTGGCATCTGCTTCGGGCACAGTGGCAGGAGACCGTTCAGCCGGCAACCCTATGGGAGAAAACAGACACAGGGTGATGGGCACACACCAACACAGGAGGAGAAAAGGCGAGGGAGAAGCTTACTTGTTTTGGGACAGATGACTGGCACTTCAAGGATGGGACCCCGGGAGACAGCCACCTGCAGGGCTCGGTGCAGCAGCGAGGAGGGACGAGGGACGGAGTTGTCCGCCGCCGAGGAATCCACCTGTGCACAGGGGAGCAGACTACAAGAGATGAGGTAAGGAATCTTCTTACCGCTTAGCGTTGTGCTGAAGAGAGAGTCGTTGCTTCTTGAAGCAGGGGGAAGAAGTCTGACGGCTTCAGGCCGAAGCTCAGGGCGAGGCGGCTTATATTCCTCGCCGCTGATGACTGACAGGTGTGCGAGCAGGTGGCGCCGCTGATGAGCGGTGCGGCGTGACAATTACAGGAAGCTGCAAGAATCTTAGCTTTGGTATGCAAGGCTTGAGACTGTGGGGGGTTTAATTAAAGAATTAAAGAAGGGATGCATTGGAGACAGTGGAAGTGATATCATGGAGAGAAAATGCATTGTGACTTTCTTTATAATGCAAGGTGGTCTGTGATACATGTGACCTGTGAAGTGTAAGAGTCCTGATATTTAAGGACGAGAGTTTATTGTGTGGATCTCTTTTTTCTGCTTTGAGATGATGGTGTTGTGAATAAAGCTGACTTGAGAGAGAACTCTGCCTTGTCATTTTCACATCACCACACTGGTGACCCGAGACGTATCATGCAAGAGGAGAATTCCCCCGGGCCAGCCTCGTCAGGAGCCCCCAGCCAAGCGAATGCCGCCACAGTCCAGCTACCGGACTTCTGGCAGAACAATCCGTGCTCCTGGTTCAACGCGGTTGAGGCGCAGTTCAACCTCCGGGGGATATCGGTAGACGCCACAAAATTCTACCACCTAGTCGCAAAGCTGGACAACAACATGGCCCAGCATGTGGAGAACCTGATCGACCAGCCGCCGGACAGCGACAAATACGGCACGCTGAAGGCTGCACTCATCCAGCAATTCACCCCCTTGGCGGAGGAGCGAGCAGAGAGGCTCCTGGCGCTGACGGAGTTTGAAAATGACATGCCCGCAAACCTGATGGAGAAGTTGTTGAGGTTGATAGACTCTGACAACGATCACTTCATTTTCACCCACCTTTTCCTCAGGACTCTACCGTCAGCAGCGAGAGCGACCCTGGCCAGTTCGCCACTGTTGGTCCAACGGGACTACCGCATGCTGGGCCGAGAGTCGCAGCGGATTGTCAATGCCACCAAGCGGCGCGCAGCCACGGCCGCTGCAGCGGGACTCGGCGCAACGACCGGAGATGACAGGGGGCCAGAGGCAGCGGTGCCAGACTCACTGACGACGGTGGCGGCAGGGGCCAGGGAACGCGGATCGGACGTCCTTTGTTTCTATCATCGCCGTTTCGCAGAGAGGGCACGCAAATGTGTACCACCGTGCCAGTTCAGGCGTTCGGGAAACGCCAAGACCGGGGGTCGGTAGCAGCCGCGGCCCTCGGGGAGGAGAACAAGCTGCTCTACTTGTTGGACGCACGCTCCGGGAGGCAGTTCCTCATCGACACAGGCTCCCAATTGAGTTTCATCACACCTTCCTACGCGGACAGACTAGCTAGTTCCGGAGGTCCCCGGGTGACGGCAGCGAACGGCTCGGAGATTAAGACCTTTGGTGAGAAGACTCTGCTTCTGTCTCTACACGGCCGTGCATTTGAGTGGAATTTTGTTGTAGCAGCAGAAAATTTCAATATGTTGGGGGCTGATTTTTTGTGCTCACATGGTTTGTTGGTTGATCTCGCTAACAGGCGCCTGGTTAATGCATTTTCTTTTAATTCTATCTCCTGTACAGCGCGAGTGGCCCCGCCAACAGCACAAGCCAACGTCACAGCTGCAAGCGGTAAGTTCCACACACTGCTCACTCAGTTCCCAGCACTCACGGTCCCCACATTTTCGGCAACAGTCGATAAACACGGGGTGGAGCATTTTATTACCACTACCGGACCGCCCGTTTTTGCAAAAGCTTGGCGCTTGGACGCAGTTAAACTGGCCATAGCGCGTGAGGAGTTTGCCAACCTGGAGAGGTTGGGCATTATCTGACGTTCAAACAGTCCTTGGGCTTCCTCGCTACACATGGTCCTGAAAGCTGACGGAGCATGGCGACCTTGCGGGGATTTCTGCAGGTTAAACAACGCTACAGCGCACGACCGCTACCCAGTCCCACATATCCAAGATTTTTCCATTCATTTGGCGGGGGCACGCGTTTTTCTAAAATAGACTTGGTCCGCAGTTACCACCAAGTCCCAGTGCACACTGAGGACATACCCAAAACAGCGGTAATAACTCCGTTTGGTCTATTCGAGTTTTTACGCATGCCATTCGGACTTAAAGGGGCTGCTCAGACGTTCCAACGCATGATGGACGCGGTGCTTCGTGATCTCCCTTTCGTGTTCGTTTACTTGGACGATATTTTAGTAGCCAGCGCGTCCAAAGACGAACACGAAAAACACCTGGCCACAGTTTTCCAAAGGTTGGGAGATCACGGGTTAATAATCAACCCGGCAAAGTGTCAGTTCGGGGTGGCGCAGATCGATTTTTTAGGACACCGCGTCTCCCCCGAAGGAGCAGTTTCGCTTCCTAACAAAGTGCGCGCGGTGGCAGATTTTCCCCGGCCGCAGACGGTCAGGGCGTTGCAGGAGTTTTTGGGAATGGTGAATTTTTATAACTGTTTTCTCCCCCGCGTGGCGCAACTCATGCAGCCGCTGTATGCCGCGCTCAAAAAAAAGAAACCCACAGATAAGATCGAGTGGCCCCCGGAGCGGGACCAAGCGTTCTCGGAGGTGAAAGCAGCCTTGGCAAAGGCTGCGTTGTTGGCACACCCAGACCCAACGGCCCGCATAGCGCTCACCACTGACGCATCAGAGGTGGCCATAGGGGCGGTCATGGAACAACATGTAGCCGGGGTTTGGCAGCCCCTCGCATTTTTCAGCAGGACCTTGCGCGATAGCGAACGTAAATACAGCGCGTTCGACAGGGAGCTGCTGGCTCTCCATTTGGCCATCCGCCACTTTCAGTTCTGGCTAGAAGGACGATCTTTCACCGCGTTCGTTGACCACAAACCGCTAACATTCGCGATGGCCAAGGTTTCTGAACCGTGGTCAGGCCGGCAGCAGAGACAGCTGGCCGCGATATCAGAGTTTACCACTGATATTCAGCATGTGGCGGGCAAACTCAATGTAGTGGCAGATTGCCTCTCGCGCGCCGTGGCGGCCCCAGTCAGCGTAGGGGTAGATTATGCAGCCATGGCCGCGGAGCAGGTTGGGGACGCGGATGTGCGCGCACTTCAGTCTGGACCAACAGGGTTAAGGCTGGAGAGCAGGGTGCTGCAAGACGGCATCCCCCCCCCTAATCTGCGATGTCTCCACGGGACGGCCACGTCCAGTAGTACCGGCCGCGTGGCGCCGCCGCGTTTTTGACTCGGTTCATTCCTTGGGGCACCCTGGAGTGCGCGCGTCGGTCAAAATGGTAGGAGAGAAATTTGTGTGGCCGAGCCTCCGTAAACAAGTTAAAGAGTGGGCAGCAGCCTGCACAGCGTGTCAACGAGCCAAAGTACACAGGCACACGAGAGCTCCTTTGGAGCCATTTCACATTCCGGCCAAGAGGTTCGATCACGTTCATGTGGGCCTCGTGGGCCCCCTCCCGCTGTCACAAGGGTGCACACGTCTTCTGACAATGGTGGAGCGCACCACGCGCTGGCCTGAAGTGGTCCCGCTGGCATCAACCACAGCCATGGAGGTGGCGCGCGCATTTTTAACAGCTTGGGTGGCGCGCTTCGGCGTTCCGTTGGACATTACGTCCGACAGAGGCCCTCAATTTGTGTCCGAGCTTTGGTCGACAATGGCCCGCAGCCTGGGTGTCACAATTCACCGCACAACCGCGTACAATGCGCAGGCTAACGGGTTATGCGAACGTTTTCATAGGTCATTGAAAGCGGCTCTCAGGGTGTGACTGACGGATGCAAATTGGGTTGACAAGTTACCGTGGGTGTTATTGGGGTTGCGTTCTGCCCCTAAAGAGGACTTAGAAGCCTCCCCAGAGGAGCTCGTGTTTGCGCAGCCACTCCGGCTGCCTGGAGAGTTTCTCCCAGATAACCCTGCGCCAAACGCCTCCCCGTCTCAGCTGTTGCAGAGCAACATAGAAGCAAGCACGCTGCCCGGCCCCGCGCACCACAGTTTTCCGTGCGTTTTTGTGCCTAAAACTTTGAAGAACGCAGAGTTTGTTTTTGTTAGACATGATGCGCATCGAACCCCGCTGCGACCGCCTTATGACGGACCATTCAGAGTGCTAGAAACAGGGGACAAGCAGTTTTTGCTAGATTTGGGGGGTAGGAAAGAGAAAATTGGCATAAACAGACTCAAACCCGCTTTTGTGGTGGCAGATGAGCAGGTGCTGTTGGCGAGGGCCCCGCGGCGAGGTAGACCACCGCGGGGGGCTTCACAGAGTAATGTTTCCCCAGAACACCCACAGGTGCTGACAAAAGGTTTCCACCCCCAGACGGCAAACCCCCAGGACAGCGCCGCAGAGACGTTGAATCCCAGCTACAGCAGATACGGCAGGAGACTGAAGCCTATACAGCATGTGGACTGATGTGTATTGATACTATCACGGCATGCATGTGGTTATTCTCTTGTTGTTCTGTTTGTTCTAAAATGTTGGGGGGGCTTTGTGTGGTGGACACACATACAGGACCTGTTTTGTGACTCACATTTTAGGTTAGAACAAAGGTAGAGCAGCTCCCTTAGTGATTACAGGAAGCTGCAAGAATCTTAGCTTTGGTATGCAAGGCTTGAGACTGTGGGGGGTTTAATTAAAGGATTAAAGAAGGGATGTGTATTGATATGTGAAGTTCATATGGAGTCACCACTAGAGGGCAGTATGACCCCGGCCATGACCTGACTATAAAGGGAGATGTACATGTGCCACTGTGTGGTTAGTTGTTAGTTGCTGTTGAAGTGACAAGTAAAAAGTCCTAACTGACACCCGGTGTGTGCGCCTCGTCATTACATGTTCCAGGAGAACATTACAAGGTTCCAGGAGAACATTACATGGTACCAGGAGTAAATTACATGATACCAGGATAAAACTACGAACCGACGGCGAAGATGAACGCTCTTCGACAGCCGGACGAGTTAAAGTTGACCGGTAACGTCAACGAGAACTGGAAAGCATTCAAACAGAGTTTTGAACTTTATTCGCTTGCTATCGGTCTCCGTGACGAGGAGAGGAAAATAGCATTACTGCTAACAGTAGCAGGGCGAGCGGCGCTAAATGTGTTTAACACATTCGTCTTCACGGAAGAAGAAAAAGGCAACTTCGACGCCGTGATGAAGAAATTTGACGATTATTGCACACCGAGAAAGAATGAAACGTACGAGAGGTATGTGTTCAGAAAAAGACTTAAGAAAGAGTCAGAGTCCATCGAGCTGTATGTCACAGACCTACGGTTGAAATGTCAGTCATGCAACTTTGGAACATTGAGTGAGTCAATGATACGGGACCAAATTGTAATAGGGGTCCAAGACAACAAATTGCGGATGCAATTACTGAAAGAGACTAACTTAACGCTGGAGAAAGCGATACAGATTTGCCAAGCGTCTGAGAGTATAAAGGCACAATTAAAGACTTTTAGCAGCAAGGAAAAAGAGACTGCTGAGGTCGATGCAGTGCGGCGCGCGAAGCCGAAAGGAACGTTGCATGCAAGAAAAAGGGAGGCAAACCCAGAGCGCGCGCGCGGGAACTGTGAGCGGTGTGGAAGGCAACATGCGCTGAAACAGTGTCCAGCATTCGGGAAGGAATGTCGCAAGTGTGGCGGAAAAAATCACTTCGCAAAGACCTGCTTCTCAAAGAGGCGGGTGCAACTCGTGGAGAAAAAGAGCGACAGCGAGGAGGATCAGTTTTACGTGGACGCCATCGAGGGAGAGACGAGCGCTGACGAATGGATAGTGTGCCTGGAGATGAATGGCACGGACATGTCACTGAAGCTCGACACAGGTGCGCAGGTAAACATCCTGCCAATGAAAGATTTTAAAAGACTGAAAAACAAACCGAAAATAAGAGATAAAAAGATTAATCTGAGAACATATGACGATAAGCCAATACCCACTAAAGGAATGTGCAGGGTTACACTGTCAAACAAAGGTAAAACAGTGAATGCATTGTTTGTACTTGTTGATGGAAATAGACAAGCAATTTTGGGTTTAAAAACATGCGATCAGCTAGGTCTGATCAAAAGGGTGAATGTCATTGATACAGACAAAGTGACAACACGAGAAAATACAGAGGCTACAACAAGTAAGCATAAACACACTGACTGGGTGAAAGAATACAAAGAGGTGTTCAAAGGAATAGGCCGCCTACCAGGCAAACAAAAAATTAGGCTGAAAGAGAATGCAGAGCCAGTCATACATGCAGCAAGAAAAGTGCCAATAGCTCTTAAAAAGAGGCTGAGAGAAACACTAGACTCACTGATAGCAGACGGAGTGGTCAGAAAAATAGAAGAACCAACTGAATGGGTTAACTCACTAGTTATAGTGGAGAAGCCAAATGGAGATTTGAGATTGTGCATAGATCCAAAAGATCTAAATAAAGTAATACAGCGGGAGCATTACAGGCTACCAACAAAATCTGACATAACCAGCACAATGAGTGGAGCAAACTACTTCACAAAATTAGATGCCAAATCTGGGTTTTACCAAATAGTGCTCGACGAGGAAAGCGCTAAATTGTGCACATTTAATACGCCATTCGGAAGGCATTGCTTTCTACGAATGCCATTCGGGATTAGCTCAGCCCCTGAAATTTTCCATAGAACTGTGCAGCAATTGTTTGACAGAATAGAAGGGGTGGGAGTTTTTCTTGATGACGTGGTAGTCTGGGGAAAAACAAAAGAGGAGCACGACGAAAGGTTGGCAAGAGTTCTCACACAGGCGCAAAAGTCAGGTATGAAACTGAATAAGAGTAAGTGCCAATTCGGGGTACGGGAGATTACATACCTGGGAGAGAAATTATCTGGGGCAGGCGTGCAACCAGATCTGGAAAAAGTGCAGGCCATAGCAGAGCTGCCAGTACCGCAGGACAAAAATGACTTGCAAAGAGCCCTAGGGCTAGTCAATTACATGGGAAAATTTATCCCAAATTTATCAGCTAACACAATAGCTCTTAGAAGCTTGTTAGAGACCAATACAATGTGGCAGTGGATGGCAGAGCATGCCAGAGAATGGGAGTGGCTCAAAAGCAGTCTAATACAGGAGCCAGTGTTAAAATTCTATGATCAGGACAAACTGCTAAAAGTGTCCACAGATGCGTCCAAAGCCGGCCTAGGAGCTGTGCTATTGCAAAAACATGACACAGAGTGGTATCCAGTCGCATACGCATCGCGCACCATGACAAGCGCAGAAAAAAATTACGCGCAAATAGAGAAAGAGACTCTAGGTGCAGTGTTTGGATGTGAGAAGTTTCATGAATATGTGTATGGAAGGTCAGTAATACTAGAAACAGACCACAAACCACTGATTGCGATCTCACAGAAGCCACTGGGTGACGCACCACCGCGCATCCAGCGTCTAATGTTAAGATTACAGAAATATGACTTGAAATTTGAGTTTACACCAGGCAAGCAACTAATTGTAGCCGATGCGCTGAGTAGGGCTAGCTTGAGCAACACCAGCAGCACAACAGAGGAAGCTGTGCAAATACATGTAGACTCTATTAAGGCCCAGCATGCACAAGGACATTGAGGCATATGTGCAGCGCTGTGAGATTTGCCAGCGCCACAGGTATCAACAGCCAAAGGAGCCTATGAGGCCCCATGAGAAGCCTCAAGGGCCATGGAGAAAAGTGGGCATGGATCTATTTCAGCTTAAGGGCAAGGACTATCTGTTAGTCATGGACTATCATTCCACCTACCCAGAGTTTGCAGGGTTGGGTGACACAACAGCAGAAAAGGTGATTGCACACACAAAGACAATGTTCGCACGCCATGGAATTCCAATGACTGTTGTAAGTGATAACGGACCACAATTCACGAGTCAGTGCTTCAAAGACTTTGCAGACACATATGGGTTCAAGCACGTGACCTCAAGCCCTCTGTACCCACAGTCAAATGGGTTAGCAGAGAAAGGGGTGCAAATTGTGAAGCGCATACTGAAAAAGGCTGCAGACAATGCAGAAGACCCACATCTGGCGATCCTGAATTACCGAGCATCACCACTGGAGAATGGACTGTCCCCAGCAGAAATGCTCATGAACAGAAAACTCAGAACGCGACTTCCATCAGCATCTCAGGTGATGGAAAAGAGAGATGTGAGGCGTGATGAGAGGCAAACTGAACTGTACAACAGAACAGCACGACCTCTGAGACCACTTGCACATGAGGACATAGTGCGAGTGAGATGTGATGGAGAATGGGGACCGCTGGCAAAAGTGGTTAAAGAAACAACTCCCAGATCATATGAAGTCATCACAGAGCATGGGAAAACAATGAGGCGAAACCGACGTCACTTACTGAAAGTGCCTCAGACAAAAATGAGAGTCACAGACAGTGAAACAAGCGACATGCTAATTTCCAGCCAAACCGAACAACCAGAAATGGCTGAGAACCAAAACTTAGAGACAGACAATAACGAACAGACTGAGGTGACACAAATCAGAAGATCACAAAGGCAAATTGTGAAACCGAAAAGATTGATTGAGGAAATGTAAGGAGTACTGAAAAAAAAAAAAAAAAATGTGTTGATGTTGAATTGTAAACAGAGGAAAAAATGTGTTGATGTTGAATTGTAAACAGAAAAGAAAAAAAAAAAATTGAACTTGTGATTCAGTGTACAAGGTGAAAGAAATGTAAATAGAAATGGAGTTTATTTTGTATATAGAAATTTGAGAAAAAGTTTATAGTTGGACATGACCTTACTTAAAAAAAAAGGGAGATGTATTGATATGTGAAGTTCATATGGAGTCACCACTAGAGGGCAGTATGACCCCGGCTATGACCTGACTATAAAGGGAGATGTACATGTGCCACTGTGTGGTTAGTTGTTAGTTGCTGTTGAAGTGACAAGTAAAAAGTCCTAACTGACACCCGGTGTGTGCGCCTCGTCATTACATGTTCCAGGAGAACATTACAAGGTTCCAGGAGAACATTACAGGATGCAGTGGAGACAGTGGAAGTGATATCATGGAGAGAAAATGCATTGTGACTTTCTTTATAATGCAAGGTGGTCTGTGATACATGTGACCTGTGAAGTGTAAGAGTCCTGATATTTAAGGACGAGAGTTTACTGTGTGGATCTTTTTTTTCTGCTTTGAGATGATTCAATTCAACTTTATTATATAGCGCCATTTCACAACAACAGTCATCTCATAGCACTATCAACTGTAGGGGGGAACCCCCACAGTTGCAGAAAGACCCCAGCAATCAGGCGATCCCCTGTGAGCAAGCACTTGGCGACGGTGGAGAGGAAAAACTCCCTTTTAACAGGAAGAAACCTCCAGCAGAACCAGGCTCAGGGAGGGGCAGTCATCTGCTGCGACTGGGTGGGGGGTGAGGGGATAGAGAAGAAAAGAACAGACATGTAGAGAGCAAACAGCACGATGGGGACTCAATCTATGGGAGAGAACAAACAAATGTTAATGACCAGCAAAAAAAAAATATTTCATAGAGAGTGAGGAAAGGAGTGAGGCCCAGTGCATTACTGGAGGTGCCCCGGCTGACTAAACCTATTAGCAGCATAACTAAGGGAGGGTTCAGAAACACATGATCCCTCCCTAATTGTAGGCTATATCAAAAAGGTAGGTTTTAGCCCTATTCTTAAAAACAGATGGAGTCTGACTCCCGAATCCAGATTGGCAGCTGATTCCACAGGAGAGGAGCTTGATAACTGAAGGCTCTGCCTCCCATTGTACTTTTGGAGATTCTAGGTATTACAAGTAATCCTGCATTTTGGGATCATAGTGCTCTGTTAGGATAATACGGTAGTATCAGATCTTTAAAATAAAAAGGAGCCTGATTGTTTAGAGCTTTGTAAGTAAGAAGAAGGATTTTAAACTTAATTCTAAACTCTATGGGAAGCCAATGAAGGGAGGCCAGAACCGGAGAGATATGATCTCTCTTTCTAGTACCTGTTAAAACTCTTGCTGTAGCATTTTGGATCAGCTGAAGACTTTTTAAAGATGTTTTAGGACAGCCTGATAATAAAGAATTACAATAATCTAATCTCGAGCTAACAAAAGCGTGGATCAGCTTCTCAGCATCACTCTGAGACAAGATGCTCCTAATCTTGGCAATATTACGCAAATGATAGAAGGCAGTCTTAGAAACAAATTTAATATGTGAACTGAAGGACAAATCCTGATCAAAAATAACTCCAAGGTTCCTCACAGAGCTATTAAGAGAAAGAGTAACTGCATCCAAACTGAAAGTTTGATTTGGAAAGGAATTTCTAAGGTTTTTTGGACCAACAAGAATGACTTCAGTCTTATCTGAATTTAATAACAGGAAATTACAAGTCATCCAAGCTTTGATTTCCTTAAGACAGGCTTCTAACTTGGCTAATTGATTACTATCATCTGGCTTCATTGACAGGTATAATTGTGTGTCATCTGCATAACAATGAAAATGTATACAGTGCTTTCTAATAATGTTGCCTAACGGAAGCATATATAAACTAAAAAGAGTAGGGCCTAGCACAGATCCCTGTGGAACTCCATGACTAAGCTTTGAGTTGAAAGAAAACTCATTATTTACATGAACAAACTGGAACCTATCAGATAAATAAGATCTAAACCACTGCAACGAAGTTCCATTAAGTCCAACATAGTGTTCTAATCTATCAAGTAGAATATTATGATCGATAGTATCAAAAGCTGCACTAAGGTCTAAAAGGACAAGTACAGAAACTAGTCCATTATCAGATGCAATGAGGAGGTCATTAGTGACCTTCGCTAAGGCTGTTTATGATGGTGTTGTGAATAAAGCTGACTTGAGAGAGAACTCTGCCTCGTCATTTTCACATCACCACACTATCCTCGTTGTAGTGTGTTTTAGCCCACCGTGGCTCTTTCCTTTGTAGTGAGTGTTATCCCCTGTTCCCTTACCTTTAATAATAAACACCTTTGCAAACTCACCGGTGACTGTTGGCGTCTTATGGTGGCTCGCAAGGGCCACCGTGACACTTTTTATCTGTGGGAAAACTTTCGCGGGCTTCCGGGAATGGACAAAAGTTCCAGCCAATAGTTCTCCTTTGTGGGCGGGCTTTAAGAACTGTAGTCCAATGAACAAACAGGCTTTTGTCTGTAACAACCAATACCTTGAGAGAATCGTCAAGCAGAGATTGGCCGCGATCGGTCACATGATTTGAGAGACTTGTTTTTGGCAACCTGATACAGTCTTAAAACTGAACATTCATCTATACACTTATGTATAAAATCTAACCCTTTTTTCAGTGATTCATGCAACTTTATAACTAGTGCTTTTAAATTAACATGCAAGAATAAACATTCATTTAAACATTTTAGCATGCACATATTTAAAATCAAGGATTAATATATTTCAAACTCATTATTGATTGTCCACATCAAACATCAAGAATCCATTTGCTTTTCCATGGTATCATGAAAAAGAGAATGTTGAAAATTGAGTCTTGTAACAAGAATTGTAGTCAAATAGTTCACTGGTTAAATCCAGCATGTCCCAGAGTTGCCAGTAGAGGGCAATGTTGAGCTGTGGATATTTTGTAGTGATCATATGGCATTCCACAAAGGTCTGTCTTTTGTCCATGTTTATTAGGCCCTAAAAGGTTCAGGAGGATTTCGTGAGACTGGTTTAACAAAGGAATGTTAGTTCAGCTGTGGTCCTAGGATGAAAGAGCAGTTCTTGACTGTCCTTTTCCTGGGTGAAACAATGTCTTTAAGCTGAAAAATAATTTTATTGAGGAGCCAAAGTGAGATGATGCTACAAAAGATAACTAAAATAAACATTCTGGAAAACATTTATGTCAACATTTTTGTGTAACATCGGTGAAACATCCCTGTCAAATCAAAGCAGTCCTCTAGCATTCAGTCTGTCAATACGAAACATACAGTGGATATAAAAAGTCTACACACCCCTGTTCAAATGCCAGGTTTTTGTGATGTAAAAAAATGAGAGCAAGATAAATCATTTCAAAACTTTATCCACCATTAATGTGACCTATAACCTGTACAACCCAAATGAAAAACAAACTGAAATATTTTAAGGGGAAAAATTAAAAATAAAAAACTTACAGTAACTTGTCTGCATAAATATGCACACCCTGTTATAACTGGGGATGTGGCTGTGTTCAAAATTAACCAGTCACATTCAAACTCATGTTAAATGGGAGTCAGCACACACCTACCACCATTTAAAGTGCCTCTGATTAACCCCAAATAAAATTCAGCTGTTCTAGGAGGCTTTTCCTGACATTTTTGTAGTCACATCTTGCAGCACAAGCCATGGTCCGCAGAGAGCTTCCAAAGCATCAGAGCAATCTCATTGTTCAAAGGTATCAGTCAGGAGAAGGGTACAAAAGAATTTTCAAGGCATTAAATATACCATGGAACACAGTGAGGACAGTCATCATCAAGTGGAGAAAATATGGCACAACAGTGACATTACCAAGAACTGGACGTCCCTCCAAAATTGATGAAAAGACGAGAAGAAAACTGGTTAGGGAGGCTGCCAAGAGGCCGACAGAAACACTGAAGTAGCTGCAGGAATTTCTGGCAAGTACTTGCTGTTTAGTACGTGACAACAATCTCCCATCTAGGGTGGCAAGACGGAAGCCTCATCTTACGAAGAAAAACATCCAAGCCCGGCTACATTTTGCAAAATGAAATCTCCCAAACACATGTGGAAAAATGTGTTATGGTCTGATGAAACCAAGGTTGAACCTTTTGGCCATAATTCTAAAAGGTACATTTGGTGCAAACACAACATTGCTCATCACCAACACCATACCTTCAGTGAAGCATGGTGGTGGCAGCATCATGCTTTGGGGCTGTTTTTCTTCAACTGGAGCTGGGGCCTTAGTCAAGGTGGAGAGAATTATGAACAGTTCCAAATACCAGTCAGTGTTGGCACAAAACCTTCAGACTTCTGTTCAAAAGCTGAAGATGAAGAGGAACTTCATCATTCAGCACAACAATGTGTTGTGTCCATAATTATAGAAATAACGAGTTATCAATAACTCGGTTAACAGGGCTTTATTACAGGATATAACTATGTACAATAAGGCTTACGGCACTCGCCTGCATGCCAGGTGGCTCCTGCCATGAAAGAGGCAGAGCCTCTTCCGGCCACCTCCTTTATACCATGAGTGGCGTCACTACTGGAAACCGGCAGTTAGCCACCCCGGTCTATCCCACTTCCAACCCGGCCGCCATCTTACTATTACCAGCCTTTTCCATATCTAACATCCCCCCCTTTAAAAAAAAGTCAAGCACACAAACAACCCCCCTAATTTGTCTCCCGACTCACGCTGTAAAAGGGGAAGAAAATATGTACAAAACAAACTCCTATCCATCCACACAACTGAGGCTGGGGGGCTGGGTAAACTGCCAGCGCTCCCTACATGGCTGAGCGGGTTATTCTGCCACCAGAGAAAGAACAGCTCAATAAAATAAAACAAAGCCGTGTTTCTAACTCAAAATAATCCCATGAACAGCAATATACAAACACCACAAGTAAAACCACAGTATACAAAATGTGCTATTGGTGGCCTCCACCCAAACACCTACCCCACAAAGGGCATTTATTGCATAAAACTATACAGGGTATTCAATAAAATTCATCCAAACAAACCATGGTGGGCTCAAGTATACCATATACTGTTACCAACTAACATGCCACCACCCCTCTGGCTGTTAAAATTTATCATGTAAACACTCAAATCAGGTTCACAACAAAACATTTCAACGTATCTTCCGTATCTCTCTTTTTTTTTTTTTTAAACAAATTTACCAGGGCACCAAACAGCAAAGACTACACACACAGGACTAGGGCAAAATACAATAGGCACACACAAAACCCTCAGTCCTTGGATGGATCCCTCTCCTGGCGTCTCCGTCTCTTAACCTCAGGGCTCCTGCTGCGCCATCTCCTCTCCGTCACTGGCAGCCGCAGATCCCTACGCCGGTGTGCCTCCATCCAGTCGGGCTCCACCTGGAACCACCTCTGGTCGTCCCGCTGCTCGCGTGGACTGTGATCCCGTCATACTCGAGCGTCAACCTTGGTCAGTGAGGGAGCCCTCTTCCTCTTATCTGGATCACCATTCCTGCGACAGGCCTCCGTCACCAATCTCTCCGGCTCGCGGGCTCGTTTCCGTCTCCTCTTGGCAGGCCGTCGCTGGGAGCGCTTTACTACCACCACGCTCCACGGTCTTGCCCCTTTTTCTCTTGGCGTGGGCACCTCGTCCTTATGAGCCTCATCGGGAGTCCCAGCGTGCCATCCAGCACCCTCGTCCAGGGCAGCCTGCATAACGGCATCGGGTCCATCCCGAGATGGCTCCGCGTGGCACCGAATGTGCTGTCCCTCTAAAACTCTGTCCAGCCACTCTGAATCCCACACCTCAGCACCCTCCACCACTGGAACAGGCCAGCCCCAAAGTCCACATCCGGACCATTCTTCACCCGACACGTTAGATATGGAGAACCCAAGGCCATAAAACAGGTTACACCCCATAACGTTGACTCTGGAGGCTGAAACGTTGATGCAGACTCTGGGTGCCACACTCTCCTTATATCAGGCCTTCCTCTCCACATAGCCCAAAATGGCCAACCTGTTCTGTCCATATCCAAAATACTGTCCGTATTGCTTTCTAATCTGTCGTTGGGGAAGCAGTCTCTCCACGGTCGCCAGGTTCAGGACGCAAATAGCCACTCCAGTATCCACCAAAAGTGGAACCTCGACGCCATCTAACGTGACAGTGCAACCGATCCTCCCCGTCATCTCCGGGGAGACGGTATGCACGGTTGTCGGAGTCCTCTGTGCAGCACCTGGTTCACCCCTATGGCTCCTGCGTACGAAGTTAGTGCACATCCTGGCAAAATGGTTCAACACACCACACTTGCCACAACACTTTCCTTCCGCCGGGCACACCCTGGACTTATAGCGGTGCTCAGTGGACCCACATCCATAACATTTTGGCGTATGTGGGGCAGACCTTATCTTGACCACGGAGGCAAAATCATCTTCTCCGCATTCGCCATCACAAGGGTCCAGGATCAGTGCCTCAGTGTGAGACTCATCCCCGTCCAGAGAAGCCTCTTCAGTAAGGCTTCTCACAATGGTCTCTGCCGCCTCGAACTGTTGGGCAAGCTCGATAGCCGCAGATAACGTCAACTCCCCTGGATGTGTTAACAACCTGGACCGGGTCGCCGGGCAGCGGATGTGCTCTTCCAGCTGGTCCCGAATCATCTCGTCCTCCAGGAGTCCAAACCTGCATTCCCTCACCAGCTCACGGAGGTCCACCACAAATCTTCTAACTGGCTCTCCCGACCGCTGGCAGCGTTGTTGAAACTGAATGCGCTTAACTGTGACGTTTTCCGGCGCTCTAAAGTAACGCGCCATTAGCTTCACTACCTCATCAAAGCCATCAACACCTCCAAGATTCTCTAGGATCCTCTGCCCTTCCATTCCCAAATTATGGACCAACACAGCTCTCGCTCGGAGCTTCTCCATCTCCCCCAGGTTTAAGACAACGAGATAGTTGGTAAAGGCAGCAAACCAACAAGGCCATGGCAGGGTTGGCTTGCCCGGTGCCTCCAAAAATGGCCAAAAGCTGGCAATGGAACGCTCCATTACTGCTTTTACCTCATTGCCAAATGTTGTGTCCATAATTATAGAAACAACAAGGTATCAATAACTCGGTTAACAGGGCTTTATTACAGGATACAACTATGTACAATAAGGCTTACAGCACTCGCCTGCATGCCAGGTGGCTCCCACGACAAAAGATGAGGAGTCTCTTCCGCCCACTTCCTTTATACCATGAGTGGCGTCACTACCGGAAACCGGCAGTTAGCCACCTCGGTCTATCCCATGCCCAACCCAGCCACCATCTTACTATTACCAGCCTTTCCCATATCTAACACAATGACCCAAAGCACACATCCAAATCAACAAAAGAATGGCTTCACCAGAAGAAGATTAAGGTCTTGTCTCAGAGTGATGCTGAGAAGCTGATCCACGCTTTTGTTAGCTCGAGATTAGATTATTGTAATTCTTTATTATCAGGCTGTCCTAAAGCATCTTTAAAAAGTCTTCAGCTGATCCAAAATGCTGCAGCAAGAGTTTTAACAGGTACTAGAAAGAGAGATCATATCTCTCCGGTTCTGGCCTCCCTTCATTGGCTTCCCATAGAGTTTAGAATTAAGTTTAAAATCCTTCTTCTTACTTACAAAGCTCTAAACAATCAGGCTCCTTTTTATTTAAAAGATCTGATACTACCGTATCATCCTAACAGAGCACTACGCTCCCAAAATGCAGGTTTACTTGTAATACCTAGAATCTCCAAAAGTACAATGGGAGGCAGAGCCTTCAGTTATCAAGCTCCTCTCCTGTGGAATCAGCTGCCAATCTGGATTCGGGAGTCAGACTCGATCTCTGTTTTTAAGAATAGGGCTAAAACCTACCTTTTTGATATAGCCTACAATTAGGGAGGGATCATGTGTTTCTGAACCCTCCCTTAGTTATGCTGCTAATAGGTTTAGTCAGCCGGGGGACCTCCAGTAATGCACTGGGCCTCACTCCTTTCCTCACTCTCTATGAAATATTTTTTTTTTGCTGGTCATTAACATCCCCCTCATGGATCGTCACCTTATCGTGGTGGGGGGGTTTGCGTGCCCCAGTGATCCCAGGAGCTATGTTGTCCGGGGCAATTTGCCTCTGATAGGGTCTCCCAAGACAAACTGGTCCTGGGTGAAGGGCCAGACGAAGAACGATCCAACAGACTCTCATGATAAATTGTATATCAAGGATTCAGTGTACCCCGCCCGGTATGGGGTTACCGGGGCCCCACCCTGGAGCCAGGCCTGGGGGAGGGGCTCGAAGGCTAGCGTCTGGTGGCCGGGTTTCCACCCATGGGACCCGGCCGGGCTCAGCCCGAAGGAGTTACATGGGTCCGCCCTCCAGTAGGTTCACCACCTGCAGGAGGGATCATGGAAGTCCGGTGCTATGTGGATTAGGTGGCAGTCAAAGGCGGAGACCTTGGCGGACTGATCCCAAGCTTTCTAAACTGGCTTTTGGTACGTGGAATGTCACCTCTCTGGTGGGGAAGGAGCCTGAGCTGGTGTACGAGATTGAGCGATACCGGCTAGATATAGTTGGCCTCACCTCAACACACAGCTCCGGTTCCGGAACCAGTCTCCTGGAGAGGGGCTGGAGCTTGGCCTTTTCTGGAGTTGCCCCGGGCGAGAGGCGACGAGCAGGGGTAGGTATTCTTGTATCGCCCCACCTTGCTGCCTCTATATTGGAGTTTTCCCCGGTGGACGAAAGGGTTGCTTCCCTGCGCCTTCGGGTTGGGAAACGGGTCCTGACCATCATTTGTGCCTATGCACCAAATGATGTTTCAGAGTACCCACCCTTTTTGGAGTCTGTGACTGGGGTGCTGGAGGGTGCTCCTCCTGGAGACTCCATTGTCCTACTGGGGGACTTCAATGCGCACGTGGGCAACGACAGTGAAACCTGGAGGGGGGTGATTGGGAGGAACGGCCTGCCCGATCTGAACCCGAGTGGTGTTCAGTTATTGGACTTCTGTGCTAACCACAGTCTGTCTATAACGAACACCATGTTCAAGCATAAGGGTGTCCATATGTGCACCTGGCACCAGGACACCCTAGGCCGCAGGTCGATGATCGATTTTGTTATCGTATCATCAGACCTGCGACCGTATGTCTTGGACACCCGAGTAAAGAGAGGTGCAGAGCTGTCAACTGATCACCACCTGGTGGTGAGTTGGATCCGATGGCAGGGGAGGAAGCCATTCAGACCTGGTAGACCCAAACGTATAGTGAGGGTGTGCTGGGAGCGTCTGGCTGAGGCCCCTGTCCGGGAGGTCTTCAACTCCCACCTCCGGAAGAACTTCAACCACATTCCGAGGGAGTCTGGAGACATGGAGTCTGAATGGGCCATGTTCTCCACCTCTGTTGTTGAAGCGGCAGCCCAGAGCTGCGGCCGCAAGGTGGTCGGTGCATCTCGTGGTGGCAACCCCCGAACCAAGTGGTGGACACCAGTGGTGAGGGGGGCCATTAAGCTGAAGAAGGAGTCCTATCAAGCTTGGTTGGCTTGTGGGACTCCCGAAGCAGCTGAGGTGTACCGGCAGGCCAAGCGGAGTGCAGCTCGGGTGGTTGCTGAAGCAAAAACCCGGGTATGGGAGGAGTTCGGTGAGGCCATGGAACAAGACTTTCGGTCGGCTTCAAAGAGATTCTGGCAAACTGTTCGGCGGCTCAGGAGGGGAAAGCAGCTCCCCGTCCACACTGTGTATGGTGCGGATGGGACACTGTTGACTTCAACTGGGGATATCGTCGGGCGGTGGAAGGAATACTTCGAGGATCTCCTCAATCCCACTGATACGCCTTCCACAGAGGAAGCAGGGTTTGGGGACGAGGGGGATGACTCGCCTATCACAGGGGCTGAGGTCGCCAAGGTGGTTAAAAATCTCCTTGGTGGCCGGGCCCCGGGGGTGGACGAGATTCGCCCCGAGTACCTCAAGGCCCTGGATGTTGTTGGGTTGTCATGGTTGACACGCCTCTGCAACATTGCGTGGAGGTCGGGGGCAGTGCCTTTGGCATGGCAAACCGGGGTGGTGGTTCCTCTCTTCAAAAAAGGGGACCGGAGGGTGTGCTCCAACTTTAGAGGGATCACACTCCTCAGCCTCCCTGGGAAGGTCTATGCCAAGGTATTGGAGAGGAGAGTCCGGCCGTTGGTCGAACCTCGGATTCAGGAGGAGCAATGTGGTTTTCGTCCTGGCCGTGGCACATCGGACCAGCTCTTTACCCTCTCGAGAATTCTTGAGGGTTCGTGGGAGTTTGCCCAACCAGTTTACATGTGTTTTGTGGACTTGGAGAAGGCATTTGACCGCGTCCCTCGTGGATTTTTGTGGGGGGTGCTTCGGGAGTATGGGGTATCGGGCTTGTTGTTACGAGCTATTCGGTCTCTGTACGACCGTTGTGAGAGTTTAGTTCGCATTGCCAACACTCGGTCGGAGTCATTCCCAGTGAGAGTTGGACTCCGCCAGGGCTGCCCTTTGTCACCGGTCCTGTTCATAATTTTTATGGACAGGATTTCTAGGCGCAGCCAGGGAATGGAGGGTGTCATGCTTGGTGACCACAGGATCTCATCTCTGTTGTTTGCAGATGATGTTGTCCTGTTGGCTTCATCCAGCAATGACCTACAGCTCTTGCTGGGACGGTTTGCCGCTGAGTGTGAAGTGGCTGGGATGAGAATCAGCACCTCCAAGTCCGAGTCCATGGTCCTCAGCCGGAAAAAGGTGGATTGTCCTCTCCGGGTTGGGGACAGGCTCCTGCCCCAAGTGGAGGAGTTTAAGTATCTTGGGGTCTTGTTCACGAGTGAGGGGAAAATGGAGCGAGAGATCGACAGACGGATTGGAGCAGCATCTGCAGTGATGCGGACGTTGTACCGGTCTGTTGTGGTGAAGAGGGAGCTTAGTTCTAAGGCAAAGCTGTCGATTTACCAGTCAATCTACGTTCCTACTCTCACCTATGGTCACGAGCTTTGGGTAATGACCGAAAGAACGAGATCGCGGATACAAGCGGCTGAAATGAGCTTTCTCCGTAGGATTGCTGGACTCACCCTCAGAGATAGGGTGAGGAGCTCAGTCATCCGGGAGAGGCTCAGAGTAGAACCGCTGCTCCTCCACATTGAAAGGAGTCAGTTGAGGTGGTATGGGCATCTGATTAGGATGCCTCCTGGACGCCTCCCACTTGAGGTGTTTCAGGCACGTCCCACTGGGAGGAGACCCCGGGGCAGACCCAGGACTCGGTGGAGAGACTATGTCTCCCAGCTAGTCTGGGAACGCCTTGGTATCCCCTCTGAAGAGCTGGAGCAGGTGGCTGGGGAGAGGGAAGTCTGGGCTTCTCTGCTTGAACTGCTGCCTCCGCGACCCGGACCTCCGGAAAAGCGGTAGACGATGGATGGATGGATGGATGGATGGTCATTAACATTTGTTTGTTCTCTCCCATAGATTGAGTCCCCATCGTGCTGTTTGCTCTCTACATGTCTGTTCTTTTCTTCTTCTCTATCCCCTCACCCCCCAGCCAGTCGCAGCAGATGACTGCCCCTCCCTGAGCCTGGTTCTGCTGGAGGTTTCTTCCTGTTAAAAGGGAGTTTTTCCTCTCCACCGTCGCCAAGTGCTTGCTCACAGGGGATCGCCTGATTGCTGGGGTCTTTCTGCAACTGTGGGGGTCCTCCCTACAGTTGATAGTGCTATGAGATGACTGTTGTTGTGAAATGGCGCTATATAAATAAAGTTGAATTGAATTGAATTGAATTGAAGTTTTGGAATGGCCCAGCCAGAGTCCAGACATGAATCCGATCAAGCATCTGTGGGGTGATCTGAAGAGGGCTGTGCACAGGAGATGCCCTCACAATCTGACAGATTTGGAACATTTTTGCAAAGAAGAGTGGGCAAATATTGCCACATCAAGATGTGCCACGCTGATCGACTCCTACCCAAAAAGACTGAGTGCTGTAATAAAAGCCGGAGGTGCTGCAACAGAGTATTAGTTGATGGGTATGCATATTTATGTAAGCAGGTTATTGTAAGTTTTTTTTTTTTTTTTTTTTCTCCTTAAAAGATTTCAGTTTGTTTTTTAATTGGGTTGCACAGGTTATAGGTCACATTAATGGTGTTAAAAGTTTTGAAATGATTTATCATGCTCTCATTTTTTTACATCACAAAGCCTGACATTTGAACCGGGGTGTGTAGACTTTTTACGCCCACTACATTTGTCCATTTGGTCTCTGACCAACCTGAGGTGATTGTGGCGTTTTGTCTCTGTCTCAGGTCGTACCTGCCTAGTCCAGAGTCTGGGACTGGTGAAGCCCTGTCAGTTTCCTGCTGGTGGTCCTGAAGTACATGTCTGTGTGATGGGTCATTCAAGCCTGGTGTTTTTAAGCCATCTTCAATATGACCTGTTTGTACATTCTGAGCAGTACGTGTGGGGTCAGTCTCTCTGTTAGATGAAGCTGATACCCACATGTGGAAACACTGCATGTTTACTACATGGAACGCTGCAGCATCTTCTCCTGTATGAACTCCACTAAGCCTATAGTTAATGCCGCTCAGCTTCTGAGTAACGCGATAAGGGCCAATGAATAGTGGAGCTAGTTTAGCCGTAAAATCGGCTTATACGTCTGATTTGGGGTGAGCTCTGACTCAAACAAGATTTCCAACATTAAAAACAAAATGCCTGCCTCGGCGGTTGTAGTAATGTTTTTGTTGATCATGAGCACGAGGAAGTGCAACTCCTGAATGGTCATAAGCTCCCTGAAGTGATTCTTTCAAAGTTTCTCCATAAGTGGTGTGTGACTCATCCATCCCTTCAGGCGTGGGTCGGGTGACTAGGTCAAGTGGCGTTTGCAGTTCTCGACCATAGAGCATCATTGAGGGGCTGTGGCGTGTGCTCACGTGAGGTGCAGTGCATAGATCGAAACAAATCTGAGGGATGCATTTGTCCCATGATGTATGTTTCTCACCAATGTAAGCCTGTATGGCTGTAAGTTGTAATGCGTGGAGTCAGCTTGCTTGGATAGCTGAGAAAGACCATCAGACACAAATGATTTCGGGTTCCCAGTAGTGCCAATTTAATTAAATAAGCATGTGGAGTGACAGTCTCCTTAGATTAGATTATTTGTTTATTTGACAGGGACAATGCAATAAACATAGACAATTAATCAAATGACAATCAATCTGATGTGTTGCACAAAGAGTGTATAGCTATTAGCTAATTTGCAACTCTTGTCCCTGGATGGGCTTTAGAAAGGAGAAACAAGTAAGAAGAAAAAAGGATAAGGAAAAGAAAAAATGAAAACAGAATAAACAATAACCACATACATCAATGCAAAAAAGATTATAAATACATTATAAATACACAATTACAAATATAAGATAAGATAAGATAACATAAGCCTTTATTAGTCCCACAATGGGGAAATTCCAGGATTACAACAGCACAGGGATAGCAACACTTAGAACAACAATCAGAAGGCAAGAAAAAACAAGAACAGCTAGTAAAAGTAAATATATATATATATATATATATATATATATATATATATATATATATATATATATATAGACACACAGTGCAGAGTATTATGGTTGGTGAATGTGCAGCAGAAAGTCTAAGCTCTCTCTCCGCGGATGCGGATAAATATTATAAAGATTATAAATATTATAAATACACAATATAAAAACCTGACTCACATTTGCCTATTTCAGGCTTCCCTCCCTTCGTCACTCACTATAAACAAACACATTCATTCCTTCCCTTCATTCACTCTCACCCTGCAGACAATCATTTCATACATGGGTACATTCTTGTTTATTTTTCAGCCAGTTTTTAACCTTTGTAGTGAATGTTTTAAAGTCCTTTATTACTTTAATTTCATTTGGCATTGTGTTCCAGATGTGACTGCCCTTTATAGAGAAAGCTGTTTGTCCAAATGTGGTTCTGCGGTGGAATATTTTACAGTTATTGTTAACAGAACTCCTGGTGGCTCTGCTGCTGTCCTGTCTTTGGATGAAACCAGCAAGTGGCTCAGGTGCTGGTTTATGGAAACATTTGAAAATTAATTTCAGAAAACAGAAGTCAATGAAACTCTCAAAACTCAATAGATTGTATTTTTTTTAAAATATAACAGTGATGCCACCTAATGGGCTTTTTGTCCAAGATTTTTAGAGTTTGATTATATAATGAACCTATATGTTTTATTGTGGAAGGGGCTGCTTGAGCCCAGACTGTCAAACAGTATGATATATGAGAAAAAAAAAACATAGAATGCATATACAGTACAGCTGCTTTGTATGGTATGTAATATCTAATTAATTTAAAGCAGTTCAGATTTTTTTTTACTGTTTTAGAAATTTTCTTTATATGAAGATTAAATTTGAATTGAGGATCTAGTACAATGCCAAGGTATTTGAATTCTGTAACTAAACTGATGTCTTGATCATGTATATTAACTTTAAAACGTTGCAGGCTACATTTTTTGATTGAAAAGCACATTGAAACTGTTTTCTGAAGGTTCAGCAATAGATGGTTCTGGAAGAGCCACTCTTGGACATCAACCATACTTGTAGACAGTACATCTGCAGCCTGTGCTGGAGTCTTGGCAACTGTGTAAATAACTGCATCATCTGCATAAAGTTGACATGTTGCAGCTGAGCAGTGTAGCGGCAAGCCATTAATAAAAATGCTGAAAAGTAAAGGACCAAGAATGGACCCTTGTGGGATACCCATACGGTTGTTTAAAAATGAGGATTTATCCTGGTGAACTTTTACACACTATTCTCTATTCTGGAGATAAGATGCAAACCATTCTAATGTATCTGGAGAGAAGTTAAAAGATACCATTTTGGATAAAAGCAAACTGTGGTTTACAGTATCGAAAGCCTTTTTGAGATCTAGAAAAACAGCCCCTACCACATTATCCCTGTCCAAGGACTGTTTGACATTTTCAATAAGGCAACAATTTGCTGTTTCTGTTGAGTATCCTGGTCTAAAACCAAATTGATGTGGATGAAGAAGTTGACTATCTTGCAAATAGTCTATCAGCTGTGTAGCTACAACTTTTTCAAGAACCTTAGACAGGACTGGTAAAATAGAGATTGGGCGGTAATTGCATATATCGTCTTTACTGCCTGATTTATGAACTGGTATGATGACAGCTTTTTTCCAACCAGATGGAAATGTACTAGACCTAATGGAGAGATTAATGAGATGAGTCAGTGGTTTGATTAATATTTTGCTGTGCGTTTTGAGAAAAGAAGTGCTCATATTGTAGATATCATTAGTTTTTGAGTTTGACAGTGTTTTAACAATACCAGCAATTAACTCCTCATTTACCTCATCGATGTGAAAAGAATCTGTTGAAAGTATTGATTTTGTGTTGTTGAGCACATTTGGTAGCACAAAGTTTTTTGTTAAGTCTTCCACAGAGTCCACAAAATATGAATTAAATTCATTTGCCAATGTAGCCTTGTCACTGACGGTCTTGCCATTGATTCTGAGTTCCTTTACCCCCTTCTGAACATTTTTTTTATTAGTTAAGTTATTTAAATGCCTCCATAGGGAACTGTTGTTACCCTTTGCATGATCTATCAGTTTATTGTAATAAGATACTTTTGATTTTCGCAGCTCTTGTACCACTTTATTTCTTAAACTTTTGTACACAAGGTGATCATTTTGTAGTTTAGAGGTTAATGATGTTTTCAATGCAGAATCTCGCCTCTTCATACGTTTTCTTATTTCATTATTTAACCATGGTAGGTTAATCTTCTGTTGTCTACTTTTAATTTGCTTTGTAAATTTTTCTATAGACTTTGTAATTGTTGCAGTTATAAAATTACAACAATCATCTACTTCATATATTGACATGAGCTGCTCCCAATTTTGATTCTCCAAGTAATGTTCAAACTCCGCATTTTTTGATTTGGGAATAATAAAATTTAATTTGTCAATATCGACTCCCCCAAAATACTGTAGTTGCTTTTTAATAAGTTTTCTGACAGCAAGAACCATGTTATGATCTGAGAGACCAGTTACAAGATTATAGGTTCTGGTTATTCATTCTGGTTTATTAGCAAATACCATGTCAATAAGTGTTCTAGATTGTTGGTTATCCCGGTGGGTCCTTTGATCTTTTGTTGGTAATTAAATTTAGTCATGAGGCTTTTCAGTTTCTGTTTGTCCTTTTTATCAGACCAGTTAATACTAAAGTCACCATAAAATATTGTTTCTCTGCTCCTCTCAAGTTGTTTAACCAGATCACTTAATTCATTATAAAAAGAAGAATTGTGTGACGGTGGGTTGTACAATACTGCAGTGTTGAAATTCATTACCGGTGAGAGACATACATTAACAACTAAACATTCAAGTGAAGTATTCAAATCAACCAGTTGACATTTAAATTTCTCTTTGATGTAAATTAAAACACCTCCTCCCCTCCCTACCTGCCTGTCTTTTCTAAAACACTGATAACCCACAATATCGATCATATTAGTGTCTATGTTCCTGTGTAGCCAGCTTTCTGAAAGACAAAGATAGTCCAGATTTGAGTCCAACAGCAACACCGAAATCTCATCTCTTTTGGGGATTATGCTCCGTATGTTTAAATGTCCGCCGAGGATCCCCTTTGGTTTAGCCTTTGTGTCCCAAAGAACCCGTGCATGATTAACAGTTTGGAAAAATAAATGTTGTTTTTGCTTTTGTACAGCTCGGTTTTCGGATCTCACCTCATTTGCATTTTGTTTAACTGCTCCTGTTTCCAAAAGTTTGGACGTAGTGCAGCTGTTTACAGCAGGATCAGATATGTGAGACTGTTCAGTGCAATTCGACTCACCCGACTCGCTATGTTCAGCTGTACTGGGGCGAAGACCAGCATTATGCTGCTCCACCAGTTCAGATGTTAGCAGGGCCGTTGGCAGCAGCGGGCGATCAACTGGTTCTGATGTTAGCCAGGCCGTTGATAGCAGCGGGCGATCAGCCGGTTCAGATGTTAGCAGGGCCGATGATAGCAGTGGGCGATCAGCCGATTCAGATGTTAGCAGGGCCGTTGATAGCAGCGGGCGATCAGCCGGTTCAGATGATAGCAGGGCCGTTGATAGCAGCGGGCGATCAGCCAATTCAGGTGTTAGCAGGGCCGTTGATAGCAGCGGGCGACCAGCCGGTTCGGATGTTAGCAGGGCCGTTGATAGCAGCGGGTGACCAGCCGGTTCAGATGTTTGCAGGGCCGTTGATAGCAGCGGGCGACCAGCCGGTTCGGATGTTAGTAGGACCGTTGATAGCAGCGGGCGATTAGCCGGTTCAGATGTTAGCCGGGCCGTAGATAGCAACAACCAATCCGCCGGCTCAGATGTTTGTGCTAACCCAGTGGTCTGCTGTTTAATAGTGGCAGGTCCAGGGTTAAGGTGAATATCCCCTGCCAGAAGTAGCAGTACTAACAGTACTTTAACTGTATAGCCTCTGCCATATTGTGATATTTGCTTAACAGCCATGTTTGCCTTGTTTTGGAAGCTTTTTCTCAGGCCTTTTGAAGACCAGATAGAGTACAGGGTGAAATGACCATGTCCATATCCATATAAATAAAACTGTTTAGCTTCACCTTTAGTTGAGTTAGGGACATGCCGCTATGACGAATGTCCATTGGTATGTACAGCCGTGCAAGGATATAGTCAGTGTCCTCTCACCAAAAGTCTTAATGTCTGAGCTGTTTGCGGCCACCAGCTCAGGGCCGCTACTTCCCGCCAGCCGGTCTGCGTAGGATAGCAGGATGAGGCTCTTTTGGGAGCTGGAGTCCACGAGGAACCATCTCCCCGAGCGTGAGTCTGTCACATAGAGCAGCTTGTTTGTGTCACCGGCGGTCGCAGCTGCTACCGACTGCTGGCCCTGGCATTTCCCGAGCGCTTGAATTGGCACCGTGGCATGCATCGGTGTGCGTCTTCTCCAAAATGGCGGAGACAGAAGCAGAGCGTGTCTCTCCGGTGCTTCCTGGCCTCCGCTGCGGCCATCGTCGCTGGCTCCTCGCCTCCGCTGGCCATCTCGCTGGGTTCCGATGCGACTGGGTTCACAGTGAAGACTCTGGTGGTGAGGATAATCCGATCTGCCTCTTGTGCTAGCACCAAGTAAATTGGCAAGGACCGCTCTGGCCACTGTTGGGCGGTTCTGGAGGAAAAGGTGGGCAAAGAGGAAATGCCCGTCATCTGTGCCCATCAACGTCAACATCTTCTCCATTAATTCGACCGCCGACCTATCTCCCAACTCGGAGCGCATGAGGAGCCTTTCCACTCTCTCGCAGTCCGAGGGCATGTAGCGCCGGGTCAGCGTGGTTTTGAGAGCGTTGTATTTGTCATGGGCTGGGGGCTGTTGGAGCAGGCTCACCACCTGCTGTGTTGTGCATGCGTCCAGTGCTGCAACCACGCAGTAGTATTTGGTGTCATCCGCTGTCACTGCCCCGAGCACAAACTGGGCCTCGGTGTGGAGGAACCAAGACTTCGGGTCATGTATCCAAAAGTCTGGGAGTTTGACCGAAACGGCGCATGCGGTGCTGGTGCCTCCAGTCCGGGTCGTCTCCAGAGTGTTCACCTCAAGTTCCATTGTGCGTCAAGGGTCACCAGTGTAGAGAGAGGAATGAGCAGGAGAGGCAGTAGCTGGAGCAGAGCAGACTTTATTAATCTCTCTCTAGCATCAGTAAACAAGAATAAGAAGCATGAACCAGGTCGCAGGCATCTCTTTTTATACCATACAACTCGCCACGTGACCTGGGGTGTTTACATTAACATGCATACATTTACAATGACAATTCCCTTTGTCACCCAGCCTGTCGGCGCATTATTATACAGACCAGAGGAGAATGCATATTATCATGCAGTCTTAAAGAGAAAACAACAGACTGCCCTGCATATCTGTTTCTCAGCTCTTATGCATTTCCTCCTGCCGTGCCATTCAGTCTTGAGTAGAGAACGTACTGACTGGGTCCCCCACAGTATCTGTTATGTCTAAGAAATAGGCACGGACGGTGTATATGAACTGCACTCTCCTTTATTCAATACACAACTCCCTATATACAGAATATTGGAGATGTATCCCCACAGCAAGCTCCCCCCACATTATCACGTCATCTATGGCAAGTCCCCAAGTCCAAACACCACATTTAACCCCCCTTGAAAACCCCAAAGAACTTTGTACAGCTACCTGGGCACCCGGGTAGTCTACTCGTATGCCCATGTGACTGAGTGGATTATTCTGCCACTGTCATCAGTCATGTTCTGGCTACACTCAAAAGTCCATCACAAAGTTCTTCAGGTGATGAGGTCTCAGCTGAATCTGTGCCGAACGGCACTTGGGCTGTGTTGCCACCACTGGGCCTGGTGGATGCTCTTCATGGGTTGTGGGTCCTGTGTCACTGGAGTCCAATCTTGATTTTATCATGTCTGCAGCTATCTCCTGATCCAGGGCCACTGTCTGCGCCACTTTCCTGAGGCAGTTGACGTGCCACCATGGCCCGTCAGCAAGATGAAAAGTGACTGGGCCCAGCTGTGCTGTGATCTGCATTGGCATTGTCCAAAACAACTGCAGCTTGTGGCCTTGGTTGGGGCACCGGATCCGAACCCAATCCAGCACCGCGAGTCCTGGTCGCTTGGCCCAGCGTTTCCTGTCAAACCTTGACAGGTTGAACACCATAACCACCCTCCACCTAGGTGATGGTCTTTCTGTCAGGATAGCCTCCAATGGGGGGCGTAATTGGTCCAGGCGAAGGCACATTTCACATCCAAGCATTAGTAGGGCCAGGGAGCATCCTGTCGTGGCATGAGGCGTCGCTCTGCAATGTAGCAAAGTGCTCTGTAATACAGTTGAGAACAGGAACCCATCCGCCAAGTGTGCTCTGAGACTGTTCTTGATGGTCTGGTGGAATCTTTCCACCCCCTGTTCGCCTGACAGTGGTAGAAGGCAGTTTTTATATGTTTGATGCCCCTTTCTTTCATGAAGACCCTGAAATCTGCCGAAGTGAACTGCTGTCTGTTGTCCATTGTGATTGCATCCAGCACACCCCAGTGGGCGAAAAGAGAAGTGAGGAAGTCGATGACTACATTGGTGGTGACTGAGCCGGAGGGCCACACCTCAGGCCATTTCGAGTGGAGGTCATAGGTCACCAATAGAAAGCGCTGGTACTGGGGGGCACTATGCAGTTCACCGTATATGTCCAATCGGACGTGTTTCCACGGGGCTGATGGCCATGACAGGGGTTGCAGGGGTGGAGGTAGTGCTCCACCTCCAGCTTTCCCGCTGGTCAGGCAGGGTGCACATTCTTTCACTATGACCTCCATGTCCTTGTCAATCCAAGGTCACCATACTGAGCCTCTACACCGTTGTTTAACCCTGATGATGCCCAGGTGACCTTCGTGTAGCATGGTCAGGATGCAGCCTTTGAGTGCCTCCGAAATCACCGTGCAGTGCCCCCTTGCCACGCAGACATCGTTCCAGAATGATAAATTGTCCTTGACTCTGTGGAAGGGTGCCAATTCCCCCGGCACCTTGGCGGGCCAGCCCTCATGAATGAATGTGCGTAACTGGGTCAGTGTCGAGTCCTGTTCAGATGCTTTCTGGAGCTCTTGTAGGGAGACAGCATTTTGGAGTGACCCATGTAGCATGTGAGTCAGTTCTGGCTCCAGGAGGTCTCTGTTGTCGTTTGGAGTGGGGTTAGGTGTGGCCAGGAAGTCCGCCACCACATTTTCTCTGCCCGGTGTGAACTGAGTGTCAAAGTTGTACACCTGTAGTCTTTCTGTTCACCTGTAGATGTGCAGGGGTCTGTATCCCAACCCCGATGTTTCTAGCAGTGCTGTGAGGGCTCTGTAGTCAGTTTGCAGTGTGAAGCATCGTCCATATAAGTACATGTGCCAGTGTTCACACACCCAAATGCACGCCAGCACCTCCCTTTCTCCCACTGAGTACTTTTGCTCAGCTGAGGTAAATGACCTCAAGGCAAATGCCACTGGGCGCTCGGTTCCTTCTTGCAGTTGAGATAAAATGGCTCCCACTGCTGTGTTGGAAATGTCACATGTCACAAACATGGGGTTTAGTGGGTCAAAGTGGGAGAGCACTGTTGAGAGGTGAGGTACGTCTTTAATTCACTTATGGCGGCAGAGCACACCGGGGTCCATACCCAGGTTGCATCCTGCTTCAGGAAGGCGCGTAGCAGGTCTATTGTCTCTGAGTACCGAGGGAAAAAACGCCCATAAAAATTCACCATGCCTAAGAAGGACAAGAGCTGAGCGGGGCATGATGGTTCAGGCAGCTGCAGTATCACCTCGACGTTCGAGTGCAGGGGACTCAGACCCTCAGCAGACGGGTGGAACTCCACAAACTTGACAGTCGTTGTTCCAAAGATGCACTTCGCCCCGTTCAGTGTGAGGCCATGTTTTGCTAGTACCTCCTTGGCTTTATCAAGACGGGCGTCATGGGATGCTGCTGTTGCACCGTGCACCACGACGTCATCCAAGTATACCACCACCCCTGAAAGACCGGCGAAGATGGTGGCCATGATCTTTTGAAAACAACTTGGGGCAGAGCTAAGGCCAAAGGGTATGCGGGTTTACCTGAATACTCCCATGTGGGTGATGAAGGCTGTCAGGTTGCGGCTGTCTGTGTGGAGGGGAACTTGTAGGTAGCCTTGGCGGAGGTGTAGTTTGGAAAAATTCTTCGAGCCATGGAATGCTGCCGTCAGCTTCTCTGTCATGGACAGGGGATGTTTGTCAGGGATCACTGCTTTGTTTACCATTCTGAGGTCAGCCCATCTTTTTCTTTGCTACCACCAGGTTTGAGATCCAGGGAGATGCGGTGATCTGCTCGATGATGCTGATGTCCAACAGCTTTTGCAACTCTGTCGTGATGTCGTCCCGTAGTGCAAGGGGTAGCCGGCGCAGAGGCTGAACTTTTGGAGGCACCATAATGGCAATGAGCGGTTGGTGGTTGAATAAAGTGAGGCAGCCCAACCCCGTGAAAAGCGTTGGCCAGTGGTGCTGCCAGGATGAAGTGACCATCTTGATTGAGATCTTGACTGAGAACAGGTGTGGCAATAATCAGGCCTGGATGTGGCTAGAAAAATTGATCTCAGCTTTCCAAAGACGTGATAAACCACAGTTAATTTATGTTTTAACGGGGGGAAGGGGGTGTCACTTTTTCATACAGGGCTATGTAGGTTTGGATTTTTTTCCCCCTTAATAATAAACACCTTCATTTATAAACTGCATTTTGTGTTTACTTCTGTTATATTTGTCTAATATTTAAATTTGTTTGATGATCTGAAACATTTAAGTGTGACAAACATACAAAAAAAAGAGAAATCAGGAAGGGGGCAAACACTTTTTCACACCACTGTACTACAGCATTTTCCTCTTGTCGGGCATTTCTTCGCTTTATGGCGGTGTGTCACGGACCCACAACCCCTGCAACGGGGGTTTCCTGGGGCACACCTTTGGCTGGCAGCATTGATTTCCCAATAATCTTCGTCCAAACTATCTTCACTATCATGGTCCACAGCATTAGCTGAGGCAGGCGGCTCCGGCGGCTTCTGTGGCTGGTGCCAATTTCGCTTGACAGCTAGCTTATCAACGGCTTCCAACTGGAGAGCTAGCTCAACTGCTTCAGCTAGCGTCAAGGCATTAGGCGCCACTAATAGCCTAGCACACAGCTCAGCTTTGCATGTGTGCTCTGCTAGTTGGTCACATACCATCTCGTCTTCAAGCAATCCAAAATGACACTCGCTAGCTAACTGCTTCAAGTCAATGACATACTGGCGGATAGGCTCACCTACCCGCTGGCATCTGCGGCGAAAACAAATTCTCCCCACAGTCACGCTGTCTGGGGTGGAGAAACATTTAGCTAGCAGCCCCACAATGTCCTCATACAAGTTTGCTGCGCCGAGCATCCATAGGACCCTGTGGCCTTCAATACCCAGGTTGTGAACAAGAAGCGCCCGCGCCCTCAACTCATTGAGCTTCCCGAGGTCCAGCGCCATAATATACGATTGATAGGCCTCCAACCAATGCGGCCATGGAACCAGTGGCTCGTCCAGGAGCTCGAGGAAGGGATGGAGTGGTGTAATGCACGCCTCCATACATTAATCCTCAGTCACCAAATGTTATGTATGGAATACCTGGTTATGAATGAGGCAAGATGATGGCTGTGTCAAACACAGCTTTACTGAACACATAGGTCAGCAGTACATTGTATTGCACCTAGCATGGGCATCCGGCATAAAGAGGCTGTGGTATCGTGGCTAGCCCGCTATATAGGGCAGTGTGGTGATGTGACAGGAAGTGCACGTCACCACACTGCACTTCACAATAAAGTGTCCCAAACACACATACCACAGAAAATTCAAGGGATAGGATGAGATGGAGGCAGATGATCCACTGTGGAGACCCCTAATCTGTGCTAGTGGAAAAGGGAGCAGCTGGAAGAAGAAGGATGATCATAAAATGTATCTGAAGCACAGAAAGAACATTCTGTGACTCAGTAAATTTAAATAGGAATGAACCTGATTTATAAAAGTTATTTATGATTATAATATGCATTAATGTTGGTACTCTTGCAAAATTCTGGAGTTGATGATTTGGCGCCTCCTGCCATCTGTCAGCAACGTGATGACGTACAGGGTCCGTGCGTCTGAGCGAACGCGCTGACATCAGAGACCCGGAAGAAAGTAGCAGACTGTGGTGTTTGTTGTTGTTCTTGTTGTGTCTGCGCTGCTGATAAAACAGCAGAAATAAGAGCTGCTCCAGCCGCCGCAGCTGTTTATGGATTATTTATAAGTTTTTATAGTTAGCGTTGGTGCTGTCGTTACCGTGGAGCCGCCATCATGAACGTCACTCTGGCCGTTAAACAGTACGTTAGCAAAATGATCGAGAACAGCGGAGCCGGGATGAAGGTGTTGCTGATGGACAAGGAGACGGTGAGAGACAGTCTTAATAAACCCGAAATTCATCAGCAATTGAGATGTGTTAAAATGCCACAGATATGATAAACACTACAGCTGTTTTCTTGGATTGATGGTGGCGAATCCTCTGAGATTTAGTCAACTTTTACTCAGCGTTTTTGCATTTAGCGTTTGCTACTGCTGACCATAAGTTCCTGTTACATAAACTTGAGCTGTATGGTGTCAGAGGGATTGCACATTGGTTAACAAGTTATTTAAAGGGGAACAGGTCAAGTGGACCCCTGACCAAGTGAGCACCCCAAGCGGACCCCGGGGTCCAATCTGTACATTTTCATTTGCAAACGGGAAGAAGAACAAGACTTTGTGTATAACTGTTGGAAAGACTTTTCCCGGTCACCAAGAAGTGTAAAAAATAAATATATCATCACTCTTATTAAAGCAAGAAATTGTGTGTGTGTCTGTCATGTTTATAGGACATCATAGGACGTCCTATGAACTCAGGCATTATAGGACTTGCGATGTCGTCATAAAGATATGATGTCTATATGACGGCACATAGACAAATATGTCTTTATGATGTCATATTGACCACTATGCCTAGACTAATGTGTCTTTATGATGTCATATGGCTCAAAATTGGCATTGTGTCTATGATGTCATATAGACCATCACTCATAATGCCTAGACTTATGTGTCTTTATAATGTCATATGGCTCAAAACTGGCAAGGTGAATAAGTCACAGGGCCAGTCTTTACAGCGCGTTCGTGTTTTCTGCACGATTTCTGCAGCCATGGCCAATTCTACGTTGCCGCAAGCAGAGTTGCCAGATCAAGCAGTCTTCGTATTCTTGCTCAAGATGAAGAAATTAAGCAAAAGTGTCGCTTTCTCAGCAGCGTCGTTTTTAAAGAGGTGCTGACACAGTAAAAATGTGTAACCTTGAAGAATGCCAGTCTACACTACAAATTATTAAAATACCAAGCAAAGCACTGATTTTCTCCGGGTGCTCCGGTTTCTTGGTTTCTACGGGCATGGGACTTCCTGAACAGGGTCGAAAGCCACTTTTTGCTCAGATCTGTTTTCATGATCCTGCCCATGAACTGGAATTACAATGCACCTATCACTCAACCAGTGGTCTGAACGAAGAAGAAGACCCACCAGATGGAGAGCAATAGAATGAGGAGAACTGCTGCGCGTCAGAAAAGATGCCGTGAACATGAAACACCTCAGGTTCCAGCAGTACACCGCAGGCATGACTGTGAACAACACAGCCATCTGAGACAGGAGACCCTTCAGCGACGGGCATGCAGAAATACTTGCTTATACTTGGTTTCTACAGGTATGTACTAGTATGTAAGATGACAACTAAGCTGACCCAGAGAAGGTTCTGGCTCTGTTTCTGCTTTCAAAAGACTTTTCTTCTCAACCGCTGCTGCTCGTCACTGCTGGCTGCCCCCAGATGAAAACCACCAGAACAGCTATGTGGGACTAGAATGTTCTGAATAATAAGGCTTTAGAAAGCTCTGAATCAGTTTGTTAATCACAGGATTGAAAATGTACATGTACAGATTGGACATCGGGGCCCACTTGGGGTGCTCACTTGGTCAGGGGTCTACTTGACCTGTTCCCGTGATCAAAAGGTGAGGGGTTTGCCACCTGATGTCTTTGTAATATTGTGTGTGAATGAGTAAATAACCGAATCTGTTAAGCGCTTTGGTCATCCAGAGATTAAAAGGAAAGAAGAGCTATATAAACAAGTACCGTTTTACTTTTACATGAGATGAAATTTAGAATCCTAAATTAACATTAAGAGGTGTGCCGTTAGGATTTATAAAAGGGTCAGATTAAAAAGGCAATAGATATTAATCACAGTAAAAGCACACATACTAATGTATGTGTGCTTTTACTGTCTTTGATTTTTGTGTGTGTGGACCCCGGGAAGAATAGCTGCTGCTACGGTAGCAACTAATGGGGATACAAATAAATGATGAATATTAATGTAAAAATGGAAACAAAATCTGGGTTAATTTAACACTTCTGTGTTGTTGTAGTGTTTCTTCAGGGGGTTGTTGTGTAATAAAATCCTGCAGGATCATACCGGCTCATTCTGATAACTTCTCTTTGTTCTCCTCTTTACATTCCAATAAAATCTCACTACGTACATTTGAGGGCCTACATTAACATGAGAAATACCTTTCTTCAATGGTTGATAAAAGCCTTTGATTTCCGTAACTCCAGCCTCTGTGATCTGCAGATACGGAAGATGTTTCCCCAAACGAACTCACAGGTCCAGGTTAACAAACACAAATATCTATATGTGAATAATATCCATTTATTACCTTTGTAACCTGACCCTTTGGTAAATCCTAAAGGCTAACCTCTTAATGTTCATTTCCATCTCATGTAAAAATAAAATGGTGTTCTTCTATATAGATCTTTAAAAAAATACGCTGGATGACCAAAGTGCGTAACAGAGTCGATTATCTACTCATTCATACAAATCACACACACACACACACACTATAAAGACAGTGGGCGGCGACAGTGGGAGACGAACCACTCTCCTTTGGATCACAGGTAGCCACACTTTTCCCCTACACTACAGCAGCAGCGGCTGTGATCTGACTGGAAAAAGTTTTGTCAGATTGATCAACTCTTCCGTAGCAACAGACAATAAATATAGGGCAACAGTATCTAATATAATGTATTCATTGATTTTTGTGAACTCAATACGGCGTGTCACGTGACACAATCAGATTCAAGCCATTTCTGGATCAAGCAATTCTACAGGCATGGTTCAGTATCCATAGCCACTCCTGCAGAAGACACGGCATTAATAGAATGTATTTGTAAATTTTTGTGAATGAGGTACGGCATGCAGAGTCACATGACACCAACTGGCCTTTTGGGTTCGAGCCATATCCGTAGAAAATATTCTATGGCAACGTATCCATAGCCACTGCCATAATATTAACTCACACCTTTTGCAGGTCACATGTGGTGTTCCACAGGGTTCTGTACTCAGTCCATTACTTTTCATATTATATGTAAATGATCTTTATGAAGTCTTCAAGAATGTAAAATGCATATTTTTTGCCAATGATACAGCTATGTTCAGTAGTGGAAAAAGTCTGGAACACCTCTTGGACACAGTTGAAACAGAACTACAACGAGCCCCAAAATGGTTTGATATTAACAAGTTATTCTTGAATTTAAATAAGATAAAGTTAATCATATTTAGAAATCGAACTGCAAATTTAAATAGAAATCTTAAGCTGAATGAAATAGGAATACAAAAAATAACTGAAACTAAATTCTTGGGAGTGTTATTGGATGACCAGTTAAGCTGGATATAAAACATGTTTCAAGTCTAAATCCATCGCAGTTTTAGATGGAGCTAAAGACCTTGTGACTCAAGACTCACTCTCTCTTTTGTACTGTTCATTGATTGTTCTGTATTTGACTTCTGGTGTGGAGATCTGTGGAAATGCATATCAAACAACTACTAAACCAATGATTGTATTACTAAAGAAGGCAATTATGGCAGTTTGGGAAAACCCCCACAACACACAGGGACAGACAGCTCGCTACTCCTGGGTTTTTTCCGCTGCATGCTGTGATCTAATCAGCCATTTATGCATTTCACTGCTGTGAGGTTAATGTGCCATCCATGCATTGTGTTCATGCATCCTGTCTGTGCCTCTCAAATGCAAATGCCATACTCCCTGCTGTGAATGCCTTTCATGCATTGTTTGTAACTGGTATATAAGCTGACTGAAATCCATGTTCAACCTCTCATTCACACTCTGCAACTGCTGCTGCAGGACACAGACATTGTGTCCCTCTTCTCTGAGAGCCGTGGGCTCGCTCCCGGCGCGCACGCACGGCGCCGGGAGAGGAGCTCGTGACGGCGGTATGATTAATAAAACTCTACTTAAAACCTCAGCATCGCTGCCTTATTTTATCATCCGCCGCAGCAATAAGACTTGTACAGTCATGTGAAAAAGTAGGACACCCTATGAAAGCTGTGCTTTTTTACATATTTGAACATATGGATATTGAATATCAATTTTAACAACACTGGGAGATTCAAGTAATATACTAACTAAACAATTAAAATTGAAGAAAAGACTTTTTAAAATTTTCTGTAAAATGTAATTCTGATAACATGCAATTTCTGGTGAGGAGCAAATTAGGACACCCCCACATTTATTCCCACATAAAATCAGTCCCTCCAGGATTTCGCGGGATGTTTTTATGATTATTGCAGCCCTAAAAGCCTGAATTCACGGGAGCTTTTTTTAAAGAGTTGCGATAAAAGTTGTGATGTTTTGAGTGTTTTTTTTGCACTAAAAGTTGTGGGAAGAATTACAAATTTTAAAGCAGATGTTTTTTTCCGTAGTTTACTGCAGTGATATTTTATGTAACAATACAAGAAAAGCACAGGACCATCAAAAATTTTCCGATAAACAGTGATTTGTAAATTAAACAGAAACTTCTGCTATACAGAAAAACAATTTTGTGCAACAGCAAATACAGACTTTAACACAATATCCATTACAACAGCTAAATTGCATTGAATGCATGTCAAAGAGTAGAGATGTGGAAATTATTGGCAGCACCTTCATTTGAAAACTCCCTACGGTCCCCAACCACTCGTTACTGAGCGGAGAGGAAAAAATAGATAATTTATTCTTTTGCTCTGTATTGTCTATCGGAGTCTGTGTTTTTCTGAAAAAAAAAAAAAAATTCACACAATGTTCTCTTTCTTTCCGTGCCTAACTCCTACTTGTCTATCTGCTGCGTGTCTTGACACACACACTTGTAAGTAAGTAAAATTTACTTTGAATCACAAAGTGCTTCACAATAAAATAAAACACACAATCACAAATACAACAATAAAGGCATTGAAAAACAAGTATAAAGACATTAAAAACATAAAAACCATAATCAAACTAAAAAGCCTGTTTAAACAGGAGAGTCTTCAGCTGCTTTTTAAAAGCGTCAACAGAGTCTACTGAGTGCAAAGACGGTGGTAGAGCATTCCACAGTTTTGGTGCCACTGCCTGAAAGGCTCTATCACCTCGAGTTTTAAAATGGGTTTGAGGGACAGCCAGTAAAAGTTGATCCGAGGATCTCAAAGGCCATGAGGGGTTATACACTTTAAGCAGCTCGGTGATGTATTTAGGAACCTCATCATGAATAGCTCTAAAAACAAGAACTAAAATTTTAAACTGAATCCTAAACCCAACTGGGAGCCAGTGAAGTGCTGCTAAAACCGGTGTAATGTGAGCCCTTTTCTCAGTGTGAGTTAAAAGTCTAGCATCTGAATTTTGGACAACCTGGAGACGTTGAAGATGCTTTTGGCTCAGACAGGTAAAAAGACTTATTACAATTGTCTAAGCGAGAAAAAATAAAAGCATGTATAATCATCTCAAGTTCCGCCTTCGACACCAGAGTTCTCAACTTCGAAATATTCTTGGGAAGATGGAGGAAACAATTTCTAATTAACTGATTAATGTGGTGCTCAAGAGACATAGCCACATCAAAATGAACACCAAGATTCCGAAGACTCGCCTGGACAGAGGAACCTAGGGTACCCATGTGGTGCTTAATAAGTAGAATCTTGTTTTCAGGAGTGATAACACAGCATAACAAAAATAATTTTTTTGTAAGTTGTCTGTGTTTTTTCAACTGATTTAACAGTTTTGCACCACTGAATCCGAAAATGACATCTGTTTCTCTCAATCAGGTCAGGTTTTTAAACTAAGCAGTTGTACAGTTGTACTGTAAATTGAATAGTAGACACTGATAAAGGTAAGTACATGTAAATTAAATGTTACATCATCGTTGTTCAAAATTCAGAGAATTTCAAGAAATAAAGAATTTTGCATCATATAAAGTGAAAAAACCCGTACATGTAAACAAAAATGTAAAAAAACATGTGGCCATAGTTCAAAAAGTTGACCTGATTGAGCAAAACCAATGGGATTTTTTGGATTCAGCGCATCAAAATTGTCCTAAATCAGCTAAAAAACCTTAGACAATAAATTTGGTGTTGACCAGTGTAATTAATGTCTCTGTCTTGTCTGAGTTAAGCTGTAAAAAGTTTGCACTTAACCACTGTTTGATGTTAGACAAGCAGTTAGTTAAAGATGACAGCATGTGAAACTCAGACTCTTTAAAAGAGCAATACAACTGAATATCGTCAGCATAAAGATGATAACAAATATCTTTGAACTGGGTAATTATCCATCCCAGTGGCAGAGTGTATATTAGAAATAAAATGGGTCCTAGAACTGAGCCTTGTGGTACCCCACATGAATACTGTGCTATTTTAGAAAAGATCTGATTCATGAACACGTTAAAGGTTCTTCCGGTGAGGTACGATGAGAACCATTTTAAAACAGAACCAGACAGCCCTAGCTCTTTTTAGTCTGTTGATCATTATACAGTGATCAACAGTATCAAAGGCAGAAGAAAGAGCCAATAAAACCAGAACTGTGTATGTCAGCCAACATCATAATGTCACTGGAGACTCTGACTAAAGCTGTTTTGGTAGAATGATTTCCAAGTGATGCCAATCATGGCATAAGCTGCTCAGCCACTACTTTTTCCAGAATTTTTGATATGAAAGGGAGTTTAGAAATTTGCCTATAATTATTTGGCTGTGATGGATCCAAACTTGGCTTCTTAAGAGTTGGTTCAACCACTGCATGTTTGAAGGAGCTGGGAACCACACCAGCTGAAAGTGAAATGTTTATCAGTTCAACAACTGAAGGACCAATTGACTCAAAAACTGCTAAAAACAACTTAGTAGGGAGAACATCAGCAGGGGAAGATGAGGGTTTCATCTTCTGCAGCAGAGCCGTGATGTCCTGAGTGTCTCATCAGACACTCATCTTTGATTTACGGGAGGGGGTTGTCTGTGTCCAGAGCGGAGATTCACAGTTTTAAAGCTCACTGACAAGATGTAGTAATGATTTTACCTCTAAAGATGTATAAAATGATCAAACACTGGCTGTAGTGTTAGATTTGCTTGTTTGTTTGTGGTTTTACGGCATCTCTCCTCATGCGCGCTCTCGCAAAAGGGTGCTTTTGGGGGTAGGGGGACATTTTAATACAAACCCAGCACTTCGTACACGCGGTCAGGACAGAGATGTGGCGAGACGTCCAACGGCAGGTTGGGGGAGATGGAGGAAGGGACAGTGTTGGAAACCTTGTGGGTGAGTGGGTTTTTTTTAAATCACACACTCTGTTTTTGCTGATGTGTTCTGTTAATACTCAGTGTAAACATGGAAGTGAATACGGTGCAGCAACGCATTTGATTGATTAGACTGAGCGGTTGAGTGCCACTCAGGGACAAATTTAACTGGTGAAATTGGCATAAGTTGATGAGGATTGGCCAAAATTGTGGGAAAGTTGCGGTGATTGGACAAAGTTGCAATAGTCATGCTGATTGGCTGATTTCAAATGAATTGACATGATCGCAACATCGCAAAATCATGAAGGGACTGTAAAATGGCTAAAATCACACACAGGTGTATCACATCAGGTGAACATGATTAGAACACCGTTACTCAGCATTTTGAAGGAGGCTTGTCCTATTTAAACCTCAGACATTTAGTATGGTGTGCTCCTGACTGTTGAAGTCAGGAGCACACTGACTTCACACTGACTTCACACTGATTTTTTTTTTTTTTTCAATCTCAAAAAAAAAAAAAATTTAGGAAAATGGATTACATCATGATCACGCTGAGAGCCGTCCATGAAGGATATGACTGGCGCCTAGCGGCTGCCCCGGCCTTAAATGCGCTCTGCAGAGCGTGCCCAAATGCCAAGTCACGTTTCGTTACCTTGTATTCATACATGTGTAATGACAATAAAGTTGAATCTCAATCTCAAGTGAGAGTGAACACCATGGTGAGAACAAAAGAACTGTCTGAGACCTTTAGAAAGAAGGTGATAAGATAAGATAAGCCTTTATTAGTCCCACAACGGGGAAATTCCAGGATTGCAACAGCACAGGGATAGCAACACTCAGAGCAACAATCAGAAGGCAAGAAAAAACAAGAACAGCTAGTAAACATATGTACATATTACTATAAATATATACAGTGGGGCAAAAAAGTATTTAGTCAGCCACCAATTGTGCAAGTTCTCCCACTTAAAAGATGAGAGAGGTCTCCAATTTTCATCATAGGTATACCTCAACTATGAGAGACAAAATGAGAAAAAAAAAAAAAATCCAGAAAATCACATTGAAGGATTTTTAATGAATTAATTGGTAAATTCCTCAGTAAAATAAGTATTTGGTCACCTACAAACAACCAAGATTTCTGGCTCTCACAGACCTGTAACTTCTTCTTTAAGAGGCTCCTCTGTCCTCCACTCGTTACCTGTATTAATGGCACCTGTTTGAACTCATTATCAGTATAAAAGACACCTGTCCACAACCTCAAACAGTCAGACTCCAAGCTCCACTATGGCCAAGACCAAAGAGCTGTCAAAGGACACCAGAAACAAAATGTAGACCTGCACCAGGCTGGGAAGACTGAATCTGCAATAGGTAAGCAGCTTGGTGTGAAGAAATCAACTGTGGGAGCAATTATTAGAAAATGGAAAATGGAAGGCCACTGATAATCTCCCTCGATCTGGGGCTCCACGCAAGATCTCACCCCGTGGGGTCAAAATGATCACGAGAACGGTGAGCAAAAATCCCCGAACCACATGGGGGGACCTAGTGAATGACCTGCAGAGAGCTGGGACCAAAGTAACAAAGGCTACATCAGAAACACACTACGCCGCCAGGGACTCAAATCCTGCAGTGCCAGACGTGTCCCCCTGCTTAAGCCAGTACATGTCCAGGCCCGTCTGAAGTTTGCTAGAGAGCATTTGGATGATCCAGAAGAGGATTGGGAGAATGTCATATGGTCCGATGAAACCAAAATAGAACTTTTTGGTAAAAACTCAACTTGTCGTGTTTGGAGGAGAAAGAACACCATACCTACTGTGAAGCATGGGGGTGGAAACATCATAATTTGGGGCTGTTTTTCTGCAAAGGGACCAGGACGACTGATCCGTGTAAAGGAAAGAATGAATGGGGCCATGTATCGTGAGATTTTGAGTGAAAACCTCCTTCCACCAGCAAGGGCATTGAAGATGAAACGTGGCTGGGTCTTTCAGCATGACAATGATCCCAAACACACCGCCCGGGCAACGAAGGAGTGGCTTCGTAAGAAGCATTTCAAGGTCCTGGAGTGGCCTAGCCAGTCTCCAGATCTCAACCCCATAGAAAATCTTTGGAGGGAGTTGAAAGTCTGTGTTGCCCAGCGACAGCCCCAAAACATCACTGCTCTAGAGGAGATCTGCATGGAGGAATGGGCCAAAATACCAGCAACAGTGTGTGAAAACCTTGTGAAGACTTACAGAAAACGTTTGACCTCTGTCCATTGCCAACAAAGGGTATATAACAAAGTATTGAGATGAACTTTTGTTATTGACCAAATACTTATTTTACCGAGGAATTTACCAATTAATTCATTAAAAATCCTTCAATGTGATTTTGTGGATTTTTTTTTTCTTATTTTGTCTCTCATAGTTGAGGTATACCTATGATGAAAATTGGAGACCTCTCTCATCCTTTAAGTGGGAGAACTTGCACAATTGGTGGCTGACTAAATACTTTTTTACCCCACTGTATATATATAGACACACAGTACGGAGCATTATGGTTGGTGAATGTGCAGCAGAAAGTCTAAGCTCTCTCTCCGCGGATGCGACGGGCCAGCTGGAAGTCTTTGGGCATGATGGCGACCCTCTTAGCGAAGAAGAGACCCACCAGGTAGGTCTCGCTGGCCTCCTGCAGAGCCATGACGGCGTAGCTCAGGAAGCGCAGGTCGGTCTTGAAGTCCTGAGCGATCTCCCTCACCAGGCGCTGGAAAGGCAGCTTACGGATGAGCAGCTCCGTGGATTTCTGGTAGCGACGGATCTCTGTCAGAGCCACGGGCCTGTGACGGTGAGGCTTCTTCACTCCGCCGGTGGCCGGAGCACTTTTCCGAGCAGCCTTGGTGGCTAGCTGCTTCCTGGGGGGCTTTTTCCTCCAGTAGATTTTACGGGCGGTCTGCTTGGTTCTTGCCATCGCTCTTTATTATTCTGTCTTATATTTCTTGCACGCCGCCTAAACTCCAGCCCGGCACCCGCGTCGTTTTCGCTACAGTTCCCGGTATGTCGAGTTTCACCGTTAGCACCGGGTGGTGGTTGAATGCGAGCTAGCACTAGCTCTTCCTGCTGTAACGTCTCCTGCTGTAAACAGTGGCTCCGTCCGCCAACTCGGGAGACCTTTGGGGCGATCTGTGTGTCCGTGATATATATATATATAGAGTGAAAGGTGTAGAAAGAAGAAGGAAGATAAAAAAAAAGGCTGTTGCAACGGGCAGCCAACTCGTGTGGCGCCACCGGTCCGGCGGAACCGGAAATATATTATAGCAGCTTATGAGTCTGGTAAGAGATTTAAGAAGATCTCAGAAGAATTTGAAATCAGCCATTCTACTGTCCAAAAAATAGTCTACAAGTGGAGGACATTCAAAACAATTGCCAACATGCCCAGGTCTGGCCGTCCAAGCAAGTTCACCTCGAGAGCAGACCGCAAGATACTAAAAGAAGTCTCCAAAAACCCTAAAATGTCGTCATGGGACCTACAGCAGGCTCTTGCTACTGTTAATGTGAAAGTGCACACCTCTACAATCAGAAAGAGACGGCACAAGTTTAACTTGCATGGGAGGCGTGCAAGGAGGAAACCTTTGCTGTCTACAGTAGGAGAAACATGAAGGCCAGACTGAAGTTTGCCAGAGAGAACGTAGACAAAGACCAGGACTTCTGGAATAATGTTCTTTGGACAGATGAGTCTAAAATTGAATTATTTGGACACCAGAACAGAGGACGTGTTTGGCGTAGCGCAAATACAGCATTCCAGGAAAAGAACCTCATATTAACTGTGAAGCATGGAGGTGGAAGTGTCATGGTTTGGGGTATGCTTTGCTGCAGCGGGACCTGGCCAGCTCACCATCATAGAATCCACCATGAATTCTACTGTGTATCAGAGAGTTCTTGAGGACCACATGAGACCATCCGTAAAAAAATTTAAAGCTAAAGCGGAACTGGACCCTGCAACATGACAATAACCCAAAACATACAAGTAAATCCACCGAGGACTGGCTAAAATCTAAGAAATGGAGAGTCCTGGAATGGCTGAGTCAAAGCCCAGATCTTAATCCCACTGAGATGCTGTGGGGTGACTTGAAGCAGGCTGTACATGCAAGAAACCCCTCAACATCTCACAGCTGAAAGAATTCTGCGTTGAGGAGTGGGGCAAACTTTCCTCAGACCGATGTCAGAGACTGGTAGATTACAAGAAAGGTCTCACTGAAGTTATTTCAGCTAAAGGGGGTAACACTAGCTATTAGGTGGTAGGGTGTCCTAACTTTTTCCTCAGTTAGAATACACGTTTGTTGATATCTTTTGTTTAATGAGTAAAACAAGGTTAATTTTTGTTATTTACCTGCAGTTAAATCACCTTCTTTCCCAGACATAAATAAAAACAAGATTAGACATCAATGTGTGAACATTTCTTAATAAAGAACTGAATATTTAATGGGGTGTCCTCTAATTTTTTCACATGGCTGTATGTAGAGCGAAGTATCATGATTCAACAAACCCACTATTTATTTGTTTAAATATACTCAAATTCAATGAACTAAGAGACTTGAAAATCTTGCAAATTATGTACAAGATAAAAAAATAACTTGTTTCCAGCCAGTGTCCAAGATTTGTTTAATTTGAGAGAGAATAATTATAATTTAACCCCTTGCACTCTGGTCAATTTCCCTAAAAACGCCTAAAAATAACGTACCCAAAGTAAATCAAAAGCTGTTCTTCAACCCTTCGCAGCATCTTCATGGGGTTGGTCTCATTTAAAAGAAAACACTTTGAATTTTTTGGCAAAACAGTCATAATCTCTCTAAGTGCTCCTGCCACTGAGTAACAGTCATCTAAACATACTGAACTTGAAGAAAATAAATTTCACCTGGGTGTTTTTTTGGATACAAATGCTTGCAAATAACACAGCTGTCAGATCCGGGCTGGAAAATGCAACAGAAATGTAGAACCAAGTGTTATCCAGCTGAGGTCAAAATTTTGTAACAATACCACAAAAAATGAATATATTACACAGCTTTCTTCACAGGTTGTTCCCAGGCGTTTTTGAACTGTGCCAAATGGCACAGTTTGGAAGAACGTCTGTAACTTTTGAATGATTCAATATAGAAGCTTGATGTTGGGCTCTAATGAAAGGTGACACTCAGGGCTGTGTGTGTGTGTGTGTGTGGGGGGGGGTTGTTTATTCATTCATGAATGAATGAATGAACAAACAAGCCCCCCACACACAAAGAAGTATGCCACGTAAAAAATGTGTGGCTTTTTTTTTTACAAGAAAAAATAACCTACAGTGCACTAAAAATTATACTAAAATATCTGTAATGTAGAAGATAACAACTACCCCCCCCCCCCGCTACAGAGGACGGACATCGCCCATCGCTACATGACGGACCGCGGGGATGGTGCGCCGCGGTCTAATACGCACAGTTGTACTAAAATATCTGCAATCCGCTACAGAAGAGTAGTGTGGGGGGGGGGGGCGTTCACGGTCCGGACGCGGCGCATGGACCGGTCCGTCATGTTGCGATGACACACAGTTGTAATTTACCGATCGGTCAAAAGTCATTTTGATTACAATTTTCAGGGATAAACAATAATTTAGCTTATAACACTTACCTGTCCACAACAGCAGTGTCGCTGGCGAACTTCTCTTCCTCATTGTCAGACGAACATGACGCTGGTCCGCTTGTTACGGACTTGTGGTTCTGGTCACGCGACCCGGTCAAACCATAATTCCATTATTGCGGTTTTGCGCTTCCATGATTGTGGTTTTGGCGAACGATTTTTCAAAACAAATAAGAACAGTAGTAAGAAAAAAAGACTGGCGAACGCGTGTGTGTCACCCAGCGGCTTACACAAAACAGATTTTACGCACGGGACGCACACTTTCAATCGTGGAACTTCTGTGCTTCAATTGGCTCGCTGCATTCGCAACCGTTGGTAGGCGGGTCCTTCTTGCTAGGTTTTCAGTCATTGGTTCTTCAAGGTTTCAGAAACCCAATTCAAGGCTTTTATTAGTCGAATGAGAGGTCAATCAAATCTAAATCAATCAAAGCACTCCTTTGGCTTTCTGTTCGTGGCTGTGTCTGCAGCTTTTTTTTTCAGTGCGCCCTAGGACGCAGAGACGTGACCGCCCGCGGTATCCCGGAGTGCAAGAGGTTAAGAGGAATATTAATTTTTCAGAGACTAAAAATAAGAACAAATGTAAAACAAACACAGTTTTTCTGTTTGTGGAGTAAACTTGTGGAACAGCTGTGCTGAAGATTTGAAATTACACACGTGGACAAAATTGTTGGTACCCCTCTGATCATCATCATCATAGCAGTCTGTCGTGGGCGACAATGACTGTTTCATTTAGGTCTGATCAGATTCCGCCACACAGCTCTGTCCTTAGCCTTCTGCTGCCAGGAACTCCTGTCTATGTCCAACTTCTTCAAGCTTCTTTTTACAGTGTCTTTAAATCTGAGCCTTGGTCTACCCTGATTGCGCTTGCCCTCGCTGTGAGTAGAGTAACTGCCGAGGGAGACGCTGGTGGTCCATCCTCTCAACATGTCCGAGCCATCTCAGGTTCATCTGTATTAGCATGTCCTCCATTGATGGTAGACCAGCTCGTTTCAACACTTCTATGTTGGTTATCTTGTCTTTCCATGAGATGTTCATTATGGCTCGAAGGTGTCTCATCATGTACGCGTGGAGTTTCTTCACCTGCACTCTGTAGACAGTCCAAGTTTCAGCACCGTACAATAGAGTAGCCAGTACTGTCGCTCTGTACACTTTGCATTTCACACGGATTGACACATGTCAATTGTTTCACAGTCTCTCCCTCAAGTTTCCAAACACAGCGCTCGCGCTTCCCATTCTGAGCGATAGTTCATCCTCCAGCCTAGCATTCTCTGAAACAGTACTCCCTAGGTACTTGAAAGTCTTGCACTTGACTAGTGGCTCTGTACCAATGCTGATCTCTTCTGGTAGTGATGTTGATAATTGGAACTTTGGTGGTTAATAAAGGCACTCTGTCTTCTTGATGTTGATTTGGAGGCTGAATTGGCTAGCTGCTCTTGCAAATTTCTCCACTAAAGATTGCATATCTTCCACGCTGTGTGCAACTAGAGCACTGTCGTCGGCAAAGAGCATTTCTCTTACTATCTTTATCGATGTCTTACTCTTGGCTTTAAACTGTGCCACATTGAACAAGTCTGCTTCTTTCGTTGTTTGAATGTATACTCCTTCTGAAGTGTCTTTGAAGGCCACCTCAAGCATGGCTGCCAGATATAGCGAGAAGAGTGTAGGTGCCAGCACACACCCTTGTTTCACCCTGTTGCTTACTGAAAAGTCTTTAGATACTGAACCACTCATTGCCACGTTTGCTTGCATACCTGTATGGAGTGCCTCGATCAGGCTGACAAACTTCTCTGTACAACCATATTTCTTGAGTACCTGCCAAAGTCCTTGTTGAGAAACAGTATTGAAGGCTTTACTGAAGTCTATGAAGACTACATAAAGCGGCATGTTCTGTTCGATACACTTTTCTTCAACCTGTTTCAAGCAGAAAATCATGTCCATTGTGCTTCTTCCACTTCTGGAGCCGCACTGGGTTTCCGGTAGTACATTCTGCGAGATGTGTTCACTGAGTCTGTTAAGTAGTACACGTGAGAGAATCTTACCAACAGTGGCTAGTAGTGATATACCTCGGTAATTTCCACAATCCTTCCTGTCACCTTTGTTGAACAAAGACACAATGCTTGCATCCTTCCAGTCTTGAGGTACTTTCTGGGCATCCCATATCTCTTGGATGAGCTTGTGCAGGCAGTTGGTCAGCTGAACACCACCAAATTTCCACACTTCTGCTGGAATTCCATCCCTTCCTGGAGCTTTACCATCCCGTGTTGTCCTGATAGCTGCCATTAGTTCATCAAAATTTGGTGGTTCATCCAGGCTTGATACAGCTGGTCGCTGCACTAGAGCTTCTTTAGCCTCTTCAGTGAGATCTACAGGGTTGTTTAGTAGTTGGTCAAAGTGGTCTGCAAATCTGTCCGGGATTTTGTCTTTCTCCTGCAAAACCGTTTCACCATCCATAGCCTTTAGTTGGATCAATCCTCTTGGTTTAGGGCCGTAGATTTCTCTCAAACCTGTGAAGAATATTTTTGTCAAGTGGCCCTCACTCTTGTGAAGTTTGACCAGCAGTTTCCCCCACTTGAACGGGAAGCTTGCTTTGGAAGATTGAACTGGAAGTCACTCAGTGACCAAGACTCACTTTTTCCTTTTCTTTCCTTTTATTTTTGAAAAGTCATCAAGGCCAAGCACAGCCAAGCACAGGTGAAAAACCTTTAAATACAACACAAATAGAGGGTCAAGGAAAATGTAACCCAAGAACCCATAATAAATCAGCATAACCCAAAATCAGATACTCAATTTTTAAATTGCTAAAACCCAATCTTGAAACAAGTAGAAAATACTCACATCTAAAGCACCCCAAATACTAAATAAATATTAAAACACTGTTCAATAATGATTTTTAACCTTACAACTTTAGCAGCTTTTAACTTTTAAACTCTTAAAATACACTCCATTTTAACTATACTTTTAAACCCACATGATTTTATAAATATATATGACATTTTAACTTACATTTCAAACACAATTTTTTAACACATCACATTTAACCTAAACTTGATCAAATGACTTTCCAAATGCAGCTGCAAAGACACATATCACAAATGGATGCTCACCGGCTCCTTCTTCCTTGCTTGAAACAAGCTTTAGTCCTGCAGTCTTTTCTAAAGTCCAAGTTCTCCAACCATTTCTCTCACACACTGCTTACTCTCCACTGCCCTCTGAGTAACTACCTCCAAACTACCTTTATCACCAGATCATTCCCACCTGGTGCAATCAACCAACTGCCCTCAGGCTGGGAAACACACCCAGATCTAAAGCACTCAGGCAGAGAGGGTGTGGCCTGCAGCTCAGCTCAACACCTCCCACTCGATCTTCCCACGGAAACCGCTGGAAAGATCGCACACAGTGAACTAGTGGTCAGAGATTTCCTCCTGGGCCCCCTGCCTGCTCCTCCACTGGCAGCAGGACCACCAAATGTCGGACGTCCCTGTGAAGAATTGTGGACTGAAGGTCCCTCCGAATGCTGGAGGCACATGCTGATGTTGCAGGCCTCACCTCAGGAACACAGGAGCTTGCCACAACTCTAACATTCACATCCCGTACAATGCCTCTGGGGTCTGGGTTGACACTGATGACCCTCCCAAGCTTAAAATGACCCCTCAGTGCATTCTGGTCACACAGCCAAACAATATCTCCCAACTGCAATGTTCCTCTGTGTGGTGTGCCATTTACTGCTCATGAAGAGATTAGGACCGGCAAGTTGGCTCCAGGACCTCCAGAATTTACTTGGTGCTGCATTTCCTGAAGTCTCTTATAGGGATAGCTTGCAAAGTTGAATGTTTTCCAGTCACCACTTGATGATGCTCATCCCAACAGAAGTGTATTGGGTGTAATGTACTGCACAGTGTCTTCATGGCTCTGCACCCTGGCATCAATGGGACGCTTATTAGAAAGATTAGCGGCTAGCTGAAGCATTGTCTGAAGTTCGCTGTAACTGAGCCCTGAGTCACTTCCCAGACTCTGGAACGCCTTCTTCACAATCCGAACAGCTGCTTCAGCAGAGCCATTTCAATGAGGTGAATCAGCTGGCTGGATTTTCCAATGCCAGTCGGTTCCATTTTGAGCTGAAGTCTCCTCCACAGTAGACCTGTTGAGGTCATCCAAAAACTGATACAACTCCTTCAGAACAGGCTTGTCACCAACAAAATTGGTCCCTGGATCAGACCAGATCTTCTTAGGATGCCCTCAAATTGCTGTAAACCTCTGATAAGCCATCAGAAAGCTTTCAGTCGACATGGTGTTGGCCAGCTCTGTGTGGATTGCTCTACTGGCCATACAGCAAAATACGACTCCCCAAACCTTCATTGTGACTCTCTTCCTCGCATCATCTTTGACCAGATAAGGTCCAAACAGGTCAACTGCTGTGAACTTAAATGGGGATGCTGGCCCAGTTCTCTCTTGAGGTAGATCACCCATCACTTGCTGGCATCTTCTAGCTCTGGCTTTCTTGCAAATCACACAGTTTTCAATAACTTTTTGAGTAATTCTTCGTCCATTGATGACCCATGCTCTCTTTCTCACCTTCAATAGAGTTGCAGCCACTCCCTCATTACCCTTGCTGTGAGCTTCACGAACCAACAAAGTTGTGACCCAGGCACTGTAAGGTATGAGGGGGATACAAACTTTGTCTTCATTAAAAGCCTGGACTCTCCCACCACAAACCAGTAGCCCAGTTTTTTCCTCTTTGAAGACTACCAGCCGGTCTATTGTGCTAGTTGGAAAAGTCACACCCTCTTGTGCAGCAAGGAAAAGATCTCTTAAAGCATCTTGGCGCTCTGTTGCAGTGATGACCCCGGCTGATGAAACCGCCTCCCACTTTGGGGTTCCCAGGATCTTATTTTTAGCTGCAAAGCATTTTGCTGCCCTCCAGACCCGAGCGACTATCTTAACCAGGTGAGCCAAATTGCTGAACCGTCCTTCATCCATCAGGTTTCGGACAGCAGCACCAGCAGGTGGCCTCCGACGCTCCGGATCTGGTGGCTCTTTCTTCATCGAGCTCTGGTGAGTGTGGCAACAAATGATTTCTTCTGCATTTTTCCAACACTCTCTCTGGCAGTGGCTGATACATCCTTTGCAGACTTAATTGGCCACTCATCAGCTGGTAGACTCAGGAACTCTGGTCCTTGCTGCCATGGTGAATTTTCATCCAAATCTTTTGGACCAGCCCTGCACGTGATGATATCAGCAATGTTCAGTGGTCCAGGGATCTACCACCAATCCTGAAGTTGCGTGCTGCTTTGGATTTCTCCAATCCTGTTGGCGAAAAAGGTCTGAAAGCCATAGCTCTCATGCTGAAGTGCACCAAGGACTGTTTGGCTGTCAACAAAGTGATACCATTTCTTGATTTGAATTTGGCTATGTTGCTCAAAGTACTTCTTCAACCGGGCGGCAAATACTGCTCCACAAAGCTCTGCCTTGACTACTTCCCCCTTGTGGTCTAAGGGAGTTAGTTTAGCTTTAGACTCCACCAGCTGCACCTTACAACCTTGGTCACAGGCCCACCGCAGATACAGGACGGCACCATAAGCATGCTCGCTGCCATCAGAGAAGTTGATTGCATTAGGTTCAGCCGATGCGCTTACTGGCGTCAGAGCTCTGTGAAACTTGACCTTACTCAGCTGGGCATATTCTTCAAAGAGGCTGATGGCATCTTCTCTGAGGTTTCCTGATAGCGCAAGGTCCCAAGTATCTTTGATGGTGCTGCACTTGGGTTTGGCCTCCTGAAATGCTCGCCGAACCAAAATGGTCCCTTTCTGCTTTACAGGCATCGTCAGACCAATCGAGTCATACAGTCCAGAAACTTGGCTGAGTAACTCTCGTCGTGTCAGTGGGTCTGGCGTCTGGGCTCTCACCTGCTCCAATTAAAGGGCCTGGCCGAGTCTCATTTTCCTCTTCCTCTTTGAGAAATTTATCCCAACTATGACATAAAGCTTATCATCCTCCAGGGAGTAGCCAAGGCCAAGAGCTTTATTGTCCTCCTCTTTGAGCTGATTCAGCAGGATCACAGTCTTTGGAATAGCCACCTGTTCCTGTTTTCCAGCAGACTCCCCCCTACTTTGGCCAGAGAAAACCCACGGCTTCAACTCGAACCCTCCTGCTTTCAGGATCTGCTCTACATTTTCTGTAATGACTTTGAGCTGGTCTAAGTTGTCATGAGAGGTTAACAAGTCATCGATATAGCTGTCCTCCTGCAGCACTCGACGCGCTTCCTCAAGATGGCTGAACTGAGGGAGATTAGCTGTCTCTCTCATGGCGAGTTGAGCAATACAACCTGCTGGCTTATCTCCAATGTTAACTCTCGTGACTGCATATTCACCCAGCTCCTCCTCTTCAGAGCCACGCCACAGGAACCTATGCAAATGCACCTCTTGGTCTTCAAGCCACTCTGAATTGTACATTTTCTTTATGTCTCCCAATGCAGCAAAAGCTCCCCTCCGGAATTTGAGAAGTACAGCACAGATGGAATTGAGGACATCTGGGCCTTTTAGCAGGAGATCATTGAGACTCACCCCTCTGCACTTTTGACTACTGTTCCAGACCAGTCTCACCAAAGTTGTAACGGAGTGTGGGTTGGGTGCGATGAGGTGGCTGATGTACCATACTGGACCAGTCCATGCATAAAGGACATCTTTAGGCAACTTCATTGCGGCCCGGCGCTCGACCATCTCGTGAATTTGCGCAGCATAGGCAGCCTTCCACTCTGGCTCCCTAGCCAGCTGCCTCTCAGTCCTGAAGAATGTGACCTCAACTGCACTCCTGTTGCTTGGTAATGAGGCTGGATCTGCTACCCAGGGGTACTTGGCGTGCCAGTGAGGCCTCTCACTGTGATCATCAGCAGCTACATATGTGAGGCCACTCTTTACCACCTCCAGCTCCCTTTCTTCAATGATGGTCATTTCCTTGCCACCTGGCTGGCAGTTCCCACAGCGACAGCCCCCACATCTCGGGACGCAACCCGTGCCAATACTATCCCATTTCCACCACTCGAGAAAGTTGGAAGTAGTAGCTGCACAACTAGACTGATGAGGTTGGACGGCAATTGAGGCTTGCTGGCTTTGTGGAGGATAAATGGGGACTGCGCAGGTATGTTCTTCATACTTTACAGCAGCAGTTCTCATAGACCTTGCGAAGTGCGTTCTTGATGTCTAGGCTGATACAGTGACCTCTTCAAACAGCTCAGGATGAGTGCCCGCAACTGTCTTTCCCATTGGTCCATCCCACAGCACAGGGTCCCCCACTGTGCGAATCTTCTGCGGCGCCAGCTGACCCTCCTTGTGACTTACAAGGAGCTGGATCTCTCTTGGTCTTACCAGGTCACTGAGCGGGACATCTAGGAAGAACTCGTGCAGCTTTTTGGCTGACACATGTCTGTGGATATCTGCAATGCTGTCTAAGCCATAGCAAATCAGCTGGTGGGACTTGAGAGTACCTCTTGAGGTGTTAATACGAATTTTCAGGAGGTACCGCTTTGTTTTGACATGGATTTTCATGCCTCCTACACCATGGACCACAAGCTTGATGTCTTCACTTCTAAAATTAAACTGACCTGCTGCCTCATGGGTGATATAATTGGTGTCAGAAACTAGGTCGATTAGGGTCCCAATTTTCTGCCCAGCATTAGCTGTTACCTCCAGCAGCATCATGATGACAGGCCACTCCGCTAGGCCGCTCTTTGCCAAAAGACTTGAGTGACTCTTCGCGAAATGGGAGGTGCTTGCTGCTGTGTTGCAGAATGCATCCCGGCATTGTTGGGCTAATTCAGGCGAGAGCTTTCTGAAGAATTCTTCCTGATCCTCGGTGTAATTCCCCTTATTGCCACCTCCCACTGTACTGCCTTTGCTCCTCCTCTGGGCCGTGCTGCCTCTGGATGCTCCAGCATTGGGACACAGATAGTAGTGATGGTTTGTGGCTCTCTTGCCCTCACACTCAGGATTTTTGCACAGGAATGAAGTCTTGCAGTGATTGTCATCATCATGGACCTCCAGACATTTCCAGCAGGCTCCCAGCTTTTCACTGCATCCTTCTTCTCTGTGAACTTGAGCACACGGAACTTTTTGCAGAAGTACAGCTTTTTCTTATGCTTGATGTCCCCACAGACAATACATCCTGAGAGATGACTACGTGACTGGTTTGAGGCTCTGGTTCTGGCTTGCCTTTGCTCAGATCGGGGGTCTCTTTGCTTGGCGGCTCTTCATCCCTTAATTGATCCAGCTGTTCATAGATGCTCTCTTGACTCTTGAAGAAGGCCAGAAGACTGTCAAAGCGCTTCTCTGGTTCGGTACTGATCCTTTCAGCTGCATAGAGAAGCCACTCTTTCTTCAACGCATCAGGAAGCTTGCTTTAAACTGACTTTGTCACCAGAGGGTTTTTTAAAGCACCATTGTCACCAAGGTCACTCAGGTCTTCAAGGGCTTTCTCAACAGCTTGGATGAGCTCTACAATTTTCCTGGGCTGGTGACTTTTGACAGCTGGAAGTCTCTGGAGCTCCTCAACTATTTCAATAGCGATTGCAGTTTGGCTTCCAAACCGGTTCTCCAGGACACGAAAGATGTCGTCTGCTGTGTTGTAGGTCATCAATCGAAGATCTCTCATTATTTTCTCATCCAAACTGTCAAGAAGCTGGAACTTTTTGACTTCCTTTGACCCAGTGGGTTCTCCTTGCCTCTGAAGGACCTCCCAGTCTCTTTTCCAGCGATGAAAGTCTCGCCTGATGCCAGTAAACTTGGGGAGGGAGGTTGGCTTCAGTCTAACGGCTGATGTTGGGTAGCAGATGGAAGCTGCACTCAAAACTCTTTCAGCGTCTTCTTTAGACTTTGCTTGAATAAACTCTGCTTTTCTTGACACCAACTTAAGAATGAACTGCTCAAGCTCTTGTACACGCAGCTTGAAGTCTTTCTGCTCAACAGGAGGGGCCCAACACTTCCACTGTGTGCATAGCTCTTTTGCCCTCTTAACCAGACTTTCCATGTAATCAAACATGAAGTCAAAGGTCTCCTTATTTCCGCCAAGTTCAAAGGAAATCACACTCTTTACCTTCTCCTCTGCAGCTTAAAAGATAAGATAAAGATAAGATAAGATAAGCCTTTATTAGTCCCTTTATTAGAGGATTTTATGAAATCCTCTGTGTCGTTTCTGTCCTGGAATGTTTGTGGACTGTATGGCGAAGAGCTCCCTGGTTCCATCAACATGGACTTCCTCTCCTTTTTTGCACTGCTGCTACTTTTCCTCCGGCTCTTTGTCTATGAGGTAAACGCGTCCGGCATCATGGTGGGCAGAATACATTATTCCAGGGACATGTTGCTGCATTTAAATATGGTTGATGCAGCGGCTGTGATTGAGCCTAAGCCGCGACTGCCGGACTTTATTTTGAGAGATGGACACAGCGGTGAAAAGAGAGACGGGAGAAGGAAACGTGGAAAGCATGGAGGTGTGAAATTGTGCCTGAGAAGACGTCAGTTTGGTAACATTCCTCTTCCTTCTATGATTTTTGGGAACGTACAGTCTCTGAGAAACAAGGTGGATGAAATTCAAGGGAATGTACGCTAACAGAAGGACTTTAAGAACTGCTGTGTCATGGCCTTCACCAAATCTTGGCTTAATGCGCATGACCAAGACGCAGACCTGTGGATTGACGGCTTTGGAGCCCCACTGTGCTCGGATCAGCAGGAAGAGGTAACGGGGAAACGTCAGGGGGGCGGCGTATGTTTATACATTAATAAGCAGTACTGCACATCTGTCACGGTCAGAGAGCGCATCTGTACACCCGATGTGGAGCTGCTGTCTGTGTCACTACGCCCGTTTTATTTGCCTCGCGAGTTCCCCCAGCTTTTCATCACAACTGTGTACATTCACCCGAGAGCAGACGCTGACTCCGCCTCCAGCACCATCTTTGATGTGATCCAGCGGCTGCAATCAATTTCTCCAGAGGCGCCAAACTTCATTCTTGGGGATTTTAACCATGTTTCTTTAAAGAAGACACTTAAAAACTTTTATCAGTATGTCTCCTGCCCAACCAGGTGAAAAAAGACATTGGACCTGTGCTATGGATCCATAGAGAGGGCCTATAAATCACTCCCCCTTCCTCCTGTAGGATCCTCAGATCACAACTGTGTACATTTACTGGCCACATATAAAACTGCTCTCAGAAGAGGCAAGGTGGAGACGAGAGACATTGATGTGTGGACAGAAGATTCAGTGCACAGCCTCCAGGAATGCTTTAACTGTACAGACTGGGAGATGTTCACACTGCCCCGTGGGGATGATTTGGACTCTTTGGTGGACGTCACATGCTCATACATGGCTTTCTGTAAAAATAAGATCGTTCCACGTAAACGTGTCAAAATATATCCCAACAACAAACCATGGGTTACAAAATCAGTTAAATCCTGCTTACAGAGGAAAGCACTTGCCTTTAAACAGGGGTCTGTTTCTGAGCTACAGGTTGCCACAAAAGAGCTGAAGTCCAAAATTTTAAGAGCAAAACAGAACTAGAAAAGCACTCGGAGAGCGCAGACCTCCGCCAAGCGCCACAGTTCCCCCCCATACAGTGTTTGTGTGTACATTTTCAGATTCCTTGACCATGAAAACATATGACTAGCAATTGGATTCACAATGATAGGATTAGTGGTTCAGTAGTAAAAACATTACCTCCTTGGCGGAGGTAATAAACTGAAGTGTTGCTGTTGTGTCCATCTCCTCCATCTGCAAAGTGCCAGGCTGCGACCTGTCAAGGCATACCTCATGCCTTCCTTATTGGGGGGGCTTTCACACCTGTACTGACCTCATGCCTCCCTTATTGGGGGGGGGGGGCTTTCACACCTGTACTGAGTACTTAAAAACTGTATTTATCGGCAGATGAAAGAAAACTGAAGCAAAAACAAACAAACAAACAAAAACTAAGCAAACAGCAACTGTAACATGAACTATTTCAAACATATTTATGCAATTGTACACTTATATGGACACAATCTTGAGCCATAACTTTTTGGTAATGTGAAAATAATAAGCCAAGTAGCACAAAAAAATTGAGTGCTCTTGCTGTCAGGAAACAATGTTGGCACCAAATCACTGAAGTGATCTGCCACCAATGGGGTAGATTGTGCTCCTTCACAAAATGACAAAACATCACTTCTGCTAGTGATGCATTGGATTTGGAAGGCGTCGGTTCTCTCACTGGCTGAAAATGTTCATCCATCGATCGAATTTGGCTACACAGTTTTTGTGACCCTGTGTAGCAAAGTGCGACTTCAGGTCGAAAATCCCCGATGCAGTCACTTTTAGCATTAGAGTCACACATATCAGGCGCAGCATTACTGGCACCGGGATTCCTCTCTGTTCCGGAGCCGCAGGACAAAAGAAGGTGCGATAATGGTTGCCGTGGGTTTTATTGGGTTTGCGCTCCGTGGAAAAAAGAGGATTTGGAAGCCTCCCCGGCAGAGAGCTGGTTTTTGCGCAGCCCCTATGGCTGGCCGGGGAATTTCTGCCAAATAATCCGGCGCCGGACAGCTGCCCGTCTCAGCTTTTGCAGCGTAGCGCAAACACAGGCACTCTGGCGGGCCCTGCCCACCACTGTTTTCTGCGTGCTTTTGTGCCTAAAACTTTGAAGAAGGTGGAGTTTGTGTTCATTAGACACGACGACCAGCGCCCTCTATTGCCCCTGCACACATGTTGAAAGTGGCCGTATCTCACAATGTTAAAGAATCCTTTAAAAAATTCCTGTATCCAGACAGTGATCCGGATCATCCCCAAAATTTAATCAGTTCTTCGTTGTACCATTTCCAACAAGGCCTGAAAGTTTCATCGAAATCCGTCCAAAACTTTTTGAGTTATCTTGCTAACCAACAGACAGACAAACAAACAGACAAACGCTGGCAAAAACATAACCTCCTCCTGGCCTTCGGCCTGGCGGAGGTAATTATAAATCAGAATTGGAAAGCAAAATGGCAACAAAGAAACTTGGTTCAGCCTGGGCCAGTATGCAAACTATTGCAGGCCTTCAGAGCACAGAGCGCAATAATCGTGTGTTTTTAGATGGTTTTAGTTCAGACACAGAGCTGGCTAATGCTCTTAATTGTTTTTATGGTCGTTTTGACTCCTTTGATTTTAGCACTGAAACCCAAGATTTGAAACAGAAACAAAGACAATCAGCACTTGAATATTGAGGTGCAGGATGTTAAAAGGGAGTTCTGCGCTGTAAAAGTGAACAAAAGTCAGGGCCCTGATAATATGTGTGGGCACTTGGTAAAGTCCTGTGCACATAAACTGAGTCCTATATTTCATTACATTTTCAATAAGTCCTTACAGACACAACATGTGCCTAAGATCTGGAAAGAAACCATGGTTGTTCCCGTTCCAAAATCCAGCTGTCCTAAAACGGTAAACGACTTTAGACCAGTTGCTTTGACTTCAATTTTAATGAAAATTTTTTGAAAAACTGGTCAGATGTGAGGTCCTAAAGCAGACTGAGCAGGCATTGGATCCTCTGCAGTTTGCCTATAGGCCTCACAGAGGAGTGGAGGATGCCACTGACACTCTGTTTAACATGCTTTTTAAACATCTGGATTTTAATGGGACACACGCCAGACTTTTATTTGTGGACTTTTCCTCCGCCTTTAATACAGTCCAACCTCATATCTTAGTTGAAAGGCTCCTGCAACAATTTGATTTGAGCAATAATCTGGTGGGTTGGATTCTGGATTTCTTAACCAACAGGACGCAGAGATTAAGTGTCAATGGTACATTGTTTGACCTAAAGTGCTCTTCTACTGGCTCTCCTCAGGGGTGTGTGTTGTCACCACTACTCTTCATCCTGTACACAAACATGTGTCAGAGCAGACATGACAACAGACACATTATAAAGTACGCTGATGACTCAGTTATTGTCAGTCTCCTCCAGGATGGTGAGAGTGGCCACGGTCCAGTAGTTGATGATTTTGTTCACTGGTGTGAGGATTCCTACCTGCAGCTGAATACGACAAAAACTAAAGACATGATTATTGACTTTAGGTGGAAAACTCCCAGGCACAAAGTCACCGTACTAAAAGGCCAGACCACCGAATGTGTACAATCCTACAAATATCTTGGGACGATTATTGATAGTAATTTAAACTTTGAAGAGAACTGTGAAAGGGTGTGCAAAAAGGGTCAGCAACATTTGCATTGCTTGAGAAAACTTGCACGCTTCCAAATTGACCGAACCATAATGACAAAGTTTTATCGGGCTTTTATTGAATCTGTTTTATCCTTTTCTTTAGTGTCATGGTTTGGTCAGATAAAACTGAAACAGAGGAAATCCTTGGATCAGGTAGTTAGATGGTCCAGTCGTTTGCTTGGTGAGCCACAGCTGAGCCTGACATCCCTGTACACCAGACAAGTACAGAGGATGGCTACCTCCATTTTAAATGATGACTCCCACCCTTTGCACTGCAACTTTCAGCTTCTTCCCTCAAGACGGAGGTTTGCTGTCCCAAAAAGTAGAACCCAGCGCTACAAAAACAGCTTTGTTCCTGCTGCTGTCAAAGAGTTGAACAAGCTGTAACAATACAGTATATTGCACATAATTTAGGTACCTATTTATTAACTCCATTTTATATTTACTTATTTTTGTAGGATGTTACTTGGGTTCTAAATATTTTATTGGGTTTTAGACCTTTGAGTTTTTAACCTCTTTGACTAGTTTTTAACTTTTAATATGACCCTTCTCTCTTACCTCTGGTTTTTCTCCCATCTCTTTGTCTTTTTATACCCTGATTGATGGAGCCTTGAGTATTTTTATCATGTTTATAGTCAGCTTCATGTGTGCCTGTGTTTGTGTTTATGTTGAATGTAATTTGTGGCTTGTAAATATGGATGTCACCAGACTGCAAAACAAATCTACCTACGGGTACAAATAAAGTAACCTGAACCTGAACCTGAACAGTGGGGAAATTCCAGGATTGCAACAGCACAGGGATAGCAACACTCAGAGCAACAATCAAGAAGACAAGAAAAACAAGAGCAGCGAATATACATGTGTACATATAAATATATAAATATATAAACACACAGTGCGGAGCATTATAGCTAGATGGAATAAATATATAAATATATATACACACAGTGCGGAGCATTGTAGCTAGATGGAATAAACAGCATAACAGTCTACTTAGTTATCCTACATAGTATGAATATGTACCCACACATATTGTCACCCTCCGTAGCGACCGATATTGTCCTAGTTGTATACTGGAGGGGACCATTGTGTAAGTCTATTGCGTCTTTTGCATTCAATACTATTAGGTCATCAAGTTTTTTGCTGTCTCTGTGAGCAGCCCTGCTTAGGTTATACAGTCTGACAGCCATAGGTAGGAAGGACCTGCAAAACCTCTCAGTTGCACACCTAGGATGATGTAGTCTGCTGCTAAATGAGCTCCTCAGTGCGTTCAGTATGTCCTGCATAGGGTGGGACTCGGACTCCAGCAGAGATGACAGTTTAGCCATCATCCTTCTCTCTCCTATCATCTCCACTGGGTCAAGGCGCTGCCCCAGGACAGAGCTAGGTTTCTTGATCAGTTTGTTCAGTCTCTTCCTATCGGCTGCTGTAATGCCACTGCCCCAGCAGACCCCTCAAAAAGTGATGGCTGATGCCACCACCGTGTCATAGAATGTCTTCAGCAGCGCCCCTTGTACACCAAAAGACCTGAGTCTCCTCAGTAGGAACAGCCTGCGCCATTTTTACCGCCATCATCAGTTCCTCCTCTCCAAAGTTGGTCCAAAGTGTCTTTTGGATGAGGTCCTTAAGCTCATTCATTTTCATCTCACACTTACTTTCCCAATATCGGCCTTTTGCTGCTTGCTCAACCCGGGAATTTCTTCAGGAACTGCATCCAACTCCGCCTCTGCAAGGTACTGGGCCTCCGCATCATCATTGGCTTCCATGGCTTTGTTGGCCTCAACTATGAGCTTTTTTAAACTGTCTTTGAGCTCCTCTTTTGGCATTATGGCATGCATCCGGACAATGTTGTTGGCCAGCTGGGAGAATTGCCGCTTCGCAGATGTCCTATTGGCTTTAAGCTGCTCCAGTGACTTTGAGTCAGCCATCTTCTTTCCCGACAGGATTGAGTAAGGTGCTATTCAGTGTGCTACCTGTCCTCTGGACTTCCAGGCCTGGCCGGTTGCTGTTCAGGGTTCTCTGTTCCAGTCTCCACAGTGGTTTTTCACTGTCAAGTGGCCCTCACTCTTGTGAGGTTTGACCAGCAGTTTCCCCCACTTGAACGGGAAGCTTGCTTCGGAAGATTGAACTGGAAGTCACTCAGTGACCAAGACTCAACTTTTTCCTTTTCTTTCCTTTTATTTTTGAAAAGTCATCAAGGCCAAGCACAGCCAAGCACAGGTGAAAAACCTTTAAATACAACACAAATGGAGGGTCAAGGAAAATGTAACCCAAGAACCCATAATAAATCAACATCACCCAAAATCAAATACTCAGTTTTTAAATTACTAAAACCCAATCTTGAAACAAGTAGAAAATACTCACATCTAAAGCACCCCAAATACTAAATACATCTTAAAACACTGTTCAATAATGATTTTAAACCTTACAACTTTAGCAGCTTTTAACTTTTAAACTCTTAAAATACACTCCATTTTAACTATACTTTTAAACCCACATGATTTTATAAATATATATAACATTTTAACTTACATTTCAAACACATAATTTTTTAACACATCACATTTAACCTAAACTTGATCAAATGCATACCCGTCAAGTGATACGGTTTTGCCGTATTTTAATACGGGGAAAATGCAATTTTTTTTTCCACAATATTTTTTATTGAACCTTTTTTTTTTTTTACAAACATGGCACAGTCAAACACTAACACTAAAGTAATTTAAAAATAAAAAAAACAACAACAACAAAAAAAAATGTACTAAAAACAACAACAACCATTAACAAAAGCAAGTCAACAACAATGCTCCTCTGTTTAGTCTAGGTAATCTATTACATAAGAATACATAATATACATTCACCAGTTTGGAATTTGCAAGGTCCACACATATCATTCACCTTCTTCTTCAGAAGTTATGTTTAATTTCTTTACATAATCAATGAAAGGTCTCCATATATTCTCAAACACATTTTCCTTTAATTTCAGTATATATGTTATTCTTTCTAGTGGAAGGTTTGTTAACATCTGTCTTAACCAGTGAGTCACATCTGGTCTATGAGTCTTTTTCCACAGTAGTGCAATACATTTTTTGGCATTAAACAAACCGAGGTCTATGAATGCTCTTTCACTCTTATTAAAGTTATGTTTTTCTGGATACAGACCCAACAAAAACAGTTTAGGGTTCAATGTGAATTGTTTTGAAATTATTTTTTCAATTGTTACCCTCACCTCTTCCCAAAACATTCTGATTTTTCTACATTCCCATAAACAGTGAAATAGGGTTCCTTTACTTTCCATACATTTTGTGCATGTATCTGGAATGTTTTTGTTATATCTGTTTAATTCCACTGGTGTAACATACATCCGCATTAACCATTTAAAATGTATCAGTTTAAGACGTACATTTATTGATTTGGTTTGAGCTTCTGCACAAGCCATTTCCCATTGTTCCTCTGAAATTTTAATTTGCAGGTCTTCTTTCCAATAATTCAGTCTTTTCTGTGAGTTTTCACTTGAGAATAGTGTCAATGAGTTGTAAAACTCTGAAATAATACCCTTTCTCTTACTATCTTTCGTCAAAATTTTTTCCAAGGATGAGTAAGTAGGTCGGGTGAGAGCATTATTTTGATTTGATCAAATAAAATTTCTAAGCTGAAGATATTTAAAAAAATGTGTTCTATTAAGATTGAATTTAATCCTCAGTTCTTCAAAAGACATTATGTTATCTGAGCGTGACAAATATAAGTTTTGAATCTTTTGAATCCCTTTTAAATTCCATACTTTAAATACAGCATCCGCTCTCCCTGGTGTAAAATATTGATTACCCCATATTGGGCTAAATTGTGACAGTAAGTCACCTTTTCCGGTTAACCTTTTCCGGTTCCGGCTCTGCCGGACCGGCGGCGCCACACGAGTCGGCTGCCTGTTGCAACAGCCTTTTTTTTATCTTCCTTCTTCTTTCTACACCTTTCACTCTGTATATATATCATGGACGCACGGATCGCCCCGGGGGTCTCCCGGGTCGGCGGACGGAGCCACGGTTTGCAGCGGGAGACGTTACAGCGGGGAGGAGCTAGTGCTAGCTAGCACTTGGCCGCCGCCCAGTGCTAATGGGAAACTCGACATACCGGGAGCTGTAGCAAAAACGAAGCGGGTGCCGGGCTGGAGTTTAGGCGGCGTGAAAGAAATATAAGACAGAATAATAAAGAGCGATGGCAAGAACCAAGCAGACCGCCCGTAAAATCTACTGGAGGAAAAAGCCCCCCAGGAGACAGCTAGCCACCAGGGCTGCTCGGAGAGGCGCTCTGGCCACCGGCAGAGTGAAGAGGCCTCGCCGTCACAGGTCCGTGGCTCTGAGAGAGATCCGTCGCTACCAGAAATCCACGGAGCTGCTCATCCGTAAGCTGCCCGTCCAGTGCCTGGTGAGGGAGATCGCTCAGGACTTCAAGACCGTCCTGCGTTTCCTGAGTTTCGCCGTCATGGCTCTGCAGGAGACCAGCGAGACCCACCTGGTGGTCTCTTCTTCGCTAAGGGGGTCACCATCATGCCCAAAGACTTCCAGCTGGCCCGCTGCATCCGCGGAGAGAGAGCTTAGACTTTCTGCTGCACATCCACCAGCCATAATGCTCTGCACTGTGTGTCTATATATATACATTTATAGTAATATGGACATATGTTTGCTAGATGTTGTTTTTTCTTGCCTTCTGATTGTTGCTCTGAGTGTTGCTGTCCCTGTGCTGTTGCAATCCTGGAATTTCCCCATTGTGGGACTAATAAAGGCTTATCTTATCTTATCTTATCTTAAGTGTGGTTCTTTTAAATATTTTTTGGTTTCACACCATATTTTGATCATGTGCTTTACAATTGGATTTTTAACTTGTTTCTGTAATTTTTTAGCCGAGTCTGAGTATATGAATAAGGGAAGAGGTAAAGGTAAATTGTATGATTCCATTTCAGTCCAGTGAGGAGGATCATTTGATGAAAAATAATATGTCATAGACCTCAGTTGTGCTGACCAGTAATACAACATAAAGTTTGGACATTTCAGACCTCCACGATCAAATGGTAAATATAGTAAGGACAAACGTAATCTAGCCTTCCTATTGTTCCATATAAATTCCACTAAGTTTTTTTTAATTCTTAAGAATAGATCTTAAGGTGGTGGTAAAGGAATGTTTTGAAATAAAGTATTTTTGGTAAGATATTACTTTTAAGTATATTAATTCTCCCGATCATCGACATTGGTAGTGACATCCATCTTTGAAGTAACTCATTAATATCTGTCATTAAGGCTTCATAGTTGGCACTGGCGACTGATTCTAACTTCGGCAAAATTTGAATTCCTAAATATTTAAACTGATTTACAACATTGAATTGATTTACCTCAGGAGCTGGGTGATTTCTCTGGGTCTCATTTAGCATTAATATTGAAGATTTTGTTGTATTTATTTTATATCCTGATATTTCCCCAAAGTTCTTTATTAAATTTAACAAGGTCGGAATTGATTTTTTAAAATTCGACATAAACAAAATTATGTCATCGGCATACAGGGAGATTTTATGTTCTGTTGGTCCTACTTTAATTCCATATATTTGTGGATGTAAACGTACTGCCATCGCTAAAGGTTCAATTGCCATAGTAAACAGTAAAGGTGAAAGTGGACAGCCTTGTCGACATCCTCTATTGAGTTTTATTGATTTTGAAATATTGCTGTTTGTTAGGATTTCTGCTGTAGCATTATTGTATATTATCTGAACCCATTTTATGAAATTATTTCCAATTCCAAACCTTTGTAGGACTTCAAAAAGAAAGGGCCATTCGACCCTATCAAAGGCCTTTTCGGCATCCAATGATAGGAGAGCTGTAGCCGGTGCTTCTTTATTAGAATAGATAATATTAAATAGTGTTCTTACATTATGGAAGCCTTGTCTTCCCTTTATAAAGCCATTCTGATCTCGGTTAATAATATTTGGTAATATTTCTTGTAGCCGTCTTGCTAAAATTTTACAGACTATCTTAAGGTCAGCATTTAATAGGCTTATTGGTCTCATATTTTCACATTTATTAGGGGGTTTACCTGGTTTTGGCAACAGTATAATTAAGGCATTATTCATGTATAATGGTAAATTACTATTTTGAAATGCTTCTAAAACCATTTCCAAAAAAGGTTTTATTAATTTATTCTTAAATTTTTTATAGAGGTCAACTGGAAGACCATCTGGTCCTGCACTTTTTCCTGATTTCATATCATCAATGGCTAGCCCAACTTCTTCTTGACTAATTTTTAGACTCCAGTATCTCCCTGTTTTCATTTGGAATACAAGGTATAGATAATTCGTCCAAAAACCCATTTAGTTTTGAATCTTGGACCTTAATTCTGTGGAGATCAAAAAATAGTCAATATGTGAGAATGTCTTGTAGGTATTAGAATAACAAGAGTAGGCTTTAACTTGCGGTTTCATTTCTCTCCATATGTCTAGCAATTTCAATTCTTTCATAAAATGATTAATGATCATCCTGCATCCATTGTGCGTACAGTCCAGTCCTGTTGATCTATCTATGCTGGGATTCAATGTACAATTAAAATCCCCTGCTATTATATGCTGCCCTGTAAGCGATGATAAAATAACAAATAAATTAGCAAAGAAGTTTTGATCATCTATATTGGGACCGTATAGGTTCACCAGATTTATATTTTCTAATAACAAAGATCCTTGAATGATTAGGTATCTTCCTAATTTGTCTCCAATTACATTTTTCACTTGAAATGGGACTGTTTTGTGTATGAGAGTCATAACTCCCCTGGCTCGAGATGAAAATGATGAGGTGAATACACTTCCCTGCCATCTTTTTTTAATTCTTTTTACATCTTCCTCTATTAGATGAGTTTCTTGTAAAAACACAGTTTTTGAACCTATGTCTTTTATTTTATTCATAACTTGTTTAAGTTTTTTTTTAAATTTTGTAGACCTCTGCAATTCCATGAAGTTAAATTAAGTTTAACGCTTTGGTCTATGATCAATAATGAGTTTGAGATTACCTCGCAATGTAAACATGCTCACACAGAGAAGCAAAAACATGAGTGGTTGAACATTCATCCTACAAACTACACACAAACAAATTTCCCCTTCCCACATTCGTGATAATCCCCCCAAAGTCAAAAAAAAAATTCCGTCTCACGCTATAGCCATTGACTGCTCCTCACTCACAAGGATCAGGCAAAACCACTCTTTCTTTCTCCTCTCAATCACCCTAACTCTACTGCTTTTAATGACATAACATTAACTCTCTTCTGTAGTTTTCCAACTTAACTCCAAAATTTTATAGCAACTTTGTACATCATAGGGTTTTTTTTTTTTTTTTTTTTTTAATTCAATACAATCTGTATTTTGTGAACTTGCTATTTGCTTCAGATCAGTCAGATGCCTGTGCAAATGCTTAAATATTCTACCTTATATCTTATTCATGCTTCATGCTTAGCTCCCACCAGTCTCTCTTGGATCTTCTTGATGAGCTCCTGCGCCTCTTCTGGGGTCTTGAAGGTGTGGGTTCTCCCTTTATACGTGACCAGCAGTCTTGCAGGATAAATTACTCCATGACGAATCCCAAGGTTGCGGAGCTCTTTACGGGCGGGGTCAAACTGTTTCCTTAATTGTTGGATTCCTGTGGCCAAATCTGGGTAGAACCGCACCTGCTGATCCTGGTATTTAATTTCTCTTTTGGCCCGCGCCGCGTTGGAGATCGTCATCCTGTCTCTGTAGTTGAGGAACTTCATAATTAGCATCCTCGGTGCTGCCTTATTATCTCTCAGTGGGCCAATTCGGTGGGCGCTTTCCAGAACGACTGATGATTGCAGCTCCGCGTTGTTCAGCGCTTCTGGGATCCACTTTTCCAAAAAGGAACATGAGTCCCGCCCCTCCGTACCCTCAGGAAGACCCACCAGCCTCAGGTTGTTCCGTCTCGACCGGGATTCTAAATCCAGGACATTATCTTCCAGACGTTTATTGTTTAATTCCAATGTGCTCACCTTTAGTTGTAGGCTGGTGACGTCATTCTCAGCGCTGGAAATTCGGAGCTCCACCTGCATTACACGTTCCATACAATCACTTAATTCCTTTCTCAATCCCTCTATCGCTGTTATAATCCCATCAAACTTAGTAGAGAAGTCTGCTCTCATTGAGCCAATGGCAGCAAGCACCGCACCTGTGCCGTCGTCAGCAGTCACCGCTCCTCCGCTAGCTTGCTCTGCCATATCTGGGGGTTTTTCTGCTGCGTCACGGATGTGAAAGTCCGTTAATTTGGACTGTTTCGGCGGTTCACTTTTTCCTCCACCTGATTTCCCAGCCTTAGGCTTTACCGACATATCCTCGCCCAAACGCTGGGATAGTTTTGTTCCAATTGAGAGAGTTATTTGTCGATTTTTTTTTATTTTTAGGAGCAGAGTAGAGGGAAGCACGTCCTCCTACGTGGCGGCCATGACCGGAAGTCATTTATTACCACTTTTGTCAGATTCAAGTTATTTCTGTGACCATTGTGAGTTTTTCTTTCATTAACAGAGGGGTACCAACAATTTTGTCCACATGTGTATGTTCTACATTTCACAAGTTTAAATGAATAGTAAAAGAATCATTAGTTAAAAGTTAAGAAATTATCTGAATTATTGTTGTGACGATGTTTGATTTTGATCGCTATGACGATATTCAAATCCAATTAGACTGATATGAAAATATGTAATTTTGTTTGTTTTGTACTGATTCTATATGTTCATTAAGAGGGTTAGACATATAAGCTTTAGTTTCAGACTAAACCCTTTCTGTCTGTGAATTTGACCATTATTTTTTTCTTTTATTAATGGAATTTTTAAAATCTTTTGTGGCAGATGGAAATAAATTAAATAAATGAAATGATATGAAATGAAATTTAACATAAATGAGTGAAACGGGCATCGATCGTTTGTCATACATTTGCAAAATTTTCTCATTAATTAGATTTTTTCATGTAAATTTGCAACATTTTACTTGTAGACTTGCAATATTTTCTTGTCAATTTCAGTTTTATTTTTTGTAAATTTGCAACTTTTAAAAAAAATAAATGTGCCAGTTATAATGTGTAACATTTTTCTTGAAAACTTGCAGTGTTTTTCTTAAGCAGTGGCTATGGATTTGGAAGCTGTGGCCCTGGGTGCCTCTTAAAACATGGATCGAATGGTATGGAATGTTCCGTCCGCCCGTACGGGACGTCGGCAGAGCCTGCCTGCTGTCAGTCCTGCTAGCTAGCGGTGTCAATGTGCTACGAACATGTACAGTACATGTAGCTTTATATACGGAACCTTCCTTATGGAACACTAGCCTTGAGATTCTGTCATCACCGGAGTGAAAGTATCAATATTGGAGAGTAAACTAGTTTGAAGATGAGACTGACACTCACCTGGAGACAGATGGACCAGGAGCTCTCCAGCTGAATCGAAGTGTCTAGAGTTTTTGTTACCCACGGACTCCTGCCACAGATTTGCTAACAAGGCTAGCAGGGTAGCAGTGCAAACAACCTATCATTCAGGTGAAATTTTGGAGGCAGGGACAATTTTCTGAAGTGAGAGCCCGTTGGGTAATGTAAACCTAAGCATGACGGTCTTTTGGGAATTTCTATAGCAGGTTGCTTGCACTGGATTCATAAAATTGCATCATCCATGGAAGACTAAGACCAGACTTGTCCTATAGATGTAGTAGATGTCAGGGTACTGCCCATCCTATTACTGGCAGATCTTGTGAACAGGTCACAGTGAACGAGGAAAGTGTGGAAGTGGTTGACTCCTTCTGCTACCTAGGTGATACCATTTGTGCTGGTGGGGGATGTGAAGCCGTTACGATCACTAGAGTGAGGGCTGCATGGGCAAGTTCAGGGATCTCCTACCTTTGTTGTCATCCAGGGCCTTGTCTCTCACCACCCGTAGAAGGATTTACAACAGTTGTATCAGAGCTGCTATGCTATATGCTAGCGAATGCTGGCCTCTAAAGGCATCTGACATAGCAAGACTAGAAAGGAACGAAAGAGCTATGCTTCGCTGGATATGCAGTGTGAAGCCCGGTGATCCCATCGGCACCCAAGATCTCCGTGCAAGACTTGGCTTCACAGATCTTGAAACTTCCATCACATGTAGGTGCCTTCAATGGTTTGGACATGTCCAGCAAAGCACCTCATGGACAAATAAAATTTAAGCCTTGAGGTAGTGGGGCGAAGAGACAGAGGCAGGCCAAAGAAAATATGGAAGGACGCAGTTACCAAAGATCTGATGCAGACTGGCCTAAAGGTGACGGATGCACAGGACTAGGGATGGGCATAATTTACCGATTAACCGATAATTGATCATTAAGAATTTCACCGAGGAAGTTCATTTTCGTCGACAAACCGTTTTTTTTTTTTTTTTTTAAACAATCCGAGGTTATTAAGGCCTAGTGCACGGCCGTCCTCAAACAATGCAATGGCAAAATTTGGGCACCAGGGGGCAACATTACACCATCGCCGTACCCTGGCGTGCCTCCGTTGATACATGCGGGCTTCCGTAGGGCGATCGCCAAATCATGAGGCGGTTACGGCGAAGTGTTGCGTGGGACCATTTCAATTTAAAAAATGACCAGGTGTACTGCAATCACTGCAATGCAGCATACAAATATACCTCATCGACAGGGTCCATGGAACACCCTTATTACGCGAAGAAACCGCCAACAGTGGTTGCGCGCTGAGTAATGGCGGTCGTGAAGATTCTTTTCTTTTTTTTTCAGAAACTTTATTGAGAAGGTCATGAAGATTCGGTGTACACACGTCGAGGGAAGCTGCAGGAGGCGGCGTAGTGCCTCGACGGGAAGACTATTTCGCACAAAATGGCACAAGAGAACAGCAAAAAGTTCCACGCGGCTAGACTAAGCAATACGAGCGATAGAGCAATGAATGCGGTCTTCGTTTGTTGGGTGGCCGCTCGGCAGGGAGAGAGAGCTGGGTAAAACGTCTCGGCCAATCAGCTTGCGGGGTGAAACGTCTCGGCCAATCAGCTTGCGAGATTCCCGAGCCGAGCAAACACGAGAACAGAGAGAGAGAGATTTGAGAGAGAGAGGTAGATTTGAGTTGCGCGGCTCTCCGTGCCCTCCGTGCTGATACCTGATGTTCTAATTTAGTCTACCTACCTAAAAATGTTAATGATTAACCGATTATTAATCATTAATTCTCCCGGCGATCGGTGAAGAAAATTTCACCGAATGCCCATCCCTACACAGGACCATGCAAAATGGAAGAAGGCTTTCTAGCTCTACAGCGCCATGCAAATGTCCAACCCATGGTAATGGATTTTATGGACGTAAAAGGATAGTAGTGGTGGTAGTTGAACACAACTGCAGAAGTTATAAAGGCAACTTCGCCTCTCTGCAACTCACTTAGACGGTGAATTAATTTCTGCTGCTTTAGCACCTTGAGGGAGCCGGATTATTTAACATCTCAGACAAGAGACAGTGGATAAAAATGGGAGAACAATACTCAGGAGGTTCCTGGGGAGATAGCAGGAAGGAGTCAAGGACGTAGGGGGTTGAATGCAGTGTGATGCAAATGTCATGTTGTGTGTGGAGAAATGCCATGAAACTTAAGAGGAGAGTGCCTGCTGAAATGTTCAGTCTGTTCTTTGCTTGTGAGATGTGAGTGTGTAATAAATCGTCTGAAATGAATCTGCCTCTTCATTTACACACTCCACACTGCGTTTGTTCAATCCGCATTATGTACAAAACATTCCATTAGATATGGAAACTTTTGTCTCCTGGAAAAAATATGCTTTTGTGATATACTGTATCTTTAATATTTTCATATCTTTTATCTTTCTGTTATATATACATATTTGTAGCACGCTTGACACTGCTAGCTAGTAGACTGGTCCATACAAAGGCACGTTGACATAGGACTGACAGCAGGCTTGATCTGTTGACATCCCGTATGGTGTGCCAACGGAAGGTTCTGTACCGTTCGTTCCGTGTTTTAGTAATCACCGTATCCATGTACGAAATTTCTATTGGTACAGAAGAGGTGACAATCCCACAAAACCCTTTCAGATCAGCTCTAAGCCAGCTGCTGCTGTGGTTTAGGAAGATAGCCTGTTGGACCTGTGATCAGAAGGTTGCTGGTTCATGTCCTTCTGTCGGCACCTTGTCCAAACCATTATACTTGATATGAGAAGGGAGGAGACCTGAGAGACAGAGACTCCTCTGATCTGGCCGCATCTGAGGATGGATAATTTTTTTCACACATAAGGAGTTGTTCAGTACTCCTTATACAAAGAAATAGTGATGATAGTCAAGTCAGTGGTGGTAATGCACCTGTAAGCTGGTTGCCAACCACCAATCAAATCTAAAAGAAGAAGAAGAAATTTACACTTGGGAGTGGGTAAGGTTAAAAAGGTAGTAAATAGATATTAATTAAAATTTTGCAACAAATAACTGCCTCAGATTTGCGTACCTGTAGCCTGCTGCTTTTAAGATACGCATTAATAGAATGTACTGGCCAATCAGATTTGAGCTGTATCTGTAACAGAAATTCTATGGGTATGGTTCCGTATCCATAGCCACTGCCCTTTTCTTATCACTTGATGTATTTTTTTTTCCAAACTCGTTTTCTTGTAAATTTTACACCTTAATTTGTGATGATAATGATGAAGAAGGCTGTGTCATGTGTTCAGACCAGCATCGTCAGCATGGTCTACACCCAGTCAGAGATCCTTCAGAAGGAGGTCTACCTGTTCGAGCGCATTGACTCCCAGAACAGAGACTGCATGAAGCACCTGAAGGCCATCTGCTTCCTCCGACCTTCCAAGGTACTGACACCCTGGTTACCTCGTTGCATTGTTATATCCCCTTTATACAGGGGTGGAAATCATTGAGAGATTGTTGAAAGAGCTGGCCATTTTTTTTTTGATTTATCAATGATCTTCAGTCATCTCCATAGCTGCCACGGTCTCCTCAAAGTTTTGACTCAGTCCAAAATGCTCAAGGATCTCGCAAACAATCCCAAAGATTAAAAAATTGGCCCAGTCTCTCAACGATCTCTGTGCTGTGTAAAGAGGCCCTTATATGGTTACCTGGTTATGTGGTAACCTGGTTACATGGTAATATGGTTAACTGGTTGCCTTGTTACCAATCTGTGGGACCTACCGTATCGTTGTTTCATTTCTGCAGGAGAACGTCCAACACCTGATCCAGGAGCTGAGGAGACCAAAGTACAGCGTCTACTTCATATGTAAGTTGCCATGGTAACAGAGTACATCACCTACTGCTTTACAAGTGTGGGTTCAACATCATCCTCCATACATGTGAAGACTCAGAGTGTGTCTGTTGTTAGTGAATGGATGGTGAAAACTGAGTGGAATCAGCTGCTGGAGCAGCAGAGCAGAGTGACCTGGAGTGATCTCTGACTGACCTGGACTGACCTGACTGACCTCGCTGTGAGCTGGACTGAACTCAGTGTGACTTGGACTGACCTCAGAGGGACCTGGACTTACATCGCTGTGACCTGAACTGACCTCAGTGTGACCTGGATTGACCTCAGAGTGACCTGGACTGACCTCGCTGTGATCTGGACTGACATTAGTGTGACCTGGACTGACCTCACTGTGATCTGGACTGACCTCAGTGTGACCTGGACTGACCTCAGTGTGACCTGAACTGACCTCTGTGTGACCTGGACTGACCTCTGTGTGACCTGGACTGACCTCTGTGTGACCTCGACTGACCTCAGAGTGACCTGGACTGACTTCAGTGTGACCTGGACTGTAGTGCTGTCATAAACGATTATTTTTTTTCTTGATTAATGCAATAATTATTTTTACGATTAGTCGACTAATCTAACGACTAATTTTGCAATTCATTTAACAAATATATTTTTTAGTTAGTTAGCAATATGTTAGATATTCCCCATATTAACACTAGGCAGCATGGACGTGGGGACGCACGCACAATGTGACGTCGTCACGTACGTACTTACTTAAGCCCATAGCTCGCCATGGAGCATAGGCCATCAACAACCCCTCGCCATCGCACTTGGTTCTGGGCTGCTCTCTCTACTCCCCTCCAGTTGGTTCCCTGCTGTTTCAGCTCGGCCTCAGTGTCTCATCTCCAGCTGTTCGATAGATGGATAGATAGATTAGTTTATTTGACAGGGACAGTGCAATAAACATAGACAATTAATCAATGACAATCAATCTGATGTGTTGCACATAGAGTGTATAGCTATTAGCTAATTTGCAACTCTTGTCCCTGGATGGGCTTTAGAAAAGAGAATCAAGTAAAAAAAGAAAAAGAAAATACACAATAACCACATACATCAATGCAAAAAGATTATAAATACACAATTATAAATATTATAAATACACAAATATAACAACCTGATTCACATTTGCCTATTTCAGGCCTCCCTCCCTTCGTCACTCATTATAAACAAACACATTCATTCCTTCCCTTCATTCACTCTCACTTTGCAGACAATCAATTCATACATGAGTACATTCTTGTTGATTTTTCAGCCAGTTTTTAACCTTTTTAGTGAATGTTTTAAAGTCCGTTATTATTTTAATTACATTTGGCATTGTGTTCCAGATGTGACTGCCCTTTATAGAGAAAGCTGTTTGTCCAAATGTGGTTCTGTGGTGGAATATTTTACAGTTATTGTTAACAGAACTCCTGGTGGCTCTGCTGCCGTCCTGTCTTTGGACGAAACCAGCAAGTGGCTCGGGTGCTGATTTATGGAAACATTTGAATGTTAATTTCAGAAAACAGAGGTCAATGAAACTCTCAAAACTCAATAGGTTGTATTTTTTTAAAACATTACAGTGATGCCACCTAATGGGCTTTTGGTCCAAGATTTTTAGGGTTTGATTATATAATGAACCTATATGTCTTATTGTGGAAGGGGCTGCTTGAGCCCAGACTGTCAAACAGTATGATATATGAGAAAAAACCATAGAATGCATATACAGTACAGCTGCTTCGTAAGGTATGTAATTTCTAATTAATTTAAAGCAGTTCAGATTTTTTTTTACTGTTTTTGAAATTTTCTTTATGTGAAGATTAAATTTGAGTTGAGGATCTAGTACAATGCCAAGGTATTTGAATTCTGTAGCTAAACTGATGTCATGATCATGTATATTAACTTTAAAACGTTGCAGGTTACATTTTTTGATTGAAAAGCACATTGAGACTGTTTTCTGAAGGTTCACCAATAGATGGTTCTGGAGGAGCCACTCTTGGACATCATCCATACTTGTAGACAGTACATCTGCAGCCTGTGCTGGAGTCTTGGCAGCTGTGTAAATAACTGCATCATCTGCATAAAGTTGGCATGTTGCAGCTGAGCAGTGTAACGGCAAGTCATTAATAAAAATGCTGAAAAGTAAAGGACCAAGAATGGAACCTTGTGGGATACCTATGCGGTTGTTTAAAAATGAGGATTTATCCTGGTGAACTTTTACACACTGTTCTCTATTCTGGAGATAAGATGCAAACCATTCTAATGTATCTGGGGAGAAGTTAAAAGATACCATTTTGGATAAAAGCAAACTGTGGTTTACAGTATCGAAAGCCTTTTTGAGATCTAGAAAAACAGCTCCTACCACATTACCCCTGTCCAAGGACTGTTTGACGTTTTCAATAAGGCAACAATTTGCTGTTTCTGTTGAGTATCCTGGTCTAAAACCAAATTGATGTGGATGAAGAAGTTGACTATCTTGTAAGTAGTCTATCAGCTGTGTAGCTACAACTTTTTCAAGAACCTTAGACAGGACTGGTAAAATAGAGATTGGGCGGTAATTGCATATATCGTCTTTACTGCCTGATTTATGAACTGGTATGACGACAGCTTTTTTCCAGCCAGATGGAAATGTACTAGACCTAATGGAGAGATTGAGATGAGTCAGTGGTTTGATTAATATTTTGCTGTGCATTTTGAGAAAGGAGGTGCTCATATTGTAGATATCATTAGTTTTTGAGTTTGACAGTGTTTTAACAATACCAGCAATTAACTCCTCATTTACCTCATCGATGTGAAAAGAATCTGTTGGAAGTATGGAATTTGTGTTGTTGAGCACATTTGGCAGCGGCAGAGGCCGGCCTCTCTTTCTCTTCCCCTGCGGGTTCCAGGTCAGGACTTGGCATGTGATGCTGGATGCTGGTTTCCTGAGGTTGTGTCCAATAAAGTCCCATTTCCTCTGCACAATCTGTTCTGCCACTGGTTTCTGTCCCGCTCGCTCCCACAGGGCTTCATTCAAATCAAAATCAAATCAAATCAAACTGTATTGTCATATTGCTGTACATACATCTGTAGTGCAGGCAAGATGAAATTGCGTTTCTCTCGGCATCCATATAAATAGAAGCAGCATGATTTAAGACACACTCACACATAACTTCACCCCCCCACCCCCACATCCATTCACACATCCCTGAGACATATAGACATCCTGATCTTCTCTGGCCACCTGATGTTAAAGATGTGCCTCAGACATGTGTTAAAGAAAGTCTGGATCTTCTGCTGCATCGTCTTTGTTGTCCTCCAGGTCTCACAACCGTAGAGTAGAACAGCCTTAACGTTAGAGTTGAAGATGCTAAGTTTTATTCTCATGCAGATCTCTTTTGATGCCCAGATATTCTTCAGTATGACAAAAGCTGCTCTTGCCTTGCCGAGCCTGGCTGTGACATCTCGGTCTGTGCCCCCCTGTCAATCCATCACACTTCCCAGGTAGACAAAGGACTCCACTTCTCTGATGGGCTCTCCTCCCGCTATGACTGGTGTGTTGGCAATGGTGTCATCACGCTGTGCCTATATTAGGAGTCTGATGGCGGGAGTTGTCCTCTTTGGTGCTCTGCCTTTGTGACAGTCAGAGCCTGTATTAGCTTAGTGTTAGCTTGTTGCTATTTGCTGTGACACGTGGATCAAGAGTGTGTCTTGTAATAAAGTTCGAGTTCGGTACAACGCCTGCCTCCGCTGTCCTGTTTCCAGACATAAAACAGTGGATTCTTGTCCTTTTTACAAGTGTGTTCACCAAAATACAAGAGCTCCTCCTTCCTCACCATTTCACCATCGTGTTCCTGGCCATTGTCTCCCTCATTGTTATCATCATCTGAGTCTGAGTCCATCAGTATGTCCAGCAGAGACCTCCTGTCCTTGGTGGGAAGCTCTCCCTCTGGCTGGTCAGCCTGCTCCATACCTGCTTGTAGCTGTTCCTTCTCCCTTCACTTAACTTCAAGTGCAAGACCCTGAAGTTTAACTTGGATTTTTAGGATCTCATCTTTTGTCAGGAACTTGAGCTTGCGGTTCGTCGGCCTCCGTCGGTCTATGATGACCATGGAAGAGAATCCTAAATGTCTACTGTGCTGGAACAGCACCGCCTGTGGCTGAACAGGCCGATGCGCAAATGGCAGTCCTTGTTACACAGGTCGCACTTGTGGGTGGTCTCCGTGCTGCTGGGTCTGTGGCGGTTCTTCCTGCGGGTCCTTTTTTCATCTGCTGCAGCAGACAGTCTCTCTTCACCCACCTTGAGCTGTCTGGTCAGGGTGCCTCTCCATTTGGAGCGGTCCGTTGCAAGGTCCTCCCAGTGCTCTGTGTTGATCTCCAGGGCCTTCATGTCTCTCTTGCAGACGTCTCTAAAGCGCAGCTGTGGGCGGCCAACGTCTCTCCTGCCAGTCGCGAGTTCTCCGTAGAGGACGTCTTTGGGGATTCTGCCATCCTCCATACGGTGAACGTGGCCTAGCCAGCGAAGCCTGCGCTACCTGAGTAGAGTGAACATGGAGGGAAGGCCGGCGTGGGACAGAACTTCTGTGTTGGGCACTTTGTCCTGCCAGGATATGTCCAGGATGTGGCGAATGCAGCACAAGTGGAAGGAGTTCAGTTTCTTTTCCTGCCGGGTGTATGTTGTCCACGTCTCACTCCCATAGAGCAGTGTGCTGATGACGCAGGCGTTGTACACTGCCATCTTTGTCTTGACAGAGAGTTTGGGATTCTCCCACACTCGTGTGGTGAGGCGAGCGAGTGTGAAGGCTGATTTTCCAATCCTCTTGTCGATCTCTGTATCAAGGGAGAGGTTGTTGCTGATCGTGGACCCCAGGTACGTGAACTGATTCACGACCTCCAGCTCGTAGTCGTCGATGGTGATGGTTGGTGGTGCTTCTGTGCCTTGCACCAAGACGTTAGTCTTCTTCAGGCTGATGGTAAGCCTGAAGTCCTTGCATGCCTGGGAGAAGCGGTCCATCAGGGTCTGAAGCTCCTGTTGTGTGTGGGTTGCGACTGCAGCATCATCTGCGAACAGCATGTCTCTGATTAGAGCCTCGCGTACTTTGGTTCTGGCTTTCAGGCGGGCGAGGTTGAAAAGCCTGCCGTCAGATCTTGTGTGCAGGTAGATTCCCTCTGTTGCTGTGCTGAAAGCATGCCTCAGGAGCATAGCAAAGAAAATCCCAAAGAGGGTTGGCGCAAGTACACAGCCCTGTTTCACTCCGCTGCGTATGTTGAATGGCTCTGAGACATTGCTGTCGTGCTGCACTATCCCCTGCATGTTGGTGTGAAACGATTCGATGAGGCTTTGCAACTTTGGTGGGCATCCTATCTTTTGCAGGATCTTGAAAAGGCCCTCTCTGCTGACCAGATCGAACGCTTTGGTGAGGTCGATGAAGGCGACGTACAGGAGCATGTTCTGTTCTCTGCATTTCTCCTGGAGTTGGTGGATGGAGAATATCATGTCTACCGTTGATCGCTCAGCGCGGAAGCCACACTGAGACTCGGGGTAGACACGTTCGGCAAGCTTCTGTAGACGAACGAGAACAACTCATGCGTAGACTTTGCCAACAACACTGAGGAGGGAGATGCCCCTGTAGTTGTTGCAGTCGCTTCTCTCCCCTTTGTTTTTGTAGAGGGTGATGATCTTGGCGTCCCTCATGTCCTGTGGTACGGCACCTTCCTTCCAGCACTGGCAGAGGACGTCATGCAATGGCAGCAGTAGGGCGGTCTTGCAGTGCTTGATCAGGTCGGGGGGTATGCCGTCGTTGCCGGGTGCCTTGCCAGCGGCCAAGCTATCAATGGCCTTGCTGAGTTCGTCGATGGTTGGCTCGGCGTCAAGTTCGTCCATGGATGGCAGGCACTCGATGGCATCAAAGGCTGACGGTGTCACGGTGTTCTGTCTGGAGTAGAGGTCGGAGTAGTGTTCCACCCATCTCTCCATCTGCTTGTTCTTTTCTGTGATCATCTCCCCAGTGGAGGATTTGAGGGGGGCCATCTTGCTCTGAGCCGGACCAAGTGCTTTCTTGATGCCATCGTACATACCACGGATGTTCCCTGTTATGGCAGCGGTTTGAATGTTTTGGCTGAGCTGAGTCCAGTACTCGTTGGCACAGCGCCGAGCAGTCTGCTGAACTTTGCTTCTCGCAGCCCTGAGAATCTGGAGATTCTTCTCGTTTGGGTACTTCTTGTACTCAGCAAGTGCTGAGCGCTTGGCTTCAATGACGGGTGTCATCTCGGTCAACTTGGCATCAAACCAGTCCTGTGACTTCGTAGCCAAGGCTGTGCGGTGGATGGTGTTTCGCAGCTCTTCCCACTTCTGCTTTGCAGATTCTCCTTCTTGTGGTACTCCAAGTTCCTTCTCAAAGGTGGAGGCAAACTGCTCAACAAGTTCTGGTTGGGCCATCTTGCTGGTGTCAATCTCTGTCTTTCCAGGCTGTCTAGCACGATGGACTTTCTTCAGCTGCAGCTTGACCTTGCAACACACCAATGAATGGTCTGTGTCACAATCTGCACTCTGGAACGAACGGGTGATTAGCACGTTCTTCAGTGAGGTGCGCCTGGTCAGGATCAAGTCCAGCTGGTGCCAGTGCTTTGAGCGCGGATGTCGCCAGGAAACCTTGTGTTGGGGCTTGGTCTTGAAGAACGAGTTTGTGATGCACAGATCGTGATATATGCAGAACTCGAGCAGCCGCTGTCTTTTGTCGTTCATTCTGCCCACGCCAAATGTTCCAAGACAGGAGGGCCAGGAGTTGTGGTCAGCACCCACTCTGGCATTGAAGTCTCCAAGGAGAATGAGTTGTTCAGAGTTGGGGATGATCCTGACAGTTGTTGCGAGATTCTCGTAGAACTCGTCTTTTGCCTCTGGTATGGCTGTCAGTGTTGGGGCATACACACTGACGAGGGTGACTGGGCCTTGAGTGGTGTTGAGGCGGAGGGTAAGGAGTCCTGCAGAGCCATTGCTGCCCGGTTCCACCATCTTCAGCAAGGTGTTCTTCACTGCGAAGCCCACTCCGTGTTCCCTGTGTTCGTCACTGCCCTTTCCCTGCCAGTAGAACGTGTAGTCCTTCTCTCTGTGTGCCTGCATCAGCCAACCGTGTTTCCTGGAGAGTGGCGATATCCACTCCCAGTCTCTTCAGCTCATTGATGATGGCAGTCTTCCTGGTGTTGTTGATGTCCTTGAGGTTAGCAGCGAGTCCTGTCATCATAGTGCGGACGTTCCAAGTTCCCAGTTTTAGAGTTGGTCTCTTTTGTTTTTTTGTCTTGCCTGGTGCGAAGGTTCTCAGCCTGCTGTTCGGACTTCTCCTCATTCCCATGCACCCAATGAGAAAAGCAAGCTGTGGCGGGACAACACCTTATTGGCTGGGGGCTGCCCAGCTTGAGGCGGGTGGTAGCTGTCCAGTGAGATCCGATGATCCCTCCCACCGTCGGGAACAACCCCTGGCGCCGTGCTCTGCGCCAATTGAGCGGTACGTGTACAGCTTGCGGTACCTGTAATAAAAAAATAATATACAACATTTTTTAAAACGATGGATGGATGGATGTTACAACATATGCGTAATATAAAGCGCAGAAAAGGCAACAGAATAGTAACAGTTGAGAATAGAAAACATAAATGAATCAGCAAATGGTGATAAAAACAGGAAAACAAGTTTACACATGACAGACAATAATTATATAAAATCAAAACAAACCTGGGGTCGAGGACAGCAGCAAGCTGAGACACACTGGGACCATCCTCGCTGAATGTAGTCTCAGTGGTCCATCGTGAAGCTATCTGCTCTTCTGCAGCGATCTGGAAAGAGCTGATTGGTGCACACTCAAACGATCTGTTCTGTGTGGACTTGTAGAGGTCGTTCACCCGTCAGGGTCATGTAGAAACAGTCACATAATTCTCTGCACTTAAGAAGACGGTGGCTTCCTCAGAGGGCTTGAGAACTTGCTCCAGTTCCTCCAGTAGGGCCCACTGGCCAGTCTTCAGATCCAGGCAATGCTTTCAGGTTCAGGTTACTTTATTTGTACCCGTAGGTAGATTTGTTTTGCAGTCTGGTGACATCTCTATTTACAAACCACAATTACATTCAACATAGACACAAACACAGGCACACATGAAGCTGACTATAAAGCTTTGACATCTTTGTGACTCCTGGGTCTGAAAGGACTGTAGTCACCAGCCACCGCTGCTCCAGGAGGTGACTCACCATGTAGTAGGAGCTGTTCCATCTCATGGTTACAGCTTGGATGAATTTGGGCTCACTGACGCCCATTGATTTTTGTTTACAAGTGGCCTTGCAGCCCCACATGTCTTGTTTATTTGGGGAGCTTGCTTCAGGGCATGATTAACAACTAACTGAAGAGTGTGGCCAGTACACCATCGTAAAGCCACTCCATGCTTCTGGTTGAGGAGCCTAAGCGCTGCAGTGACATTTGCACCATTGTCCTGCACAACTGCCAGGACATCCTCCAAACTTCTCTGCTACTTGTTTTAACCAGGCAGCAATGTTTTCAGCCTCGTGGCATTCCTCCAGTGGCATTGTGGCGACGATGTAAGAGGTAAGCTCCCAGTTGTGGTTTAGAAAATGACAGGTGACACCCAAGTAGGCCTCTGTGGCAATACTTGTCCAGCAATCAGCTGTGAGTGTGATGTTTGTTTTTGCATTTTTTATCTTGACTTTTACTTTCTCCAGGGCAGCTTTATGCTTCTCCTCCATCAGGCCTGTGAAGTGGTGCCTGGAGGGAAGCAGGTATCCATCATTTCTTGGAACCCAATATCCTCCACAACTGCAGACGGCCTCATGTCCTTTTCAGTCATGTTGAGTATGCTTTGTGTGAGCTCAGAAGTCCTTTCAGGTGTGCATCCTTCAGCCTTAATAGTTTTCTTAGAAAAATACTCTTCCACACTGCATTGTCTAGTCCTGAAAAAGAAATACCTATAGCAGTGCACATTAGGATAATGATAAATATGGTACATTTCTTGTCACTGCTGTAATAATGACAATATTAATAGACCTATTTGCCATAATGCCTGATAAGAATAATACATTCAAAAAGACTCCTGTGTCACAAAGTCTGCAGGTCAGTAGAGAAGCATTTTTAACAAAAATGTATCACTATATCTTCCCAAGTTTGATTACATGAAGACAATCATTTTTGTTTACTACATTTTATGTTAAAATAAAAAACAATATCTGAACACTGAATGAAGCCAGTGACCTGAACTGACCTTATTGTGACCTGGATTGACTTTGCTGTGGCCTGGACTGACCTCGTTGTGACCTGGACTGACCTTGCTGTGACCTGGACTGACCTCGCTGTGACCTGGACTGACCTCAGAGTGACCTAGACTGACCTCAGAGTGACCTGGACTGACCTCGCTGTGACCTGGACTGACCTCAGAGTGACCTAGACTGACCTCGCTGTGACCTGGACTGACCTCGCTGTAAGCTGGTCTGACCTCGCTGTGACCTGGACTGACTTTGCTGTGACCTAGACTGACCTCAGAGTGACCTAGACTGACCTCGCTGTGACCTGGACTGACCTCAGAGTGGCCTGGACTTGCCTTGTTGTGACCTGGACTTGCCTCGTTGTAACCTGGACTGACCTCGCTGTGACCTGGATTGACTTTGCTGTGACCTGTGACGTGGGCTGCACGGTGGCGCAGTGGTTTAGCACTGTGGCAGCACAGTTTACCCTCGGCCGGGGGATCGCGGGGATCATGAGATTGTGGGTTCGATCCCAGCCCCCGACCAACAGTGAGCTGTGTGGAGTTTGCATGTTCTCCCCGTGTTGCGTGGGTTTACTCCGGGATTTCTCCGGTTTCCTCCCGCATACCAAAAACATGTAGGTTTAGGGCGCTCGCGCACGCAGCGACCGGCAGCCGGCGGCTTGTCACCAGACTGCAAACCAAGTCTACCTACGGGTACAAATAAGTAACAACAACAACAACAACAACAACAACCTGGACTGTCCTCACTGTGACTTGGACTGACCTCAGTGTGACCTGGACTGACCTCATTATGACCTGGATTGACCTTGCTGTGACCTGGACTGACAGTGACTTCAGAGTGACCTGGACTGACCTCAGTGTGTTTCTGTGTTCCAGACTTCAGTAACGTGATCAGTAAGAGTGAGATCAAAGCTCTGGCCGAAGCTGATGAACAGGAGGTGGTGGCCGAGGTTCAGGTCAGTCTGAGAAACTCTTCACCACGTCATCCAGGTCAAACCGTAAAACCCTGTTTTATGGCTCCAGGCCAGATTTTGTTGTAGCAGAAGCTGATGAGTCCTTTGATTTCTAATTAAACTGACTAATGAACATCCTCATCCTCAAACTCAGACCAGCATCACCGAGTGTCTCTGTGTTTCTGTGCAGGAGTTCTATGGAGATTTCATCGCCGTCAACCCTCACCTGTTCTCTCTGAACCTCCACGGAGTCGCCCGGGTAAAGAAGAAAAAATGACACGCTCCGATTTAAACAAAAGAGGAAAAATGAGAAAACTGAAAAAGAAAAATACACCACAGTTTTACAATTCAGGCTGGAGAATGCTGGTAAAAAGTTGGCAGTTTATGTTTAAAAAAGTCATAAATTTATGAGAAAATACAGTAGTTACAAAGTTATTGGTAAAAAAAGACAAATATACTAAAAGACACAAATTTATGAGAAAAATGTCACCAATTTTGGAGGAGAAAAAAACACAAATCCACGAAAAAAATCTAAGCCACAAATTGATGAGAAAACATACAATTTTCTGACAAAATAGTATTTTTTTTTAAATTATGAAGATAAACTGAGAAATCTATTAGAAAAAAATCATAAATTTATTATCAAAAAAGTCACAAATTTATGACGGAAGAAACAGATTTTTGAGGAAAAACCACAAATAAAAAAAAAATGCTCAGAAAATTATGAAGAAAATAAAAAATAGACAGATTTTAAGAATTATTTTTTGAGAAGTCACAAATTTATGGGAAAAATCAGAAATTATCAAATTTTTGAGTAAAAAGTTGTAACTTTACAAGAAAAAAGTTTCAAATGTTTAAGAAGAAAGTTTCAGATTTTTTCACATATTAAAGGGCCGATGACACGATTTTGACATTTTTTAGCACGTTGTGTAAACCCAAAAGTCATTGTTGATGATCAATATAATATTTACAACAGCGCCTGTATAAACTAGTTATCATCAAAAAACGGCAGCAGCTGACTGGACTGTGGAGCCGCCCACCGGATTAAGGGCAGCACCCCCATGACATAAGCGACAGAACGGACGCCAGTGTTGTTGACTGGAATGACAGCAGCTTTGTAGCTCACAGTTTCTCTGGTTTCTTGTTTTAATTTTACGGCTATGCCTTCGCATTGTGTCGCAGGCTTAGATAAACAGCAGGCTGTGAAAGACCACATCACACGCTTCAGCTCCAACTGTCATAAGCCTCCTCGTGCGCTTTTATGCAGGAGGAGCGCACGAGGAGGGGAAGGATTAATGGATTTACGCGCAGCTTTGACCTACTTTCTGTGATTGCATGCTGACCCTCGCTGGTCCGGCCACGTCCCCTCTGTCATTATCACCAGCTGATTCAAACTCCCGCCGATCATCTTTCCTTGTCCTTGCCCAGGTGCTTCTCATCACACCATCACCAGCAGTGGGTGTACTTAGCGGCCGTTTGCCAATAATGCACTGCTGGTCCATAGTATTGTCATCTGTGCTGTTAGTCTGCCAGTATTTTCAGCACTCTCACGACGCGTTAGTCACTCCATGTTCGCCGTGGTTCTCGTGTGTCCTTGAAGCGATGTCTGCTCTGGGGCGCACCTGTGGCTAACACGTCTCCTCTCATTCGTTCTCTGGGCGATGCCGGCCCCCGAACGCCATTAGCAAGTGTGTTTGTATTTCTTGTACGTCTTCACCTTTCAGGGAATTGTTTGTCTTTCTGTATTAAATGTGCTGTGGTGAACCCTGCACGTAAATCCTTGTTATTTCATCCTCCCTCTCTGTGCCCTGCGTAAGAGCGCATGGAGAGGGAGGATTTACACGTAAATAGCGAGGATTTACGCGCAGGATTCACCACAGCACATGTATTGAACATAAGAATGATAACAACAGTTCCCAAAAAGGTGAAGACTTACAAAAATAAACAGAAACACTTACAGCTGGCGTTCGGAGCTGACATCGCCCAGCAAACGCATGGAGAGGAGACGTGTTAACCACAGTTGCGCCCCAGGGCCGACATTGCTTCAAGGGGCACAACAGAACCACGGCTGTGTGGAGTGGCTAACACGTCGTGATAGTGTTGGCAATATTGGCTGGCTGACAACACGGCAGATGATGCACACAAAACATGAACAGCTGACTGTCAAAGAGAAAGGGCGCATGTGTTCGGACCAGCAAATCTTGGACAGTGTCCACCTGAAAGTGGCTCAAAACGGCAGATAAACTACATTTACAAAACATAAAAACAAGAACTCAAAATATAATCCATAATAAACCCGATGCCTGAGCCACAGAGAATACACTGCTATGATTTTATTGAAAAATCGGGTTTAAATAAATTATATTTATGAACAAATAATTTGTTGCAATATCTGTAACAAAAGCATAACACAGGTGTTCCCCTGCCGGGTGTTTGTCGCTGCTGCTGTGGTGGGCATGCGTGCCTCTCCACTGTCACTCTCTGAGTGTGACTCACTTGGCACGATGGCCGCTTGGCACGGCTCAAACCTATACGGTCTGATGCCCCTAGACTTCATTGTCATCCCATTCTTCTGAACTATAATCATCTGAAGATTGGACAACACAAACCAATTCCAGACTACATGTGCTGGAACCATCGTTGATGTTTTCTACCGCTTCCATCCTGTGTGTACAATGGGCAGCCAAGCGCTGTGTTCTGTCGCTGACATCACAACATGGCCGGGGGGTTTCCAGCCACTGACGCAATTGGTGTCGTGGCACTCATGAAAACGTTGGATATTCATGTCACGAAAAGCCTGTTTGACGTAGAACTGCACAGACCAACCTATTTTGTCATATTGTATTATGTGTTGAAAAATTAGAGGAAGTCAAAAACGTGTCATCAGACCTTTAATGAGACAAGTTTCAAATCTGAGGGAAAAAAAATACAAATTTATGTGGAAAAAAACCTGTAAATCTATGAGGAAAAAAGTCAAAAATTCATGGGAAAAAAGTTGCAAATTTTTGAGGAAAAAATGTGCAACTTTATGAGAAGTTTCAAATCTACGAGAAAAAAGTTGCAAATTTAAAAGAAACAAAGTTAAACATTTACAAGCAAAAAGTTGCAAATGTTTAAGTTATTATTTTCATTTCTGCTTCAAAGTCATTTTGTACAGTTCTGTAACATGCTAGAAAAAAAAAAGGTGTGTGTGTGTTGATCGTGTGTGTGTGTGTTCCCGTTGTGTCATGGCGATCAGGGCCGTAGCTGGGAGCCGTCCATGTTGTCCCGCTGCGTCCAGGGTCTGACCTCCGTCCTCCTGGCTCTGAAGAAGTGTCCCATGATCCGCTACCAGCTGTCCTCCGACATGTCCAAACGCCTGGCCGAGAGCGTCAAGGTTTCCACGGCGACGCTGCCTTCACCACACACACTCACATTCTAACGAGTTTAAACCCGTTTTTACCTCAGAAGGTTCTAATTCTGACCTTTTTTTTAACACTTTTTTCCTGTCAGCAAATCATCACGAAGGAGTACGAGCTGTTCGACTTCAGGAAGACGGAGGTTCCTCCTCTGCTGCTGATCCTGGACCGCAGCGATGACGCCATCACGCCGCTGCTCAACCAGGTGACCAAGCTCAGGGTTTCCGACTGAGTGTCTTTGGGTTTGAGGGAGAGTTTTAGGAACGGTCAGAGCGGTTTTTAGGTGATTAGACATACAATTCTTTATTAGATGGGATTAGTATTTTAGTTTTAAGACATAAAAATTACAACTAAATTTAAAATCAGCCATAATGTGGTGTGGAATAAAACCAAACTTCCTGTGTCTGAAATCAGACATTTTTATCATTTTCTGTTTTTTTCCCCTGTTAATTTGTCACCTTTTTCTTATAATTATGTGACATTTTTCTTTGACATTTTTGACTTTTTTTCTCTTGTGTTTCAGATTTTTTTCTTGTATTTGCATCAGGTGATTTGTTATTGTTCAACCAGAGGGATGGTTGGTGGTGTGAGGTACAGATGCATGGAAATTAGGTGCAAATTTGCAAGAATAAAAGTGCAAAATATGAGAGATGCCAATTTAAAAAAAATCAAAAAGTTGTAAATTACAGTTAATTGCCATCCATCCATCCATCCATCTTCTACCACTTTTCCGGAGGTCCGGGTCGCGGAGGCAGCAGTTCAAGCAGAGAAGCCCAGACTTCCCTCTCCCCAGCCACCTGCTCCAGCTCTTCAGAGGGGATACCAAGGCGTTCCCAGACTAGCTGGGAGACATAGTCTCTCCACCGAGTCCTGGGTCTGCCCCGGGGTCTCCTCCCAGTGGGACGTGCCTGAAACACCTCAAGTGGGAGACGTCCAGGAGGCATCCTAATCAGATGCCCATACCACCTCAACTGACTCCTTTCAATGTGGAGGAGCAGCGGTTCTACTCTGAGCCTCTCCCGGATGACTGAGCTCCTCACCCTATCTCTGAGGGTGAGTCCAGCAATCCTACGGAGAAAGCTCATTTCAGCCGCTTGTATCCGCGATCTCGTTCTTTCGGTCATTACCCAAAGCTCGTGACCATAGGTGAGAGTAGGAACGTAGATTGACTGGTAAATCGACAGCTTTGCCTTAGAACTAAGCTCCCTCTTCACCACAACAGACCGGTACAACGTCCGCATCACTGCAGATGCTGCTCCAATCCGTCTGTCGATCTCTCGCTCCATTTTCCCCTCACTCGTGAACAAGACCCCAAGATACTTAAACTCCTCCACTTGGGGCAGGAGCCTGTCCCCAACCCGGAGAGGACAATCCACCTTTTTCCGGCTGAGGACCATGGACTCGGACTTGGAGGTGCTGATTCTCATCCCAGCCGCTTCACACTCAGCGGCAAACCGTCCCAGCAAGAGCTGTAGGTCATTGCTGGATGAAGCCAACAGGACAACATCATCTGCAAACAACAGAGATGAGATCCTGTGGTCACCAAGTATGACACCCTCCATTCCCTGGCTGCGCCTAGAAATCCTGTCCATAAAAATTATGAACAGGACCGGTGACAAAGGGCAGCCCTGGCGGAGTCCAACTCTCACTGGGAATGACTCCGACCGAGTGTTGGCAATACGAACTAAACTCTCACAACGGTCGTACAGAGACCGAATAGCTCGTAACAACAAGCCCGATACCCCATACTCCCGAAGCACCCCCCACAAAAATCCACGAGGGACGCGGTCAAATGCCTTCTCCAAGTCCACAAAACACATGTAAACTGGTTGGGCAAACTCCCACGAACCCTCAAGAATTCTCGAGAGGGTAAAGAGCTGGTCCGATGTGCCACGGCCAGGACGAAAACCACATTGCTCCTCCTGAATCCGAGGTTCGACCAACGGCCGGACTCTCCTCTCCAGTACCTTGGCATAGACCTTCCCAGGGAGGCTGAGGAGTGTGATCCCTCTAAAGTTGGAGCACACCCTCCGGTCCCCTTTTTTGAAGAGAGGAACCACCACCCCGGTTTGCCATGCCAAAGGCACTGCCCCCGACCTCCACGCAATGTTGCAGAGGCGTGTCAACCATGACAGCCCAACAACATCCAGGGCCTTGAGGTACTCGGGGCGAATCTCGTCCACCCCCGGGGCCCGGCCACCAAGGAGATTTTTAACCACCTTGGCGACCTCAGCCCCTGTGATAGGCGAGTCATCCCCCTTGTCCCCAAACCCTGCTTCCTCTGTGGAAGGCGTATCAGTGGGATTGAGGAGATCCTCGAAGTATTCCTTCCACCGCCCGACGATATCCCCAGTTGAAGTCAACAGTGTCCCATCCGCACCATACACAGTGTGGACGGGGAGCTGCTTTCCCCTCCTGAGCCGCCGAACAGTTTGCCAGAATCTCTTTGAAGCCGACCGAAAGTCTTGTTCCATGGCCTCACCGAACTCCTCCCATACCCGGGTTTTTGCTTCAGCAACCACCCGAGCTGCACTCCGCTTGGCCTGCCGGTACACCTCAGCTGCTTCGGGAGTCCCACAAGCCAACCAAGCTTGATAGGACTCCTTCTTCAGCTTAATGGCCCCCCTCACCACTGGTGTCCACCACTTGGTTCGGGGGTTGCCACCACGAGATGCACCGACCACCTTGCGGCCGCAGCTCTGGGCCGCCGCTTCAACAACAGAGGTGGAGAACATGGCCCATTCAGACTCCATGTCTCCAGACTCCCTCGGAATGTGGTTGAAGTTCTTCCGGAGGTGGGAGTTGAAGACCTCCCGGACAGGGGCCTCAGCCAGACGCTCCCAGCACACCCTCACTATACGTTTGGGTCTACCAGGTCTGAATGGCTTCCTCCCCTGCCATCGGATCCAACTCACCACCAGGTGGTGATCAGTTGACAGCTCTGCACCTCTCTTTACTCGGGTGTCCAAGACATACGGTCGCAGGTCTGATGATACGATAACAAAATCGATCATCGACCTGCGGCCTAGGGTGTCCTGGTGCCAGGTGCACATATGGACACCCTTATGCTTGAACATGGTGTTCGTTATGGACAGACTGTGGTTAGCACAGAAGTCCAATAACTGAACACCACTCGGGTTCAGATCGGGCAGGCCGTTCCTCCCAATCACCCCCCTCCAGGTTTCACTGTCGTTGCCCACGTGCGCATTGAAGTCCCCCAGTAGGACAATGGAGTCTCCAGGAGGAGCACCCTCCAGCACCCCAGTCACAGACTCCAAAAAGGGTGGGTACTCTGAAACATCATTTGGTGCATAGGCACAAATGATGGTCAGGACCCGTTTCCCAACCCGAAGGCGCAGGGAAGCAACCCTTTCGTCCACCGGGGAAAACTCCAATATAGAGGCAGCAAGGTGGGGCGATACAAGAATACCTACCCCTGCTCGTCGCCTCTCGCCCGGGGCAACTCCAGAAAAGGCCAAGCTCCAGCCCCTCTCCAGGAGACTGGTTCCGGAACCGGAGCTGTGTGTTGAGGTGAGGCCCACTATATCTAGCCGGTATCGCTCAATCTCGTACACCAGCTCAGGCTCCTTCCCCACCAGAGAGGTGACAGTTAATTGCATTAATAAAAAAGATTAAGCAGCATCTGGATGAGTGTTCCAAATTTACAAGAAAAAAGCTGAAAATTTTAGAGAAAAAAATCACTGATTTGAGGAAAAAATTGCAAATCTATGAGGAAAAAATTTGCAAATGTACAAGAAAAAAAAAATTTCAGGAACAAATTTGCAAATTTATGAGTTTCATATTTTTGAGGAAAAAATTGCAATTTTATCGGAAAAAAGCTGCATATCTGAAGGGAAAAAGTAAATTTTCAGGGAAAAAATTGCAAATTTTTGAGGAAAAAATTACACACTTAGGAGGAAAAAAATTTGCAGTTAAGTAAGGTAGTTTAAAAAAAGAGTTGTGAGATATTAGGGGGGAATTCTCTCTCCTCTTCTGGTATTTTAATACTTTTTCTGGTAAATTTGTCACTTCTGTCTGATAAATTTCTGCCTTTTTCCACCGAACTCTCAGCTGTTTTGGAGCTGAGCTGCTGCTGTTTGATGTATGCGATGTAACACCACAGTGTGGCCTGCAGGGGGCGTGGTGACCACTGCCCACCTCAGCGTCAGTTCAGGAACTGTGTGGCCCAGTGCTGCCACCTGCTGTTGATGTTTGGAATGACCTGGAAACTCCTTCAGAGATGATTTGTTTTGCTGTTAACACCGCGTCCCTCGCTGTGTTCCAGTGGACGTACCAGGCCATGGTCCACGAGCTGCTGGGCCTCAACAACAACCGCATCGACCTGTCCCGCGTCCCCGGCATCAGCAAAGACCTGAGGGAGGTGGTGCTGTCTGCCGAGAACGACGAGTTCTACGCTAACGTGAGTAAGAAACGGACAAAAAAATCCCACCTGAGCCCTGAAATGAAGGTGGAACGTCTGAGTCTGCTGCATCCTGATTGGTTGGTCAGACTCACATGTGACTTCCTGGCTGTTGTCTTCTTCTTCTCTCCTGTTAGAACATGTACCTGAACTTTGGTGAGATCGGCACCAACATCAAGAACCTGATGGAGGACTTCCAGAAGAAACGACCCAAAGGCCAACAGAAGCTGGAGTCCATCTCAGACATGAAGGTCCGCCGCCGCCGCCACCTTGTGACCTCAGCAGCTCTCCGCCGTTAACCTGCCCACCATAGCTGTAAATTAAGGGGGGCGGGGGGTCATCCCCCCCGTTCCTCATAAAGCTTTAATATCACGTTACAGGACAGAATAAAATCCATCTGAAGCGACTGTTTTAATTCTGCAGCTTTTTTATTGTAAATCTGATTTTTTTGTTCTCATGAATTGCAACTTTTTTCCTTTAATTCTGCAACTTTTTTCTCATTTAGAAGAAGAAGAAGCCAACTTTCTTGTCATACAGCCAGTCGTGTACAGTAGATGGACATCACGGTTCTCCTCTCTCCGTTAATCACATCTAGACCCAGAGGAGTCGCTGCCATGCAAGGCGCCGCCACAAACTGTTTTTTTTTGTCATAAATCTGCAACATTTTTCCTGTAAATTTTGACATTTTTCCTTCTAAATGGTTTAATTTTTATTCTGTCTGATTAACTACATTTTCTTTAAAGTTTTTAGGTGTTTAAACTGTCCTCTGAAACGGTCTGTCCCCCTGCAGGCGTTCGTGGACAACTACCCCCAGTTTAAGAAGATGTCGGGGACCGTGTCCAAGCACGTGACGGTGGTGGGGGAGCTGTCGCGCCTGGTGTCGGAGCGGCAGCTGATGGAGGTGTCGGAGGCGGAGCAGGAGCTGGCCTGTCAGAACGACCACTCCAGCGCCCAGCAGGTGACCCGCGGGGGGACGTCTTATCCACCGGCGGGGGGGCACGTCTCCGCCGGCGTCCTCTAACGACCGCACCGTGTTGGTTTTGTTGTTCCAGAGCGTGCGGCGGATGCTGCAGAACCCCCGCGTCACGGAGCTGGACGCCGTCCGCCTGGTCATGCTGTACGCCCTGAGGTACGAGCGCCACAGCAGCAGCGTCCTGCCGTCGCTGATGGAGGAGCTGAGCAGGAGGGGCGTGTCCGAACGCCACCGCAAGGTAGTGGCATCGCGGCGCTGCTCTGCTCTGATTGGTGGCTTTACCACAAGTCTACCTTTACAGGAAGTCCAGTTCCAGATGATGACGGGGAAAAACGGGTTTTACTGCGACGGTCAGCATGAACAGAAGCCGAACGTCTGCAGAAATCTGTCTCTTCTGTCCTCACAAATGTCCCTGTTTCTCTACAATTGAAACAGTTTTTTTCCTTAAAACTTATATAAAAAAAGTTATAAATTATAACTTTTTTCCTTTCAAATCTGTGACTGGATAAATGGAGAATTTTCCTCTAAATTTGCTCATTTTTGTGATAAATTTATCACTTTTCCACTCAAATTTACATTTATATGTCCATAAATTTGCATTTTTTTCTCATACATTTGCTGTTTTTTCTTCATAAATATGCAACTTTTCCTCATAAATTTTGCTCATTTTTTCCTCATAAATGTCCAACTTTTTTCTCATAAATTTGTGTTTTTTTTCCCTCATAAAATTGCTACTTTTTTCCTGGCAAATCTGTAACTTTAAATAACTGTTGTGCCTTTTTCTTTTAAATTAACCACTTTTTTTGTGATAGATTTGTTTGTTTTTTCCACACAGATTTAAATTTGTATTTTTTCTCATATATTTGCAGTTTTAGTCCTCATAAATTTTCACTTTTTTTCCTCTCAAATTTATGAATTTTTCCTCATATACTTGCAACTTTTTTGCTCATAAATTTTGCTCATATTTTCCACATAAATTTACATTTTTTCTCATAAATTTGCTGTTTTTTTTCCTCATAAATTTGCAACTTTTCTCATGAATCTGACTTTTTCTCATACATGTGCAACTTTTCCTCATAAATTTTGCTCATTTTTTTCATAAATTTGCATTTTTCTTCATAAATTTCCCACTTGTTTTCTCATAAATTTTGCTCATTTTTATCATAATTTTTCAGATGTTTTTTCTCATAAATTTGTCACTTTTTCTCATACATATAAAACTTTTTTCCTCATAAATTTTGTTCCCTTTTCCTCAGAAATTTGCAGACTTTCCTCATAAATGCTCTGCATCTTTTCTCACAAATTTGCAGCTTTTTCCTCATAAATTTACAACTTTTTTTCTCATAAATTCATGATTTTTTTTCTCATAAAATTGCGACTTTTTTCCTGGCAAATCTGTAACCTCAAATCACCGTAGTGCTTTTTTTCCTTTAAATTAACTACTTTTTGTTAGAGATTTACCTTTTCCCACACAAATTTCCACCTTTTTAATTTTCTTTTTTGACTTTTCCCCGTGGTATCATAAATGCTGTTGACTGTCGGATATCTTCCCGGGTATCGGTACCGAGTTTGATATTCCAGTCCAGTGACGGCCGTGTCGTTTGTATTTTCTCCACCCGTTTTAAGCTCTGCCCATATGCTGACGATACTCTGATTTATTTACATGCTGAAAATTGACTTCTGTTTGTCACATCATCAATAATTGTCCATCTGAAGTAAACTAGTTCATGCCCAAAGAAAGCAAGTCTTCCTGTCTGAAACAGGGATCCCCGTCAGGCGTTCCAGGCCCAAATGTAGGCTGTGTTTGAAAGTGGAACACAGAGGTGTAGCCTAGATGTAGGCAGTCACATGTTAGACTTTGACAAATATAAAAGGGAGTAAATGGCACTAAGATTTATTTGATTGTGTGAATATTAATTACAGAATTATTGAATGGTAAAATGGTAAATGGCGTTTTCTTACATGGCGCTTTTTACTCATCGCTGATGACCAAAGCGCTTTACAGAGCCTGCTGCCATGCACAGGCGCTGGCCTGACCCACCAGGAGCAGCTGGGGGTTCAGTGACTTGCTCAAGGACACATGGACATGCAGACTGCAGACAGAGCAGGAATTGAACCCTTGACCCTTTGATCAGTGGTTGGCTGCACTACACCTGCGCCACAGCCGCCCCCATGAATGGGACATCCAACATTAGCGACTGTTTAACAACCCTGGTTTATTTTCTGTCAGACTTATTTGTCTGATCTTTTATGACTTACAGAGCATCAGGAAAGTCTTCACAGTGCTTCACTTTTTCCACATTTTGTTATGTTACAGCCTTATTCAAAATGGATTAAATTCATTTTTTTCCTCAAAATTCTACACACAATACCCCATAATGACAGTGTGAAAAAAGTTTTTTGCAGATTTATTAAAAATAAAAAACTAATTAAGGTCTGACCTGTCGCTTTGACCTCTGTGGTCATGAAATCCTTTGAGAGATTGGTGCTAAACCACCTGAAGGACGTCACAGGCCTCCTGATGGACCCACTGCAGTTTGCCTACTGGTCAAACAGGTCAGTGGACGATGCAGTGAACATGGGTCTACATTACATCCTGCAACACCTCGACTCCCCAGGGACGCACGCCAGGATCCTGTTTGTCGACTTCAGCTCGGCATTCAACACCATCATCCCAAGCATCCTTTATCAGAAACTTCTCCAGCTCAGGGTGCCCCCTCCCACCTGCCAGTGGATCTCCAGCTTTCTGACTGACAGGTGGCAACAGGTGAAGAACCTGACGGTCACTCTGTCAGAGCTCCAGTGTTCCTCTGTGGAGAGAGGAGAACCTTCCAGAAGGACAACCATCTCTGCAGCAATCCACCAATCAGGCCTGTATGGCAGAGTGGCCAGACGGAAGCCACTCCTTAGTAAAAGGCACATGGCAGCTCGCCTGGAGTTTGCCAAAAGGCACCTGAAGGACTCTCAGACCATGAGAGCCCAGACTTGAATCCAACTGAACATCTCTGGAGAGATCTGAAAATGGCTGTGCACCGACACTTGCCATCCAACCTGATGGAGCTTGAGAGGTGCTGCAAAGAGGAATGGGCCGAACTGGCCAAAGATAGGTGTGCCAAGCTTGTGGCATCATATTTAGAAAGACTTGAGGCTGTAATTGCTGCCAAAGGTGCATCAATAAAGTATTGAGCAAAGGCTGTGAATACTGATGTACATGTGATTTCTTAGTTTTTTTATTTTTAATAAATTTACAAGAATCTCAAAAAAACTTTTTCATGTTGTCATTATGGGGTATTGTGTATAAAATGTTGAGGAAAAAAGTGAATTTAATCCATTTTGGAATAAGGTTGGATCAGAGCAAAATGTGGAAAAGGTAAAGCGCGGTGAAAACTTTCCGGAACTTTCTGTTCTTAAGTGTTGTATCTTGCACTTGGGGAATGGGAGTTGTTCAGTCACCATTATACTTGTTTTAGTTTATATGTGTAGTTTACAGTCTATCATCAATAAACTCACGCAGTACTATAACAGGACATGTTTACAAATATTTAAGACCCATTGCAGTGCATCCTTTTATAATCACCTCCACCAAGGGAAGAGCTAATGTTTTTAGTGGCTTTGGTTGGTTTGTCTGTCTGCCTGATAGCAACATAACTCAAAAAGTTATCAACAGATTTTGATGACATTTTCAGGAAAGGTGTGTAATGACACAGAGAACAGATGATTAGATTTTGGTGATGATCTGAGAGTGCATACCTCCACCAAGGGCTTTGTTTGTATTTGTGCAGCAGGATTACACAAAAACTACTGGATGGATTTTGATGAAATTTTCACCAGAGGTGGTTCTTGGCCTAGAGAGGAACCCATTACATTTTGGTGATGATCTAGAATGCATACCTCAGCCAAGGCTCTTAGCTTCTCACAGTGTGTTAGCAACAATCCTCCAAAACTAATGGACAGATGTTGATGCAGTTTTCACCAGAAGTGGCTATAGGCCTGCACACAAACCCATTACATTTTGGAGGTGATCCATGAGGGGCAGAAGGAGCCTTGGCGGAAGTATGCGCTCTCTGAGTGCTTTTTTAGTTTAGCAATATTATAAGTACAAAAAACCCAACATTATTTATACATAGCAGAATGACCCATTTGGCTGCAACTGTTGCATCAGTGTTTCCCATTTGTCAGTCAATAAAAAATGATTTACAGTGCATCTGGAAAGTATTCACAGCACTTCGCTTTTTCCACATTTTGTTATGTTACAGCTATATCTTGGCTGTGTGCGCTGGATTCATGCTGCACCTCTGCTGTCTGCGTACGTGTAACCGGAAACCTCGTGAGACAAAATTTACGTCATCATCTCCACTCCGCTAGTGTCTGCAGTGCTTGGCTGCGGATGGCCGCGTGGAGCCCAAATTTTGTGACCACGCCACCTGCCCATGACCTGAACGCGCTGAAAAGCGCATGCGCAAGACTGAACGTCCCATTCACAAGGTGGCGATATCGGAACAACATACCAAGACAAAGCACCGTGGGCTGCACGGTGGCGCAGTGGTTTAGCACTGTGGCAGCACAGTTTACCCTCGGCCGGGGGATCGCGGGGATCATGAGATCGTGGGTTCGATCCCAGCCCCCGACCAACAGTGAGCTGTGTGGAGTTTGCATGTTCTCCCCGTGTTGCGTGGGTTTACTCCGGGATTTCTCCGGTTTCCTCCCACATACCAAAAACATGTAGGTTTAGGGCGCTCGCGCACGCAGCGACCAGCAGCCGGTGGCTTGTCACCAGACTGCAAACCAAATCTACCTACGGGTACAAATAAGTAACTAAAACTAAAAAAAAAAAAAAAAATAAAGTAGACAAAGAAGACAACGAGGAAGCGGAAGACGAGAATAAACATACATGAATCATACATAAATACTTCAGCAGCAGCAGCATCTTCATGGAAAAGGAGTGAAAACCGGGAAGACGAGCAGCAGAAAGCAAGCAGCATTTCTTTGTTGGTCAAAATCCTGACACGTCAGCATATTGGCGCTACCTGTCGGTCAGGAGTGAAACTACAAATGATGGTTGTGCGCATGCGTCAACCGCTTGGCCTGGGTAGATGAAAAAAGTGAGCATGAACAGCACCGCATGTGTGCTGGGATCGTCCAAATCGCATGTGGACCAAAGTGAACTAGAGGGGAAATGCAGCATGAATAAGGCTTTCGGGTTATTGTCCTGCTGAAAGATGGTCGCCCCAGTCTGAGGTCAAGAGTGCTCTGGAGCAGGTTTTCATCCAGGATGTCTCTGTACATTGCTGCATTCTGGGATATTGTTCATAGGACGTATTATTGTGTGACACAGGTGGTGGCTCCACCTTTCCACTTCCGCCGCCACCCAGAGTATAAGAGGGCTGTGAGGAAGAGGGGCGGTCTCTTTGACCACTTCTCTGCCTGACGGGAGCATGTGTATCATCCGTGTGAGTCCGCAATAAAGTCGTGTTCAGTTCCACCCTTGGTCTCATCATTCAACCTCAGTTACAGACATAACATTTGGTGACGAGGATAAAAGTATGGATGCGGTGAGATGGTTCGCTGCGTTCCAGAATTAACTAGTGGCTCTGAACCTTGGTGAACTGAAGAAAATGCGGGCTCGGGCAATACTGGTGCATAATTTGGGTATGGAAGGATAGCATATCCTTGCTACCTTAGGTACTTGTGATAGCTTCAAGGACGTTGTTGAGCTAATGGCGTGACATTTTCGTGCCCCTGAAAACGTCATCGTCCGGAGGATCCAGTTTCGGCAGCGCCACCAGCAGATGAGCGAGACAGTACAACTTATGTTGCGGACCTGCGTCAGCTGGCCGGGGACTGCTTGTTTGGAGCGTTGGAGGAAGCGATGGTTCGCGACCAGTTAGCGGAGCACCCGCTTTGCTCAACAGCGAGGTCGAGGCTCCTCACACACTCTGGCGAACTGACATTAGCCATGGCTGTCAAGATAGCTCAACAATGTGAAGCAGCAGACAAAATGTCACGTGACCTCTGTGAGACAGCTACACTTGGCCAGTCTGAATCACAGTCAACGGCGCAGGCTGTGGACCCGGACAGCGATGACGGTGTGCAGGAGGAGGAGGACTGCGCTACCGCTGTGAAGATAAGGTCCGCCCCGGCATTGCTCAGGTGTTTGGGTTGTGGGTCCACCAAGCACCGTTACAAGGCTTAGAGAGTGTCCGGTGAGAGGAAAATGCTGCGGCAAGTGCGGACTTCTGCATCATTTTGCCAAGGCCAAATAAGTTTAAAAAAAAAAAAGGCCTGTAATAGGTTTGAGCGGCGAGAACAGCGACGCAAAGTGGACTCCCCTGCTCCAACTCCCACGGTCATCCACATCATTTCTCCGAGCACCGATAGTCGTACATACTGTATGGTGAAATTGGACGGGGTGGAGGTGCCGTTGCTGATTGACACAGGCACAGTGAGGTCCGTGTTGAATTGGCCCACCATGAGGAGTTTCTTCCCGTATTACTGAATAAGAGGTCATTCAGTGCCGCTATGTGGGTATGGTGGATAAAGGTTGGCCACGGTGGGTTTGGTGGAACTGACTGTGAGGTACAAGTCGGCGGAGGTGTCCAACCTGAAGTTTGTGGTGACCGCCAGTAGCGAGAACATTATGGGCTGTGACCTTTTTTATGGACTGGGCTTCACCATTACCAGCGGTGTTGGAGAAGAGTGGTTGAGCTGTTGCTTGTGGGACCGACCGATTCCACGGGTGGTGGATGATGCAGTATGGGACAAACCTTGGCCTAGTATTCTGGAAGATGAGCAGAACCAACCCCACCCAGGGCCATCGCGGGAGGGTTCCGGTACCAGAGTCCAAGTAACCCTAACTGAGGGAACTGGGCGGCACGGTGGGATGCCCATGACGGCGGGTGGAGCCGAGTCGATGGCCCATTCTGCTTCTGGAGTTTGGCTGGGAGGTACCGAGGAGCAGGGGGTCACAACGGCTTTGCTGGCAGGCAAAATGAAAGCGAGCGGGGCAGGACCAGCTGGCACTGTAAAACGACACGCCACTCAGGTATACTGGAAGCCAAGTCGGGCTCCTCTAGGGGTCACTGATGTGTTCCGACCCAGAGGGGAGGCCCGGTCGAGAGGACTGCTAGACAAACGCAAGTGACAAGATGGCCAGGAGAGGCTGCAGGTGGTAGCGGTTCGGGAGGATGACTACCTTCAGCTGTCTGATGGCTCATGGCGGCATCCCACTGAGCTGCGGCGTGCCAAGCAGGAGAAGGAGGTGTTTGGATGGTGGCACGGGCCACCCCTGGGTGTGAAGAGAAGAAGGTGCTCCGGAGGGGAACCCCCTGATGGTTTTCCGGGGGGGGGGGGGTTCCTTTACTGGGACAGACTGTTTGGGGAATGTTGTGTTTATTGCATGGAGTTGGTATAAATAATAAGTGGTTTAGTGGGTCTCTTAGTGAAGTATATTCTGTTTGTATATATGTTCATTCTGATAATGGGATTGTTTTGTATTTTGTTATTTATGTAGGAACACGGCAGTTTTAGTTTAATGGACTGTATTTCTGGCTGTGTGGGGGTGGAACAGTAGTCCGCCTGTTTCCCCCTAGCTTTAATTGTTTTGTGTGAATGTTATAGGCCTTGATATATTTCTGTTTAATTTTAGTGTGTGATTGGGGTTCTAAATTGAGCTCTGGCTGCCCCCCCCAAGTGCACCTTGTATTCTCCGCATATGCAGAATTATCCTTTAGAGCTACACAATCACAGCAACATTATAGTTAAAAAAAAAAAAAAATAAGCATTAAATGTTCAGTATTCTCTTTTTCTGGTCAGACTTGTCACTTTTCAATTCCTTGTTTTGTTTATGGGGAGCTCTGGTGACTGGTTGTGATGCCGCATATTATCCAATCAGTACGGAGTCAAATCAGAAACCCTGCCCACACTTCTAGAAGCCAGAGCATGAGGAAACGGAGTGGTGGCTAAACTTCTGTTGATAAAAACATATTACACATTTTGACTGAGCAACTCCATACTCGGGGATGTACACCCTCATAACCTCAGCAAAGCACTTAGAGTATCTCACAAAAGTGAGTACACCCCTCACATCTTTGTAAATATTTTATTATATCTTTTCATGGGACAACACTGAAGATATGACACTTTGATCCAGTGTAAAGTAGTCAGTGTACAGCTTGTATAACAGTGTAAATTTGCTGTTCCTTCAAAATAACTCACCACACAGCCATTAATGTCTAAACCACTGCCAACAAAAGTGAGTACACCCCTAAGTGAAAATGTCCAAATTGTGCCCAAAGTGTCAATATTTTGTGTGACCACCATTATTTTCCAGCACTGCCTTAACTCTCCTGGACATGGAGTTCACTAGAGCTTCACAGGTTGCCACTGGAATCCTCTTCCACTCCTCCATGATGACATCACAAAGCTGGTGGATGTTAGAGACCTTGTGCTCCTCCACCTTCCGTTTGAGGATGCCCCACAGATGCTCAATAGGGTTTAGGTCTGGAGACATGCTTGGCCAGTCCATCACCTTTACCCTCAATTTCTTTAGCAAGGCAGTGGTCGTCTTGGAGGTGTGTTTTGGGTCGTTATCATGTTGGAATACTGCCCTGTGGCCCTGCAGCCCAGTTTCCAAAGAGAGGGGATCATGTTCTGTTTCAGTATGTCACAGTACATATTGGTATTCATGGTTCCCTCAATGAACTGTAGCTCCCTAGTGCCAGCAGCACTCATGCAGCCCCAAACTGACACTCCCACCACCATGCTTGACTGAAGGCAAGACACACTTGTCTTTGTACTCCTCACATGGTTGCTGCCACACACGCTTGACACCATCTGAACCAAATAAGTTTATCTTGGTCTCATCAGACCACGGGACATGGCTCCATGATCCATGTCCTTAGTCTGCTTGTCTTCGGCAAACTGTTTGTGGGCTTTTTTGTGTATCGTCTTTAAAAGGGGCTTCCTTCTGGGATGACAGCCATGCAGACCAATTTGATGCAGTGTGCGGCATATGGTCTGAGCACTGACAGGCTGACCCCCCGCATCTTCAACCTCTGCAGCAATGCTGGCAGCGTTCATACGTCTATTTTCAAAAGACAACCTCTGGATATGACGCTGAGCACGTGTGCTCAACTTCTTTGGTCAGCCATGGCGAGGCCTGTTCTGAGTGGAACCTGTCCTGTTAAACCGCTGTATGGTCTTGGCCACCATGCTGCAGCTCAGTTTCAGGGTGTTGGCAATCTTCTTGTAGCCTAGGCCATCTTTATGTAGAGCAACAATTCTTTTTTCAGATCCTCAGAGAGTTCTTTGCCATGAGGTGCCATGTTGAACTTCCAGTGACCAGTATGAGAGAGTGTGAGAGCGATAACACCAAATTTAACACATCTGCTCCCCATTCACAACTGAGACCTTGTAATTGGGCACAATGTGGACATTTTCACTTAGGGGTGTACTCACTTTTGTTCCCAGTGGTTTAGACATTAATGGCTGTGTGTTGAGTTATTTTGAGGGGACAGCAAATTCACACTGTTATACAAGCTGTACACTGACTACTTTACATTGGATCAAAGTGTCATATCTTCAGTGCTGTCCCATGAAAAGATATAATAAAATATTTACAAAAATGTGAGGGGTGTACTCACTTTTGTGAGATACTGTATAAAATCTGAGGTCAGTCTTAGGAACGGTTTGGGAGCTATCTAAGGAACAGACAGACAGACGCACAGACAGAGATTTAGTGCATTTATAGATAGATGAACTTGGAGACTAACAGAATCCGTCATAAAGGATAAAATGATATAGTTTCTGTTTAATTCTCAGATGGTTCAGGCCGTGGTGGAGTATGGAGGGAAGAGGGTCAGAGGAAGTGACCTCATCACGCCCACCGACGCGGTCGCCATCACCAAACAGTTCTTCAAGGGACTCAAGGTACGAAAACACACTAAAACAGATTGGAACCAGCTGGTCTTAGGGACGCTGTGACATAAAAATCTGATGCTATGAGGTGAAACCAGCTGGACACAGTTGTCAAGCTGAAACTTTTTTCAGACAGTCTTAAATTTATTTTGAAACTTTCATTTAAATCTGTTACTTTTTTCTCATAAATTTGCAAGTTTATGTTGGTAAATTACAACTTTTTCTTTGCAACTTTTGTCTTGCAAATTTGGAACATTCTCTTTCTCTCTGCTTATTAATTTTTCTGAAAATTTGTAACTTCTCAAAAACTGAAAGACAATCTTGTAACCTTTTTCTTTCATATTTGTGTCTTTTCTCATAAATCTGTATTTTTTCTTGTGAAATTTAATGCAAACCTGCACTTTTTCTCCTGGATCTGTGACTTTTTCCCTCAGATGTTTTTCAACGATAAATTTGTCCCTGGTTTTGGCCAGAAGAACCACATGTTGTAGACCCGTGTTGTGTCTGCACAGGTGTAAAGCAAGGGGGGACATGCCCCCCCAACCTGGAAAAACAGAGACGTTCTTGTAAATTTACAACTTTTTTCTTTTAAATCTGCAACTTTTTTCTCATAAATTTGCAGCTTTTTTGTTGTAAAACTGCAACAAACTGATTATTTTCTTTTAAATTTGCAGCTTTTTTCTTTTAAATTTACAGCTATTTTCTTTTAAATTTGCTACTTTTTTGCTGTAAAGCTGCAACTTTTTAATTATGCTGTGATTATTTTCTTGTAAATTTGCAGTTTTATTCCCCACTGGTCGAAGACCACAGAGCCCAGTGGACGAAGACCGAAGGGGGATTATGTTATAGTTCTGTCCGTCTGTCCGTCCCACTTTTGTGAAATCAACTCCTCCTACAGTCTTCTTCCAAATGATTTGAAACTTGGTGACATGGCTTGATATACGTTGATGATGCTCGTATTGCATTGTGGCTGTCATCTGATGACCTTGAGGTCAGAGGTCAGATTTTCCTTAAATCTTGTAAATATAATAACAACTGAAAGAAATGATGTAGGCTTTTCAAATCGATGCAGTGGTTGTATCTAAGACGTATCTGGGACGACTTACACCCTGACCTGACTATGGGTTTGTGGTCAGAGTTAACATTCCAGTTGCACGATGGTAAATGGTAAATTTACCATTACGATAAAACGAGTAAAGCTAGGGCCACCAAACTTGCTGCACAGGTTCACCTCGGGATCCTGCCCCCATGTGTTGTGTGCATCAGGGTGTGGAGAACGTGTACACTCAGCATCAGCCCCTCCTCCAAGACACGCTGGACCAGCTGATCAAAGGACGACTCCGAGACAGTCAGTTCCCCTACCTGGGAGCCAGCAGCCTCAGAGACCGGTAACACAGTAATAACACTGTAATTATACAGCAATAACCCAGTGTGTTGCATTTCCTGTAGCTAATTCAGTGGGAATGCTGAGCTAGAAGAGCTTAAAGCTGAATGATTAACTTAAATAATAACCTTTCAACAATATTAGCCTAAAAGCAGACGGAACAGAAAAGTGGACACTGTTGGCTTAAAACCTTAAAACCTGGTACACGTAGGACCATGATCCCTCCTGTAGGCAGGGAGCCCACTGGAGGGAGAAGGGTAACTTAAAAATGCTAAATAAACGTGTAACATCTTAGGTTAAAAGGTCAACTTGCCTAAATGTGCACAGTGTTGGCATAAAAGGGGAAATAGCTTAAGGCAAAGAAAGTTAGTTTAAGAAATGCTAGCTTAGGAGCTAAAGTAGCCTAACCTTAGTGTCAGTATAAAAGTAAAGTGAATTCAAAATGCTAAATTAAATCTGAAAGCCTGAAAATGCTAGCTTATCCACCTTATTCCTGCTGTAGGAACGATTATGGGCGGAGCTTCCGGTTTCAGCTGACGTAGTGTTAAATCAGTCAGCAAGAGTGGCGTAGCAGGGGCATTTAAAATAGCGTTTTAAAAGTTTTTCAAATTCATTTGAAGGTATAGTCCACATACATGTTTTGCACTAAAGTGGCAGCTAATTTCAGCACTTGTGGTTTTTGTATTTTTGAATGTTTTGTATAAATGGAGGCTTCTCACCGGCGATGCGTAGACGATGCACTGAAAACTAACAGGGACTGTTGGTGTGATGGGTGGTACAGACACTAGAGCAGCAGGTGTGTTTTCACTGGTATGAATGTCACAGAGCTGATGTTTATGTGTTATATATAACTCCAGATGCAAGGCTGCATGAAGTAAAATAATAAATAAAAAACAGTAACAGTTTGCTTCCTAAGGCTTAACGATTTAAGAAAGATATCAAATAGTGTTGGGTTGTTTTTTGCATTTGTTGCACTGCCTTGGAACGATATGGACTTGATATTAGCAGCTTCAGCAGGCGTTAATTTTTAAATTGTCATAAAATATCCATCCATCCATCCATCTTTACCGCTCTACTTCCGCTTCTGAGAGAGAGCAGACGCTTTTCTTCCCTCTCCCTCCTAATCCTCTCCCTTCTGATCCCAGCTTGCAATGTCACTCTTCTCCTGGCTGAATCTTAATCCAAATGGAAATTATGGATCTGGAAAGCGGCTTATATGCGATTGTCACCTTTAAAAGAAGATGCGGGTCAGGGGGAACCCAAGGGAGACTCATGGCATTGGAACTCATGTGTCTGTGTGATTCGACTGAGATTGAACTGATCACAGGATCTTCTGTTTTGGCCCCTGGAGTTTTCCTAGTGTATCGAAATTATCTGGGTGAGCTAATCAAATGCGGACCCCGGCGTAGCTCCCTTAACAAATTCAACAATTCGTCCAGCTGGGGGGAGCACTGACTGTCAGCGGCAGGATTAACATGGAATTTACTACCTGGCATGCATTGAAGAGAGAACGAACTCTTTGGACATGTTTTACCTATGTTTCGGTAGGTGGATAACATCTGTGGATCGCTGAGTGCTCTCCAGAGAATGATCTAAAGTATGATTCAAGCCTGTATGAAATTGAAGCACAGAATCGAAGAGAGAGAAATTTTTTTATTCTCTGAGTGCACTGTGCAGATTTGACCTTGTGTTTTGGTACCCTTGTTTACATTCCTCCTCGATAAGATAACGCCAGAGAAGTGGCTTATGTCTACCCATACATCAACAATCAGTTGTTGTCGTCAGCGGATTGGTCTCTCGAGGACAATGCCCATGTGCCTTCTGCAAGGAAGAGGAAAAGAGAGACAGACTCTGATCTCTGGTCTTGTTTATAAGTCACATGATTATAACATCTATCCACTGCCTGGAGGCGCCCTCTGCTGCCCACTAACAACTGTTACACTCACACTACACAATGACATGCAAATATACACACACTGCTCTCCCTCCCTCTGCTGTGTGATTGTATCTATTGTCTGCTAATGCATGAGGGTTTTTTTCTGTGTAGTCAAAATTTGGCTCATATACGAGCGTTTATTCTGATTACTATGTTTTTTCTCTCTCCTATTGTGTTTTCCTCCCCCTCCCCTCCCCTCTTTACTTCCACTGTTGACAGGCGCCTTGTATGGCGACGCGTCATTGGATGCGCCTAACGTGCGCGTCCAATGTCAAGTCAAATTCCTCGTGTGTTTACTTGTAAATATACTTGGCAATAAAGCTGATTCTGATTCTGATTCTGATTAATCCTGTTCAGGTGGCAGGGGGCTGGAGCCTATCCCAGCATCTTTGGGCGAGAGGCAGGATCCACCCTGGACAGATCGCCAGTCCATCACAGGGACAACACAGAGAGACAGACAACCATTCACTCTCACAGTCACACCTAAGGACAATTTAGAATTTAATTATAGATCAATAAAATTTGTCAGAAAATGTCTGCACGTGTTAAGTTAAATAACAAGCATTCATGCCATGACAGCAGCATGAGCATTTTAATTTTGGGGTAAAACGAACAGCTGCAGCGGTCAGTTTAACAGCCAAGCACGCCGTTGTGCTTCTTTGTGGCTCTGACTAGACTCTACGTCTGCTCTGAGGTACATTTGATTATGTCCAACATCTTTTAACAAAATGCATCTGATTTTATTGCGGTGGAGACATTGATATATCTCAGAGCTTTTATTTATTTACAGCGTTAGTATGTTAGCAGCGGAGCTAGCTAACGGAGCTACTGTCTGCCAGGCCACTTTTTAAGCTCATCTTCTCATCCCTCCATAGTCGTGGGTATGATTATATTACTGTTTTTTGAGGTGCAAAAGGGCTGTATTGGTGCATTTTTGATGCTGAAGTCATTGTTTTTAACAAGGAAAAGTGTCCCGTTTCTGTGACAACCACACGTTCTAAACTAGTACTGGAAGTTGCACAAGGCATCATGGGACCTAGGAATAAGGTGGATAAGATAAAATAGCCTGACCCTATAGAGTGTTAAGCATAAAATGAAGTGAATTAAAAATGCTAAATTAAATCTTAAAACCTAAAACTGCTATCCTAAAAGCTAAAATGATTTAAAAACTGAAATTTTTAGCATGTTAGCAGTTGAATGGTGTTTCTAGGTGAGAATACACAGGTTTTTAGCCTAAATTGTGGGCAGCACGGTGGTGCAGTGGTTAACACTGTTGCCTTACAGCTAGAAGGTTCCGGGTTCGAATCCCCAGGCTGGCAGGGGTTGGAACTTTTCAGTGTGGAGTTTGCATGTTCTCCCTGTGCTGCGTGGGTTTACTCCTGGGGCTCCGGTTTCCTCCCACAATCCAAAGACATGCATGTTAGGTTAATTGGCTGTTCTAAATTGTCCCTAGATATCTGTTTCCTATAGGCCCTTAGAATAGAGGGTTAGTACTAGTGAAAGCGCTTTGAGTGGTCTTTGTGACTAGAAAAGCGCTATATAAGTGCAGGTTAGTTAGTTAGTAGTTAGTTAAATAGCTAATGAATGGTGCATAAAGAGGAATTGCTGTATTTACTTCCATTATTTCTTTTAAATTGAAAAACACAAATATTACAAAAAGTATGAAGGATATAAAGAGGAAAATGGAAGTATAAATGTCCTTTAAAAAGCTGAACAGAATGAAGTTTCTAACACCAAGCTTGCAGAACGAGACGGCAACCAAAAAAATGTACAGGAGAATTAAAATGGCCACCTGAAAGCATAACAGCACAGTGAAACACAGTCGCACACAGCTGAGGGACGGGTGGATGGCAGATCACATGACTCCGGTGTGTGTGTGTGTGTGTGTGTGTGTGTGTGTGTGTGTGTGTGTGTGTGTGTGTGTGTGTGTGTGTGTCAGGCCTCAGGACATCGTGGTGTTTGTGATTGGTGGAGCCACGTATGAAGAAGCTCTGACCGTCTACAGCCTGAACAGAAACACCCCAGGAGTGAGGATCGTCCTGGGAGGAAGCTCCGTGCACAACACTAAGAGGTGACGCACGTTAACACCTGAATGAACTGTGCTGTCCTGACTGTTCTCACATCAATGCCTCTAGGCTGTCAGGCCATGGTGGGGGTCTGGCCATAGTGCGCAGAAATCTTTTTCTCTGTCAGTCTGTATGGACACAGAAAATTGTACCAGTTTTCAAGAACAAAGGTGATGCTCAGAGCTGTAGTAACTACAGAGGCATAAAGTTGATCAGCCACACTACGAAGATATGGGAAAGAGTTGCTGAAGCCAGGTTAAGAGGAGAGATGACGACCAGTGAGCAGCAGTACAGTTTCATGTCAAGAAAGAGTACTACAGATGCAATGTTTGCTCTAAGAGTGTTGATGGAGAAGTACAGAGAAGATCAGAAGGAGTTGCACTGTGTCTTTGTGGATCTAGAGAAAGCAGATGGTAGGGTGCCAAAAGAGGAAATGTGGTGCTGTATGAGAACATCAGGAGTGGCAGAGAAATCAGTGAGGGTGGTGCAGGACATGTTATGAGGACAGCGAGACGGTGGTGAGGTGTGCTGTAGGAGTGACAGATGTGCTCAAGGTGGGGGTGGGGCCCCTTCTTGTTTGCCATGGTGATGGACAGGCTGACAGATGAGGTCAGGCAGGAGTCTCCATGGACCATGATGTTTGCACACGACATTGTGATCTGCAGTGATAGTAGGGAGCAGGTGGAAGAGAACCTGGAGAGGTGAAGGTATGCTCTGCAGAGAAGAGGAATGAAAGTTGGCAGAAGCAAGACAGAATACATGAGTATGAATGAGAGGAGGTAGGTGTAATGGTGAAGATGGAAGGAGTAGAGGTAGTGAAAGTAGATTAGTTTAAATACCTGGAGTCAGCCATCCAAAGCAATGGAAAATGCACAGGAGAGGTGAAGAAGAGAGTGCAGGCAGGGTGGAGTGGGTGGAGACAAGTGTCAGGGGTGATTTGTTACAGAAGGATAGCAGCAAGAGTGAAAGAGAAGATTTACAAGATAGTAGTGAGACCTGCCATCATGTATGGTTTGGAGACGGTGGTGCTGACAAAAAGACAGGAGAAGGCGCTGGAGGTGGCAGAGTTGAAGATTTCACAGCACCAATCATGTCATAGCACTTTCAAACTGTAGGGGAAACCCCCACAATTGCAGAAAGACCCCAGCAATCAGACGTTCCCTGTGAGCAGCACTTGGTGACGGTAGAGAGGAAAAACTCCCTTTTAACAGGAAGAAACCTCCAGCAGAACCAGGCTCAGGGAGGGGCAGTCATCTGCTGTGACTGGCTTCTGGGATAGAGAAGATGAAAAGAACAGACATGTAGAGAGCAAACAGCACGACGGGGACTCAATCTGTGGGAGAGAACAAACAGATGTTAATGACCAGCAAAAAAAGGTAAGAGAGGCCAGGCTGAGATGGTTTGGACATGTACAGAGGAGGGATAGTGGAGACACTGGACAAAGGATGTTGAAGATGGAGCTGCCAGGCAGGAGGAGAAGAGGAAGACCACAGAGAAGATTCATGGGTGTAGTGAAGGAGGACATGGAGAGGGTTGGTGTTACAGTGGAAGATGGAGAGAGAGGGAGAGATGGAGGCAGATGATCTGCTGTGGAGACCCTGAAGAAGACGTCTGTATGGACACAGACTTACTCCTTTTTTGAATGTCAGATGTCCCGGGTTGGTCGCTCTAACCACTGGTTTTATTGTATTTTAATTTGTTGCTGTTCTGGTTCTGCTGGGCAGCTTTTATCTGAGTTTACCGAGTTTTTTTTCTCCTCTTATAAAACTGGAGCGTATTTTAATAGTTGGTGATTTTAATGTTCACGTTGATGATGTATCCTAGAAACTGCTGCAGAATTTTTACACATCGTGGTGTGTTATAACTTTGTGGTACCTGTTAGGGAACCAACTCCCAACAAAGGCCATGTGTTGGACTTAGTTCCTCCCTTAATCTTTTTCATTTTTTCCAGTCTGGTTAGCTGACATAACTGACCTCCTAAATAAATCTAAACCTTGGTCCACTCCTTCACATATTTTACCAGCTACTTTGTTTTTCAAAGTTTTTAACTCCATTGGGCTAACAGTTTAAACAAGGTTTAACAGTTAAACTGAGAACTTTTAAATGGTTCCATTCCTAAATATTTTAAACATGCAGTCTTGAACCATCTCTGCCAGAAAATTCTTGGCCTATTTCCAAGTTGCCTTCCTTTCCAAAGATTTTGGAGAAGGTAGTTGCTAATCAGTTTTTGTCATTTTGGGAGACACATAATCTTCCAGATTAATTTCTGACTGGTTTTCGTAAAATGCTTTCCACTGAAACTTACTGATGACATTTTAATGGCTGCTGATTGGGGCTGGGAATCATCACTAATTTCCAGAATCACTTCAGTTCTGATTCTGCAGGTTCTGAATCAGCTCAACTCCAGTTTGATTTGATCCGATCCCGATTCACTCGGGGAAATTACCATTTTAACAGTTATTTTATTTGCCAGGAAAAAAATCTTAAGAGTGCGGCGGCATGCAAAAATAAGCAGCGATGCTGTGGTTTTAAGGAAGTTTTATTAAATCATACCGCCGTCACAAGCTCCGCTCCCGGTGCCGTGCATGAGCGCCGAGAGCGAGCTCCGGCTCTCAGAGAAGGAGAGGAGACACGGTGTGTCTACCAGTTGCAGGATCAGAGTGAGAGAGAGATTGCGTTACAGAGTTGCAGCTTAAATACTTGACCATAACAATACATCAAAGGAACATACCCCAACAGTTAGTATGATCAAAGGGATAACAGAACAGGCAGGAGATATTTGCATTTGTGAGACATACATCACAATAGGCAGATTAGCTAGACCTCCAGGTGCAGGACAAAGAGGCTAACAGGCACATCTACATATTGATCTGAGTCTCTAGGTCACAGTAAGACAGGGCGCATGAACACAATGCATCAAAGGTGACATTATCACAGCAGTGTAGCGGAAAAAACCAGGAGTAGCGAGTTGTCTGTCCTTAGTCTGTTGTGGGGTTAAAACGAACCTCCACAAGAGACCTAATGCTGCAAATTGTACAAGGAATACTCTAAATTTGTTAATAAAGTATCACACAAAGTATCGCATAAAGAACTGACCTAAAACCAGTTACATTAATGCACTTTTTATTATTTAACTGATGACAAAGTGCTAAGAAGTGCTTTCTTTAGTGTAAAGGGTGCATGGGGTCAGGTTAACAACCCAGAGTCAATAAACAAATTCAGTGCATGAAGCATGTACACATGATCTCACTGGATTTGCCAGCGACTTTAGATTTCAAATGTATCAGGCGTTCAGAGCAACTAGAACATACCTTTTGTAAACAGTAATACCTGAGAAAATGCTACACTTGTGAGGCTAAAGTGAGTACGTGTGCAAAACAGCCAACGTGCAACTGGCCCATTATTTCCACAGCACGTACCATATTTGCAGCATTGAGGCAAATTTTTCACGCAGCGTGAATATATGTAAACATGCGGAAAGTGCGCATATTTGTGTCCGAGAGATCATGCTAATGAGGGCTAGCAAGTAATCAACCTTGAGATTCTGCTGGAGTAAAATTATCAACACTGGAGAGTAGCCTGCCACTCACCTGCAGACAGACGGATCGGAGCTGAAATGGACTGTCTGTGAAAAAGTGTTCACCCCCTCCCTGATTTCTCATTTTTTTGTATGTTTGTCACACTTAAATGTTTCACATAATCAAACAAATTTAAATATTAGACAAAGATAACACAAGTAAACACAAAATGCAGTTTTTAAATGAATGCATTTATTACTAAGGGAAAAAATCCAAACCTACATGGCCCTGTGTGAAAAACTGATTACCCCCTAAACCTAATAACTGGTTGGGCCACCCTTAGCAGCAACAACTGCAATCAAGCGTTTGTGATAACTGGCAATGAGTCTTTTACAGCACTGTGGAGGAATTTTGGCCCACTCATCTTTACAGAATTGTTGTAATTCAGCCACATTGGAGGGTTTTTGAGCATGAACCACCTTTTTGAGGTCATACCACAGCATCTGAATGGGATTCAGGTCAGGACTTTGACTAGGCCACTCCAAAGTCTTCATTTTGTTTTTCTTAAAGCCATTCAGAGGTGGACTTGCTGGTGTGTTTTGGATCATTGTCCTGCTGCAGAACCCAAGTGCACTTCAGCTTGAGGTCACGAACAGATGGCCGGACATTCTCCTTCAGGATCTTTTTGGTAGACAGCAGAATTCATGGTTCCATTTACCACAGCAAGTCTTCCAGGTACTCAAGCAGCAAAACAACCCCAGACCGTCACACTACCACCACCATATTTTACTGTTGGTATGATGTTCCTTTTCTGAAATGCTGTGCTACTTTTACACCAGATGTAATGGGACACACATCTTCCAAAAAGTTCAACTTTTGTCTCGTCAGTCCACAGAGTATTTTCCCAAAAGTCTTGAGGATCATCAACATGTTTTCGGGCAAAACTGAGACAAGCCTTTATGTTCTTTTTGCTCAGCAGTGGTTTTCGTCTTGGAACTCTGCCACGCAGGCCATTTTTGCCCAGTCTCTTTCTTATGGTGGAGTCATGAACACTGACTGAGGCAAATGAGGCCTGCAGTTCTTTGGATGTTGTCGTGGGGTCTTTTGCGACCTCTTGGATGAGTCGTTGCTGCGCTCTTGGGGTGATTTTGGTCAGCCGTCCACTCCTGGGAAGGTTCACCACTGTTCCATGTTTTTGCCATTTGTGGATAATGGCTCTCACTGTGGTTTGCTGGAGTCCCAAAGCTTTAGAAATTACTTCATAACCTTTTCCAGACTGATAGATCTCAATTACTTTGTTTCTCATTTGTTCCTGAATTTCTTTGGATTGCAGCATGATGTCTAGCTTTTGAGGATCTTTTGGTCTACTTCACTTTGTCAAGTAGGTCCTATTTAAGTGATTTCTTGATTGAGAACAAGTGTGGCAGTAATCAAGCCTGGGTATGGCTAGAGAAATTGAACTCCGCTTTCCAAAGATGTGATAAACCACAGTTAATTTATGTTTTAACCGGGGGGGGGGGGGGGGTGTCACTTTTTCACACAGGGCCATTTACGTTTGGATTTTTTTTACCCTTAATAATACTGGTCAACACCAAATTTATTGTGTAAGTTTTTTTTTAGCTGATTTAGGACAATTTTGATGTGCTGAATCCAAAAATCACATTGGTTTTGCTCAATCAGATCAACTTTTTGAACTATGGCCACATGTTTTTTTACATTTTTGTTTACATTTACGGGTATTTTTGCTTTATATGATGCAAAATTCTTTTTTCCATCCATCCATCCATCTTCTACCGCTTTTCCGGAGGTCCGGGTCGCGGAGGCAGCAGTTCAAGCAGAGAAGCCCAGACTTCCCTCTCCCCAGCCACCTGCTCCAGCTCTTCAGAGGGGATACCAAGGCGTTCCCAGACCAGATGGGAGACATAGTCTCTCCACAGAGTCCTGGGTCTGCCCCGGGGTCTCCTCCCAGTGGGACTGGCAAAATTCTTTTTTATTTTTTGAAATTCTCTGAATTTTGAACAATGATGACGTAACATTCAATTTACATGTACTTGCCTTTATCAATGGCTACTATTCAATTTACAGTACAACTGTACAACTGCTGTACAACTGCTTACAACTTAGCATAAAAACCTGACCTGATCGAGAGAAACGGATGTCATTTTCGGATTCAGCGGTGCAAAATTGTCTTAAATCAGTTGAAAAAACACAGACAACTTACAAAAAAAATTATTTTTGTTATGTTGTGTAATAAACACCATTTAAAAACTGCATTTTGTGTTTACTTGTGTTATCTTTGTCTAATATTTAAATTTGTTTGATGATCTGAAACATTTAAGTGTGACAAACATACAAAAAATGAGAAATCAGGAAGGGGGCAAACACTTTTTCACACCACTGTACGACTGCTGTGGACATGCTAATGATGGCTAACCGGCTAGCAACATAAGCAACCATCATCTAGGTGTAGTTTTGGGGGAGGCTGTGACAAATTTCCAGGTGAGAGCCCCACCTCATAATGCAAACTTAAACATGACAGCTTTGGTTTTGTCGAGCTCTTCACTACCTTCACAATTCTTGAATCCAATCTGTCAGCTGTATGCCACCATGTTGATCCACCCACAGCTTAACTCTTGCGCAATTGTTCAATCACATGAGAGTTTTACCAGCTCAAGGACAACTAAAGTTTTGTGTTTCACAGATGTAAAAGCATTATATTAAAATATTGATCCGCAGATTTTGTGAATCGATATCGGCTCAGTCAAACATGAAGCAATTTGAATCAGAGAATTGATCTTTTGAACCCACCCCTACTGCTGATGCTAGTTTTTACTCTGTTTTGGTATTATTGGATCTTAGCTCTGCTTTTGATACAGTTGACCATAAAATTCTCATTGACAGACTACACCACTCTGTGGGTGCTAGTGGGACAGCTCTGAACTGGTTTTCTTCGTACTTAACTGACAGGTGTTTTTCTGTCTCTGTGAACCAGTTTATGTCCGATACTGCAGCCTTGTCATGTGGGGTTCCTCAGGGCTCAGTCTTAGGTTCTGTTTTATTTTCCTTATACATGCTTCCACTTGGTCATTTAATTGATACCTTTAATGATAGTTATCATTTTTATGCAGATGATATTCAACTCTATTTTTCTTTTAGACAACTGCTGTCAGGAACTGGCTATCTGCAAACTATTTACAGTTAAATGATGTTAAAACAGAGACTCTAGTAATTGCTCTTAACAGTGCGATTCCTACTATTAAAGAATCCCTCGGGTCACTGAGTTCCTCCATCAAGTAGTCTGTATGTAATCTTGGAGTAGTTCTTGACAGCTCTTTATCCCTAGATGCTCATGTAAATCAGCTGACTCTCTGCTTTTTCCACCTGAGAACCATTGCCAACTGAGAGGCATATTGTCTATAGCTGAGTTGGAAATGGTTATTAATGCTTTTATCTCTTCTTCGTTTAAACTATTGTAATTCACTTTTTAATGTTCTTGATGAAACTTCTTTCAGTTGGCTCAGATGGTTCAAAATGGTGCTGCAGGGCTTTTAACTAAGGTTAACAAGAGATCTCACATCACCCCCATTTGATCTAATCTTCATTGGCTCCCTGTTAATTTTAGAGTTCAGCTTAAAATTCTGGTTTGAACTTCTAGAGCCTCGCATGGTCTCACACCTCCCTACATTGCAGACCTCATTCAGTCATACTTCTCCTTTCGGGCCCTCAGGTATCTGGTCAGCTTTTATTAGAAGTACCTCAGACTTATTTTACGACACATGGTGATTGAGTTTTTGAAGCTGTAACTTCAAAGTTGTGGAACTCTCTACCCCTTCAGTCCGTTTGGCTGACCTGAGGTTTTTTTTAGGAAGCAAATTAAAACACTGTTGTTTAACCTCTTGCACTCCGGGCAATTTTCCTAAAAATGCCAAAAAATAACGTACCCAAAGTAAATCGAAAGCTGTTCTTCAACCCTTTGCAGCATCTTCATGGGGTTGGTCTCATTTAAAAGAAAACACTTTGAATTTTTTGGCAAAAAAAACATAATCTCTCTACGTGCTCCGGCCACTGAGTTACAGTCATCTAAACATACTGAACTTGAAGAAAAAAAAATTGGACAGTTTTTTTGGCTACAAATGCTTGTAAATAACACACAGCTGTCCGATCCGGCTGGAAAATGCAACAGAAATGTAGAACCAAGTGTTATCCAGCTGAGATCCAAATTTGGTAACAATACCACAAAAAATGAATATTTTACACAGCTTTGTTCTCAGGCTGTTCCCAGGCGTTTTGGAACTGTGCCAAATTGTGCCAAATGGCACAGTTTGGAAAAACATATGTAACTTTTGAATAATTCAATGTAGAATCTTCATTTTAGGCTCTAATGAAAGGTCACACTCAGGGCTGTGTCTGTGTGTGTGTGTGTGTGTGGGCGGGGGGTCGTCCCCCCCCCCCCCGCCCGCTACCAAGGACCGAGTTCGGCCCTCGCTACATGACGGATTACACTCCTTGCATGTTTTCACAGCGGCTCCCCCCCCCCTTGCTACTGTGTGTGTGTGTGGGGGGGGAACCGTGAACGGACCGTGAACGCCCCCCCCCCCCCTCGCTACAGAAGAGGGCCATCGCTACATGATGGAATAGACTCATATGCTTCCCCCCGCGGACCGGGGGGCGTTCGGACCGTGAACCCACCCCCCCGCTCCTCTTCTGCAGCGGGGGTGGGGGGCGTTCACGGTCCGAACACGGCAAATGAACCGTTTATCGCGGCGCACGCACTTCGTACTTCGTGCACAGTACAGTTGTAATTTACCGATCGGTCAAAAGTCATTTTTGGATTACAGTTTTCAGGGATAAATAATAACTTAGCTTATAACACCTTACCTCTTCACAGCAGCAGAGTCGTGGCGAACATCTCTTCCTCATTGTCAGACGAACGCGACGCTGCTCCGCTCTTGGATCCCGATCAAAACATAATTCCATTATTGCCATTTTGGCGAATGATTTACGACTTTTGTCGTCGGCCTCCATCGGTCTATGATGACGGAAGAGAATCCTAAACGTCTATTCTGCTGGAATGAGTGCAGGTCCCACTTGTGGGTGGTCTCCATGCTGCTGGGTGAGCCTGGGTCTGTAGCAGGTTCGTCCAGCTTCCTTTGTTTTCATCTGCTGCAGCAGTAAATCTCTCTTCACCAGCCCGAATTTCTGTGCTTCAATTGGCTCGTGCATTCAAAGTAGGCGGGTCCTCCTTCCTAGGTTTTCATTCATTGGCTCTTCAAGGTTTCAGAAACCCAATTCAAGGCTCTTATTAGTCGAATGGGAGGTCAATCAGATGAACTAATCTGTTTGCGGCTGTGACTGCAGCTTTTTTTTTCAGTGGCGCTTTGAGGCCACACCACCTACATCACCACCATCATGCGTCATGCGTCCAAGCGCGCACGAGTGCGCTCTCGTGCGCCCTCGTGCGCCCTAGGACGCAGAGACTTGCCCGCCCGCGGAACAACGGAGTGCAAGTGGTTAAGCTACGGTCACAAATACCCTTATGAATGGCTGTGAACACTGTACAAACAATTTTGGGGCCATTTCGTACGGCCTTCTTAAGACGGCCGTAGGAGATTCCAGCCTTCGTACACCGTTCGTAAGTTCGTGGCCAGGTTGATGGTATTATCCAAGATTTCCATGAATGCCCCACGAAAACTCATCATCATAGAGCCGCCGTACAAATGCCATAGGAACAATGTAAGAACTACGCAAGATGTTGGTTGTAAGTATGTTGGCTTAAGTTGTTCTTGAGGGCCCCTTGCAGTGGTCTTAGGAAACGGTGTTTGTACGGAGATTTGTACAGTGCACAAGGTGGTAGTGAGATGCTCATAGTGCAGAAGTATGTCATTTGTGGGACAACTGTGCTCACAAAATATGCCGAAAGCCTTAAGATCTTCCTACCAATGACTTGAGAGTGCTGTGAGTTGCACAAAAAGTTTCGTAAGATGGCATTAAGTATGCCGTAGAAAGCTCCCAAGGCACCACGGCAGCCGTAAGAAACTATGCCCCCCTCCACAAATGTCTGCAAACTCCAGAATTCGTAGGAACTGGGAGATTCTTACAAACCCATTGTTAGTAAGAATCTTTGTGACCGTAGCTTTAGTTAGGCATTTAGGTAGGGGGAAGGAGGTGGTTATTTGTTGGTTTTATTTATTTTATTGTGGTATATTTATTTGTTGTAATTTATTCTTAACTTGTGTTTTTATTTTATCACTGCAAATTTTACTCTTTTAATTTGTGAATTTTTGTCATTTAACTTCTTGTTTCTGTTTTATTTCATTTTAAAGCACTTTGTGACTTTTGTCTGTGAAAAGTGCTATGCAAATAAAGTTATTAAACACACAGAAACCAGATTTCCATGTCCCAGATGTTTTACAGTTAGACCTCTACTGTGTTCATCTTTTTAATGTGTTTCTGTTTCAGTTTCCTGGAAGAAGTAATGTTGGCAACGGGTCACAGCGCTGCCGCCGCCACGTCTGCCACAGACAGGGCCCAGGGAGGTGGTCGTCATGGCAGCAGACGCTGAAGCGCTCATCTTTAACAGCATCATTCCCTCTGTGTTTGTGTTTGTTTGTGTTTTACTCTGAAAAATAAAAGCTTCAGTTTAGATTTGAATATCAGCGTCATCATTACAGTCTGTAAATCCGTCGTCATTAATGCTCAGCTGTACGTCCACGTGACTGAATGTTCTAACTTAAAAATCAACAATAAAACATGATGACAAACCACCCTGTTGTTTTTTTAAATTTATTGTTAAAACCAGAAAAAAATCACAGGAATAAAGTCACAAATTTGCATGATTTGCAATTTTCAAATGTTGCAAATTTACAAAAGCAAAACCTGGACATTTGCCATTTTTTCCTTGTAAATGTGCAGTTTTTTCCTTTAAATCTGCAGCTTTTTTCTGAGATTTGCAACTTTTTTGCTTAAAGATTTGTGACTTTTTCTTGCAAAAAATTTTTTCATGTAAATTTTCAATTTTATTCTCATAAATATGCAACTTTTCATCCCCTGCTGGTCAAAGCCCGAAGGGCTCGTCGACCCCTCTGGGCGAAAATTGAATGGGGATTATGTTATGGGTCAGTCCGTCCGTCCGTCTGTCCCACTTTTATGAAATCAGCTCTTACGACTGTTTTGGTCCGATTGTTTTGAAACCTGTACCATGGTTTGATATACTCTGATGATGCACATATTGCAATTTGACTCTCATCAGATGACCTTGAGGTCAAAGGTCAGGTCAGATTTTTCCCTAAATCTTTTAAACACAGTAACTACTAAAAGAAATGATGTATGATCATCAGCATCAGAGTGGAGGATGCAGTGATCTTCCTCCTACATCGCTCCCTGTCCCACCTGGAGAAACCTGGGAGCACTGTGAGGATCATGTTCTTTGATTTCTCCAGAGCTTTCAACACCATCCAACCAGTGATCCTGAGGGACAAGCTGTTGTGTGCAGGGGTGGACCTGTCATCGTGGATCCTTAGCTACCTCACAGACCGACCACAGTTTGTGAGAACCCAGGACTGTGTGTCTGATACCATCATCTGCAGTACAGGGGCCCCCCAGGGAAGAGTTCTGGCTCCCTTCCTGTTCACCCTCTACACTGCTGACTTTTCACACAACACACCACACTGCCATCTACAGAAGTTCTCTGATGACTCTGCGATCGTCGACCTCATCTCTGATGGGGATGATGCGGATTACAGAGAACTTATCCAGGACTTTGTGGACTGGTGCCTGTGGAACTGCCTCCAGATGAATGCGAGGAAAACCAAGGAACTGGTGGTGGATTCCCGCAGGTGAGAACAACCCCCCACAGCACTGGTAAACATCCAAGGAACTGACATTGAGATGGTGACATCTTACAAGTACCTGGGTGTTCACCTGAACAATAAACTGGACTGGTCACGCAATACCAACGTGCTTTACAAGAAGGGTTAGCACAGGCTGTACCTCCTGAGGTGACTCTGGTCTTTTGGAGTGCAAGGGGCACTCCTGAAGACCTTCTACGATTCAATGGTGGCATCAGCCATCACATTTGAAGTGGTCTGCTGGGGCAGTGGCATCACGGCAGCCAACAGGAAGAGACTGAACAGGCTGATCAAAAAAGCTAGCTCTGTTCTGGGACAACGCCTTGACCCAGTGGAGGAGATAGGAGAGAGGAGGATGGTGGCTAAGCTGTTATCTCTGCTGGAGTCCCCACCCCATGTGTGACATGCTGAATGCACTGAGGAGCTCATTTAGCAGTAGGCTGTGCCATCCTAGGTACACGAGGGAGTGGTTCCGCAGGTCCTTCCTACATACAGCTGTCAGACTTTAAAACCTAACCAGGGCTGCTAGTCGAGGTCGTATTAAATGTACTAAACATAACAACTTTGCACAATAGAGATTGTCCCCTCCAATACACAAGTAAGACAATTATTTTTGAGGGTGGCAACAACACTGTTCATGGAAATGCGAAATATACTGTCTGGATCCATATTTATATTCTGCAGGGTAATTTAACAAACCATAATGCTGTTTATGCCATCTAGCTGCAATGCTCCTGCACTGTGTATATAACTGTGTACATATGTATATTTATTTACTGCTTTGGCTAACCATCACCTTCTTATCATCATATTAACTATTGCTCTGAGTGCTGCTGCTATTCGAGGCTGCTAGTCAGGGCTGCTAGTCGAGGTCGTATTAAATGTACTAAACATAACAACTTTGCACAATAGAGATTGTCCCCTCCAATACACAAGTAAGACAATTATTTTTGAGGGTGGCAACAACACTGTTCATGGAAATGCGAAATATACTGTCTAGAATTTCCCCATTGTGGGACTAATAAAGGCTGATCTTATCTTGGGCTTTTCAAATCGATACAGTAGTTGTATCTAATACACATCTTGGACAACTTACACCCTCACCTAACTATGGGTTTGGGGTAGGAATGTTGATGATTTATTGACTTTCGATTGTCAATAACAATTTAGTCGACTAAGGAGACACGCCAAGGGTGTCTCCTCTCCCATGTGCCATTTGATCTTTTTCTGGAAAACATCATGCAGGAAGCTGTCCTTCACTTTGAGATCTCTGACAATAGGAGGTAGGCCAGTAAGCAATCTCAGATTTGCCGATGGCATTGACCTCATGGGCCTCCAGGAACTCACCACCAGACTGGAGACAAATGCCAGAGCATATGGAATGGAAATAAGCACCATGTTTTCTATTGAAGGTCATGCCATTGAGAATGTGACACAGTTTTGCTATCTTGGTCAGATTGTTATCAGTACGGAGGACGGATGCTTTGCCGAACACCATGTAGCTAGTGTTGTAGCTAAGTTCAATGAGCTATGTAATGTGCTGACTGATTGCAGGGTGTCAATGTACACAAGATGAAAGATCGTAGAAGTGTGCGTTCAGTCTAGACCTGTCTATGGCACTCAAGCGTGGTTTCCAAATGAGAAGCAAATTGCCAAACTTGAAGTATGCTGTATACAATGCCTGAAAAGTATGGAGAAAGGAGGCTGGCACCGGAAGACTTGTAATGATGAGGAAGACGCATTTCACTTTGTTTATTCCAATGAAGATATTTTTAAATTGACAAAGACTGTGGCTGTCAAAGCTTTTATCACAGTGCAGTATCTCAAGTGGATGTGTAGGAGTGAAAACACCAGTCTTACAAAAAAGGCTTTATTTGCATTGCCATCAAAGAAATATTGTAGAGATCCCTGGCTGAAGATCAGCAACCTGCTGGGTGTAACATCTGAACAGGCAAAAAAGGTTGCCCAGTCCAAATCTGAGTTCTGCAGGATCATAAACTTTAGTTTTGGCCTGCCCCCATAGTGACTGTCATCAATTGGGGAATTAACTGTACTGTACTGTATTGTACTGTACAGAAAACTTGGTGAACAGCAACACACCTACCACTCCCACCAACATCACAATGAGTGGCCGGATACTGGAGGAGGTAGAGACATTCAAGTACCTGGGCATTGTCATCAATGATGAGGGAACATGCACACAAGAAATCAAGACTAGGTTGGCCATTGCACTATCCAGCTAGATACAAAGGTAAGGCTGTACAAAGCCCTTATAGCTTCCATTGCCTTGTATGGCTGTGAAGCTTGGACGCTGGTAGCAGAAACGAAGCGCCGCATCCAGCTTTTGAGATGAAATGTTTCAGGAGAATCTTGAACATCTCATAGAGACTGAAAGACCAACAAATTTGTCTGGCAGCAAATGACACATGCTGGCAAACAGGAGCCCTTGCGAACAACAGTCAAGCAGAGATAATTACAGTGGTTCGGGCATGTGACGCGGCTTGATAGCCTCTCCAAGACAGTTCTCCAGGGCACAGTGGAGGGTGGAAGAAAGCATGAAGGGCAGAGAAAATCTTGGATCGCAAACATCAAGAAGTGGCCCACAATGGACATCCCCATCCAATTAGAGGCAGCCCACGATCATAGCAAGTGGAGAGCTATGGTCGCTCCGACCACAGGTTGATGATGATGATTCAAGTAAATTAAATTAGTTGTCAATTAATTGGTAATTCAGCAGTCCTTTTCAATGGGAGCTTATTCTATGAAATGTAGTTGTGTTGCCATCCAGGCGGGGGCACACATGGTCACCCACTGCTGCCTTTCAACCAAAACTAAAGAAAAAGCAGAAGAAGCCAAGCCCCCCCCCCCTCCCCCAAGTGCATGCGCTGTGCAGAGTGAAAAATCTCACCCTTCCGGGTTCCAGTGGCATGCAGACTTGAAGATCCACCCACCTGCTTCAAATCAGCAGGGCGGAGAAATGGACCGGAGCAAGCAATAACACAAGCGCAAAACCCATCCCTGCTGTTTTCAATCCACCGCTAGACGGGAAAGCAGACTGGACTCAAGTTACCACTGAGGTAACAGACAACAGAGGAACCCAGATCATTCTGGGTTTGCCTGGATTGCAGAGGTACTGTGATAATGTTTAACATGCAACAGATAAAGCAGCTCACAATTTATTTCCCTGTTAAAACAGTCTAACAATGCATCTCAGTAAATGAGAACGTGAAAGTTATTTTTTTTTTGTAATGTAACTAAAAAAGATCAATTTTATGATGTTGGATGTAGGAAACTCGAAATGAAGAGACTGAAGGATTTTTCAGTATTGGTTTATTCCATATCAAGTCCTACAGCTCCTCTCTGTTAGGGAATGAAGAGAGTGAGCTGAGATAAACCACATACCTTTATACTGTTACAACAGACACAAATCACATTCACATCAAACACAGAATTCCATTCATAACTAATCCCCCCATTGTCCTCTCGGCTTCTCTGTCTGACCCTAGGAGTCAGGCAGTCTCTTCAGGTTCACTCTCAGATCTTCTCACTTCTCCTCTAGTCCGCAGGGGGTCCAGACTCAATGTCCATCTGGGGCGTGATGTCAATACACACTGTGAGCTCCAAGTTCCCTCATGTCTGGATCTCTGCCAAGGAATATGTGAGCTACATAATGTTACGCCACATCACCCCCCCTGAAACGCCCAAGAACGGACATACACCAACCTTAAGTCAATAATGGACAGTCATACCACTATTCCAAGAAGGGACACACACACACCGCCCTCATGTCCATAATGGGCAGTCATACACATTACACCCTTACCGCCCCCCCCCCCTTTGCAGGATCTACAGCACAATTTACACGGGTTGATCCAAATACACATCACTCTGCCCATTGCTTAGGCTTCAATTTCCTCCCGAATCTGCTGAACGCAGGCTTCGCAGCCTGTGTTGTGCCTTCCTGTGGTGCGCCTGTGGAATGAGGGGGAGAAGGGTTATTTGCCCCCTGCTGGGGAACTAGGGGCTGTCCCTTGGGAGGCCTGCCGCGTCGAGGCGCCCCCGCCGGCCGTACAGGTTCGTCACGTAACACAAAAGCAGGCTTTAATCTGTCAACACTGATTGTCTCTTTCCTGCCCCCCAAGTCCAGTACAAAATATTTCTCCCCGGTTTCCAGCACTCGGAACGGACCATCGTAAGGTGGGCGGAGACTGTGACGCTGGGCGTCGTGCCTGACAAAAACAAACTCTGCGTTTTGCAAAGCCTTGGGAACAAAAACCCGCTGAAACGTGTGATGAGCGGGGCCCGGGAGCATTTCTGCCCCCGTGCCACTTAGAGGTCCCCACACCGGGGGGCGCTCGGGTGCTGCATGGGCTGGCAGGAACTCTCCTGGCAGCCTGAGAGGTTGAGTAAACACTAATTCAGCAGGTGAGGCATCTAAATCCTCCTTGGGTGCCGAACGCAACCCCAATAAAACCCATGGTAGTTTGTTTACCCAATTTGCATCCGTGAGCGACGCTCTGAGGGCTGCCTTCAACGATCTGTGAAAACGCTCGCATAAACCGTTGGCCTGCGGGTGATAAGCGGTGGTGCGATGGGCTGTTGCCCCTAAGCCGCTGGCCATGGCTGACCATAGCTCTGAAATGAACTGCGAACCCCTATCGGACGTAATGTCCGACAGGACTCCAAACCGCGCTACCCAGGCTGTTAAAAAAACGCGAGTTACCTCTGCCGCTGTGGTAGACTGCAATGGGACCACTTCCGGCCAACGCGTGGTCCGGTCCACCATTGTCAGGAGATGTGTGAACCCCTGCGAGGGCGGCAGGGGTCCCACTAGATCTACGTGCACATGATCAAACCTCTTAGCCGGGACGTGGAAAGGCTCTAAAGGAGCTTTTGTGTGTCTGTGAACTTTGGCCCGCTGGCAGGACATGCAGGCTCGCGCCCACTCTTTCACGTGCTTGCGCAGGCTCGGCCAAACAAACTTCTCTGCTACCATTTTCACCGAAGCGCGTACTCCTGGGTGTGCCAGGGAGTGCACCGCGTCAAAAACACGACGGCGCTACGTGGCCGGCACCACTGGGCGAGGTCGCCCGGTGGATACATCGCAAATAAGCGGGGGTGAACCGGTTTGTAAACTTACGTTCTCCAGCCTTAACCCTGTTGGTCCAGACAGGAGTGCGCGCACGTCTGTGTCCTCGCCCTGCTCTGCTGCCATGGCCGCGTAATCTATCCCTACGTGCACCGGAGCCGCGTGCGCGTGCGCGTCCGTGCTGTTACCGCGCTCCGCGTCTGCGGCGCTACAGCCCCCATCCGCGCGGACAGGTGCTGCTACCGCTCGCGAGAGGCAGTCCACCACCACATTAAATTTACCGGCTACGTGCTGTATATCGGTGGTGAATTCTGAAATTGCGGCCAGCTGCCTCTGCTGTCGGCCTGACCATGGTTTGGACATTGCAAAAGTTAACGGTTTGTGGTCGACAAAAGCGGTGAAATGCCACCCTTCCAACCAGAACTGGAAATGGCGAATGGCCAGGTGGAGTGCTAGCAGTTCCCTGTCAAACGCGGTATATTTTCGCTCAGCATCGCGTAGGGTTCTGCTAAAAAAAGCGAGTGGTTGCCAAGCTCCGCCGACTTGCTGTTCTACCACGGCTCCTATGGCCACATCTGACGCGTCTGTGGTTAGCGCTATTCGGGCTGCCGGGTCTGGGTGAGCCAGCAGTGCTGCGTTCGCTAGTGCTTTCTTAACCTCAGTGAATGCGCGCTCCCGCTCTGGGGACCACTCAATCGCATTGGAGGGCTTCTGTTTTTTCAGCGCGACATACAACGGTTGCATGAGCTGCGCCGCGTGAGGTATGAAACGGTTGTAAAAGTTTACCATACCTAAAAATTCCTGCAATGCTTTTACCGTTCGTGGCTGGGGAAACTCAGCCACTGCGCGTACTTTGGAGGGCAGCGGAACTGCACCCTCTGGGGAGACGCAGTGCCCTAAAAAATTGATCTGTGCTGCGCCGAAATGGCACTTGGCTGGGTTGATTATCAACCCGTGCGCTCCCAACCTCTGAAAAACAGTTCTGAGGTGACTTTCGTGTTCCTCCTCAGAGGCGCTGGCAACTAAAATATCGTCTAAGTAGACAAAAACGAAAGGGAGGTCGCGCAAAACGGCATCCATCATGCGTTGGAAGGTTTGCGCAGCGCCTTTAAGGCCAAAAGACATGCGTAAAAATTTAAAAAGCCCGAAAGAGGTTATTACCGCTGTCTTGGGAATGTCCTCTGATCGGACCGGAACCTGATGATAACCGCGGACCAGGTCTATTTTAGAAAAAATTTGCGCCTTGGCCAAATGCACCGAAAAATCTTGGATATGCGGAATTGGGTAGCGGTCCTGCGCTGTGGCATTGTTTAACCTGCGATAATCGCCGCACGGTCTCCACGAGCCATCCGCCTTAGGGACCATGTGGAGGGGGGAAGCCCAAGCGGACTTCGAGCGGCGAATTATGCCCAACCTTTCCAGGTTGGCGAACTCCTCACACGCAATGGAGAGCTTAGCTGCATCCAAGCGCTGAGCCTTCGCAAAAACTGGTGGGCCACTTGTGGTTATAAAGTGCTCCACCCCGTGCTTCGCCACCTTAGCTGAAAACGTGGGAACTGTGAGTGCTGGGAACTGGTTTAGGAGAGTGTGCAACTTACCTCCTGCTGCGGTGGCGTTGGCCTGTACTGACGGCGGGGACACTCGCGCTGCACAGGGAATAGAACAAAAAGAGTGCATTAACCAAGCGTCTATTAGCCAGATCTACCAACAAGCCATGTGAACACAAAAAGTCGGCGCCCAACATGTTGAAACTCACCGCCGCTACTATGAAGGTCCATTCATAGCTGCGGCCGTGCAAGGACAGGCGCAGAGTTCTTTCGCCAAACGTCTTGATTGACGAGCCGTTTGCGGCTGTTGCTCCATCTCCGCGGGGACCGGCCGCCCGATCCGCGTAGGTCGCGGTTATGAAACTCCTCTGTGCTCCAGTGTCGACGAGGAATTGCCGTCCGAAGCTCGCATCCGTCAGGTAGAGCAGCTCGTTCCGTTCGCCGAGGGTCGAAGCTGCTAACGACCTCCGGCTCTTGCGTTTCCCTGCTTCCTGAAGTTGCATGGCGGGACGCATCTGTGAGCCTTGTGCGCGAATCGTCGATGGTAGAAGCACATCTCGTCCTCTCCTCTGCTCCAGGACCGCGCTGCCGCTGTTGTCGCTGGGGTCGGCTCTGCTGCCACCGGTTCTCCGTCGCCCTGGGCCGCCGCGCCAAGGTTTGCTGCTGCCGCTGCCGCCTCCTGCTCGCCGCATGCGTCCAGGAGCCGCTCTGCTTCCAAAGCCAGCGCGCGGAAGTCCTGCCGGTCCAAACACCTCATGCTGGACAGGGAGCCTCTCGTGTGCGCTGTCCTCAAAAAGATGTGCTTAAATAAAAACGCATCATTGTCTGCCCCGATCATCTGCAGCATGTCCTCCATGAGGACAGTCGGCCTGCGTCGTCCTCTGTCGCGCAGGTCCAGGAGTGTTCTGGCCCTCACCTCGGCCGATGGTACAAAGCTCCGAATGAGGGTGGCTTTCAGGGCGTCGTATTTGCCAGCAGCGGGCGGCTGCTGCACCAGGCTCCGCACACACCAGGCTGTGCGGCTGTCGAGTCTTGCGATGACATTGTGGAATTTAATGTCATCCTCTGATACCCCGTTAAGCACGAACCGTGATTCCACGTGTTGGAACCATGAGTGCGGGTCCTCTTGCCAGAACTCGGGGAGTCTAATGGAGTTTACGCCGGTGCGGGCGGTCTCCGGTGAGTCAGGTTCGGAGTCGGAGAGACGACCTCCAAGTCTTTCCATTTTTCTCACGTGTGGGTCACCAATGTAGGAAACTCGAAATGAAGAGGCTGAATGATTTTTCAGTATTGGTTTATTCCATATCAAGTCCTACAGCTCCTCTCTCAGTCAGGGAATGAAGAGAGCGAGCTGAGATAAACCACATACCTTTATACTGTTACGACAGACACAAATCACATTCACATCAAACACAGAATTCCATTCATATCTAATCCTCCTATTGTCCTCTCGGCTTCTCTGTCTGACCCTAGGAGTCAGACAGTCTCTTCAGGTTCACTCTCAGATCTTCTCACTTCTCCTCTAGTCCGCAGGGGGTCCAGACTCAATGTCCATCTGGGGCGTGATGTCAATACACACTGTGAGCTCCAAGTTCCCTCATGTCTGGGTCTCTGCCAAGGAATATGTGAGCTACATAATGTTACACCACATTGGAAATCGTTTTTAAAATAAATAAAAAATCATGACATTTGTAATTTACTGAAATGTACCAGCATATAGTACACACTATACAGTACAAAATTTGTTAAACTACAAAAAATGCCATTGTCTGGAGTAAAAAAAAAAAATGCAAATGGTGTAATGACACAAAGGAGATGACACTCCACCCAGTACTACGGGATGTTGGGGGGCCAGCCAAGGGCGCTAGAGCACTGGGGAGTATGAAGTAAATAAAGATGTGCCTTTCGCCCCCGCCATGCCAAGCTCGCTCCTGAGGACGCAGGGGCACGAATGTATTGTACTAAGCCTTGCTCTCTGACTGGTATTTTAATGTGTATGTTGATGTGTGTTCACGCTTCGTAACTGGTATGTTAATGTGTTTACCCTGAGTGCCAGAGGCGGGAATAAAATGTATAAAGCAGTTCACTTTGGCACTCAGAGTTAGTCTGCTCTGTGTTGGAGGAGAAATAAAGTTCTGTGTCGTCAGCTCGTGTCTCATCTGCTTTCATCCTCCACAATAGTACAGTAAATGATTGAGGAATATGATCATGTTTTATTCAATATATCAAGAAGAGTAATAATTAACTTTATATGTTAAAGATAGACCATATTGTACAGAGGGAAATTCAGATTCTCAGGAAAATTGCAGCTTATCAATGAAAGCACCAAGGTGCTGTGCCTCAGTGCCTGTGGCATGGTAGCATGAGTGGCTGTAAAATAGTGGCAGTCTGACCTCTAGTGGCCCGGGAGAGTTATTACAATACCTTTTTTTTCACTGCGGCATTGACAGAAATGGTGAGTTAAATTTGTGTTTATTTCAAAAACTGTTATTTTGAAATTCTGGCAAATTAAAAGTTGAGAAAATATGGCGATACAATGATACAAACCTTTAGTTCCACTTAATTTTGACAGGGCGAGCCGAAACAGAGAGGCAGGCGGACAGACGGACAGATACAGCCACAAACAGACGCACTAGCTGATTACTGTATGCCTCCGTTTCACCGAAGCATAATTAATCGTTAATCGATCAACAAAATGAATCAGTTAACAATTAATGAATTAATCGATAACTTCCTTCCCTAGTTTGGGGTCAAAGGTTCAAAGTTGGCATTGCAGTTCTTCTTTTGGCTGCTCCCTTTAGGGATCTCCACAGTGGATCATCTGTCTTCATCTCACCCTATTCTTTGCATCTTCCTCTGTAACACCAACCCTCTCCATGTCCTCCTTCACTACATCCATGACTCTTCTCTGTGATCTTCCTCTTTTCCTCCTGCCTGGCAGCTCCATCTTCAACATCCTTTGTCCAATATCGCCACTATCCCTCCTCTGCACATGTCCAAACCATCTCAGCCTTTCCTCTCTTACTTTGTCTCCAAACCGCTCAACCTGAGTTATCCCTCTGATATACTCATTTCTAATCTTGTCCCTCCTAGTCACTCCCAATGAAAATCTTAGCATCTTCAACTCTAACACTTCCAGCTCCACCTCCTGTCTTTTTGCCAGTGCCACCATCTCCAAACCATACATCATAGCAGGTCTCACTACTGTCTTGTAAATCTTCCCTTTCATTCTTGCTGCTACACTTCTGTCACAAATCACCACTGACACTTATCTTCACCCACTCCACCCTGCCTGTACTCTCTTCTTCACCTCTCGTGCATTTTCCATTGTTTCGGATGATTGAGCCCAAGTTGCACTATGGTAAATGCTACATTTACCATTACTACAAAACGAGTAAAGCTAGGGCTACCAAACCTGGTACACAGGTTCACCTTGGGATCCTGACCTCTGAATATGGGTTTGGGGTTAAAGGTCAAGGTTAATAGTCCCTATGCCTTATTACTGTACAACGAGTAAAGTTAGGGTCACCAAACTTGGGACACAGGTTCACCCTGTGAACTGTGTATATATACAGCTGTTATACAAGCTGATCCTGTTTGCGTTCATCACAGTCTTGTTATTTATATAGTTGGTATTTGCTTGTATTTATCCTTCAGTCATTATTTGTCTTCATTTTAGTTCTCACTTAATATTTGTATTTTTGCCAGTACCCTTTTGATCCTGTGTTCTCTCGTTCCCTCTGCTGCGCTGCAGCTATCAGTAGCACTTCCGGGTTTTGCTCTGGTAGTGGGCGGTGCTCCTGTCAAGCTGTCACTCCTCCTCTCCTCTCCTCTCATGACTCACAGCTGATCTTAACTGTGTAATCACTTTCACCTCCTGCCCTATTTAACTCCACAGCGCTGATCATTCAGCAGGTATCCCCTGTCCATCTACGGTTAGTGTGGTTGCTAGTAGTCCTGACGAGCTTCCCTCGTCTTCCGGTGTTTTTTCGTACGCCTTAGCCTTTTGGCTATTCTGGGCAAAGTGACTCCTATCTGGCCATCCCTGTTTTTCTGTGTTTTGTGGATTGTGGGCTCTGTGTTGTGTAAATCAAGTGCTTCAGTTCCTTAATAATAGAGACATTAAGGTAGAAGCCAATGCAATCTCAGCCTGCTATGCTCTACCGAAGAAAGATAACAAAACAAAGAAATCAATTGTGATGCGCTTTGTGAACAGAAGGGTAAAGAATAACATACTGAGGCAGGCCAAAAAGCTAAAGGAAACTCAAGTTTACCTAAATGAACACCTGACAAAAAACCCCCGCTGAATTAGCACGACAGGCACGGATGCTAAAAAAACAAAATAAGATACAAGCAACCTGGACAAGAAATTGTAGAATTTGGATTAAACTAAATGGATCACCTGAGCAAGCAAAGAGTATAATGATCAGAGACGCTACTGACTTAGATAAATACAGATGAACACTGATTAGAAAATTATGAGCCAATGATAATCCATATTCATACACACGATAAGAATAGTTCTTTTGATACACCATGCCAAAGTACTTTAAAAAAAATAAGCAAAATAAACAAAAACTTATGACCGATTCGAGTAGACATCAATTATCCCCAGCTGGAGGAAGTCATTTGACACAGAATGAGGAAACTCAAACTCTGAAAACATACCATTATGCTGAACATAAACCACAAGAGATGGAGAATGATATTGATCCTGATAACCACTTTTTCAATAATATTCATAACCACTGTGAATACTACACTGAAAAACAATTCAAAAGTCAAGTGCAATTAGATGGTAAACTGTCAATAATACACTTCAATAGCAGAAGTCTTAACAAAAACTTTCCACAGATTCAGGACTATTTAAAACAGCTAGACAGAAAATTCACAGCTATTGCAGTCTCTGAAACCTGGCTTAATGAAGAACTGGCTCCCCTGATGGCAATAGAGGGATATCAGATGTTTTATATTAACAGATCTCAAAAAAAGGGTGGTGGTGTTGCACTGTATATTGATGACCTGTATAGGTGTAAGCTTGTAAATGAAATGTCCTCAGCACTACCAGGGATTTTGGAATGTGTTACTGTTGAGATTGACCTAGACAAAACAAAAAATCTAATCATAAGCTGCATATATAGAACGCCGGGAACTTGCATTGAGACATTCAGAGATAAATTAGTCGAGCTGTACAATAATATTACTAGTAAGAAAATGGTAGCAATTTGTGGAGATTTCAATATTGATTTACTGAATCCACATCAACAAAATGTAGTTACAGAGTTCATGAACTCTATGTACAGCATGAGTCTATATCCCACAATAACACATCCCAGTAGAATCACAGTTCACTCTGCTACACTTATTGACAACCTGTTTGTCAATGTTTTCGATAAGACAATAGAAAGTGGATTATTGATAAATGATATAAGTGACCACTTGCCAACCTTTGCACTTATCCATGGCCACACGAGGCCCAACGCAGAAAAAATTTCAAAATCGTTCAGACACAAATCACCAAATGCAATCAGTTCTCTTAAAGAGGACTTGCTGAAGCAAGACTGGACAGAAGTCTATGTATCAGATGTAAATGAAGCCTATGACACATTTATAAACATTGTAACCACTCTTAATGAAAAAAACTGCCCATTAGTAAAAAAAAACCTTAAACACAAATTTGCTGATAAGCCATGGTTAACCAAAGGATTACAAAAGGCGTGTAAAAAGAAAAATTTATTATATAAAGCTTTCCTAAAGAAAAGAACAAAAGAAGCAGAACAGCGGTATAAAACATACAAAAATAAGTTAACATATATAATAAGATGTAGTAAAAGAGACTATTACAGTAAAGAACTGGTGAAAAACAAAGACAATATTAAAAATACATGGACAATACTCAACAGTATCCTTGGAAATAAAAGCAGAAATACAAGCTACCCAACTAATATTCCAAAAAATAATAAAACGACTCAGAGTGTGAATATAGCTTCACCTGCAGATGAATTTAATAATTTTTTTGTTAACATTGGACCTAAACTGGCCCGAGAAATACCCACTCCGGTGCCTACTGGTGATACAATATGCAATAACACTGCTGTAAAAGACTCCATCTTCATAAAGAACACAGACGAAAGAGAGGTCATTGAAATTGTTAAATCGTTCAAAAGTAAAACATCTACTGACTGTGATGGTATTGACATGCTACTAGTCAAAACTGTTATCGAATGCATAGTAAAACCACTGACGTATATCTGTAACCTGTCTCTCCAATCAGGTATATTTCCCAATGCAATGAAAATAGCTAAAGTAATTCCGATATACAAGACGGGCGACAGAGGGGAACTCTCAAACTATAGACCAATTTCACTATTACCGCAATTTTCCAAGATACTTGAAAAAATATTCTATGAGAGAATTGACAACTTCATACTGAAGAATGATTTATTGTGTGAGCAGCAATATGGGTTCAGACACAAGAGGACAACTGCATATGCCCTAATGGAATTTACAGAAAAAATATCAACAGCCATTGAAAATAAAAAGTATTCAGTTGGAGTATTCCTGGATCTTAAAAAAGCATTTGATACAGTAGATCCTAATTTATTATTAAAGAAACTACAAAATTCTGGTATTAGAGGGGTAGCACTGTCCTGGTTAAGTAGTTACTTAAAGAATAGATATCAGTATGTATGTGTTAGCAACAAAAACTCAGAGTTGCTGAAGGTCACCTGTGGAGTCCCACAGGGTTCAGTTCTGGGACCATTATTATTCAATATGTATATAAACGATATATGTAAAGTTTCAGAAAAAATGGACTTAATATTGTTTGCTGATGACACTAATCTGCTATGCAGTGGAAACAATTTGGAACAACTTCTGGATACACTCGGAAAGGAATTAGGAAAGCTTAAACTGTGGTTTGATTCAAACAAATTAACGCTCAATTTAAGTAAGACAAAATTTATAGTCTTTAACAACCATCACAACAACCCAGTACCCAAACTCAGTGTAAATGGTGTAGAGATTGAAAGGGTATCTGAAACTAAATTCCTTGGAGTATTAATTGATAACAAACTGTGTTGGAAGTCACATATTAATTATATTAAAGGTAAAGTATCCAAATCAATTGCAATATTACACAGAGTGAAATATTTGCTGAATCAACCCACACTATACACCTTGTATCATTCATTAATACTCCCATACATGACATATTGTAATGAAGTATGGGGAAATACATATAAAACAAACATATATCCACTCTTTATGCTTCAAAAGAGAGCTATTAGAATAATAAACAAAGCAGCTTACAGGGAACCAACAAACCCACTTTTTCTTAAACAAAAAACTCTCAAGTTGAAAGATCTGGTTGACTTTAAAACCGCAATAATAATATTCAAAGTGAAGAATCTATCACTGCCCGCAAATATCCAAAAGTTGTTCCAAACAAGGGAGAAACGATATCACTTCAGAGGAACATGTATATTTCAAAAGCCTACAGTGAGAACAACCACCAAGCAACACTGTATTTCAGTGCAAGGAGTCAGATTATGGAACGATTTTGGACCTGAATTAAAATCATGTACAAAGCTTGGACAATTTAAACAAAAACTAAAGGAAGAAATACTCCAAACATATTTACAAGACGACATGTAAACTCACATAAGGATTGACATATCCAGCCTGTATTGTGTTGTAGCTTAGTTTTTTTTTCTCTCTGTGACATTTTGTCTTAGATTTGTTTTGAATAGTAACCGCTTAACTTAGCTTAGCTTAGTTTTCTTTTTTTTTTTTTCTTCTCTCAGTCACATTTTGTCTTAGCTTTGTTTTAAATTGTAATCGCTCTTGTCTTGTTTTCTCTTTTTTCTCTTTTGAATTCTTGGATGGAATATGGGTGGGCAATATAAGCTGCGGCTTCAGCCATCACCCATTTCGGATAACTCACGTGGAATTGTATAGTAGAAGGAGTCTTTGTCTAATTTGACCTTGTTGTTATATTATACAGTTTCTTTTAACCTGTACTGTACTATCCGAAATAAAATTCATTCATTCATGTTTATCAGTTTTTGCAAGTTTTGTACTTTATTTTATGCACTTGGTCCCTGGAGTTATTATATACGTAACAGTACTTTTGTTTCTTGTGCATGGTGTGCCTTATGTTATTATTTAATATGCAACTCACAGTTCCTGCGTGTGGCGTTGTCAATCAGCCCCGTAAGGATAGAGTCCATGACAGAAGACCGCAGCCAGTAAAGACACCAGTGGTCTGTGAGTTTTCTTTTTACTCCCTCTTTACTTCTTTAAAAAAAAAAAAAATGTTGTTACCAGTATGTCTGCTTGCACGGACTTTAGCACTTTTGGGTTCGACGAGGTGGAGTGTTGGGCAGCAAAATTATTGGTGGACATAATTTCAGACACTCACGCTGACCACACCCCTGAGGAGCTTCTGCGAGTTCTTAGCAGTACGGCTGATGTCATTGAGGCATACCTCAGCCTGTGGAGCCATACAGAACTCACGACCCTCCTTGTGTCTGTTACCGACAACCAACGCATGCTCCGCAGGCTGGGGGGGGGGGGGGGGGGGGCTCTCTGCTGTCTGTACCTGAGCCGACGAGGGAACATCCCCGAGTGCAGATGCCTCCAGAGTCTACTCCTGCTCCGCACTGTGTCCAGTCCGTGCCTGTACCGACGAGGAAACACCCCCAGGTACGGAAGCCTCGCCCTCCTCGCCAGAAGACCTTCGCAGTTCCCGGATGGACCTTGTCTGGACCTGCAGCAGGTGTAACCATCATGCCCCGGGAATTCAGGTGTTTTTTTTTTTTTTATTCTTCTATACCTAAAAATGAATCCTCTTGCCTAATTTCCGGTGGTGAGGCTCAGCATTTGCAGCTCACTAAGTCCTCACCACCTGGTGCTGCTATTATTTCCTCACCTGCTACCCCCGTGTTTCTTCCATCCCCCCCTGAGTGTCCGCCTTTCCTGGAGCTGCCGGACGATGGAAGAGCCTGTGGCCCTAGATAACCAGGCTCCAGCCCCCCAGCCACGATCTGGATGGAAGGAGAGCACCCCTGTGACCTGAAACCTGTGCCGACAATGGAACGTCTCCGGGTTTCAACTGCCTGGGATTTGGTGCCAGCAGTGGGGCGACCTCCAGCTGCTATGCCGGTTGAGCCACCTACATCAGCTGCCTTGTCTGGAGGTCCCGGAGCTGTATCCACCACCACGCCTGCTGCTGGGATCATCGCAGCAGGTTCACCAGAGTCTTGGAAGGCGGTGGAGCTTGAGTCCAGGCAAGTGCTCTGTTCTGTTTCTCCTTTCACAGAGTCAGAGAAATCTTGCCTGGCTCATGGTGGGGAGAATCAGCTGCAGATGTCCTCTGCTCCTGAGTTCTTGCCGGGCTCCACTGCTGCCGGTGATTCTTCTCCATTTTTTTCTTTCTGTCCTTCTCCCAAGGTGACTATGTTGAGAGAGGGCATCGAGATAGAGAGACTCGAGACGCCCCTCCTTGGATCGCCGCAGTCCTGGGTGGCGGTGGCGCTTGAGCTAAAGCAACTTCTCTTCTTTGTTTTTACAGTAATTGTATTAGAGAGATCTTGCTTAGCTCTTGCTGTGGAGAGCCAGTTGCAGTTGCCCACTGCTTCTGAGCTTTCCTCGCCGGGCTCCACTGCTACTGGTGGTAGTAACCCAGTGTTTGTGTCTTCTCCCTTGCTCGAGTCCTTGTCTGGGTCCTCAGATGATCACCCTCCTCCTTTGCCTGAGGTCACCGTGGGTTCTTCATCGTTGCCTTAGGTCTTTGCAGGTCCTCCCCTGGCTTCGCCTGAGGTCCTCACGGGTCCCCCGTCATTGCCCGAGGTCTCTGTGGGTGCTACTCCCCTTCTGTCCAAGGTCTTCATGGGTGCTGCTCCCCCTCTGTCCGAGGTCTCCGTGGGTCCTCATCCTTCGTCCGAGGTTGCCACGCCTCCTCATCCTCCACCCGAGGTCACCACACCTCCTCATCCTCCGCTGGAGATTGCCACGCCTCAGTCCAAGGCCATGTGGGTGCTACGCCTCAGTCCAAGGTCACTGTGGGTGCTATTCTACCTCTGTCTGAAGTCTCAGAGGGTCCCCTGTTGTCGCCCAAGGTCGTGGAGGGTTCCCCGTCCAGTCTTCCTGCTGTTCAGCCACCCTCATCTAGTTTTGTCTCTGGTCAGCCATCCTCCTCCTTGGATTCCTAGTTCCTAGCTCCTGCGGTCCACAGTAACCACTGGTTCCAGCTACCGCCTCTAGGACATGTAGTGCTCTGCGGCCCGTTAGCTTGGGGATGCTGGGAGACCACGCAACAAACTCTTTTGTTTGCTTGGGTGGCTAAGGGACTCAGGAAGACCACCTGAACTTGACATTTAGTCTACCCTACTTCATTTGTGTTCTGTGCCTCTTATTCTGGGTGTGAGTCATGAGTGTTTTTCTATTTTTTTCTGGGTGGTTGCAGTCCCTCCATGCCTGGGTCCCCCTCCTCCCGCCCGGGGTGGGTTTTGTTTCCTTGTTTGTTTGTTTTTTTGTATGGTGGGTCTTCTATGTGGGTGGGTCCTTTCCCTTTTTCCCTTGATGTTAGTGTCTGGATTCCACCCCTTGAGAGGGGGGGCTCTGTCATCATCTGAGCACGGGGGGTTCCGCCATGTTCAGTCTCATTGTCTTTTTCCATATTTGTATATTTGTTGTATTTTTGAGTTTAGTTTCCTGTCATTTTATCCTTGGTTGGTTTTCATTTCTCTTGTATTGTTTCTTAGTTCTACTCATTCTCTTGTTTACGTGCATCACAGTCTTGTTATTTATATACTTGGTATTTGCTTGTATTTATCCTTAAGTCTTTATTTGTCCTTATTTTAGTTCTCGCTTTGTATTTGTATTTTTGCCAGTACCTTTTTGATCCTGTGTTCTCTTTTTCTCTCTCTCCAGTGCTGCAGCTGTCAGTAGCACTTCCAGGTTTTGCTCTGGTAGTGGGCAGTGCTCCTGTCAAGCTGTCAGTTCCGTCTCCTTTCCCCTCATGACTCACAGCTGATCTTAATTGTGTAATCACTTTCACCTCCTGCCCTATTTCACCCTGCAGTGCTGATCATTCGGCGCTGCGGTCTTCTGCTATTCTGGGCAAAGTGACTCCTATCCAGCCATCCCTGTTATTCTGTGTTTTTGTGGATTGTGGATTCTATTGTTATCTCTGCATCATGGATGAACATAAAGGTCATGAAACAGTTAAAGATGAAGCAGAAATTATTAAGAGGCAGAATGAGCAGGAGGTGAATCACTAAAAATCCACCAGAGAATCCAGGACAGAGAGAAAGATATGAAGGTTCTTCAAGAGGAGGTGGAGGCCTTCAATGGGTCCGCTGATAACGCAGTGGAGGACAGTGAGAAGATCTTCACTGAGCTGATTCTTCTCATCCAGAAAATAAGCTTTCATATGAAGTTGGAGGCCAGATCCCAGCAGGACACTGAAGTGAGTTGAGTCAAAGATCTTCAGGTGAAGATCTCTGATCTGAAGAGGAAAGACGCCGTGCTGGAGCAGCTCTTAAAGACAGAGGATCACAAGCAGTTTCTCCACAACTACCCCTCACTGAACCTGTCAGCGCTCAGTCTACACACTCATCCAGCATCGATGTTCGTCCTCTGAGCTACTTTGAGGATGTGACAGCAGCTGTGTCAGAGACCAGAGATAAACTACAGAACATTCCGGCAGAGACATGGACAAACATCTCACTGAGAGTCACTGAAGTGGACATTTTACTGTCACCACCAGAGCCAATGACCAGAGAGGAGTTCTTAAAATATTCACATGAAATCACACTGGATCCAAACACAGGACACACGTCTATGATTATCAGAGGGGAACAGGAAAGTAACAAAAATGGTTCAACCACAGTCTTATTCTGACCATCCAGACAGATTGACTGGTATGAATTATCAGGTTCTGAGTAGAAAGAATGTAGCTGGGCATTGTTACTTTGAGGTGCAGAAGGGAAGTGGGAGGAAAAGGAGGAGGAGGAGTAGCAGTCACGTATAAAAACATCGGCAGAGAAAGTTCCTCAGATAAAGGTTATTTTGGGTACAATGACAAATCTTGGTCATTATATTGCTACAAAGGTGATTATTCATTCTACCACATCAATTCCCGCACTCCCATCTCAGATCCTGGTTCCTCCAGAATAGGAGTGTTCCTGGATCACAGAGCAGGTCTCGTGTCTTTCTACAGCGCCTCTGAAGCCATGACTCTCCTCCACAGAGTCCAGACCACATTCACTCAGCCCCTCTATGCTGGACTTTACCTTTATGGTGATGGAACCATTGCAGAGTTCATCAAACTCAAATAAGACAGAAGTCTCCAGCTTTGTTGCTCAGAATTCATTGTTGTGTCATTTCTTCACAGATCAGAGATCAGCTGTCAGTCACACTTCATGGCTGCTGCTTTGATCAGTTTTGTTGGATTTTCTGAGCATTTAACCTGTGTGAGCCTGTAGTTTTCACTTTATCACATGTAGTTTCTGTTGCATAAATCAAGATAGATAAATTGGTAAATATCCATCTTTGTTCTTATTGTTTGTGATTGTTATGAATTTATGTTTTTTGGGGTAATTCCATTTTACTGAAATTTCTGATTTTTTTTTCTTTCAGTTTCACTTTCTTGTGATTTTGCTTATTTCTGACAGTGAATATGCAAGATTTTTCATGAATTTTTTTAAACATTTAATGTACCCCATTTGCGTACCTACTCACTGGTTTGCAAGTTTTTTCTTCCTTTTTTAAAAAGCTAGAATATGGAGTATTTTCTAATTTCAAATATTCCAGAAATACCTAAAATGTAATTAGAGTGTGAAGAAACATCTCTTTTTCTGTCGTGCTAAATATGATAATATATGATATTGCAGAAATGAATTCATTTAGGATTTTTGCCGGGCAAATGAAGTGATAATACCACAATCCACCAGCAGGGAGAGTATTGAGCAAGTTTGCATCTGAGAGTCAATAATTCTCTGTTTTCATTGAATTGCATTAATTTCTAGAGTAGGGTGGAACAGGTAATGATACCAGGTAATTACTGGTTCACTTGGAGTAGAAAAACTGGAGGAAGTTATCAAGGGTCATCAGTAAAAACAAACTTTATCAAATTCATTTCAGCCTAGTGGATGAAGGTTCGTTCCTGCCATCATGGTGTTGCCAATAATTACGGTACCTAAAATTTCTACACAATCCACCTTTAAAAATCTGAACTTTCCATTGATGCGTATGTTGTTTATATTTGATCACACTTTCCCCTCAGTTATATACATCTATAATTACATTTAAATGAATGCAGGAATGAGGTTGTATAATTTGTAATTTGAATTAAAGTTAATCAGAACATCTGTCTTATTTTAATCTTTTAGACTGTTGATTTATTAAAAATCATGTCGTGTCGGTGTGAAAACTTCTATGCATAATCATGTTCATGAAGTCCTGAATTTCATATGGGATCATTATTCTGGTGTCTTTGGTCGTCGGCCTCCGTCGGTCTATGATGACCATGGAAGTGAATCCTAAACGTCTACTCTGCTGGAACAGCACCGCCTGTGGCTGAGCAGGCCAATGCGCGAATGGCAGTCCCTGTCACACAGGTCGCACTTGTGGGTGGTCTCCGTGCTGCTGGGTCTGTGGCGGTTCTTCCTGCGGGTCCTTTATTCATCTGCTGCAGCAGTCAGTCTCTCTTCACCCGCCTTGAGCTGTCTGGTCAGGGTGCCTCTCCATTTGGAGCGGTCTGTTGCAAGGTCCTCCCAGCGCTCTGTGTTGATTTCTAGGGCCTTCATGTCTCTCTTGCAGATGTCTCTAAAGCGCAGCTGTGGGCAGCCAATGTCTCTCCTGCCAGTTGCCAGTTCTCCGTAGAGGACGTCTTTGGGGATTCTGCCATCCTCCATACGGTGAACGTGGCCTAGCCAGCGAAGCCTGCGCTACCTGAGTAGAGTGAACATGGAGGGAAGGCCGGCACGGGACAGAACTTCTGTGTTGGGCACTTTGTCCTGCCAGGATATGTCCAGGATGTGGCGAATGCAGCGCAAGTGGAAGGAGTTCAGTCTCTTTTCCTGCCGGGCATATGTTGTCCACGTCTCACTCCCATAGAGCAATGTGCTGATGACGCAGGCATTGTACACTGCCATCTTTGTCTTGACAGAGAGTTTGGGATTCTCCCACACTCGTGTGGTGAGGCGAGCGAGTGTGAAAGCTGATTTTCCAATCCTCTTGTCGATCTCTGTATCAAGGGAGAGGTTGTTGCTGATCGTGGACCCCAGGTACGTGAACTGGTTCACGACCTCCAGCTCGTAGTCATCGATGGTGATGGTTGATGGTGCTTCCGTGCCTTGCACCAAGACGTTAGTCTTCTTCAGGCTGATGATAAGCCCGAAGTCCTTGCATGCCTGGGAGAAGCGGTCCATCAGGGTCTGAAGCTCCTGCTGTGTGTGGGTTGCGACTGCAGCGTCGTCTGCGAACAGCATGTCTCTGATTAGAGCCTTGCGTACTTTGGTTCTGGCTTTCAGGCGGGTGAGGTTGAAAAGCCTGCCGTCAGATCTTGTGTGCAGGTAGATTCCCTCTGTTGCTGTGCTGAAGGCATGCCTCAGGAGCATAACAAAGAAAATCCCAAAGAGGGTTGGCGCAAGTACACAGCCCTGTTTCACTCCACTGCATATGTTGAATGGCTCTGAGACGTTGCCGTCATGCTGCACTATCCCCTGCATGTTGGTGTGAAACGATTCTATGAGGCTTTGCAACTTTGGTGGGCATCCCATCTTTGGCAGGATCTTGAAAAGGCCCTCTCTGCTGACCAGATCGAACGCATTGGTGAGGTCGTTGAAGGCGACGTACAGGGCCATGTTCTGTTCTCTGCATTTCTCCTGGAGTTGGCGGATGGAGAATATCATGTCTACCGTTGATCGCTCAGCGCGGAAGCCACACTGAGACTCGGGGTAGACACATTCGGCAAGCTTCTGTAGACGAACGAGAACAACTCATGCGTAGACTTTGCCAACAACGCTGGGGAGGGAGATGCCCCTGTAGTTGTTGCAGTCGCTTCTCTCCCCTTTGTTTTTGTAGAGGGTGATGATCTTGGCGTCCCTCATGTCCTGTGGTACGGCACCTTCCTTCCAGCACTGGCAGAGGACATCATGCAATGGCAGCAGTAGGGCCGTCTTGCAGTACTTGATCAGGTCGGGGGGTATGCCATCGTTGCCGGGTGCCTTGCCAGCAGCCAAGCTATCAATGGCCTTGCTGAGTTCGTCGATGGTTGGCTTGGCGTCAAGTTCGTCCATGGATGGCAGGCAGTCGATGGCATCAAGGGCTGACGGTGTCACGGTGTTCTGTCTGGAGTAGAGGTCGGAGTAGTGTTCCACCCATCTCTCCATCTGCTTGTTCTTTTCTGTGATCATCTCCCCAGTGGAGGATTTGAGGGGGGCCGTCTTGCTCTGAGCCGGACCAAGTGCTTTCTTGATGCCATCGTACATACCACGGATGTTCCCTGTTATGGCAGCGGTTTGAATGTCTTGGCTGAGCCTAGTCCAGTACTCGTTGGCACAGCGCCGAGCAGTCTGCTGAACTTTGCTTCTCGCAGCCCTGAGAATCTGGAGATTCTTCTTGTTTGGATACTTCTTGTACTCAGCAAGTGCTGAGCGCTTGGCTTCAATGACGGGGGTCATCTCGGTCAACTTGGCATCAAACCAGTCCTGTGACTTCAAGGTCTTCCTCCCAAAGGTAGCCAAGGCTGTGTGGTGGATGGTGTTTCGCAGCTCTTCCCACTTCTGCTTTGCAGATTCTCCTTCTTGTGGTACACCAAGTTCCTTCTCAAAGGTGGAGGCAAACTGCTCAACAAGTTCTGGTTGGGCCATCTTGCTGGTGTCAATCCATGCCTTTCCAGGCTGTCTAGCACAATGGAATTTCTTCAACTGCAGCTTGACCTTGCAACACACCAATGAATGGTCTGTGTCGCAATCTGCACTCTGGAACGAATGGGTGATTAGCACGTTCTTCAGTGAGGTGCGCCTGGTCAGGATCAAGTCCAGCTGGTGCCAGTGCTTTGAGCTTGGATGTTGCCAGGAAACTTTGTGTTGGGGCTTGGTCTTGAAGAATGAGTTTGTGATGCACAGATCATGATATGTGCAGAACTCGAGAAGCCGCTGTCTGTTGTCGTTCATTCTGCCCACGCCAAATGGTCCAAGACAGGAGGGCCAGGAGTCGTGGTCAGCACCCACTCTGGCATTGAAGTCTCCAAGGAGAATGAGTTGTTCAGAGTTGGGGATGATCCTGACAGTTGTTGTGAGATTCTCATAGAACTCGTCTTTTGCCTCTGGTGTGGCTGTCAGTGTTGGGGCATACACACTGACGAGGGTGACTGGGCCTTGAGTGGTGTTGAGGCGGAGGGTGAGGAGTCGTGCAGAGCCATTGCTGCCCGGTTCCACCATCTTCAGCAAGGTGTTCTTCACTGCGAAGCCCACTCCGTGTTCCCTGTGTTTGTCACTGCCCTTTCCCTGCCAGTAGAACGTGTAGCCCTTCTCTCTCAGTGTGCCTGCGTCAGCCAACTGTGTTTCCTGGAGAGTGGCGATATCCACTCCCAGTCTCTTCAGCTCATTATTGATGATGGCAGTCTTCCTGGTGTCGTTGATGTCCTTGAGGTTAGCAGCGAGTCCTGTCATCATAGTGCGGACGTTCCAAGTTCCCAGAGTTGGTCTCTTTTGTTTTTTTGTCTTGCCTGGTGCGAAGGTTCTCAGCCTGCTGTTAGGACTTCTCCTCATCCCCATGCACCCAATGAGGAAAGCAAGCTGTGGCGGGACAACACCTTATTGGCTGGGGGCTGCCCAGCTTGAGGCGGGTGGTAGCTGTCCAGTGAGATCCGATGATCCCTCCCACCGTCGGGAACAACCCCTGGCGCCGCGCTCTACGCCAATTGAGCGGTGGCTTATCACGGTAACTGTCATTCCCCGTGTTTTGTCTACGCCAAAGGCGAAGCTGGAGTGTCCTCTCCAGTGATCCGGTGTTCTACCTTCCAGCATTGGGCGTTGGTAGGATTCAAGCCTGGGCAGGAAGATATGGAGGACAAGATGTTGCCCATGCAGCATGTCCCCCCTCTCCACGTCACTGATGAATCCAAAGGAACAGCAGGGCTGCTACAGTTTGACACCAGCGCCGTCGCAGGAGCTACCAGAACGATGTTGAGCACAACAGAGAACTGCCTTAGGGGCTCCAACTCCAGATTTTTCCTCAGGGTTGACTCCTGAAGCCTTTCCCGTGACCGGGTGTGCCACAAGGCAGTGGAGGTTTGAAATCAGGGTTTACCTTCCCCTAGATGGGCTACCTTCCCAGGTTGATGAGCCACCATCTACTCGAAGCATCTGGTTTTAAGGCGCCAGAGATCCGCCTTCGCCCCTTCTCCTATTAGTAAAAGCAGTTCCGCCGGGCTTAGAGACTAAACCACACCGGCAGGCTAGGAGTTGGACTTAGTTGTCAGAGGCTTTTCGAGACGCACGCCATAAGGAGCATTTTATGAGCACTGGGAGCTTAACCCCAGTGCTGCTCCAGGCTATGACAACCTTGGAACCAAGGTTGTCTTTGGTGAAGCTCTATTTAAATAAAGTCAAACTCACCAATATTTTCTGTGTCCAACAGTTTGTTGTCTGTTCTTGTTGTCATTCCACTGAAACTCAGTCACATAAAAAATACAAATCTCTAACTGTTGTGAAAATAAGTATCTGAAGTGACCTGCTGAAGGAAGAAACGTGTAATGTTGGTGAGAGGTTGACAGTTGCAATCAAAATTATTCAACCCCCCAATGTATTTTTTAGGTTTATTGGCGAAATTTTTAAATTTTCAGATGGTTGCAATAAATAAATTACACAGAACACCATTATGCCAACATCTAGACTAGATCTGTCTGATGTGCAAACAACCTCTATAAGATGTATTCCCGATGCAAACTTGGTCCATCAGAGCTGCTAAAGCTTCAGTAAATTAAGGTTTTATTTTATTTCCCTGAAGGTTATCAGATTAAATCTAAAACACTGATGTACAACACAAGAGGGCGCCATCACCCAGCTAATGAGAGACGTGTTGGGGTTGGAGCTCCTTCAAGTGTAACTGTTTATATTTTATAAGGAAGATTAAAATATTCTGATTCATGATAAAACGGGTGATGTCACAGAGTTTTGTTGGTGCCGACAAAGTGCTCTTAGTAATCAGTGATACTTTGGAAGGAAATAAATAATTAAACTGTATTTATTGATTTTTAATGATAAAAAATCACCACCAAAGTGAAGACAGTTGAGAGTTTACAGCAGTGATAATTTCCTAAAAGACTAAAAGGATTAAAATTGAGTTGATCAAACTGTTCCTGTTCCTGGAATAAGTGAAGCCTGATAACTCCTCCCTCTGTGACACGTGAGAACTCTTCATTTCTGAGAAACAGAAACTGACACAGTCACTGAGGAAAAATGGCTCAGAAAGGAGTTCATCTGGACCGAGAAACTCTCTCTTGTTCAATCTGTCTGGATCTACTGAAGGATCCAGTGACTATTCCCTGTGGACACAGTTACTGTATGAACTGTATTGGAACCCACTGGGATGAAGAGGACAAGAAGGGAATCTACAGCTGCCCTAAGTGTAGGAAGACATTTGCTCCGAGGCCTGCCGTGCTGAAAAACACCATGTTTTCAGTTTTAGTGGAGCAGCTGAAGAAGACTGGACTCCAGGCTGCTCCAGCTGATCACTGCTATGCTGGACCTGAAGATGTGGTCTGTGATGTCTGCACTGGGAGGAAGCTGAAAACTGCCAAGTCCTGTCTGGACTGTCGTGCCTCTTACTGTGAGAAACACCTCCAACCTCACTATGATTCAGCTCCATTCAAGAAACACAAACTGATCAACCCCTCCAAGAATCTCCAGAAGAACATCTGCTCTCATCATGATGAGGTGATGAAGATTTTCTGTCGTACTGATCAGCAGAGTATCTGTTATCTTTGCACCATGGATGAACATAAAGGTCATGAAACAGTCCCAGCTGCAGCAGAAAGGACTGAGAAGCAGAAGGAGCTGGAGGTGAGTCGACTAAAAATCCACCAGAGAATCCAGGACAGAGAGAAAGATGTGAAGGTTCTTCAACAGGAGGTGGAGGCCATCAATGGGTCTGCTGATAAAGCAGTGGAGGACAGTGAGATCTTCACTGAGATTATCTGTCTCATCCAGAAAAGATGCTCTGATTTGAAGCAGCAGATCAGATCCCAGCAGGAAACTGAAGTGAGTCGAGTGAAAGATCTTCAGGAGAAGCTGGAGCAGGAGATCTCTGATCTGAAGAGGAAAGACGCCGAGCTGGAACAGCTCTTAAAGACAGAGGATCACAACCACTTTCTCCACAGCTACCCCTCACTGTCAGCATTCATTGAGTCTGCACACTCATCCAGCATCGATGTTCGTCCTCTGAGCTACTTTGAGGATGTGACAGCAGCTGTGTCAGAGACCAGAGACAAACTACAGGAACTTCTGACAGAGACATGGACAAACATCTCAGAGACAGTGAAAGAAGTGAATGTTTTACTGTCACCACCAGAGCCAAAGACCAGAGCGGAATTCTTAAAATATTCATGTGAAATCACACTGGATCCAAACACAGCACACACACAGCTGTTATTATCAGAGGGGAACAGGAAAGTAACAAAAATGACTCGGCCACAGTCTTATTCTCGCCATCCAAATAGATTCACTGGTACCAGTTATCAGGTCCTGAGTAGAGAGAATGTAGCTGGATGTTGTTACTTTGAGGTGGAGTGGGGAGGGAAAGGAAGTGGAGGAGTAGCAGTCACCTATAAAAACATTGGCAGAGAAAGTTCCTCAAGTAGAGGTTGTTTTGGGTACAATGATGAATCTTGGTCATTGTACTGCTACAAAAATAATTACACATTGTACCACAACAATGCCCGCACTTCCCTCTCAGATCCTGGTTCCTCCAGAGTAGGAGTGTTCCTGGATCACAGAGCAGGTCTTCTGTCTTTCTACAGCGTCTCTGAAACCATGACTCTCCTCCACAGAGTCCAGACCACATTCACTCAGCCCCTCTATGCTGGACTTTACCTTTATGTTAATGGAACCACTGCAGAGTTCATCAAACTCAAATAGACACAGATAAACATGTGTTTTAGTCTCCGTCTCTGTTGCTGAGACTTCATCATTGTCGTTTCTTCACAGCACAGAGATCAGCTGTCAGTCTGTGGCTTTAATCAGTTTTGTTGGATTTTCTGAACATTTAATCAACGATTTGTGTGCTCCTGTAGTTTTCAATTTATCACCTTTAGTTTCTATAAATCAAAAATTACAGATAAATGGATGTAGAAAAGGGTTGGGTGATAAACACATAGATTTTAGATTTCCAACTTTGTTCTGATGGTTTGTGATTGTTGTGAATTTCTGAGTTTTTAATTGTAATTTATATATATATATATATATATATATATATATAGTATATATATATATATATAGACACACACACACTACCGTTCAAAAGTTTGGGGTCACTTAGAAATTTCCTTATTTCTGAAAGAAAAGCACTGTTTTTTTCAATGAAGATAACTTTAAACTAATCAGAAATACACTCTAATATCTAATATACATTGCTAATGTGGTAAATGACTATTCTAGCTGCAAATGTCTGGTTTTTGGTGCAATATCTACATAGGTGTATAGAGGCCCATTTCCAGCAACTATCTCTCCAGTGTTCTAATAGTACAATGTGTTTGCTCATTGCGTCAGAAGGCTAATGGATGATTAGAAAACCCTTGTGCAATCATGCTAGCACAGCTGAAAACAGTTTAGCTGGTTAGAGAAGCTATAAAACTGACCTTCCTTTGAGCAGGTTGAGTATCTGGAGCATCACATTTGTGGGGTCAATTAAACGCTCAAAATGGCCAGAAAAATAGAACTTTCATGTGAAACTCGACAGTCTATTCTTGTTCTTAGAAATGAAGGCTATTCCATGTGAGAAATTGCCAAGAAACTGAAGATTTCCTACAACGGTGTGTACTACTCCCTTCAGAGAACAGCACAAACAGTCTCTAACCAGAGTAGAAAGAGAAGTGGGAGGCCCCGCTGCACAACTGAGCAAGAAGATAAGTATATTAGAGTCTCTAGTTTGAGAAATGGACGCCTCACAGGTTGTCAACTGGCAGCTTCATTAAATAGTACATGCAAAACGCCAGTGTCAACATCTACAGTGAAGAGGCAACTCCGGGATGCTGGCCTTCAGGGCAGAGTGGCAAAGAAAAAGCCATATCTGAGACTGGTCAATAAAAGAAAAAGATTAATATGGGCAAAAGAACACAGACATTGGACAGAGGAAGATTGGAAAAAAGTGTTATGGACGGACGAATCGAAGTTTGAGGTGTTTGGATCACACAGAAGAACATTTGTGAGGCGCAGAACAACTGAAAAGATGCTGGAAGAGTGCCTGACGCCATCTGTCAAGCAAGGTGGGGGTAACGTGATGGTCTGGGGCTGCTTTGGTGCTGGTAAGGTGGGAGATTTGTTCAGGGGAAAAGGGATTTTGAATAAGGAAGGCTATCACTCCACTTTGCAACGCCATGCCATACCCTGTGGACAGTGCTTGATTGGAGCCAATTTCATTCTACAACAGGACAATGACCCAAAGCACACCTCCAAATTGTGCAAGAACTATTTAGAGAAGAAGCAGGCAGCTGGTATCTGTAATGGAGTGGCCAGAGCAGTCACCAGATCTAAACCCCATTGAGCTGTTGTGGGAGCAGCTTGACCGTATGGTACGCAAGAAGTGCCCATCCAGCCAATCCAACTTGTGGGAGGGGCTTCTAGAAGCGTGGGGTGAAATTTCTCCAGATTACCTCAACAAATTAAGAGCTAGAATGCCAGAGGTCTGCAATGCTGTAATTGCTGCAAATGGAGGATTCTTTGACAAAAGCAAAGTTTGAAGGAAAAAAATTATTATTTCAAATACAAATCATTATTTCTAACCTTGTCAGTGTCTTGACTATATTTTCTATTCATTTTACAACTCATGGTGGTAAATATAAGTGTGACTTTTATATATATATATATATATATATATATATATATATATATATTAGAAATTTGGGATATTTCTTCCTTAATTTTTTTGTTTCATTTTTTCTTTAATAAATATGCTGCAGTGTTCTTGTGAATCTGTATAGTTCTGGCAGTGAATGTGCAACAGTTATGAACTGCACTGGTTTGAATTGAGTCGACATTGAATCTTTCCTGTAAATTTGTGCCCCATTTGTGACCCGACTCACTGATTTTCAAGTTTTTTTCTTCCTTTTTAAAATCTTATCTCTCTTGATGTGTTGTGCATCTTGTTTATATTTTGTCACATTTTTACTCAGTTTTATAAATCTACAATCAGAAATGAGGTCATGGAAACTTTAATTTTACTAAATGACTCATTGATTGAAGACAGCAGAGCTGTTGTGTGAAATCTGCAGAGATAATAAAATAACCAAAAATCAAACCAGTTCTGGTGTATCTTGTTTCTACTTAAGTCTTCAGCTGACAGAAGACAGATAAATGTCCACAACCTGCTGCTCAGTCAGAGTCGGTGGAGTTTCCCCGGGCTTGGAAGCAGCACTAGGAGTGCCCGCGCTTGGGTGCCCTCATGGCTGGGTCAGCAGCCTTCCTTTCTCCCAGCTTTTTTATTTGAATCTGCAACTTTTTTTCTCATAAAGTTACAACTTTTTCTGGTAAATTTTCAACTTTTTTCTTTTAAATCTGCAACTTTTTCTTGCATATTTGCAAATTCTTCTGGCAAATTTGCACATTTTTTCTTGTAAATTTGTGACATTTTTCTCATAAATTTTACAAAAATTTTTTTGTAAACTTGCAGCTTTTTAAATTTCAAATCTGCAACTTTTTTCTTGTAAATCTGAAGCTTTATTTTAATCAAATTTTCAGTTTTGTTTCTTGTAAATTTGCAGCTTTTTGGAAAAAAAAAAACCAACCTGCAGCTTTCTTCTTATAAATCTGCAACTTTTACCGCAAATTTGCAACTTTTTCAAAAATTTAATCCTTTTTCTCAGACGTTCAATTTTTTTCTTGAAAATATGCAGCTTTTTTATTTTAAATGTGCAACTTTTTGATCAAATTTGCAACATTTTTCACTAATTTAAAACTTTTCTCATAAAGTTGCTACTTTTTCTGGTAAATTTTCAACTTTTTTTTTTTTCAAATCTGCAACTTTTTCTTGCAGATTTGCAAATTTTTCTGGCAAATTTGTACATTTTTGCTTGTAAATTTGTAATATTTTTCTCAGAAATTTTTCAAAAATTTTTCTTGTGAATTTGCAGCTTTATTTTAATCATAAATTTTCAATTTTGTTTCTTGTAAATTTGCAGCTTTTAAAATAAAATCTGCAACTTTCTTCTTATAAATCTGTAACTTTTATCACAAATTTGCAATGTTTTCAAAAATTAAAACTTTTTTCTCAGACATGTTAAATTTTTTTTCTTGAAAATATGCAGCTTTTTTATTTAAATCTGCAACTTTTTTAATCAAATTTAACATATTTTTCACAAATTTAAAACTTTTCATAAATTTGCTACTTTTTCTGATAAATTTAAAACTTTTTTCATAAATTTAAAACTTTTCTAAAATTTGCAACTTTTTCTTTTAAAATTTGCAATGTTTTAATCATAAATTAGTAACATTTTTCTAGTAAATTTTAAACTTTTTTCTTGCAAATTTGCTTATTTTTCTGGTAAATTTGCAACATTTTTCTCAGAAATTTTCCATGTTTTTTCTTGTAAATTTGCAACTTGTATAAGTTTAAATCTTCAACTTTGTTCTTGTAAATTTACTGCTTTTTTTTAAACTGCAACTTTTCTCTTGTAAATCTGCAGCTTTTTTCTCATAAATTTTCAGCTTTTTTCTCAGAAAATTTCCAGGTCTTGTTGCTTGTAAATTTGCAGCTTTTTATTTACTTATTTTTTAATTTCTTGTAGATGGGAAAGCAAGGTTCCTTTCCCCATTCTGTTTTGATGAGAACCAAGCTAGAAGGCGGAAAGTACCCTTTTAACATATTCTTTGGTATGACCTGGCGTTGAAACCACAACCTCCCAGGTGTGGGGCGAATGCTCTACCAGTAGGACACCACTCCAGTTATGAGACACAAATAAAGTAAAAGCCGTGAGAATGACTGAAAAGCATCAGAGTTTTATTTTGATTTTAGTTTGGTTCATAGTTGTATTTCAAATTACAAGATTTCCACCTCACTTACACACCAAGTCATGAAACGGTTACAAAACCTGGGGAGCAGGATGAGAATGGCACAGCAGTTTCTCTTAGATCAACTTTGGTCCTTTTAAAGAGAAAACTCAGTGTGGACAATGAGTAAATTAAGTAGCATTTATATTATATTTTAATTTGTGGTGCAACGTTAATCACGATTAATAGCAGTTGTGGTGATTAATCGCATTGATGAGTTAATTGCCTTAAATGCATGAAGTGTGATGTGGCACCATGCGATTAATCGCAAGTACCAGGATTAATAGCGATTAATCGTGGTTATCATTGTGCCGCTAATTTTATTACAAACAACATGTAACAATTATATATGTCAGCAGGGCTGTTTCTAGGGTTTTGGGGGCCCTATGTATGATTATGTTGGCGGGGGGGGGGGGGGGGGGTAGGCTATTTTTGTAAAAGGAAGCGTTCAAACCCTTTAAAACTGAAAGAAGAAAAATCTCTCTCCCAACCAAAACATGAAAAATAAATATGGATCACTGTCTAGATGAAAAGAAGGAAAAGGGAAAAAAAATACACTTGTGGAGCCCATAGTTATAACCTATGTAACTCACATGTGGCTGGCTGAATTCAGCCAAGAGAGACTTTGAGCTAGCCATGTGTATTGACTTCACACCTCAAGAGGAAGATGTGTCTGCACCCCCTGGGGACTCAGGAGAGAGGAGAAGATTATCCGGCCTGACCTTTGGGGGTCAGAGAGGAGAACAGAAGGACTCTGGGTGTTCTATTACAGATGAAAGGATGTAGCTGAGTATTGAGACTTTTGTGTGATGTATTGTTAGAGATGAATGTATAAATGTATGTGTGTGACTGCGTCCTGTCTCTTTTCACTCCGATCGAGAGAGGACGTAGGATGAATGAGAATTAAAGCAGATACTGGAAAAATCATCCAGTCTCCTCAATTCTTGACTCCTACAATTGGTGACCTACGCATGAATCTGAGCACGCCGAGGCTGGAGGACAGCCTCGTGATCGACATGGAAGAGCTGGGAGACAGCCGCTCAGACCCGGATTCACCGGGGAATGCCAGCAGGGGCACAAGACTAATTAAGCTCCCCGAGTTCTGGCAGAACGACCCGCACTCGTGGTTCCAGCATGTGGAGTCGCGGTTCCTGCTCGGGGGAGTTTCAGCGGATGACATTAAATTCCATAATGTCATCGCGACGCTCGACAGCTGCACAGCTCGGTGTGTGCGGAGCCTGGTGCAGCAACCACCCGCTGCCGGCAAATACGACGCGCTGAAAGCCACCCTCATCAGGAGCTTCGTGCCGTCGTCTGAGGCAAGAGCCAGGCAGCTACTGGACCTGCGCGACAGGGGTGGACGCAGGCCGACTGTCCTCATGGAGGACATGCTGCAAATGATCGGGACGGACAACAACGCATTCCTTTTCAAGCATATTTTCCTGAGAACCCTCCCAGCGCACACGAGAGGTTCCCTGTCCAGCAGGCGATGTGTGACCCAGCAGGACTTCCGCGACCTGGCCCAAGAGGCGGAGCGGCTCCTCAACGCCTGCGAGGAACAAGAGGCTTCCGTGGCAGCGGCAGACCTCGGCGCGGCGGCCGGGGGCAGTGTGGAGCCAGAGACGGCAGTGACCACCTCAGCAGCGACAGCAGCGGCGAGATTCCGTGGCAGGGGAGATGACAGCCTCTGTTTTTACCATCGACGTTTCGCTGGGAAGGCGTACAAATGCATCCCGCCCTGCAAGTTCAAAAAGCAGGGAAACGACCGGGCCGGGAGCCGTTAGCAGCTTCCACTCTCGGTGAACGGAACAAGCTGTTTTATCTGACAGACGCGGGCTCCGGGCGGCAATTCCTAGTGGACACCGGAGCCCAGAGGAGCTTCATCACTGCCACCTATGCTGATCGGGTCGCGGGACCCTGCGGAGACGGAGCGACAGCGGCCAACGGCTCCAGCATCAAGATGTACAGAGAGAGAACCTTGTCTCTGTCCTTCCACGGCCGCGCCTATGAGTGGAACTTCATCGTAGCGGCAGTGAGCTTCAATATGTTAGGTGCTGATTTTCTGTGTTCACATGGTTTGTTAGTTGACCTGGCCAACAAACGCCTAGTAAATGCACTCTCTTTCTGTTCTATCCCTTGTGCAGCTTGGGTGTCCCCGCCGCCAGTTCAGACCAATGTCGCCACTGCAGGTGGTAAGTTCCACAGCCTTCTACACCAGTTCCCAGCACTGACAGTTCCCACTTTTTCAGCTACGGTGGCGAAGCACAGGGTGGAGCACTTTATTACCACGAGTGGCCCACCCGTTTTTGCGAAGGCTCGGCGCTTGGATGCAGCTAAACTCTCCATTGCGCGCGAGGAGTTCGCCAACCTGCAAAGGTTGGGCATAATTCGCCGCTCGAAGAGTGCCTGGGCTTCCCCCCTCCACATGGTACCTAAAGCTGACGGCTCATGGAGACCTTGTGGTGATTACCGCAGGTTGAACAATGCCACAGCGCAGGACCGGTACCCGATTCCGCATATCCAGGACTTTTCAGTGCATTTGGCGAAGGTGCACATTTTTTCTAAAATAGACCTGGTCCGCGGTTATCACCAAGTCCTGGCCCGACCAGAGGACATCCCCAAAACAGCCGTAATAACCCCGTTTTGGCTTTTTGAGTTTTTACGAATGCCTTTTGGCCTTAAAGGCGCCGCACAAACCTTCCAATGGATGATGGATGCAGTGTTGCGCGACCTTTCTTTCGTTTTTGTCTATTTAGATGACATTTTGGTAGCCAGCACCTCCGAGGAGGAGCACGCAAAACACCTCACGACAGTTTTTCAGAGGTTAGGAGAGCATGGGTTGATAATCAACCCGGCCAAGTGCCATTTTGGCGTGGCACAAATCGACTTTTTAGGGCACCGCGTTTCCTCGGAGGGAGCAGTTCCTCTGCCGGCCAAAGTACGCGCAGTGGCAGATTTTCCCCAGCCACGAACGGTAAAAGCGTTGCAAGAATTTTGGGGGATGGTAAATTTTTATAACCGTTTCATACCCCAAGCAGCGCAGCTTATGCAGCCCTTGTACACCGCACTCAAAAAGCAGAAGCCCTCCCATGTGATTGAATGGTCCCCGGAGTGGGAGCGCGCATTCACAGAGGTTAAACGGGCACTGGCGAACGCGGCACTGTTGGCCCACCCAGACCCGGCAGCCCGCATAGCACTAACCACGGACGCATCAGATGTGGCCATAGGGGCCGTGGTAGAACAGCAGGTTGCCGGGGTTTGGCAACCACTCGCATTCTTCAGCAGGTCCCTACGCGAGGCTGAGCGAAAATACAGCGCGTTTGACGGGGAGCTGCTGGCGCTCCACTTGGCTATTCGCCATTTCCAGTTCTGGCTGGAAGGGCGGCGTTTCACCGCGTTTGTCGACCACAAACCGCTCACTTTTGCGATGTCCAAAACTTCAGAACCGTGGTCAGGGCGGCAACAGAGACAGCTGGCTGCAATTTCTGAATTTACCACCGATATTCAGCACATAGCCGGTAAAATCAATGTGGTGGCAGACTGTCTGTCACACGCAGTAACAGCACCCGTCCGCGCGGAAACGGATTGCGCGGCCGCTTACCCAGAGCGCGGTAACAGCTTGGACACGCGCGTGGCTCCGGTCCACGTGGGAATAGATTATACAGCCATGGTGGCGGAGCAGAGCGAGGACGCGGACGTGCGCGCGCTCCTGTCTGGACCAACAGGGTTAAGGCTGGAACGCAGAAATCTACAAACCGGTTTTCCCCCGCTTATCTGCGATGTATCCACGGGGTGACCGCGCCCGGTGGTGCCAGCCGCGTGGCGCCGTCGCGTTTTTGACGCCGTGCACTCCCTAGCGCACCCAGGGGTGGGCACTTCGGTGAAAATGGTGGCGGAGAAGTTTGTTTGGCCGAGCCTGTGCAAGCACGTGAAGGAGTGGGCTAAAACCTGCATGGCTTGCCAGCGCACTAAGATTCACAGGCACACTAAGGTGCCCTTAGAACCGTTCCACATTCCGGCTAAAAGGTTCGATCATGTGCACGTGGACCTCGTGGGCCCCCTGCCCACTTCACAAGGATTCACGCATCTCTTGACGATGGTGGATCGAACCACTCGTTGGCCGGAAGTGGTCCCGTTAACATCGACCACAGCGGCAGAGGTGGCACACGCTTTTTTAACAGCCTGGGTAGCGCGGTTCGGGGTCCCGTCAGATATTACATCTGATAGGGGACCTCAATTTGCGTCGGAACTGTGGTCAGCAGTGGCCAGCGGCTTAGGAGCGGCGGTACATCGCACGACCGCTTACCATCCCCAGGCCAACGGTTTATGCGAGTGTTTTCACAGGTCTTTGAAGGCAGCCCTCAGAGCGTCACTGACGGACACAGATTGGGTGAACAAACTACCATGGGTTTTATTGGGGTTGCGTTCGGCACCCAAAGAGGATCTAGATGCCTCACCAGCAGAATTGGTCTTCGCACAACCACTCAGGCTGCCAGGTGAGTTTTTACCCGACCACACGGCACCAGGCCCCCCCCCCCCCCCCCGATCCGGGGGTCTCTGAGTAGCGCTCCCGGGCCCCGCTCATCACTCTTTCCCGCATGTGTTCGTGCCCCAGGCTTTACGAGACGCAGAGTTTGTTTTTGTCAGACACGATGGCAGTGGCATAGCCTCCGCCCACCTTACGACGGTCCATTTCGAGTGCTGGAAACTGGGGAGAAATATTTTGTGCTAGATTTGGGGGGCAGGAGGGAGACGATCAGTATCGATAGATTAAAACCTGCTTTTGTGTTGCATAACGAGTCTGTACGGCCGGCGGGCGCGCCTCGACGCGGCAGGCCTCCGAAGGGGCGGCCCCGGGACCCCCCACGGGGGGCAAATAACCCTTTTCCCCCTCACTCCACAGATGCACAGCAGGACGGCCCAACACAGAGCAGGAGACCTGCATACAGCAGATTTGGGAGAAGATTGAAACCTAAGCTGCATGCAGAATGATGTGTTCTTTGGTCAGGTTGTTTAGGTTGCTGTGAGATTCTGTTGGGGGGGTGACGTGCTGTATGACTGTTGTATGACTGCATGTGGGTGCCCAGTCTTTCGCGTGGAAGGGGGGAGTGATGTGGAGCCCATAGTTATAACCTATGTGATTCACATGTGGCTGGCTGAATTCAGCCAAGAGAGACTTTGAGCTAGCCATGTGTATTGACTTCACACCTCAAGAGGAAGATATGTCTGCACCCCCTGGGGACTCAGGAGAGAGGAGAAGATTACCCGGCCTGACCTTTGGGGGTCAGAGAGGAGAACAGAAGAACTCTGGGTGTTCTATTAGAGATGAAAGGATGTAGCTGAGTATTGAGACTTTTGTGTGTGATGTATTGTTAGAGATGAATGTATAAATGTATGTGTGTGACTGCGTCCTGTCTCTTTACACTCCGATCGAGAGAGGACGTAGGATGAATGAGAATTAAAGCAGATACTGGAAAAATCATCCAGTCTCCTCAATTCTTGACTCCTACACACTGTTGATAGTTTTCGATCATGTGACTTCTCCTCCAACATGGCTGCCGTTTGTTTACTTACGCAATGGAGTGAAAAAGTGTGAAAACATCTGAAACTTAAAGTGAAACTCTTGATAATGATTCTAGACAGCGTTACGATGACACGTTACCTTAAAATGAGAAGCAGGACCCCGACCCGGAGACGAGCGGGATGACACCGCGGTGATGCTACCACCCACCTGGTCAGGCGGACTACGAGACTGTTGACTCGCAGAAAGAGCGTGAACACGACCAAGCGTGTGGCTGTGCTGAGTTCTGAGCACATTGTGGAGATCGTAGGAAGGCAGGGAGAGTGGGGGGTTGTCTTCTTTTTGGCTGGTGGTCAAAATTAAGAGCTAAGTTATGAGCTAACATTAGCCACTAAATTCAATTCAGTTTTTCAATTCAAAACACTTTATTCATCCCTGAGAGGCAATTAAAAGGCACAGAGAGCACGAAATTTCAACAAAACATCAAAACATCATGAACAACATTATAGATACTGGGGTTGGCAACTTTCTCACAGAAAAATAAGGGACAGAGGGTTTGAACTATTGCTCAGTGCCATGATGTTGTGGACATTAGTGTTGTCATGAAACTGGGATTTTTTTTTTTACCTTTATAATACCTTAAAAAATACCGATATTCAATGTCATGTTTAATAGTACAAGGAAAAAAAAATACCACACCGTATCTATCTATAAGTGCACGAAATCTGTGTATGTGTGTCTATCTGTATGTGTGTCTGTGTGTTTGTTCCATCCATTTTATACGTGTTTTGCTGAGGTTATGAGAGTGCATCTCCACGTATGGACTTGTTCAGTCAAAATATGTAATTTTTTAGCAATAAAAGTTTAGTTATTGCTCTCTCCTTATGCTCTGGGTTCTAGAGGTGTGGGCGGGGTTTTGCACTGACTCCATACTGATTGGATAATATGCGACATCATGGCATCAGTAACCACAGCACACCATGAGCAAAACAAGGAAGCGAAAACTGACAAATTAGACTAGAATGAGATAATATTGAAGATTTAATGCTTAAAAAGTTATACCATAAAGTTGCCATGATTGCGTAGGTCTAAAGGATAATTTGGAATATGTGGAGAACATGAGGTGCATGAGCAGACTGGACAGAGCGTCAGCAGGGACCCGGGTCTGACATAGAACACCAGTGTATCCAACACAGAAAATGCCGGGAGAAGCAGCGGCCCAACAGGACAGACCCTGGTCCTTTACAGGGAGGCACTCCCAGCCTGCCCAGTCAGTGGTAGACGACAGCCCCTGCTTCTGCTTCACCCGTGTGGTACCACTGTACTTTGCAGGACCGCGAGTCCCCCCTCCTGCGCGAGTAGCCCAAAATTAAAAACTTAATAATAATACCGCCATGACTGTGGAGCGGAATGGCCGGAATGACTTAACGACCAAACGCAGGACAGAAAAATGCCCAAATAACAAAATAAATCATTTTTAGTTAAATATTTACTGACAAATGGGCAACACTGATGCAACAGTTGCAGTCAAACAGGTCCTTCTGCTGTGGATAATAATAGATACTGGAGATGTACTTTATTGATGTTGGTTTTTTGCAGTTAATTCGAGTGGTTACAGTTTTAAAAAGCTCTTGATAACAAAATATTGCTACAATATAAACTGGTGCACTACAAAGGGTCTCAAATAGTCACAAATATTTGTAAACGTGTCCTCTTATAGTACTGCATGAGTTTTTTGATGATACACAGAAGAAATTCAAGATTACACTGAACTCCATCACTGAACAGTGATATAAACTAAAATAATTATAATGATGACTGAACAACTGCCATTCCCCAAAGTGCAAGATGGACTATTATGAATATAAGTGATAAAAGATCAGATAAATAAGTGATCTGACAAAACAAACAAGGGATCTGAAACAGTGGCTAATATTGGATGTCCCATCCATCCATCCATCCATCCATCCATCCATCTTCTACCACTTAATGTTTTTTTGGGTCGCCGGAGGCTGGAGCCTATCCCAGCATCTTTTGGTGAGAGGCAGGGTCCACCCTGGACAGATCACCAGTCCACTGCAGAATTGGATGTCCCATTCATTTTCAATAATTAGGTATTCTGTAATTAATATTCACACAATCATATATAAATCTTAGTGCCATTTACTCCTTTTTATATTTGTCAAAGTCTAACATGTGTGATTGCCGATATATAGGCTACACCTCTTTGTATTCCACTTTCAAACACAGCCTACATTTGGGCCTGTAAAGCCAAACTGGCATCCCTGTTTCAGAGAGGAATCCTTGTGTTCTGCGGGCATGCACTAGTACCTAGAAATTTCAGATTTTTTTTATTTTTTTTAACTTTTTATTTATGAACATTTTTCAATTATAAAAACACAAACACAAGAGGTCATGGGATGATCAATATGGTACAAATCAGATGTAGCAAAAACATACAATTCCGAATCCACACATTAATAAATACTGTCACGTCTTATGAAGTCCAGCCATTTTTTCCAACGTCTTTTTCCTAGCTTCTCTTGGAGTCGCAGGGTATAGGTCATGCGTTCCATAGACCTTATATTGTCTATTATGGAGGTAAAAAGGTTCAGTGTGGGGGGCTGTTTTTGTAGCCAGCACTTTGTTATAGCCTTTTTGGCCGATGCTGAAAAAATTTTCAGGAGGTAAGTATCATCTGCGTTCAGCTTGTCAGGGAAACATCTAAGGAATAACAAAATAAAAGAGCAGCTGATATTAAAGTTCAGTGCCTTAGAAATGACATTTGCTACGTCTGTCCAAAAAGGCTGAATGTGTGGGCAAGACCAGAACACGTGCCCATGGTCTGCTGTTGTTTCCCCACATTCTCTCCAGCAGTGAGCAGGAACTCCCCTGTACTTAGATTTCTGATTGGGTGTTATGAAAAAACGAATAAGAGTCTTCCTGCAAAAGTCCCTCCAGGTGCCGGAGTTGGTGGATGAGGATTGCACCTCCCAAACCCTTAACCACATATCATCAGTTATTACAATGTTCATTTCCTTTTCCCACTTTTGCTTTATATATGTTGTTGAGTCTGTTTTAAGTGTCATTAAACTGCGGTATAATTTACTAATAAGGTTTTTAAGACTTGTTGACTTATATGCATTAATAAAGATATCAAGAAATAATGAAGATTCTTTGATATTACTGCTTTGTATCTTTTTATTAATGAAATCGCAAAGCTGCAAGTATCTAAAAAAATCTTGCTTCTCCAGACTGTACTTCCTTCGTAGAGTATCGAATGACATTAGGCTGCGGTAAGGCCCCTGAATGTCCACTGTCTAAATCTAAAGTCATGTGAGGCGGGCAGAAAGTCAGGATCATATGCTGGCCATCTGAGCATTTTAACCTCTTCCTGGAGTTTTAGTTTTCTTATCTCTGATTTCCAGATTTTAAATGTCAGATTAGTCCACTGACTAGTTGTTGGGGTAGTTTCGCTTTCAAGGGTACCTAGTTTAGATTGGATTGGGACCTCAGATAAAGACATCTCAATTGTTTTCCATTTTGCATAATAAGATGGGTCACACAGACAAACCAGTGGTCTCAGTTGGGCTGATATGTAGTAATCTCATAAAGAGGGCAGGGCCTGCCCCCCCACTTCCCGTCCTTCGGCAGCTGTAAGGTAGAATACTTAATTCTTGGTCTCTTTTTAAGCCAAATAAACCTTGAAATGTATTTATTCCATTTCCTGAATTGTTTGTCAGGAATTGATACTGGAAGAGATGAAAAGAGATATAGCAATTTAGGGAGGATATTCATCTTGATTGCCTGTATTCTGCTGCCAAAGTCAAGGGGGAGCAGACTCCAGCTATCAAGATCATCAGTTATTTCTTTGTTTAGTTGGTTGTAATTCATATCATACAATTGTGTCAAATCTTTGGGTAGGTACACTCCTAAATATTTTATATGGTCAGAATGCCAATTAAAATTATATTTAGATATTAATTCTTGTCCAGGGTGAAAATTGAAGGTCATAACCTGAGTTTTATGGATATTAAGAGCGTATCCAGAAAATGAACCATACATTTCTAAGATTTCCATCAGCACTGGTAAACCAGAGACCGGATCTGAGATTGTGATCAATACATCATCCGCATACAGGCTCAATTTATATTCCTCCTCACCAATCCGAACACCCTTTAGTGCGGTCTCTTGGCGTATTGCTTGTGCTAAAGGCTCTATAAATTAATTAAATAAATTGGGGCTACCGGGGCAACCCTGTCTACATCCGCGTTGTAGTTGTATAGAATTAGAAAGACTCCCGTTTATTTTTATTCTAGCAGTAGGGGAAGAGTAAAGGGCTTGAATGCATTTTATAAAGTCAGTACAGAATCCAAATCTCCTCATTACTAAATAGAGAAAGTCCCACTGAACTGAGTCGAATGCTTTTTCAGCGTCAAGACTGAGGATAACTGAGTTTATCTTTCTTTTATTAATCTGTTCAATTATATGTAGAGCTCTCCTTATGTTATCCGAAGTTTGTCTATTTTTAAGGAAGCCTGTTTGGTCTTCATCAATCAGTGAGAGCATCACAGTGTCCATTCGTTTGACCAAAATAGTTGTGTATAATTTATAATCCGTGTTCAATACACTTATTGGTCTATATGATTTGCAGTCTATTTTATCCTTTCCCTCTTTTGGTATAACAGATATAAAGGCTTGGAAATTTCAGATTTTACAGAATACAGAATCTCAGTTTAAAAATGTGTCATAGCTATGTTTTTAATAGTGGATTGCATTCATATAGCACTTTTCATGACACCCAAAGACACTTTAAATAAAATGAGTCCATTATTCATTCACTCCACAGACAATGATAGTGGTAAGCTACCTCTGTAGTCACAGCTGCCCTGGGGCAGACTGATGGAAACATGGCTGCCAATCCATGCCAACGGCATCTCCGACCACCACCGAACATTTATCCACATTCATACATCAGTGTCATGAACCATGAACACACTGGAGGTAAAGTGGGAAAAGTGTCTTGCTCAAGGACACAACAGCAAGGTGGGGGGAGTGGGATTTGAACCACCAACCCTTCTGTGATTGAACAACCTGCTCTACCTCCTCAGCCACTATGGCCGCATTTTTATTTCTCTTTTAGAAATAATGCAACTGTGAGCTAGAAAACACAACTACACTGCAAAAAGTCAAAAATAAGTAAAATGAAATAAATTCAGATTGTTTATGCTTGTCTTTTTGTCTGACAAGATATTTATTCTTGTTGTGCAGTTTATGTGTAATAAAAACTTACATGCTTTCCAATAGTTTTAACTTGGTTTACGCAGTTTGATAAGTCAAATTCACCTGCTCTGCTGGCATACAATTTTACTTAAAATAATCCAAAAAAATTCTGGCAATAGATAATTCTAGTTAAAATTAGAAAAAAATATCTGCCAACAAAATAAGATTAAATTGCTTAAAACAAATAAAAATTTTTATAAAGCAAGTAAAATCTTATAGAAAACTGCACAGCAAAAAAGAACTTCTTGTTTTGTCAAAATTATCCTGTGAGAGAAAAACAAGCAAAACATCTTGAGTTAGGATATTTTATCTTAAGGAGATTTCCCTTTTTACAGTATAACAGATATTGCCTTCGGCATAAATTTACATCAGTGAAGTATTCCTGATTCAAACAAGCACAACAGCAGCAATGGAAAACCTGCACAGGTGGCTGGAAACACTGCAAATAGCATGTTTTACCTTTTTTAGATGTGTTTTCTTCTGGTCTTCTTTAAAGAAGAATCTTACATTATGTCATTTAAGTCCAGCTCACGAATATCGTCATACTCTATGGATGTGTGACCAAGTGAACGGGCAGTTATGCCTAACTGGTGGCATCTGAACGGAGGTTTGAACTCGCAACCTCCTGCTCTAGAGTCCGGAGCTCTGCCTGTGTCACCAAGAGGGTCGACCCATTTGGCAAGCCAAGTTGGAATGCTTTTATTACCTCCGCCAAGGAGGTTATGTGATCATCGGCGTTTGTTTGTCTGTTTGTCTGTCTGTTTGTTTGTCTGTTAGCAAGATAACTCAAAAAGTTATGGACGGATTTTCATGGAATTTTCACAGATTGTCAGAAATGGGGTATCCTACAGATGATTACATTTTGGTGGTGATCCGGATCACCGTCCAGAAGAAAACCGCCATTACGGAAAATGCCATTTTCATCAATAACTACTGAACCACTAATCCTATCATTGTGAATCCAATTGCTAGTCATATGTTTTCATGGTCAAGGAATCTGAAAACGTACACACAAACACTGTATGATGGGAACTGTGGCGCTTGGCGGAGGTCTGTGCTCTCCGAGTGCATTTCTAGTTGACTCTGTTACAGATGCATGCTTGATCCAGTCTACTTTTTACCAAGTTCGGAATCCACTGGCCCATGCACAGCTGTCTGATGTGGGGAATCATGGCCTTTCTTCTCCCTTCTCCTCCAGGTGAGAGCTTTAATGGCCCACCTTTCTCCTCCATGCATAATTAGCAGCCTGCTCCACTTAATGTTCCAGCTAAGATTTTCTGAGCAATTTGTTTTCCCTAACCTCTTTTCCTCTCAATAATTTTATGAATGCCACTTTCAAACTTTTTTCTGGACACTTTGACCTAGCTAATTACTTCTTACTCTCACTGGTGCTCGCATAGTCACATGCCAAAACAATTCCTCTGATAGGCTATTGTTACTGGTTCCCACATGGGGCACTTGTAAATTAGACCAATCAACAGCCACACATGAAAATCAAGTGACATAGAATTTGACCTATTAACAACAATGTGACCTTTTTCATTGGCTCATGATAGGTCCTGATCTTCGTAGGCCCCTGGGCTTCAGCCCAGCCTAGCCTGTTCATTCAGGCGGCCTTAAATAACAGGACAATGCACGTCCCGCTTGGGACAAATATATGTAGCCCAATGAACAGGACATCCCGGTTAAACCAGGACAGATGGCAACCCTATGTGACAAACATCCCCAGCCGCATCATGATGCAGCTCCGCTGAAGAAACACAATCTGACCAACCCCTCCCAGAATCTCCAGGAGAACACCTGCTCTTGTCATGATGAATTGAGGAAGATTTTCTGTTGTACTGATCAGCAGACTGTCTGTTATCTCTGCATCATGGAGGAACATAAAGGTCATGAAACAGTTAAAGATGAAGCAGAAATTATTAAGAGGCAGAGTGAGCTGGAGGTGAGACGACTAGAAATCCATCAGAGAATCCAGGACAGAGTGAAAGATGTGAAGGTTCTTCAACAGGAGGTGGAGGCCATCGATGGGTCCGCTGATAAAGCAGTGAAGGACAGTGAGAAGATCTTCACTGAGCTGATTCTTCTCATCCAGAAAATAAGCATCCATATAAAGTTGGAGGTCAGATCCCAGAAGGACACCAAAGTGAGTCTACACACTCATCCAGCATCGATGTTCATCCTCTGAGCTACTTTGAGGATGTGACAGCAGCTGTGTCACAGACCAGAGTCAAACTACAGAACATTCTGGCAGAGACATGGACAAACATCTCACTGAGAGTCACTTAAGTGGATGTTTCACTGTTACCACCAGAGCCAAAGACCAGAGAGGAATTCTTAAAATAGTCACGTGAAATCACGCTGGATCCAAACACAACACACACATGCCTATGATGACACTGGTCAACATCAAATTTATTGTCTAAGTTTTTTTTAGCTGATTTAGGACAATTTTAATGAGCTGAATCCAAAAATCACATTGGTTTTGCTCAATCAGGTCAACTTTTTGAACTATGGCCACGTTTTGGTTTTTTTTTTACATTTTTGTTTACATGTACGGGTATTTTTGCTTTATACGATCCAAAATTCTTTTTTATTTCTTGAAATTTCTCGAAGTCTGAAGACTCTGCATGCGCCAGTTTATGACATGATGTCCTAAATTGTCATGATGGCTGATTACTGTTTGAAGAGAGACATCCCTGCCGCTGAGCATTCTAGAGGTTCCAATAAACGGAAGTTGAAGCTCTGAATTCTCAACAATGATGATGTAACATTCAATTTACATATACTTACCTTTTTCAATGTCTACTATTCAATTTACAGTAATTGAAGTGTGTAACATTTAATCAATAAATTGTTTCAGAAAATGATTTTTTCTCTTAAAAATCTATTTTGGATGAGAAATATTAACAAAAATCAACCGATAATGTCACAAAAATGTAATCAATTTAGTCAGATGATCAATTTAAAAAAAAAAAAATCAATTTAGCATAAAAACCTGACCTGATCGAGAGAAACTGATGTCATTTTCGGATTCAGTGGTGCAAAATTGTTTTAAATCAGTTGAAAAAAGCACAGACAACTTACAAAAAAATATTTTTGTATCCCTGTGTATCAGAGGGGAACAGGAAAGTAACAAAAATGGTTCAACCACAGTCTTATTCTGACCATCCAGACAGATTGACTGGTATGAATTATCAGGTTCTGAGTAGAAAGAATGTAGCTGGATGTTGTTACTTTGAGGTGGAGAAGGGAGGTGGGGGTGGGGAGGGAAAGGAGGAGGAGGAGTAGCAGTCACGTATAAAAACATCGGCAGAGAAAGTTCCTCAGATAAAGGTTATTTTGGGTACAATGACAAATCTTGGTCATTATATTGCTACAAAGGTGATTATTCATTCTACCACATCAGTTCCCGCACTCCCATCTCAGATCCTGGTTCCTCCAGAATAGGAGTGTTCCTGGATCACAGAGCAGGTCTTCAGTCTTTCTACAGCGTCTCTGAAACCATGACTCTCCTCCACAGAGTCCAGACCACATTCACTCAGCCCCTCTATGCTGGACTTTACCTTTATGGTGATGGAACCATTGCAGAGTTCATCAAACTCAAATAAGACAGAAGTCTCAAGCTTTGTTGCTCAGAATTCATCGTTGTGTCATTTCTTCACAGATCAGAGATCAGCTGTCAGTCACACTTCATGGCTGCTGCTTTGATCAGTTTTGTTGGATTTTCTGAACATTTATCCTGTGTGAGCCTGTAGTTTTCACTTTATCACATTTAGTTGCATAAATCAAGATAGATAAATTGGTAAATATCCATCTTTGTTCTTATTGTTTGTGATTGTTATGAATTTATGTTTTTCTGATATTCTGATATTTTCTGATATTCTGATATCTTTTTCTGATATTTTTTTTCTTTCAGTTTCAGTTTCTTGTGATTTTGCTTATTTCTGACAGTGAATATGCAAGATTTTTCATGATTTTTTTTTAAACATTTAATGTACCCCATTTGTGTACCTACTCACTGGTTTGCAATTTTTTTCTTCCTTTTTTAAAAAGGTAGACTATGGAGTATTTTCTAATTTCAAATATTCCAGAAATACCTAAAAATGTGATTAGAGTGTAAAGAAACATCTCTTTTGCTGTCGTGCTAAATATGATAATATATGATTTTGCAGAGATGAATTCATTTAGGATTTTTGCCGGGCAAATGAAGTGATAATACCACAATCCACCAGCAGGGAGAGTATTGAGCAAGTTTGCATCTGAGAGTCAATAATTCTCTGTTTTCACTGAATTGCATTAATTTCTAGAGTAGGGTGGAACATGTAATGATACCAGGTAATTACTGGTTCACTTGGAGTAGAAAAACTTGAGGAAGTTATCAAGGGTCGTCAGTAAAAACAAACTATCAAATTCATTTCAGCCTAGTGGATGAAGGTTCGTTCCTGCCATCATGGTGTTGCCAATAATTACCTAAAATTTCTACACTGACCACTTTTAAAAAGCTGAACTTTCCATTGATACATATTTTGTTTATATTTGATCACACTTTCCTCTCAGTTATATACATCTATAATTACATTTAAATGAATGCAGGAATGAGGTTGTATTAGATTAGATTCAACTTTATTGTCATTACACATGTATGAATACAAGGTAACGAAACACAGTTTAGCATCCAATCAGAAGTGCAAAGGACAGCAGTGCAGTATATACAGTAATTGACAGTATGTGCAATTTAAGCAAATATATGCAAATATATGCAGCAGTGCAGAAAGTTAAGAGTGCCGTTATATGCAAATAATGTACAATAAGTTAGGTGGGCAGTTATGTGCAGGTGAGGATGGTAAGAGATGATGGTAAGAGAGTCAGCGGGGAACTAAGTTCAATAACTGACAGCTGTTGGAAAGAAACTGTTCCTAAACCTGCTGGTTCTAGTCCGAAGGCTTCTGAAACGCCTTCCGGAGGGGAGAAGCTGGAACAGTCCATGAGCAGGATGGTTGGAGTCCCTAAGAATGCTGCATGCCCGGCACAGACATCTTTTCCTGTAGACGTCCTCTATAACTGGAAGTGGAGTCCCTGTGATGCGTTGGGCGGTTTTCACCACCCGCTGCAGCACCTTACGGTCAGCAACAGAGCAGCTCCTATACCAGACTGTGACACAGTTGGTCAGGGTGCTCTCTATCATGCAGCGGTAGAAGTTGCCCAGGATGTCAGTTGACAGATGGTTCTTCTTCAGTGTCCTCAAGAAGAAGAGGCGCTGATGGGCCTTCTTGATCAGGCTGGTGGTGTTAACTGACCAGGACAGGTCCTCCGAGATGTGGGTCCCCAGGAATTTGAAGCTGGGGACACGTTCAACAGCTATGCCATTGATATGGATGAGGTCATGTGTCTCTCCCCTCTCCTTCCTGTAGTCCACTATGAGCTCCTTGGTTTTGCTGGTGTTAAGGAGCAGGTTATTGTCAGCGCACCAAGTAGCCAAGTGCTCAACCTCTGCCCTGTAATATGACTCATCGTTGTCCCTGATGAGTCCGATCACCGTGGTGTCATCTGCGAACTTTATGATGGAACTGGATCCATACATAGGCCTGCAGTCATGGGTGAAGAGGGAGTAGAGGAATGGGCTGAGCACACAGCCCTGTGGTACACCAGTGTTGTATAATTTGTAATTTGAATAAAAGTTAATCAGAACATTGTCTTATTTTAATCTTTTAGACTGTTGATTTATCAAAAATCATGTCATGTCAGTGTGAAAACTTCTCTGCATAATCATGTTCATGAAGTCCTGAATTTCATATGGGATCATTATTCTGGTGTCTTTGGTGAAGCTCTATTTAAATAAAGTCAAACTCACCAATATTTTCTGTGTCCAACAGTTTGTTGTCTGTTCTTGTTATCATTCCACTGAAACTCAGTTGCAGCCGTGGACAAAATTGTTGGTACCCCTCTGTTAATGAAAGAAAAACCCACAATGGTCACAGAAATAACTTGAATCTGACAAAAGTGGTAATAAATAAAAATTCTTTGAAAATTAACCAATGAAAATCAGACAATGCTTTTGAATTGTGGTTCAACAGAATTAGTTTAAAAAACAAACTCATGAAACAGGCCTGGACAAAAATGATGGTACCCTTAACTTAATATTTTGTTGCACAACCTTTTGAGGCAATCACTGCAATCAAACGATTTCTGTAACTGTCAATGAGACTTCTGCACCTCTCAGCAGGTATTTTGGCCCACTCCTCATGAGTAAACTGCTCCAGTTGTCTCAGGTTTGAAGGGTGCCTTCTCCAGATGGCATGTTTCAGCTCCTTCCACAGATGTTCAATAGGATTTAGATCAGGGCTCATAGAAGGCCACTTTAGAATAGTCCAATGTTTGGCTCTTAACCGTTCTTGGGTGTTTTTAGCTGTGTGTTTTGGGTCATTATCCTGTTGCAAGACCCATGACCTGCGACTGAAACCAAGCTGTCTGACACTGGGCAGCACATTTCTCTCTAGAATACCTTGATAGTCTTGAGATTTCATTGTACCCTGCACAGATTCAAGACACCCTGTGCCAGATGCAGCAAAGCAGCCTCAGAACATAACAGAACCTCCTCCATGTTTCACAGTAGGGACAGTGTTCTTTTCTTGGTATGCTTCATTTTTGCGTCTGTGAACACAGAGCTGACGTGCCTTGCCAAAAAGTTCCAGTTTTGTCTCGTCTGTCCATAGGACATTCTCCCAGAAGCTTTGTGGCTTGTCAGCATAGAGTTTGGCAAATTCCAGTCTGGCTTTTTTATGATTTGTTTTCAACAGTGGTGTCCTCCTTGGTCGTCTCCCATGAAGTCCACTTTGGCTCAAACGACGACGGATGGTGCAATCTGACACTGATGACTTGACCTTGGGTTCACCATGAATGTGTTTAGAGGTTGTTCTGGGCTCTTTTGTTACCATTCGTATTATCCGTCTCCTCCTGCCGCCACATCCAGGGAGGTTGGCTACAGTCCTTAAATTTCTGAATAATATGTGCAGCTGTAGTCACAGGAACATCAAGCTGTTTGGAGATGGTCTTATAGCCTTTACCTTTAACATGCTTGTCTATAATTTTCTTTCTAATCTCCTGAGACAACGCTCTCCTTTGCTTCCTCTGGTCCATGTTTGGTGTGGTACACACCATGTCACCAAACAGCACAGTGACTACTTGTCACCCTTTAAATAGGCCGACTGACTGATTACAAGTTTATAGACACCTGTGATGTTAATTAGAGGACACATCTTGGTTGAACATGTCCCTATGGTCACATTATTTTCAGTCTTTTCTCGGGGTACCATCATTTTTGTCCAGGCCTGTTTCATGAGTTTGTTTTTTAAAGTAATTCTGTTGAACCACAATTCAAAAGCACTGTCTGATTTTCATTGTTTAATTTTCATAGAATTTTTATTTATTACCACTTTTGTCAGATTCAAGTTATTTCTGTGACCATTGTGGGTTTTTCTTTCATTAACAGAAGGGTACCAACAATTTTGTCCATGTGTGTACATAAAAAATATAAATCTCTGTTGTGAAAATAAGTATCTGAAGTGACCTGCTGAAGGAAGAAAGGTGTAATGTGGATGAGAGGTTTACAGTTGCAATCAAAATTATTCAACCCCCAGTGTATATTTTAGGTTTATTGGCGAAATTTTTAAATTTTCATATGTTTGCAATAAATAAATTACACAGAACAGCATTATGCCGACATCTAGACTAGATCTTTCTGATGTGCAAACAACCTCTATAAGATGTATTCCCGATGTAAACTTGGTCCATCAGAGCTGCTAAAGCTTCAGTAAATTAAGGTTTTATTTCCCTGAAGGTTATCAGATGAAATCTAAAACACTGATGTACAACACAAGAGGGCGCCATCACCCAGCTAATGAGAGACGTGTTGGGGCCGGAGCTCCTTCAAGTGTAACTGTTTATATTTTATAAGGAAGATTAAAATATTCTGATTCATGATAAAACGGGTGATGTAACAGAGTTTTGTTGGTGCCGACAAAGTGCTCTTAGTAATCAGTGATACTTTGGAAGGAAATAAATAAACTGTATTTATTGATTTTTAATAATAAAAAATCACCACCAAAGTGAAGACAGTTGAGAGTTTACTTTACAGCAGTGATAATTTCCTAAAAGACTAAAAGGGTTAAAATTGAGATCAAACTGTTCCCGTTCCTGGAATAAGTGAAGCCTGATAACTCCTCCCTCTGTGACACGTGAGAACTCTTCATTTCTGGGAACCAGAAGCTGACACAGTCACTGAGAGGAAAATGGCTCAGAAAGGAGTTCATCTGGACCGAGAAACTTTCTCTTGTTCAATCTGTCTGGATCTACTGAAGGATCCGGTGACTATTCCCTGTGGACACAGTTACTGCATGAACTGTATTGGAACCCATTGGGATGAAGAGGACAAGAAGGGAATCTACAGCTGCCCTGACTGTAGGAAGACATTTGTTCCGAGGCCTGATCTGGTTAAAAGCACCATGTTATCAGTTGTAGTGGAGCAGCTGAAGAAGACTGGACTCCAGGCTGCTCCAGCTGATCACTGCTATGCTGGACCTGAAGATGTGGTCTGTGATGTCTGCACTGGGAGAAAGCTGAAAGCTGCCAAGTCCTGTCTGGACTGTCGCGCCTCTTACTGTGAGAAACACCTCCAACCTCACTATGATTCAGCTCCATTCAAGAAACACAAACTGATCAACCCCTCCAAGAATCTCCAGGAGAACATCTGCTCTCGTCATGATGAGGTGATGAAGATTTTCTGTCGTACTGATCAGCAGAGTATCTGTTATCTCTGCACCATGGATGAACATAAAGGTCATGAAACAGTCCCAGCTGCAGCAGAAAGGACTGAGAAGCAGAAGGAGCTGGAGGTGAGTCGACTAAAAATCCACCAGAGAATCCAGGATAGAGAGAAAGATGTGAAGGTTCTTCAACAGGAGGTGGAGGCCATCAGTGGGTCTGCTGATAAAGCAGTGGAGGACAGTGAGAAGATCTTCACTGAGATTATCTGTCTCATCCAGAAAAGATGCTCTGATGTGAAGCAGCAGATCAGATCCCAGCAGGAAACTGAAGTGAGTCGAGTGAAAGATCTTCAGGAGAAGCTGGAGCAGGAGATCTCTGATCTGAAGAGGAAAGACGCCGAGCTGGAGCAGCTCTTAAAGACAGAGGATCACAAACACTTTCTCCACAGCTACCCCTCACTGTCAGCATTCACTGAGTCTGCACACTCATCCAGCATCGATGTTCGTCCTCTGAGCTACTTTGAGGATGTGACAGCAGCTGTGTCAGAGACCAGAGACAAACTACAGGAACTTCTGACAGAGACATGGACAAACATCTCACTGAGAGTCTCTGAAGTGGATGTTTTACTGTCACCACCAGAGCCAAAGACCAGATCTGGATTCCTAAAATATTCACGTGAAATCACACTGGATCCAAACACAGCACACACACAGCTGTTATTATCAGAGGGGAACAGGAAAGTAACATTAATGAGTAAAGTTCAGTCCTATTCTAGTCATCCAGACAGATTCACTGGTATCAATTATCAGGTCCTGAGTAGAGAAAGTCTGAGTGGACGTTGTTACTGGGAGGTGGAGTGGAGTGGGGACAGAGTTGGAGTAGCAGTCGCATATAAGAGCATCAGCAGAGCAGGAAAGTCAGATGAAGTTTATTTTGGATACACTGACAAATCGTGGTCACTATACCGTTTTAAAGATTATTGTAATTTTTGGTTCAACCATGTCCACACTCGTGTCTCAGATCCCGGTTCCTCCAGAGTAGGAGTGTTCCTGGATCACAGAGCAGGTCTTCTTTCTTTCTACAGCGTCTCTGAAACCATGACTCTCCTCCACAGAGTCCAGACCACATTCACTCAGCCCCTCTATGCTGGACTTTACCTTCATGTTGATGGAACCACTGCAGAGTTCATCAAACTCAAATAGACACAGATAAACATGTGTTTTAGTCTCCGTCTCTGTTGCTGAGACTTCATCGTTGTCATTTCTTCACAGCACAGAGATCAGTTGTCAGTCTGCTGCTTTGATCAGTTTTGTTGGATTTTCTGAACATTTAATCAATGATCTGTGTGCTCCTGTAGTTTCCACTTTATCACCTTTAGTTTCTATAAATCAAAAATTACAGATAAATGGATGTAGAAAAGAGTTGGGTGATAAACACCTAGATCAGGGGTCGGCAACCCGCGGCTCTGGAGCCGCATGCAGCTCTTTCATCCCTCTGCTGTGGCTCCCTGTGGCTTTGGAAAATAATGAGTATTTAATTAAAATGTATTTTATTTTAGTTTGTTAGTTTTTAAAATGTAATTCTAAATTTGAAGATCATGGTGATCTTGTAAAATCTAAATAAAACGTGTGACAAAAGTATGATGAAAAGTATGACAGGAGCGCAGAAGGTCTTTGTGGCTTCACTGCAGAAGTGGCTGGACAGAAAGCTGCTGACTTTTCGCTGCATCCTGCACCAAGAACCACTGTGTGCTCAAAGATTTCCTCTGGAATGCACAGAAGTAATGAATGTTGTCGTTCAGATTGTCAGTAAAATAATGGCAAAAGGTTTAAATCGCCGTCAGTTCCGTTTGTTTCTGGACGAGCTGGAAAGCTCATGTTCTGATCTGCTGCTGCACAACAAAGTCCTGTGGCTGTCCAGAGGGGAGGCGCTGAAACGCTTTGCCGCGTGTCTGGAAGGAGTGAAAACTTTCCTGGGCAGCAAAGGGCTCACCTTTCCTGAGCTGGACCAGCCGGAGTGGCTGGAAAAGCTCCACTTCATGGTAGACATGACAGCGCAGCTGAACACGCTGAACACAGCTCTTCAGGGGAAAGGACGCACAGCCCTGCATGTGTTGGAGGAGGTTTTGGTGTTCAAGCGCAAGTTGACAGTGCTAGCCAGAGATTGACAGAAAGGTTCACTGTCTCACTTCCCCAGTTTGAGAGAGTTCAAACAAGCTCACAACGTGATCAATTTGGAGTTTTTACATTCTGCAATCATCGTTTGGGAAACGATTCTGTGAGTTCAGAGAGAAAAACCCACATTATCCTTCCCTGTCACTCCCCTAAGCATCCATCCATCCCTGCTGAATACGACTGCACTGGCAGGTGTGAGTCAACCTGATCTTGAGACGGAACTGGCCAACATAGCTGACAAAGACATATGGGTGTCCAAGTTTAAACGCTTGACGGCAGACGTTGAAGCTGTTGGCCGTCAGGAGGCTGTTCTTGCTCAGAATCACAGATGGAGTGATACTGAAAACCTCCCCAAACCGGACAAACTTGTGTTGGAAACATGGAATGCTGTCCCCGACATTTATGTGAGCATGAAAAAGTATGATCTTGGAGTCCTGTCGGTCTTTGGATCCACACATGTATGTGAGCAGGTGTTCTCCAACATGAGCTTTATTAAGAACAAACATGGCGCCTCACAGATGACAGCTTACGATCCTGTGTAAAGATGAAGGTGGCACCGTACAGCCCTGATGTGCAGATGCTGAGGTTCAGGAGCAGAAATCACATGAACCAAGTATGATGAATATTTTAATTGCCTATTATTTTGCATATATTCATATGTTTTCATTGCTCAGTGAAATAGTCCTTTAATTACTCAGTACGCGCCAGTAAAAGGATGACGTCACACAGAAGAGGACGCCATTTTTGGTTTGCTGCCGGTGGATAATTTAAGTTTGGCATTTTTTTCATAAATACAAGAAGGATTCAAATAGACACTGAGTATTTTACTTGAAAGTAACCTTCAACCCAACGTCTGTTTTTTTGGAGTTCAAAACGTTTTTGTTGCATGCAGAAATGTCATTTGGTTTTCTCTGCAGGAGTTCATTGATTTCATAAATGCAACATTATAGTTTGTTTACACATAGCATAAAGGCAAAAAAAAAAACAAAAAACATGTTATATGCAGTGTTATTTCATTTTAAATGTCAAAAGGGTTTTGTGGCTCCCAGTGTTTTCTTTTCTGTGGGAAACTGGTCCAAATGGCTCTTTGAGTGGTAGAGGTTGCCGACCCCTCACCTAGATGGTAGATTTCCAACTTTGTTCTGATGGTTTGTGATTGTTGTGAATTTCTGAGTTTTTACTTGTAATTTCTATATTTTTTTCAGAGATTTGGGATATTTCCTCCTTAATTTTTTTGTTTCATTTTTTCTTTAATAAATATGCTACAGTGTTCTTGTGAATCTGTATAGTTCTGGCAGTGAATGTGCAACAGTTATGAACTGCACTGGTTTGAGTCGACACTGAATCCATCCATCCATCCATCCATCTTCTACCGCTTTTCCGGAGGTCCGGGTCGCGGAGGCAGCAGTTCAAGCAGAGAAGCCCAGACTTCCCTCTCCCCAGCCACCTGCTCCAGCTCTTCAGAGGGGATACCAAGGCGTTCCCAGACTAGCTGGGAGACATAGTCTCTCCACCGAGTCCTGGGTCTGCCCCGGGGTCTCCTCCCAGTGGGACGTGCCTGAAACACCTCAAGTGGGAGGCGTCCAGGAGGCATCCTAATCAGATGCCCATACCACCTCAACTGACTCCTTTCAATGTGGAGGAGCAGCGGTTCTACTCTGAGCCTCTCCCGGATGACTGAGCTCCTCACCCTATCTCTGAGGGTGAGTCCAGCAATCCTACGGAGAAAGCTCATTTCAGCCGCTTGTATCCGCGATCTCGTTCTTTCGGTCATTACCCAAAGCTCGTGACCATAGGTGAGAGTAGGAACGTAGATTGACTGGTAAATCGACAGCTTTGCCTTAGAACTAAGCTCCCTCTTCACCACAACAGACCGGTACAACGTCCGCATCACTGCAGATGCTGCTCCAATCCGTCTGTCGATCTCTCGCTCCATTTTCCCCTCACTCGTGAACAAGACCCCAAGATACTTAAACTCCTCCACTTGGGGCAGGAGCCTGTCCCCAACCCGGAGAGGACAATCCACCTTTTTCCGGCTGAGGACCATGGACTCGGACTTGGAGGTGCTGATTCTCATCCCAGCCGCTTCACACTCAGCGGCAAACCGTCCCAGCAAGAGCTGTAGGTCATTGCTGGATGAAGCCAACAGGACAACATCATCTGCAAACAACAGAGATGAGATCCTGTGGTCACCAAGCATGACACCCTCCATTCCCTGGCTGCGCCTAGAAATCCTGTCCATAAAAATTATGAACAGGACCGGTGACAAAGGGCAGCCCTGGCGGAGTCCAACTCTCACTGGGAATGACTCCGACCGAGTGTTGGCAATGCAAACTAAACTCTCACAACGGTCGTACAGAGACCGAATAGCTCGTAACAACAAGCCCGATACCCCATACTCCCGAAGCACCCCCCACAAAAATCCACGAGGGACGCGGTCAAATGCCTTCTCCAAGTCCACAAAACACATGTAAACTGGTTGGGCAAACTCCCATGAACCCTCAAGAATTCTCGAGAGGGTAAAGAGCTGGTCCGATGTGCCACGGCCAGGACGAAAACCACATTGCTCCTCCTGAATCCGAGGTTCGACCAACGACCAACGGTTTTCTTTTCTGTGGGAAACTGGTCCAAATGGCTCTTTGAGTGGTAGAGGTTGCCGACCCCTCACCTAGATGGTAGATTTCCAACTTTGTTCTGATGGTTTGTGATTGTTGTGAATTTCTGAGTTTTTACTTGTAATTTCTATATTTTTTTCAGAGATTTGGGATATTTCCTCCTTAATTTTTTTGTTTCATTTTTTCTTTAATAAATATGCTACAGTGTTCTTGTGAATCTGTATAGTTCTGGCAGTGAATGTGCAACAGTTATGAACTGCACTGGTTTGAGTCGACACTGAATCTTTCCTGTAAATTTGTGCCCCATTTGTGACCCGACTCATTGATTTGCAAGTTTTTTCTTCCTTTTTAAAATCTTATCTCTCTTGATGTCTTGTGCATCTTGTTTATATTTTGTCACATTTTTACTCAGTTTTATAAATCTACAATCAGAAATGAGGTCATGGAAACTTTAATTTTACTAAATGACTCATTGATTGAAGATAGCAGAGCTGTTGTGTGAAATCTGCAGAGATAATAAAATAACCAAAAATCAAACCAGTTCTGGTGTATCTTGTTTCTACTTAAGTCTTCAGCTGACAGAAGACAGATAAATGTCCACAACCTGCTGCTCAGTCAGAGTCAGTGGAGTTTCCCCGGGCTTGGAAGCAGCACTAGGAGTGCCCGCGCTTGGGTCCCCTCATGGCTGGGTCAGCAGCCTTCCTTTCTCCCAGCTTTTTTATTTGAATCTGCAACTTTTTTCTTGTAAATCTGCAACTTTTGTCTCATAAATTTGCAACTTTTTCTTATAAATTTTCAACTTTTTGTTTTAAATCTGCAACTTTTTCTTGCAGATTTGCAAATTCTTCTGGCAGATTTGCACATTTTTTCTTCTAAATTTGTAACATTTTTTTCATAAATTTTACAATTTTTTTTTTTGTAAATTTTCAGCTTTTTAAATTTCAAATCTGCAACTTTTTTCTTGTAAATTTGAGGCTTTATTTTATCATAAATTTTCAGTTTTGTTTCTTGTAAATCTGCAGTTTTTTGAAAAAAAAATCTGCAACTTTCTTCTTATAAATCTGCAACTTATCACAAATTTACAACTTTTTCAAAAATTTAATCTTTTTTTCTCATTCAATTTTTTTCTTGAAAATATGCAGCTTTTTTATTTTAAATGTGCAACTTTTCTAATCAAATTTGCAACATTTTTCACTAATTTAAAACTTTTCTCATAAATTTGTAAATTTACAACATTTTTCTAGTAAATTTCCAGCTTTTTTCTTGAAAATCTGCATCTTTTGTCTTGCAAATTTGCTTATTTTTCTGGTAAATTTGCAGTGTTTTTCTCAGAAATTTTCCATTTTTTTCTTGTAAATTTGCAGCTTTTTTCAGTTCAAATCTTCAACTTTGTTCTTGTAAATTTGAAACTTTATTCATCATAAATTTTTAAAAAAATTTTCTTGTAAATTTGCTGCTTTTTTTAAACTGCAAATTTTCTCTTGTAAATCTGCAACTTTTTTTTTTATCAAAAATTTGCAGCTTTTTTCTCAGAAAATTTCCAGGTCTTTTTTATTTATTTATTTTGAATGTGTAACATCAAGCATTCAGTGACAGTAATGTATGAAACATTGTGGAGAAAAATAAAAGTAAAATATATATCAAAACATAAGTCACCATACAAAACATACATTTCACTATGCACATAATTCACATACATATCTGAAAAGGATGAGAAGAAGTCTAAACTTATTCATTCCCACCCCTTCTCCACAAATCATTGATTTCTATTCATTTGTTTCCTCACCACACACAACACAATATATACAGTATATCATTTAAATCAAATCATGGAAAATAATAATGCACACATTTAATAAACAGTTTTCAGAAATGTAACTTTGTTCAAACACCTTCATCCTTGTACCAAGATCTTTTTTTTCTGTACATCCTTTTAAATTGTTTTATGTTTGAACTTTGCTTCAGTTCATCACCCAGACTGGTCCATAATTTCACTCCACAGATGGAGACACAGAAACATTTCCTGGTCTTACATTTACTGTTTAAAATTAAATAATCCCCTTAGATTGGAACTGCCTTTCCTTCCTGTAAACAGACCTAAAATATTTTTGGGAAGTTGATTATTTTTGGCTCTAAACATGATTTGTCCAGTTTGGTATTTTACTTGATCCAGAAATTTTAATATATTTGACTGCAAGAACAATGGATTTGTGTGATCCCTATAACCAGCTTGTTGAATAATTCTTATAATAATAATAATTCTTATTGCTCTTTTTTGTAGAATAATTAGTGGCTGTAGGTGCTTCTATAATTATTACCCCAAACCTCCACACAGTAGCTGAAGTCTGGTGAAACCAGTGATCTGTGAGGAATGAGGAGTGATCTGTGATCCACAACATGTTTTGCTTTGTTTAAAATTGCAATCGTTCTTGATATTTTTGAGTTTAAATGTTTTATATGCTGTTTCCAGTTAATTTTATCATCAATTATCACCCCAAGAAATTTGATTTCATTGACTCTTTCAATATTTGTTCCACCTATTTGTATTTTTCTTTGTATTTTTGTTCTACAGTTGCCCAATAACATCATTTTTGTTTTGCCTAAGTTTAGTGATACTTGTTTATGTCAAACCACATCTTCAGTTTTTCCATTTCTGTGCTTATGTCATGCAGTAATTGCTGTAGGTCTTCTCCTGCAGAGAAATGTTCATGTCATCGGCAGTGTTGGGAGTAACGCCACTACTTTTGCAGTAATGTGCTGTGTAACAAAATTAGTTTAAAAATTCAGTAATGCATTACAGTTATTGAAATTTGATCAGCTGCGTTACTCATTTTATTAATATGGATAGATATTTTAGCACAAACAGACAATCATACAACTTGCAGTTGCTAGACACCCTCCTCATCAGCTGCCAACTGGGGATGAACACACAGTTTCGGTGGCTATTGGCGGGACAACTGCCATCCCCAGCGGCGTCAAGCCACTGCACGTTGTCATGCCAAAGGCAAAGGCAAGCAAATAAATAAGCAAATAAATATAAACTGACCCTGTGGGGCACAGTGATGGACTTCTCCGCCCAGGGAACAATGGACCAAAAGAGGAGGCGTCACTGGGGGGTTTAGACGCAACAGTAAGGACTATGCGCCCCCCGGGGAAAGGAGTAAATGCTGGAGAGAAGAAGTTTGCTGGAGAGGAGCCGGTGTTATGTTATGTTAATGTGCCACACAATTCTTTGTTCAAGCGACAATGGTTATAGTCGGAAGAGTCGGGTCTCGATGCGTGGGAATAAAGTTATAAAAGAGGAATGCACAGAGACCCGACAGTCTTTTCTGCTGTAAAAAATGTTGGAGGAAGAATAAAGTAATTGTGTCGTCCAGCTCGTTGTCTCGCCTGCCTCCTTTCTCCACAACCCTACCGTAACAGACGCAGCCGTCACACAGTCTCCTCCGTTTCCTGTCCTTCCCCAGTTCACATCACAACCCTGTGCGAAGAAATGCCGTGGTGGTGGCGGCTTCTCATATCGAGCCCTGATCACCTGTTGTCCGAGCAGTAAGTAGCCCCTAACAGCTCCTACCTCTGTGGTTAAACATGAGTATTTTTTGAGCAGGAAGCTTGCATTTAATGTCCACATTAAATGCATTTAAAGTTTTCTTAGGTACAGAGAAAAACTGAGTGTGATTTGTTGCAGTAAAGAACAGCTTCTTCTAAGCGGTGACCTTTCATTTATCTGTGCTTTCTATTTTATTTTATCTCAATCATTTTACATGCTGTTGTGATATACAATTATTTCATGGAAGTAAATCCTGTAAATATTCATTTTTAATGGGCTGGTCCAGGGGTGTCAAACATATGGCTTGTGGGCCAACAATAGCCCACCAGACAGACAATTTTCCTGGTGGGGGGGGGGGCAAAATTTTCTCTGTGAATTCACAGCTTTATTTCAAGTACATTTCTGACTTTCTACTGATTATAATAGTTTATGTAAATCTGAGACATTTTTTCTCTGTAAGATGAGACATTTTTCTCATCAGTTTTCTTTCTTCTTTTTTCTGATGAGAACAAGGGGCCCTTGATCTTGCTGTGTGTGCAAGATGATTTAAGTATGCATTTTAAAGTAACCTCAGAATAACTTTTCCAAGTAACTAGTTACTTTAATCATGCAGGAAGTCAAAAGTAACTCAGTTACTTTTGAAAAGAAGGAAGTAGTAACTGTAACTAGTTACTATTTTTAGTAACTTGCCCAACACTGGTCATTAGCAAACAAAACCAGTTTTAATATTTGTGACACTTGACAAATTTCATTGATATGGAGAATGAACAATTTTGGACCCAACAGTGACCCCTGGGGGACGCCACAGGTAATATTTAAACATAAAGAGCACCATTTACCCAAACTCACAAACTGTCTCCTATTACTCAAATAATTCTTTATCCATTGCAACACAACCCCTCTGATACCATATCTTTCCAATTTTCTTACTAATATATCGTGATTTATTGTGTCAAATGCCTTTTTTAGACTGATGAATTGTCCAACAGCATATTTTTTCTGATCAATGGACTACTTTATATCCTCTGTTGTATCTAATAATGCAAGTGATGTGGAGCTGTTTGATCTGAACCCATACTGACTGTCAGTGATTAAATTGTGTTTATCTATGAATTTGTCCAGATGGTTATTGAAAAGATTTTCAGGAATTTTGGAAAACTGTGGAAGAAGTGAATCAGATCTGTAATTCATGAAATGATGCTTGTTACCCCCTCATGGATCGTCACCTTATCGTGGTAGGGGGTTTGTGTGCTCCAGGAATCCCAGGAGCTATGTTGTCTGGGGCAATTTGCCTCTGATAGGGTCACCCAAGACAAACTAGTCCTGGGTGAAGGGCCAGACTAAGAACGATCCAACAGACTCTCATGATAAATTCTAGATCAAGGATTCAGTGTACCCCGCCCGGTATGGGGTTACCGGGGCCCCACCCTGGAGCCAGGCCTGGGGGAGGGGCTCGATGGCTAGCGTCTGGTGGCCGGGCTCAGCCCGAAGGAGTTACATGGGTCCGCCCTCCAGTGGGCTCACCACCTGCAGAAGGGATCATGGTGGTCCGGTGCTATGTGGATCAGGTGGCGGTCAAAAGCGGAGACCTTAGTGGACTGATACCAAGCTTTCTAAACTGGCTTTTGGTATGTGGAATGTCACCTCTCTGGTGGGGAAGGAGCCTGAGCTGCTGTACGAAGTTGAGAAATACCGCCTAGATATAGTCGGCCTCACATCAACACACAGCTCCGGTTCCAGAACCAGGCTCCTGGAGAGGGGCTGGAGCTTGGCCTTCTCTGGAGTTGCCCCAGGCGAGAGGCAGTGAACAGGGGTGGGTATTCTTGTATCCCCCCACCTTGCTGCCTCTATATTGGAGTTTTCCCCGGTGGACGAAAGGGTTGCTCCCCTGCGCCTTTGGGTTGGGAAACGGGTCCTGACCCCCCTTTTTGGAGTCTGTGACTGGGGTGCTGGAGGGTGCTCCTCTTGGAGACTCCATTGTCCTACTGGGGGACTTCAATGCGCATGTATGTAACGACAGTGAAACCTGGAGGGGGGTGATTGGGAGGAACGGCCTGCCTGATCTCAGTTCGAGTGGTGTTCAGTTATTGACTTCTGTGCTAACTACAGTTTGCCCATAATGAACACCATGTTCAAGCATAAGGGTGTCCATATGTGCACCTGGCACCAGGATACCCTAGGTCGCAGGTTGATGATCGATTTTGTTATCGTCTCATCAGACCTGCGACTGTATGTCTTGGACACTCGGGTAAAGAGAGGTGCAGAGCTGTCAACTGATCACCACCTGGTGGTGAGTTGGATCCGATGGCAGGGGAGGAAGCCATTCAGACCTGATAGACCCAAATGTATAGTGAGGGTGTGCTGGGAATATCTGGCTGAGGCCCCTGTCCGGGAGGTCTTCAACTCCCACCTCCGGAAGAACTTCAACCACATTCCGAGGGAGTCTGGAGACATGGAGTCTGAATGGGCCATGTTCTCCACCTCTATTGTTGAAGCGGTGGCCCAGAGCTGCGGCCGCAAGGTGGTCGGTGCATCTCGTGGTGGCAACCCCCGAACCAAGTGGTGAACACCAGTGGTGAGGGGGGCCATTAAGCTGAAGAAAGAGTCCTATCAGGCTTGGTTGGCTTGCGGGACTCCAGAAGCAGCTGAGGTGTACTGGCAGGCCAAGCGGAGTGCAGCTCGGGTGGTTGCTGAAGCAAAAACCCGGGTATGGGAGGAGTTCGGTGAGGCCATGGAACAAGACTTTTGGTTGGCCTTGAAGAGATTCTGGCAAACAGTCTGGCGGCTCAGGAGAAGGAAGCAGCTCACTGTCCACACTGTGTATGGTGTGGATGGGGCACTGCTGACTTCAACTGGGGATATCATCGGGCGATGGAAGGAATACTTTGAGGATCTCCTCAATCCCACTGATATGCCTTCCACAGAGGAAGCAGGGCTTGTGGATGAGGGGGATGACTCGCCTATCACGGGGGCTGAGGTTGCCAAGGTGGTTAAAAATCTTCTTGGTGGCTGGGCCTCGGGGGTGGGGGAGATTTGCCCCGAGTACCTCAAGACCCTGGATGTTGTAGGGCTGTCATGGTTGACACGCCTCTGCAACATTGCATGGAGGTCGGGGGCAGTGCCTTTGGCATGGCAGACCGGGGTGGTGGTTCCTCTCTTCAAAAAAGGGGACCGGAGGGTGTGCTCCAACTTTAGAGGAATCACACTTGTCAGCCTCCCTGGGAAATTCTATGCCAAGGTACTGGAGAGGAGAGTCCGGCCGTTGGTTGAACCTCAGATTCAGGAGGAGCAATGTGTTGTTTGTCCTGGCCGTAGCACATCAGACCAGCTCTTTACCCTCTTGAGAATCCTCGAGGGTTCGTGGGAAGTTTGCCCAACCAGTTTCCATGTGTTTTGTGGACTTGGAGAAGGCATTTGACTGCGTCCCTCTTGGTTTTTTGTGGGGGATGTTTCGGGAGTATGGCGTATCGGGCTTGTTGTTATGAGCTATTCGGTCTCTGTACAACCGTTGTGAGAGTATGGTTCGTATTGCCAACACTCGGTTGGAGTCATTCCCAGTGAGAGTTGGACTCCGCCAGAGCTGCCCTTTGTCACCGATCCTGTTCATAAGTTTTATGGACAGGATTTCTAGGTGCAGCCAGGGAATGGAGGGTGTCATGCTTGGTGACCACAGGATCTCATCTCTGTTGTTTGCAGATGATGTTGTCCTGTTGGCTTCATCCAACAATGACCTACAGTTCTTACTGGGATGGTTTGCCGCTGAGTGTGAAGCGGCTGGGATGAGAATCAGCACTTCCAAGTCTGAGTCCATGGTCCTCAGCCGGAAAAAGTTGGATTGTCCTCTCCGGGTTGGGGGCAGGCTCCTGCCCCAAGTGGAGGAGTTTAAGTATCTTGAGATGAGATGAGATGAGATTCAACTTTATTGTCATTACACATGTATGAATACAAGGTAACGACACGTGACTTGGCATTTGGGCATGCTCTGCAGAGCGCATCCAAGGCCGGGGCAGCCGCTAGGCGCCAGTCATAAAGAAGAAAGGAAAAAAAAGAAAAAGGGAAAGGATATGACACAGTAGGCGAGAGAAAAAAAACATGTTTTATCAAAATGGCGCTCAGTGAGTGAGCGAAATTTTGATTGCAGGCAAAAAAACCCTCAATGCACATTTAGCAGACATTTAGTAGACAGATCACACAATAACAGCAGAGAGAGGGCAGTGTGTGTATATCAGTATGATGATGTCAATGTGTGTGCAGTGTTGAGTGTATCAGTTACTGGAGTACAACAAATAGTTTCCTAGGCAACGATAGATGTTATAGTTCATGAATGCTGTCCTTGAAGAGTTCTGTTTATTGCACAGCAGCAGTGTTTGGGTTAGCAGAGCCAGCTGACACATCCGCTTATCTCAACTCTGGAGGAGTGAGTTATCCAGGGGCGCCGATCAAGGCCGAATCTGCACAGACAGAGTATAGGATTTTCCTCTCTCATGCAATTCTGTGCTTTACAATTCAAATTAACATTCACTGGCTTTAAATTCATATCATTCCCTGGAGAGCACGAAGCGACTCCAGATGTTTCCCCTTCTAAACACAGATAAACATGTCCGGTAGAGTCCATCTCTCTACAGTGCATGCAGATGGTAACTTCCATGTTGGTCATTTGCCGCTATTTGTGCACTCCCCATCTGGTCGAATTGTTGAAGAAGCAGCTACGCCGGGTCCGCATTTTGATTAGCTCTTCCAGTTAAATTTTCGATACACCAGGAGAACTCCAGAGCCAATCAGCAGAAATCCTGTGATCGTAAAGCCAAAACAGGTAGATGTTTTCCACATCTTCAGTCGAATCACACAGACACATGAGTTCCAATCCATGGGTCTCTCCACATTTGGGCTCCCCCGGGCCCGATTTTCTGTTTGAAAAGGTGGTGTCAATTGCGTTTAAAGCCCAGCTTATATCCATTTTCCGTATTTTCCATTTGGGTTGAGATCAGCGAGATGGTGAGACAGCACAGACACTCACTCAGACGCAGCAAGCTGGGATTTAGATTTAGGTCAGGAAGGCAGGATAGGAGGAGGGAGGAAAGATGCGACTGCTCTCTCTGAAGGCAGCAGGAAGACAAGATCCAAGGATCTTGGATTCTTATTCATGAGTGAGGGGAGAATGGAGCGAGAGATTGACAGACGGATCGGAGCAGCATCTGCAGTAATGCGGACGTTGTACCGGTCTGTTGTGGTGAAGAGGAAGCTGAGTTCTAATTCAAAGCTATCGATTTACCAGTCAATCTACGTTCCTACTCTCACCTATGGTCACGAGCTTTGGGTAATGACCGAAAGAACGAGATCGCGGATACAAGCGGCTGAAATGAGCTTTCTCCGTAGGATTGCTGGACTCACCCTCAGAGATAGGGTGAGGAGCTCAGTCATCCGGGAGAGGCTCAGAGTAGAACCACTGCTCCTCCACATTGAAAGGAGTCAGATGAAGTGGTATGGGCATCTGATTAGGACGCCTCCTGGACGCCTCCCACTTGAGGTGTTTTGGGCATGCCCCACTGGGAGGAGACCCCGGGGCAGACCCAGGACTCGGTGGAGAGACTATGTCTCCCAGCTGGTCTGGGAACGCCTTGGTATCCCCTCTGAAGAGCTGGAGCAGGTGGCTGGGGTGAGGGAAGTCTGGGCTTCTCTGCTTGAACTGCTGCCTCCGCGACCCCGACCTCCAGAAAAGCAATAGAAGATGGATGGATGGATGGATGCTTGTTACCAGATTTGTACAGTGGAATGACTTTAGCTGTTTTCATTTTATCAGGGAAAATACCAGTTTGAAATGATAAGTTAAATATACAAGTTAATGGTTTGGAAATCCCATCAATTTTTTCTGCCAGATTTGGACCAACATTGACAAAATAATTGTTAAAACTATTAACTACAACATCCATGTTATATTCATCTTTATCATTAACAACAAAAAACTCCAGATAGTGTGAATGTCTAGAGCCATTCTTGATTATACTGTTCAATATGTCCCATATTGCTTTATTATATTTGCTTTTATCTAGTTTCTCTTATAATAATCTTTGTTATTCCTAATAATAGTAGTTAAATACAAAAATTATAGAAAGAAGTTATTTTATGCCTCTTTCGTTCTTTGTCTTATGAATTCTCTATCCAGTGAGTTTTTCTTTTTGCAGGCATTTTGTAAACCTTTGGTTATCAATGGGCATTTTTTATATTTTACTTTTTCATTTATCTCAGTTATAAGACAATTTATTATATAAAAACAAATATTTTAAGAAATTCCTCATATGCACCATCCACGTCTTTAATTTGATATAGGTCATCCAGTTCAATGATATTAAGTCATGTTCTGGAGCACCCAGCAATTCATCTATTCTCACTCGTTTGTTTATTTTAATTCTGTTGGGTTTAGTTTTCTTATAGTTCTTGCCATAGACTGTAGTATATAGAGTGCTGGCAAGTCTGGGTCTGGAAGATGAAGAGCAAGAACAGCTCCTGAGTGTCCAGGACACAGTCTAAGGATGGATCATTTTTTCACACATAAGGAGTTGTTCAGAACTCCTTATGAGAACTCCTTATACAAAGATATACAGTATAGTGATAATAATCAAGTCAGTCGTGGTAATGCACCTGTAAGCTGGTTGCCAACCGCCAATCAAATCTAAAAGAAGAAGAAAAATTGGAAGGTGATCACTAATGTCATTTATTAATAGTCCACATGTTGCATTATTTTCTATGTCATTAGTGAATATATTGTCAATGAGAGTGGCAGAGTAAGATGTGATTCTGGAAGGTCAAGTGATTTTTGGATGTAATCCCATACTATACATTGTATTTATAAATCCATCTGTAGCTTTGTGTTTGTTTGGGTTCAACGAATCAATATTAAAATCTCCACAAATAAAAATGGTTTTGTTTCTTAGTTTTGAGAAGGTTTCCTCAATCTAACCATTAAAGATTTCAACATCAGTGCCTGGTGCTCTGCAAACACAACTGAAAATTGCATTTTGTTGCTTTTCATTGTCACAAACCCCTGTGCGCCATTACAAGGTGCATGAGGGAGAGAATGAAAAACCCAATCGCAGGAGTAGAGAGTGCTGTGTTTATCAAAGTTCACCAAAATAACAAGTTTAACAATCACTGAATGCAGTTCAGTTCATCACACAATATATGGAAAGGTGTAATGGCAGAATTGGCCACAAACACACAGGGCGCCTGCCGAATGCTCAACAGCCTGGTGAATATAAAGCCTGGTGCTGCAGCGCTACGTTACGCATGAAACAGGAAAGGCGAGCAGCCTAATGCTGCAGGCCTGCTAGCACAGGTGAAAAGGCTAAGACATACTTACAGGTCTGGAACTAATCCAGGGCAAGCCGTGCAGTCTGGAGGCAGAGGCAGAGATGCGGACCAGCCGAAACACCAAGGTATAAATCATCTTAAAATGTCAGGGTGAGTAGAATACAGGGAGTGAGTAACCATAGGAACACGCTGCCACGTATGAAGGGGAATGTCCCAACAATCTCCTTCCTCAGCAGTGGCAAATAAATACTCCAAAAGCTAACGAGGAAAGAGATTGCCGGTGTGTGAATGTGTGGACAGAACTGATTGGGAACAGGTTGTCATGAGTGGCTCTTGCGAGCCATTAATAAGGGCCAAGGGCCAACCGGTGAGTTTGCGTAGTTTATTAATAAGGGAAAAGAACAAAGGAAAAGAGGCTCGTGGGGCAAAACACAAATAATACAAAAGATAAACTTACGAATAACGATGAGGGAAGAAAATAATACAGGAGATACACTTACGGATAACGATGAGGGAAGAGAGGAGGGCTGGAGCCGGACGTAGGGACTCCAGCTTAATCCACAGCGAGAGATACGTGTGGATCGTGTGTGAGATCGCAGCCCTGAACAAACAGGGCCACTCCCTTTTATAGTGGTTGACAGCACCTCAGCTAATGAGAGGTAATTGGCCTCCAACCGTCCTGTGGAGCTTGACAGCCGGAAGCCCACCGGGACGCTGTCATAACAAAAGCCGGCCTGAGAAGGTGTATGGCCTCAGCGTGGACGAAATCGGCGCACAGACCATGACACAGGTGTGTGAGAGCGCATTTGAATGAGAGTGAATGGAGCATGAATATGTGTGTGTGCGTGTGTGTATGTGTATGTGTATGTGTGTGAGCACCAGTGACAGTGCAGTTGACGGAGCTTGACAGGAAGAAATGGCGTACCAGAGCTGTCAGAGGGAAAACTAGGACAAATCATAACAATGAGTCAGAACCAGGTTTGGCCGCCAAACCCTGATTCACGACATTCATTGGAGATTTCAGCAGTGATACATTCCAATATTTTATCAATTGCTGTTGTCATATTTTCCAGAACCTTAAATTTTAGATCCTTGTCCACATACAGAGCCACTCCTCCTCCACCTTTATTACTTCTATAAATATATAGGAATTTGCAGCCATCCAGATCAAAGTCACTGCCTTTAGCTTCATTTAACCAAGTTTCTGATGTTGCAATGATGCTGAATGGTTTTGAAAAGTGGCCTATGAATTCTTTAATATGGCTGAAATGTGCATATAGGCTTCTGCTATTAAAATGGATTATTGATATTTTTCCCTCTACATCAAAACTTTTGTTGTGTTGATCCATGGAATAATAGCAACAAATGTTAAGAATCAAGGAGAAGAAATTATTGTCCCGGTCTACATCGTGTTACAAGTCCTATGTGCTGTGATCAGTATATTTAAATGTCTGCAGCTGTGGATGGTCGTGCTGATAAATGAGCTGCTTCATATAGTTATGGTCCTCAGGTGCAGTTATGTGATTTCTATTAGTAACTGTCATATCTATGTGAGTGGATGATTGTTATCTTTTAAAAGTTCATGTTAATCCTTGGTATTTGTCCAGCTCCTCCAAATCTTTGATGAGTAGTGTTTTGGCTTCCTCTGGTGTTCCATTCAGCTTTATAAATATTTTGCAGTTTGTTGTCCAAGTGCTCTGAATTTTCCCTAGTTTCTTCAAGTAACGCGCCTTCCTGGCTATGTCGGCATTGTGTTTAGTTAGGTGTTCATTGATAAAGACGTTGGTCCCCTTTAGCTTCCTTCTCTGTTTGAGCAGTGCTGTTTTGTGTTTTCTGTTGACAAATCTAATGATGACTGCTGGTTTGTTGTTAGGGCTCCTTTTGGGAAGGGGGTGGCATGCCTCACTGCTCTCGGCCTCCACGTCTATCCCCTTAGTCTGCATGAAAGCCACCACCTGTTGCTCTGCAGAGCTAGCATTCAGCTCACTAGGCTCCCCCCTGTTGTCATCAGTCACTGCTCGGGCGTATGACCTTGGTTTTATCTGTAGACCAGTGATGATTACATCGTTTATGCATGTATATCGCTCAAGATCTGCGACTCTGCTCTCTAGGTGACCAAGTCTCTTGTCCTTTTCTACATTTTGAGTGTGCAGAACTTTTACCTCTTCCACCAAGGCGAAGATACTTTTCTGCTGCAGCCTGACAGCAGAAGCTTCTTTGGCAAGAAAATCAAGTGATTTTTTAATATCCTCAGTCTCCTCAATCTGAATCTTCTTTGGACCCATGTTGGTTAGCTTGGTGGCTAGCAGGAAAATTTCAGCTGGTGCTGCCAGTATCTGGTCCAGCTGACCTTGGATCTGGCTGGGGCCTCAGTTAGCTACTCTGCCCTCATTTAGCTCCTCCGCTGTGCTCTGCCGCTTACCGCGGCTGTAGTTGAGCTCTGATCCAGCTGGGGCCTCAGTTAGCTCTGCCGAGTGTTGCTGCTGCAGGTGTGTTCTGATCTGGCCAGGACCTCAGCTAGCTGCACCACTTGCCGCCGCTGTAGGTGACCTCCAATCTGGCCTTTCTTTCACCACTGTAGTCTCACTGGAGCTCTTCCCCAAATCAACAATCAAATCCTTTTTGCTTGTAAATTTGCAACTTTTTGATTTATTTATTTTGTAATTTCTCAAAGATGGAAAAGCAAGGTTCCTTTCCCCATCCTATTTTGATGAGGACCAAGCTAGAAGGCGGAAAGTACCCTTTTAACATATTCTTTGGTATGACCTGGCGTTGAATCCACAACCTCCCAGGTGTGGGGGAAATGCTCTACCAGTAGGACACCACTCCAGTTATGAGACACAAATAAAGTAAAAGCCGTGAGAATGACTGAAAAGCATCAGAGTTTTATTTTGATTTTAGTTTGGTTCATAGTTGTATCAACAAAATTTCCACCTCACTTACACACAAAGTCATGAAACGGTTACAAAACTTGTGGAGCAAGATGAGAATGGTACAGCATTTTCTCTTAGACCAGTGCTTCTCAATTATTTTTTGCAAAGCCCCCCCTAGGAAAGAGAAAATATTTCGCCCCCCCCCACCACTCACTGCGGTGGCTATAAATAAGATCATTATCTATAAAAATTGTATAAGTATACCTAAAATGTGTAGCGGAGACCATCTCCAACGCCATGGCAAACAGTAAGCAGGTTGGTAGTCAAAGGAAAATTACATTTGTTAAAGCTGGAGAGAGGCCCCAACCACAGCTTAGACCATCAGCCAGTCTGCTGTCTTCAGCATCAGACTGGGACCTGCGAATTGACTTGGGAAAGCAGCTTAAGTTCCCCGATTATGTAACATCAACATCTCTTAGGCCAGATGTGGTACTTACATCTTCCTCTTCCAGGCAGGTTCTGTTAGTGGAGCTCACAGTTCCCTGGGAGGAGCGCATAGAAGAGGCCAATGAACGCAAACGGCTCAAATACCAACAACTGGTAGAACAGTGCCAGAGGAATGGTTGGAGAGCACACTGTGAGCCCATAGAGGTGGGATGTCGAGGCTTTGCTGCCCGCTCCCTGTGCAAAATTTACACTCTCCTTGGTATTAAAGGAGTTGCTAAAAGGAAGGCTATCAAATTTGCCACTGAGGCTGCAGAAAGAGCCTCTCGGTGGCTATGGATTAAGAGGTCTGAATCGTGGGCCAATCCTGCCGGGACACAAGTCAGGGTCTGATCAACCCTGGCTGGGTCGCCTGATTGAGGGTGTCTGATGTTGTGAGACCCGAAACACCCGATGACGTCAGGAAACATCACTGATGATGTGTCCCGGCGCATCCATGGATGTATCTATTCATCATCAAAATTGTATCCTTTTTAACGTTAACAAAAGAAAAAAGCAATATAAATCAACTTTCAACAAATATTAACTTTATTTTGCCACACAGAAACCCTGTTATAGTCTAAAACAGAAAAAAACTTAAAGTGCATCAAAGTGCCTGAAACAAAAAATATGTCAATCCTTATTTAAACTACAAACATCACTGCAAAACCAATGCAATGATGTTTGCATTGGTTTTGCAGTGAAACCATCACTGCAAACACCAATGCAGTTCTCCCACTTCAGCCCATTCTCAGTTACGAAGCAGTCCAGCATTTTAAATCGCTCCTCAGCTGTGGCTCTGTTTTTGACATATTTACAGAAAAGCAAATCCTCACACAGGGAGTTTGTCATGTCAAAACGCACATAAGCAATAAATAAACAGTCTTTGTTGCTGTCAGTTGCTTCATCGAATTGTAAGGCAAACCATTTGTCTTTGAGTTTATCTACCAGCTGTTCCTGGAGATCGTTCGCAATGTCATCTATGCGTCTTGCGACCGTGTCATTGGACAGTGGGGTGGTTTTTATTTTTGCAGCACTTGCGTTGTCAAGCATGACAGAAACCATGTCTACTGCTGCAGGCAGTATCAACTCCTCTGTGTGGGGTTTTTTGCACTGCGCAATTTGGTACGCCACTTTAAATGATGCTAAAAGTGCTCGCTGGTTTACTGATGTAGTGTTCACAAAGCGGGATGATTGTTGGCCGTACTCTGCACGTTTTCGCTAAAAAAAATCAAGCGGCTTATCAACGTGTTGAGGATGTAATGTGTGTAGGTGACGTCTTAATTTATTTGGCTTCATGCTGTCCGCTGCCAACGTTTTCAGACACAGTAAACACACCGGCCTTTCCTCGTCTCCCACCGTAGTCACAGTGAAGCCAAGCGCTAGGTAAGCTTCGTCATATTTCCTCGTCTTAGCTTTTGGGAGACTTTCATTTGTCTCTTTACCTCTGTCTCTCTCCGCCTTTCTTTTCGTTACTGTTAAATATTTCTCCGTGGTGTCTCTCGAGGGGTTTGTTGACAGCAATTTAAAAAGTTTTAAACTTCCGCACAGACTTTGACAATGAGAGCGCCACTGCACCACCTGCTGCCGTAGATGTGCAATTACACTTTACACGGCAAAAGCAAAGCCTGATCCCCGGGGTCACACGCGCCGGGGCGCGCACCACTATTTCTGTCTTAGACCAACTTTGGTCCTTTAAAGAGAAAACCCAGTGTGGACAATGAGTAAATTAAGTAGCATTTCTATTATGTTTTAATTAGTTGTGCAGCTTTAATCATGATTAATAGCAGTTGCGACTAATCACATCGAGTTAATCACATTAAATGCATGAAGTGTGATGTGGCACCATGCGATTAATGACAATCAACAGGATTCATCGCGATTTTCAATCATGGCACCCAGGTTATGGAACGATTTACCCCTGGACATCAGACAGGCACCTTCACTGTCCATTTTTAAAACCCGTCTTAAAACACACTTTTACTTCCTGGCCTTCGACCCAGTGTGAGACATTGATTTTACTGAATGAAATGGATTTTTATTTATTTATTTATTTATGTATTTTACATTTTACTTTATTTTATTGTGGCTGTGGTTCTACATTGTTTCTGTGTTAGTGCCCTGCTTCCTGCTTTTATGTTTTCTTGCTGTACAGCACTTTGTGTAGCGAGTGTTGCTTTTAAAAGTGCTTTATAAATAAAGTTGATTGATTGATTGATTAATTAATAGTGGTTATCATTGCACCACTAATTTGAATATAAACAACATGTAACAATTATATATACCAGAAGGGCTGTTTCTAGGGTTTTGGGAGCCCTATGCATGATTATGTTGGGGGGGGGGGTGCTATTTTTGTGATAGGAAGAGTTCAAATTCTTAGAAACTGAGAAGAAAAATCTCTCTCTCCCAACAAAAATATAAAAAGATAAACTTGGATCATTGTCTTGATCAGGGATGGGCAACTGGTGGCCCACGGGCTGCATGCGGCCCCCGACGTCATCCACTGCGGCCCGTCAGTCTATTTCCAAAAATCAATTATTTATTTATATTGTAGCGCCTTGGGGGAACATGAAACTTAAGAGGAGAGTTTCTGCTTAAATGTTCAGTCTGTTCTTTGCTTGAGAAGTGTGAGTGTGTAATAAATCGTCTGAAATGAATCTGCCTCTTCATTTACACGCTCCACAATATCCCATTTGAACGTATTTGGAACTGCATTCTTAAATGCAGTTATAAAGTCCGCCAGCAGAGGAAGCCCTAACCACAACCTAGGTGCCACTGAGTGGTTGAGCAAGAGTGAGCAAGAGTGAGGCAGCCACAGAGAGCAGTGTGCCCCGGAGTACGTCTTTTAAGGTATGTTTGTGTTGCATGCTGAGACGGCATTAATCAGCTGTGAACAGCAATAAATGTACAGAGTAGGCTGTGTTGTGTGGGGATTTGACTCTTGGGGCTTGCCGTAGCCTGGCCAAGGGGGTTGGGGGTGATGACGTCAGGCGGGCTACAGCTAGAGACTATATTGAGTTGTTTCTATAATAAAGCCAGTTCAGTGCTCAGTTGAATACGGCTCCGGTCTCATGTTATTCAGACATAACATTTGGCAATGAGGATGGGATCACGAACTTCCTCTCGTCACTGTTCGCCAGATGCGGGGTCCTGAATGCAATCACTACAGACAATGGCCCATAGTTTACCTCTGGGGCGTTTGAGGAGTTTGGGGGTGCTAGGGGTGTGGAACACATCAAAACCGCGTTCAGTCATCCCCAAGCCAATGGGGGCATTGAGCGTTTTAACAAGACAGAAAACGGACTGAGAGCCCGCTTGGCGGACAGCTTCACGTTTCCAGACGCTCTCCAGAGCACCACTCCTCCACTACAGGGCAACGGCCCATGCTACGACAGGGTGCTCCCCGGCGAAACTCATGCTTAGGTGTGAACTCCATCTGCCTTTGAACTGACTGAGACCATCCATGACCCCTTCTCCAGGGAGTACGGATTCCCCACGGGACTGGGTCACTGCTCAACAGCGAAAGATGAAGCAACGGTTCAACAGGAAGTGCAGGGCAAGAGCTCACGGATTGGAGGTGTCAGATCGAGTTTGGATCAAACATCCTAACTGCACACATAAGCTGCATACTTTCTGGACGGGGCCCCTACGAATCGTGAGGTGACGGGGCTAGGACATGTTTGAGCTTTTGGACGGGTCACAGTGGTGATCCAGGCGGCTCAGGAGGTCTCTGCCTGAACAGAGTCCAGGTGCTGCGGAGGAACGATCTGGTGTGGATTAGCACTTATTGGACTGGGGCGTTAAGGACTCACAGGTGCAGCCGATGGTGCCTGGAGCAGGGTCCCATCCTAGGGGACGCCTAGCTAGAACGCGTCAGAGGCCCAGGTACCTGGAAGACTGTGTTAAAGACAGCATTAGCTAATGCATGTTGGGGATGAGCGGCAGAATAATCCACTCCAACATGGGGGGAGGCGTTCTGGTAGTCTACCCAGACACCCATTTGATTGGCTGAGTTTTGGTTGTTCAGTGAAAAAAAAAAAACAAAACATGTTTGTTATTTATGTTCTGGGGGGTTTCTAATTTTGTGAGGTTGTGGGATGTTGTGTGGGGATTTGACTCTTGGGGCTTGCCGTAGCCTGGCTGAGGGGGTTAGGGTTAATGACGTCAGGCGGGTTACAGCTAGAGACTATATTGAGTTGTTTCTATAATAAAGCCAGTTCAGTGCTCAGCTCTGGCCTCATGTTATTCTGACAGAACAGGCTGCTTTTAATTAAACAACAATAAATGCTACAGCTCCTCACTGAGGAACATTTACAGGATCAAGTTTCAAACTGAAAGGCAAATTTATAGAAGAAATGACAAATTTATGACAGACACTAATTTAGAAAAAACCAATACAACTAAAAAGTTATAAATATTTAAATAAAATTATGCAAATTAATCAGTAGAAGCTTGCACATCTAACACTAAACTAAAATATAGATTTGCAAAAAAAAGGCTAATTTAAACCAGAAATGTAGCACATTTATCAGTAAAACAATTTTTTCTTTGATCATATTCTAATATTTTAAAAACTTTTTCTTCATTGTCATATTTCCTTTTCTTCTTGGCTTTTTTGTTAATTTCCGTCCGGAATTTGTCTTTGCTCATCATTTTGATGGAGAGTTTTAAAAATGAGGTCATGATATAATTTTATCAGTAATTCTAATTCTAATGTGATAAAACACTGAGTTGCTTTTGTTTTCATTTGCATTTTCAGTTTTAATTGTAAAACGTTTGACTTTGAAAGCCCCCCCCCCCCCCAAAAAAAAAGGTTTCCATGTAAATCTGGCCCTCAAGAAATGAGGAAAAACTTTGTGGCCCTCACTACCACCAAAGGTGCCCGTCCCTGGTCTAGATGAAGAGAAGAAAAAAGAAAAAGACACATACACTCTTGATCGTTTTTGAATCATGTGACTTCTCCTCCAACATGGCTGCTGTTTGTTTACTGACGTGATGGAGTGAAAAAGTGTGAAAACATCTGAAACTCTTGATAATGACTCTAGACAGTGTTCCGATGACAAGTTACCTTAAAATGAGAAGCAGGATTCCGACTCGGACACGAGCGGGATGACACCGCGGTGATGCTACCACCCACCTGGTCAGGCGGACTACGAGACTGCTGACTCGTAGAAAGAACGTGAACACGACCAAGCGTGTGGCTGTGCTGAGTTCTGACCACGTTGCGGAGATCATAGGAAGGCAGGGAGAGTGGGGGTTTGTCTTCTTTTTGGCTGGTGGTCAAAATTAAGAGCTAACTTATGAGCTAACATTAGCCGCTAAATGTAGCTCTGTGAAACTTGAGTGGAAGATTGGTTTACATGGTTGCTGTGGGTTAAACGAACAGACAGTATCAGTCTGTCCCTCCCATCAGTGTTTGTACAACCAGCGCCATACAACCAATGATGGCTCACATTTACATTTTTCTGCTGAATGCAGTGGCTTGCCCTCCAACATGGCCGGCGCGTGACGTCATCTTAAAACTCTCAATATAAGATAAGAAAAGCCTTTATTAGTGCCACAATGGGGAAATTACAGGATTGTAGCAGCACAGGGATAGCAGCACAGAGCAATAGTCGTCTTCTTTTTCAGCTGCTCCCTTCAGGGGTCGCCACAGCAGATCATCTGCCTCCATCTCCCCATATCCCTTCATCTTCCTCTGTAACACTAACGCTCTCCATGTCCTCCTTCACTGCATCCATGAATCTTCTCTGTGGTCTTCCTCTTGTCCTTCGGCCTGGCAGCTCCATCTTCAACATCCTTTGTCCAATATATCTACTGTCCCTCCTCTGCACATGTCCAAACCATCTCAGCCTTGCCTCTCTTACTCAGGGGCAGACTTAGTCCATTTGGGACCTCAGGCAAAGACAGAAATGGGGCCCTACTTTTTCTTTGTTCTACACTTTTCACTTGTTTGGGTATGACTTAAATTTTTATGTTATTGATTTTAAAATTGTCAGGCGCTATATAAGCGCTAGCTTCAGCCTACACTCTTTCAGTTGTTCGTATGTGTCCTACATATTTTTAGTTGTTTTGATTGTATGTTCATTACTGAATAAAATTTACATTCATTCATTCATTCATTCATTCATTCATTCATTCAATCAGGCCTTACTGACATCCTACCTGAAATTTATTGTCCTTAGAAGTCTTCAAATGATGATATCATTCAGGTATTAGGAATTAAATCTGTAGAAAAACGAAGTTTAAAGGGACACTGGATGAGAAAAAAGCCAAAGTTACAAGAAAAAAACTGCAGATTACTGAGAAAATCATAAAGTTTTGTGGAAAATGCCATTCAGAAGAATAACGATGAAAATTTACATGGAAAAAATACAAGAATAATTGCAATGGTTTTTGAAAAAATGTCTCCAATCCAACTGCTGTGATATTTGTGTGTGTGTGGGTGGGTGGGGGGTTAACAGTTTGCACATTTGCAGCTCAAGTAACTTCATTATCTGGTGACACCCTGTTTTTGTATTGAAGTGGATTACTAATGTAGACTCTTGTGTATGATTAAAAAAATTTCACATGGAAGATCTGCTGTTTGTTGACACATCCCCACATTTGGCAGCAGGGTCCTGTTCACTGGTCCATTTTGCAGAGGCGTCCATTGTGCTCCCTCCTCTGTTCTACGTAGACACTAGGGAGAATATATCACACAAAAAATAAGGATAAATACAAACAATATTAAACTGACATAACGCACGGCTCAGGAGACGCACACACACAGGCTCAGAGTAGTTCAAATAGTTTATTAACAACAGGAGTGTATGAATGTGTGTCTGCGGGATGTAAATGTGTTGGTGGCGGCGTCTGCTTCGGGCACAGAGGCAGGAGGCCGTACAGCCGGATAACCTTGGACAGGATGGATGACTGGCACAGCAAGGGACGAGGTCCGGTAGACAGCCACCTGGAGAGCCCGGTGCAGCAGCGAGGAACAGGCGATGGGAAGGAGTAGTCCACCGCCGGGAAATCCACCTGTGCACAGGGGAGCAGACTTGGAGGAGAAAAAGGTAAGATCTTCTTACCGGAAATGATCAGCTGAGAATGAAAGGGAACTCACAGCGATGCGTAGGGAAGTCTGACGGCTTCAGGCCGAAGCTCAGGGCGAGGCGGCTTAAATCCCTCGCCGTTGATGATGTGCAGGTGTGCGTGCAGGTGGCGCCGCTGATGAGCGGCGCGGCGTGACAGTACTCCCCCCTCTAGCAGCGCCTCCTGGCGATGGCTTCTCTGGGTGCGCTCGGTGGAAATCAGCGATGAGCGATGGGTCCAACACAAACAACGAGGGTACCCACTGCCGATGTTCAGGCCCATAGCCCTCCCAGTCCACCAAGTACTGCAACCCACGACCCCGGCGCCGTGAGTCCAGGATGGAGGAGACGGGCCAGGCCGGATGGCCATCAATCATCCGGGGCGCGGGTTGCGCAGCAGGAGGAGGGCAAAGGGGGTCGGAGACTGCCAGCTTCACCTTGGACACGTGGAAGGTGGGATGGATGTGGAGGGAGGGGGGGATAGCTACACACACAGCCACCGGGTTGATGATCCTGGTGATGGGGTATGGGCCCATAAAGCGCTGTGCCAGCTTCCTCCTCTCGCCCTTTAAGATCACGTCCTGGGTCGACACGTAGACTTGCTGACCAACTCTGTATGCCGGGGCAGGTCTTCTGTGCCGGTCCGCCACGGCTCTGTTGTGCTCCGCTGTGCGTAAAAGCGCATTGCGCGCTGACGCCCAGATGGAGCGAAACTGCCTGAGATGCGCCCATACAGAGGGGACAGTTACCTCACTCTCCTGCGCCGGGAACAGCGGGGGGTCGTAACCCAGGGACGCCTTAAAGGAGGACATTCCTGTAGCAGAAGAGCGAGCGGTGTTGTGGACGTATTCAACCCAGGCGAGATGGTTACTCCAGGACGTTGGTTTGGACGCCGTTACACAGCGGAGTGCAGCCTCCAGCTCCTGGTTGGTCCGCTCACACTGCCCGTTGGATTGGGGGTGATGGCCGGAGGAGAGGCTCACCTTGGCTCCTAAGGCGTTGCAGAACGACCTCCAAACTTCTGAAGAAAATTGGGGCCCTCGGTCCGAGACCACGTCCACCGGAATCCCGTGCAGCCTGACCACGTGCTGGATTAGGAGGTCCGCCGTCTCCAGGGCAGTTGGGAGACCTCGTAGGGGAACGAAGTGTGCCGCCTTGGAGAAGCGGTCCACGATAGTCAGGACGGTGTCATAGGTGTTCGAGACTGGGAGTCTGGTGACGAAATCCAGGGCAATATGCGACCAGGGCCTGCCAGGGACGGGCAGAGGCTGGAGCAAACCCGCTGGAGGGGCATTACCCGATTTGTTGGTGGCACACACTGGACAGGCCCGGGCGTAGCGGGCAGCGTCCCTCCGCAGGCCCGGCCACCAGAAGGACCGCTGGAGGAGGTCAATCATCCGGGAGGAGCCAGGGTGACAGGTGAGCTTGGATGTGTGCAACCAGTGGATGACCTCCCCCCGAACCGTGGATGGCACGAACAGCCTCCCCTCCGGTCCGCCGCCAGGGTCAGGTTCCACTTCCTGCGCCTTCCGGATCTTGCTCTCAATGTCCCAGGTGACGGCTCCCACGACGCACGACCTGGGTAGGATGGTGTGGACCGTGTCCTCCGACTCCTCAGGGGCGAATTGCCTAGAGAGGGCGTCGGGCAGGCCGTTCTTGGAGCCAGGCCTGAAGGTGATGGTAAATTGGAACCTGGCGAAGAACAAGGACCAGCGCGCCTGGCGGGCGTTCAGGCGCTTGGCAGATCTAAGGTACTCCAAGTTCTTGTGGTCCGTCAGGACCACGAACGGTAGGTCCGCCCCCTCTAGCCAGTGACGCCACTCCTGTAGCGCGAGCTTGATGGCGAGGAGCTCTCTGTCACCCACGTCGTAATTCCTCTCCGCCGGGGACAAGCGCCGGGAGAAGAAGGCGCAGGGCCATTTGATTCCGTCATCTGGCGACCGCTGGGATAGCACCACCCCCACTCCTGTGTCCGAAGCGTCCACTTCCACGATGCACTGCAGCGCAGGGTTGACTTGGCTAAGGACCCTGGAGAAGGAGAACTCCGCCTTCAGCGCCTGGAAGGCAGCCGCGGCCTCTTCGGTCCACCGGAACGGGACCTTAGGGGATGTGAGGCGGGTCAGCGGGCCGACGATGGTGCCAAAATTTGGGACGAAGCGGCGGTAGAAGTTCGCAAACCCAACGAACTGCTGCACCTGCTTTCTTGACGCAGGTGTGGGCCATTCCACCACCGCCTTCACCTTCTCTGGGTCCGGAAGCACCTGGTCGTGGGAGATGATGAACCCGAGGAAGGATGTTGTCTTCGCGTAAAACTCGCATTTCTCGGCCTTCATGTACAACCGGTTCTCCAGCAGCCTTTGAAGGACCCGCCTCACGTGGACCTGGTGCTCGTCCCTGGACTTGGAGAAGATGACAATGTCATCCAGGTAGACGAACACAAAAAGGCCGATGAAATCCCGGAGGACGTCATTGATGAGGCGCTGAAAGACGGCTGGAGCGTTGGTCAACCCGAACGGCATCACCAGGTATTCGAAGTGGCCGTTAGGGGTACGGAAGGCTGTCTTCCACTCATCTCCCTCCCGGATCCGGACGAGGTGGTATGCGCTGCTTAGATCCAGCTTGGTGAACCAAGTCGCCCCCTGGAGGGAGTGGAAAGCGGTGTCCATGAGGGGCAGGGTGTAGCGATCCTTCTCCGTAATGTCGTTAAGGGCATGATAGTCAATGCAAGGACGGAGGGATCCGTCCTTCTTACCGACGAAGAAGAATCCTGCCCCCACAGGTGATGACGACGGGCGGATTATCCCAGCACTCAGCGACTCCTTGAGGTATGAGTTCATAGTCTCCTTCTCCGGCGCCGATAGACTGTAGAATCATCCAGAAGGTAAGGGTGCCCCCTGGCGGAGGTTGATTGCACAGTCATAGGACCTATGAGGAGGGAGAGACATCGCCTTGGACTTGCTGAATACCATACCCAGGTCGTGAAATTCCAATGGCACCAAGGACAGGTCCGGGGGCGCAGCGTCCGTAGGTGAGGGAGAAGTGGACGGAGAGCAGGCAGCGGACTGTAGACAGGTGCTCATGCAGAATGTGCTCCATGCCGACACCCCGGCGGACTTCCAATCCAAAACGGGGTTATGGAGGCGTAGCCAGGGATACCCCAGGATGACGGGCGACACAGAGTTGGGCAGGACGTAAAAGGTTATCTCCTCCCGGTGGTTTCCAGAGATAATAACCGGGAAGGGGATGGTTTGGTGTGTAACTCTCCCGAGGGAGGCACGAGAGAGGTTGACCAGGGAGATAGGGTTCCTTAGTGCTTGACAGCGGATGCCCAATCGGGTTGCCAGGCTTTGAGAAATAAAGCTGCCTTCCGCGCCCGAATCCACCAGTGCGTGGGTGAGATGCCCAGTGGAGTTGTGACAGAAACGGATGGGCAGTTTCAATTGTGTGAGGGGACTTAACCGATTGACGTCTGCGAGGCCCCCTACAGTGACTCGCGGACCCCGCCGTTTGGCTTCTGTGGACAAAGCTCTACCGTGTGTTGACTATCTCCGCAATACATACAGAGATTTAACTCACGGCGGCGTTGTCTGTCCGCCGGGGAGAGCTTTGTCCAGCCCGTCACCATCGGCTCCGACTCCTCGGGGCGCGATGGTGGCGGCGTCGCCAGGGGGCGATCTTGGGGCAGGCGCGACGAGGCTCCGCGAGGGTGAGAAGAAGACGACTTCCGTCCCGAGGAGCGCTCGCGCAGCCTGTTGTCCAAACTGATCACTAGGGATGTTAGCTCCGCTAACGTCTCAGGGATATCCCGCCCAGCCAGTTCATCCCTCAGATCATCATTGAGACTGCGGAGGAAAAGGCCACAGAGGGAGCATTCCTCCCAGCCTAATTCCTCCGCCACTACCCGGAAGTCGACCGCGTAGTCCGCTGCTAACCGGCTTCCCTGCTGGAGGGCGAGAAGCCGATCGACCTGGACCGTCTCGGTACGAGAATGGTCAAAGACTTCCAGGAAGCGTCTCACGAATTGGTCATATGTGAGGGTGGCATAACTGGGCCTCGCCATTACGGCGTAGGTCCAGGTTAATGCTCGCCCCTCCAGGAGATTCCCGATATAACCAATTCGGCTATGATCCGAGGGAAAGTCTCCGGGCACACGATGGAACACAGACTCACATTGCATTATGAACCCCCGCGCTCCGCCGAGCTTTCTGCTAAAGCGGGTGGGGGTCGGAATGGGCGTGAGCCGAGTCGGTGCCGCCGGAGCCTGCTGGACGGCCACTGGAGCAGCAGGAGCCGCACCACCCTGACGAGCCGGGGGGAACGGCTGTTGGGGGTCCAAGCGGTCCAATCGGTTAGTAATATTTATCAACTGATTGAGGATCACCTGTTGCTGATAAGCTATCTGATCCACTCGAGCCTCGAGAGTGGTAAGCCGGTGTGCGAGCCCGCCGTCTGCCGAGCCGCTCTGCTGAAGCCGTACTGACATAACGCACGGCTCAGGAGACGCACACACACAGGCTCAGAGTAGTTCAAATAGTTTATTAACAACAGGAGTGTATGAATGTGTGTCTGCGGGATGTAAATGTGTTGGTGGCGGCGTCTGCTTTGGGCACAGAGGCAGGAGGCCGTACAGCCGGACAACTTTGGACAGGATGGATGACTGGCACAGCAAGGGACGAGGTCCGGTAGACAGCCACCTGGAGAGCCCGGTGCAGCAGCGAGGAACAGGCGATGGGAAGGAGTAGTCCGCCGCCGGGAAATCCACCTGTGCACAGGGGAGCAGACTTGGAGGAGAAAAAGGTAAGATCTTCTTACCGGAAATGATCAGCTGAGAATGAAAGGGAACTCACAGCGATGCGTAGGGAAGTCTGACGGCTTCAGGCCGAAGCTCAGGGCGAGGCGGCTTAAATCCCTCGCCGCTGATGATGTGCAGGTGTGTGTGCAGGTGGCGCCGCTGATGAGCGGCGCGGCGTGACATAAACAGGCCCTCTCTGAACTAATAGCAACGCTCTTTGTCTGTCAGGTGCTCAGGCCATGATGATGGGTCATCTTCAAGAACAAACTGGTCAGACTGATGGTATGTAGTTCCCTCATCATCTCCTCCTCTGTGAAGGGTAGCCGTTGATACAGTGGGTGTGTCATTTAAGCAATGTGGGCTAGCAGCCGTGGGACTGTCTACAACGGATACAGGTCAAGTGGACCCCTGACCAAGTCAGCACCCCATGTGGACCCCAGGATCCAATCTGTACATGTACAAGTACATTTTCAATCCAATGATTTACAAACAGATTCATAATTTTCTAAAGCTTCATTCAGAACACTATAGTCCCACATACCTGTTCTGTGGATTTTCATCTGGGGGCAGCCAGCCGTGACGAGCAGCAGCGGTGGAGAAGAGAAGCCTTTTGAAACAGAAACGGAGCCAAAACCTCTGGGTCAGCTTAGTTGTGATATTTTTTTTAATACATACATATGTATATATTCTTTTACACTTCTTGGCGACTATAATGTTCTGAATGAAGCTTCAGGAAATTGTGAATCATTTTATAAATCACTGGATTGAAAGTGTACTTATACATGTAGAAATTAGATCCTGGGGTCCACCTGGGATGCTGAATTGGTCAGGGGTCTACTTGACCTGAACCCGTCTACAACAGGCGCTGCTACCTTCTTGTTAGCGACAGGTAGCTCATCATTAGCATGAACATCTGTGCTGGTAGCATTACTCCCTGTCTGCTCCTCCTCGGGAGAGTTAGCCTCCTCACGGTTTAAAGAAAAAAGGTTATTACCTTCTGAAATTTTGATAAAAAATTTGTGTTCTTTTTTTGCCTTTTCTCGATAACTTCTTTTCATTTTGCTGGTCTCTTCCACATGTCGGTTGTATAGTTTGTTTGCAATCGTAATCACAGACGTGCATGCACATGCCTTGGACAGAACATGGAACAGTCCAACAATCTGAGGAGAAGGGGGGAGAACGTTATGTTCACGATTTGATTTGGCATTTTTATAAATACCCGTGTTTCTATATTTTGTCGGACATCACATTAAATATGCTAAACATTTTAAAAAATTATATGGAGTTCCTAGTAGATCGGGACCCCCAGTAGGTCGGGGGCCTAAGGCAACCGCCAACCTTTGCCTAATGGTAAGTCCGCCTCTGCTTTGTTACCAAACCCCTCAACCTGAGCTGTCCCTCTGATATACTGATTTCTGATCTTGTCCCTCCTAGTTACTCCCAATGAAAATTTTAGCATCTTCAACTCTGCCACCTCCAGCTCCATCTCCTGTCTTTTTGTCAGTGCAACCGTCTCCAAACCACACATCATAGCAGGTCTCACTACCATCTTGTAAATCTTCCCTTTCACTCTTGCTGCTACCCTTCAGTCACAAATCACCCCTGACATTCATCTCCACCCACTCCACCCTGCCTGCACTCTCTTCTTCACTTCTTGTGCATTTTTCATTGCTTTGTTTGGTTGACCCCAGGTATTTAAACTCCATCCATCCATCTTCTAGTGCTTTTCCAGAGGTCCGGGTCGCAGAGGCAGCAGTTCAGGCAGAGAAGCCCAGACTTCCCTCTCCCCAGCCACTTGCTCCAGCTCTTCAGAGAGGATACCAAGGTGTTCCCAGACCAGCTGGGAGACATAGTCTCTCCACCGAGTCCTGGGTCTGCCCTGGGGTCTCCTCCCAGTGGGACGTGCCCGAAACACCTCAAGTGGGAGGCGTCCAGGAGGCATCCTAATCAGATGCCCATACCACCTCAACTGACTCCTTTCAATGTGGAGGAGCAGCGGTTCTACTCTGAGCCTCTCCCGGATGACTGAGCTCCTCACCCTATCTCTGAGGGTGAGTCCAGGAATCCTACGGAGAAAGCTCATTTCAGCCGCTTGTATCCACAATCTTGTTCTTTCGGTCATTACCCAAAGCTCGTGACCTCGTGACCATTGTAATCATAATATCGGTCATATATGAACTTTATTCTAATAAACAATGCTTTTTTCTCTCTCCTACTGTGTCCACCCCCCCTTCCCCCCACTGCCTTCTGTTCCCCTCCTGCTGACAGGCGCCTCCACGGCTCGCCGCGTCATTGAGAATGTCATTTATGACGTTTTCAGTGTCAAGTCAAATTCCTCGTATATTTACCTGTTATTTACTTGTAAATGTGCTTGGCAATAAACTTATTCTGATTCTGATTCATAGGTGAGAGTAGGAACGTAGATTGACTTGTAAATCGACAGCTTTGCCTTAGAACTCAGCTCCCTCTTCACCTCTTCACCACAACAGACCGGCACAACGTCCGCATCACTGCAGATGCTGCTCCAATCCGTCTGTCAATCTCTCGCTACATTTTCCCCTCACTCGTGAACAAGACCCCAAGATACTTAAACTCCTCCACTTGGGGCAGGAGCCTGTCCCCAACCAAGAGAGGACAATCCACCTTTTTCCGGCTGAGGACCATGGACTTGGACTTGGAGGTGCTGATTCTCATCCCAACTGCTTCACACTCAGCGGCAAACCGTCCCAGCAAGAGCTGTAGGTCATTGCTGGATGAAGCCAACAGTGCCATGATATCTGGCCCAGGAAACATGCATGCAGGCTCGGGTGAGATTTAAGAGTTTTATTCAACAACAGGTGTATGAATGCATGAGTGAGGAATGTAAATGTCTTCTTGGGGACTGGAAAGCACCGAGGGCAGAACAGAACACCGTACAGCCAGGCAACCCTGAGGACAGAGCAGAGGACAGTGGATGAGCAATTATCACAGCGAAGTGATGAAAGTTGCAATGTGGCTTACTTGCAGATGTCTTGGTGGCTGGCGCTGGCAAGAGATGTTCCCGTCTGGGAGATAGCGCCCTGCTGCGCTCGACGGAGAGAGACTGATGAGGTGAGGCGATGAAGGGATTCTTCCGCTGTCGGGAGGATCCACCTGTGCACAGGGGAAGATCTTTGGAGAGCTGGTAAGTGATAACCTTACGTGAGGAAGACGAGATGCGGCGTCGGCCGAGAGGAGCAGGCAAATGCAGAGCTTGAGCATGGAGATGAGCTGACGGCTCCAGGCCGAGGCTGCGGGCAGAGCAGGTTAAATAGAGGCAGCCTAATGAAGCACAGGTGTGCGCACGGCTGGAGCGGATGACAGGTGGGAGCGAGTTGTGACAGTACTCCCCCCCCCCCTGAGCAGTGCCTCCTGGCGCTGGCTTGTCCGAGTGCACCTGGTGGAACTCCTCAACGAGTTGCTTGTCCAGCACGAAGGAGGGGGGCACCCAGGGTCTCTGCTCCGGGCCATAACCCTCCCAGTCCACCAAATACTGCAACCCCCGACCCCGACGTCGGGAGTCCAAGATAGCAGTGACGCTCCACGCCGGATGTCCGTCGATCATTCTAGGAGGGGGCGGCGCCTTGGGGGGAGGACAGAGAGGATTAGACACCGCAGGTTTGACCTGAGAGATGTGAAAAGTGGGATGAACACGGGGGGGGGGGGGAAGCCAAACGCACAGCTACCGGATTAACCACCTTTGTTACAGAAAAAGGTCCGACGAAGCGTTGAGCCAGCTTCTTCTTTTCCTCCTTCAGGTTAATATTCTGGGCTGACAACCATACCTGTTGACCCACCTGGTAGCGTGGCGTGGGCCTCCTGCGGCGATTAGCAGATTTGGAGTTGCGCGATGCCGTGTGTATCAGGGCCTGGCGCGTCTTAGTCCATAGCCGTCGACACGTCTCAGGTGGGCCTGGATGGAGGGGACTGCCACCTCACCTTCTTCCTCAGGGAACAGCGGGGGGTCATGACCTAGGGACGCCCGAAAGGGGGACATCCCAATGGCTGAAGACAAAGTGGAGTTATGAGCATACTCCACCCAGGGAAGATGAATGCTCCAGGAAGAGGGACTGGAGGAGGTGACGCAGCACAGAGCAGCCTCCACCTCCTGGTTGGTGCGCTCGCACTGCCCATTTGACTGTGGATGATGTCCCGAAGACAGGCTAATCGTGGCTCCCAGAGCGTTACAGAAGCTCTTCTAGACTTTGGACACGAATTGTGGCCCCCTATCAGAGACGATGTCAGCTGGGATGCCATGCAGCCTGACCACATGCTGCACCAAAAGATCGGCAGTCTCGCGCGCCGAGGGGAGCCTGGGGAGAGGCACAAAGTGGGCCGCATTGGAGAACTGGTCCACAATGGTCAAGATGGCATCATATGAGTTGGAGACAGGCAGGCCGGTGACAAAGTCCAAGGCAATGTGTGACCAGGGCCTACCGGGGACTGGCAAGGGGTGGAGAAGACCCGCAAGAGGAGAGTTGGACGACTTATTCATGGCACACTGAGGGCAGGCGAGCACGTAGTTGGAGACGTCTTCCCGGAGCCCGGGCCACCAAAAGGACCGCTGGAGGAGATCCACCGACCAGGAGACACCAGGATAGCAAGCGAGATTTGAGGTATGTGCCCAGTGAATGACGTCACCTCGGACCGATGAGGGCACAAACAGTTTCCCCGCTGGCCCGCCGCCAGGGTCGGGTTCGGATTCCAACGCCTTCAGGACCTTGTCTCTGATGGACCAGGAAACAGCCCCCACGACGCACGAAGCAGGAACAACGGTATGGACCCCCTCTTCTGGTGCTTCTGGGGCAAACAGTCTGGACAACGCGTCTGACTTCTTATTTTTGGATGCCGGGCGGTAAGTGATAGTGAATCTGAACCTAGCAAAGAACAGCGACCAGCGCGCCTGGCGGGCATTCAGGCGGTTGGCCGTCCTGATGTATTCCAAGTTCTTATGGTCGGTCCAGACCATGAAAGGCTGAGCTGCCCCTTCCAACCAGTGGTGCTACTCCTGCAGCTTGAGCTTCACGGCCAGGAGCTCTCTGTCGCCAGTGTCATAATTATGCTCGGCCGAGGAGAGGTGCTTGGAGTAGAAAGCGCAGGGGCGCAGCGCCCCATCCGTCGGGGAGCGCTGAGACAAAACCACCCGACCCCAGTGTCAGACGCATCCACCTCGACAAAACACTGCAGCGCTGGATCCACAAGAGAAAGGACCCGGGAGGATGCGAATTCCCTTTTTAGGGTCTCGAAGGCCGTCTCCGCCTCCGTCGTCCTCTGGAAGCGCACCTTAGGCGAGGTGAGGCGGGTCAGAGGGGGAGTGATGGAGCTGTACCCTGGAACAAAGCGGCGGTAAAAATTAGCGAACCCCAAGAATTGCTCAACCTGCTTCCTCGAGGAGGGGGTGGGCCACTCGACCACTGCTTTAACCTTGGCCGGGTCGGGGAGGAGCTGATTGTGCGAGACAATAAAGCCCAGGAAGGAGGTAGTATTAGTGAAGAATTCGCACTTTTCAGCCTTGACGTACAGCTTATTCTCCAAAAGGCGTTGAAGGACCCGCCTCACATGGATAAGATGCTCCTCCCGAGATCGGGAGAAGATCAAAATATCATCCAGGTAGACGAAAATGAAGACCCCCGGAAAATCACGAAGAACATCACTGATCAAGCGTTGGAAAATGGCAGGAGCGTTGGTGAGCCCAAACGGCATGACAAGGTATTCAAAGTGGCCGCTGGGCGTATGGAAGGCTGTCTTCCACTCGTCACCCTCCCGGATCCGGACGAGGTGATAAGCGCTGCGGAGGTCCAACTTGGAGAACCAGGACGACCCTGGAGGGAATTGAAGGCCGAGTCCATTAGCAGCAGAGTATAACGGTCCTTCACAGTGATGTCATTAAGGGCTCTAAAGTCTTAAGGACCCGTCCTTCTTCGCCACAAAAAAGAACCCAGCACCCAGGGGGGATGAAGAGGGGCGAATAATGCTGGCACTGAGGGATTCCCGAATATAGGTGTCCATGGCCTCCCGTTCCGGGGCAGACAGGCTGTAAAGGTGGCCAGATGGGAGAGGCGCCCCCTGCAGGAGATCGATGGCACAGTCATAAGGGCGATGGGGTGGGAGGGACAATGCCTTAGACTTGCTGAACACAGGACCCAGGTCGTGAAACTCCGGCGGGACTGCAGAGAGGTCTGGCGGGGCGGGGTCAAGGGCGGGGAGGGGCACAGACGGGGCACAGGCTGCAGACAGGTTCCCAAACAAAAGGTGCTCCAAGCTAGGATGCAACCGGTCTGCCAATCAAAAACAGGGTTGTGGAGGCGTAGCCATGGGTAGCCTAAGATGATGGGCGCCGCAGAGGTGGGAAGGACATAGAAGCTGAGGTCCTCACAATGATTGCCGGAGATAATGACGGAAATGGGCTTGGTTTTATGAGTGACCTTCTCAAGGAGAAAACTAGTGAGAGCGACGAGATGAAGAGGAGTGGGCAAGGCTTGGCATTGGATGCCCAGGCGGGTTGCCAGACTCTTAGAAATAAGACTTTGTTCGGCCCCCTGAGTCCACCAGTGCGTGAGATGCATGACCAATGGAGTTGTGGCAAAGTCTAATTGCAACCTGACATTTTGAGAGGGGATCTGACTGGGTTACATCCGCGAGGCCCCCTACAGTGATTCGCGGACTCCCCTTTTGGCTTCACCGTGCAGGCTTCCAAGGGATGCTGGTCGTCTCCGCAATACATGCAGACACCCAGCTCCCGGCGGCGCTGTTTCTCCGCTAAAGAAAGTCTAGCCCGCCCAATGATCATAGCATCGGGATCGTCGGCGACCTCCGGAGGAGGCAACGCCAGGGGGCGAGACTGAGGAGCACGAGAAAGAGTTCCGCGCGAGCGGCTGAATGATTTCCGCTGGGCGGCCCGCTCCCTCAGCCTGTTATCCAAACTAATGGCCAAAGAAATTAATTCTGGCAGCCGATCCGGCTGGTCCCAGCTGGCCAGTTCATCCCGCAAATTAGAGTTTAGACTGCGGATGAATAGGCTGCAAAGGGCGGCAACGCACCAACCAACCTCTTCCACCGCCACCCGGAAGTCGACAGCGTAGTCAGCCACTAAGCGGCTACCCTGGCGAAGGCTAAGTAGCCCCTCGGCCAATATGCTATCATGATCCGAGTGATCAAAGACCTCAAAAAAATCTTGCATGAGCTGGGTATAGGTCAAGGTTGCGTAGCTGGGCTTCGCCATAATGGCGTAAGCCCAGGCTAACGCTTGCCCTTCCAGAAGATTAGAAACGTACCCAATTCAGCTTTGGTCTGACGGGAAGTCCCCAGGCACGCGCAGGAACACCGTCTCACACTGTAGAATAAACCCACGCACTCCGCCGAGCTTTCCGCTGAAGCGCGCGGGGGTGGGAATAGGAGTGAGACAGGTCCGCGGACCCGGGGCAGAAGAGCTGGCTTGGGGAGCAGGAGGAACTGACCCGCCGAGTTGGGATGGAGGGAGCGCCTGCGGAGGATTGAGGCGGTCCAACCGGATAGTTATGGTGGTTAGCTGATTAAGGATGACCTGCTGTTGATGAACAATTAAGTCCACCCTGGCCTCGAGGTTGGAGAGTCGGCGTACGTACCCGCTGTTCACTGGGCCGCTGAGCTGGAGCCGTATTGCCATGATATCTGGCCCAGGAAACATGCATGCAGGCTCGGGTGAGATTTAAGAGTTTTATTCAACAACAGGTGTATGAATGCGTGAGTGAGGAATGTAAATGTCTTCTTGGGGACTGGAAAGCACCGAGGGCAGAACAGAACACCGTACAGCCAGGCAACCCTGAGGACAGAGCAGAGGACAGTGGATGAGCAATTATCACAGCGAAGTGATGAAAGTTGCAATGTGGCTTACTTGCAGATGTCTTGGTGGCTGACGCTGGCAAGAGATGCTCCTGCCTGGGAGATAGCACCCTGCTGCGCTCGACGGAGAGAGACTGATGAGGTGAGGCGATGAAGGGATTCTTCCGCCGCCGGGAGGATCCACCTGTGCACAGGGGAAGATTTTCAGAAAGCTGGTAAGTGATAACCTTACGTGAGGAAGACGAGTTGCGGCATCGGCCGAGAGGAGCAGGCAAACGCAGAGCTTGAGCATGGAGATGAGCTGACGGCTCCAGGCCGAGGCTGCGGGCAGAGCAGGTTAAATAGAGGCAGCCTAATAAAGCACAGGTGTGCGCACGGCTGGAACGGATGACAGGCGGGAGCGAGTTGTGACAAACAGGACAACATCATCTGCAAACAACAGAGATGAGATCCTGTGGTCACCAAGCATGACACCCTCCATTCCCTGGCTGCGCCTAGAAATCCTGTCCATAAAAATTATGAACAGGATCGGTGACAAAGGGCAGCCCTGGCGGAGTCCAACTCTCACTGGGAATGAATCCAACTGAGTGTTGGCAATACGAACCAAACTCTCACAACGGTCGTACAGAGACCGAATAGCTCGTAACAACAAGCCCAATACCCCATACTCCCGAAGCACCCCCCACAAAAAACCACGAGGGACACGGTCAAATGCCTTCTCCAAGTCCACAAAACACATGTAAACTGGCTGGGCAACCAGTTTGCCCAACCAGTATTTAAACTCATCTACTTTAATTACCTCTACTCCTTTCATCTTTACCGTTGCACCTGCCTCCCTCTCATTCACACTCACGTATTCTGTCTTGCTTCTACTGACTTTCATTCCTCTTCTTTCCAGAGCATACTGCCACCTCTTCAGGTTCTCTTCCACCTGCTCCCTACTCTCACTAGAGATCACAATGTCATCTGAAAACATCAGGGTCCATGGAGAGTCCTGCCTGACCTCATCTGTTAGCCTGTCCATCACCATGGCAAACAAGGGGTTCAGAGCTGATCCCTGATGTAACCCGACCCCCACCTTGAACCCATCTGTCACTCCTACAGCACACCTCACCACCATTTTGCTGTCCCCATGCATGTCCTGCACTACCCTCGCATGCATCTCTGCCACTCCTGACTTTCTCATACAGTACCACACTTCCTCTCTTGGCACCCTATCACATGCTTTCTCTAGACCCACAAAGATGCAGTCCAACTCCTCTGACCTTCTCTATATTTCTCCATCAACACTCTTAGAGCAAACATTGCATCTGTAGTACTCTTTCTTGGCATGAAACCGTACTGCTGCGCACTGATTGTCACCTCTCCTCTTAACCTGGTTTCAGCAACTCTTTCTCATATCTTCATAGTGTGGCTGATCAACTTTATGCCTCTGTGGTTACTACAGCTCTGAGCATCACCTTTGTTCTTGAAAACTGGTACCAAAACACTTCTTCTCCATTCCTCCACCATCCTCTCACTCTCCAAGATTGTGTTAAACAATCTGGTTAAAAGTCCACTGCCGGACTTCCGGTCTGGACACCATGGTGATAGCAGCTTAACGCTGAAGCTCCCAGACCCGATCCGTGAAAATACCTTGAAAATCAGATTTAATGGGTTTTTGGAAGAGTGAAAATAAAAGACCAAGTCATTATGCCTAAAGGAAAACAGAAGAGATCGACATTTACCAGGCCAAGACATGCATCGGCCAGAGAATCTGACCTGGAGGATATCCACTTGGAAGCGGAGGAGCTGAATGAAGCTAGCAACACGGTTAGCTTAAAAATGGTACTTCAAGAATTAAGACAATTTCGCTGAGATTGTTGGGCCAAATTTCGTGAAATTAAAGACGAAATAAAAAGGACAAACAGCAGAGTGGACCAGGCTGAGGACCGAATCATGGAAGCAGAGGAAAGAATAAAAGGGCTGGAAGAAACCGTGCTGGAACTACTCAAACGACAGTCAAGACTGGAGGCTAAGCTAACCGACCAAAAAGGAAGACTAAGAAGAGACAACATAAGAATTCATGGTCTGAAAGAAGGAGTCGAGGACGGTTTCACCACAATGGCTGCATGCGTGGAATCCATACTGAGAGAGAAGTTGGAAATTCCCCAATCCACCGACTTGAAGATAGAAAGGGCACATTGTACATTAGCCCCAAGGCCGTCGGCGGAAGCGCCACCAAGATCGGTGGTGGTGAAGTTCTCCAACTCCAGAATAAAAGAAGAGGTTGTAAGATAAGATAAGATAACATAAGCCTTTATTAGTCCCACAACGGGGAAATTCCAGGATTGCAACAGCACAGGGATAGCAACACTCAGAGCAACAATCAGAAGGCAAGAGAAAAAAAAAAAAGCAAGCAAGAGCAGCTAATATACATATGTACATATTACTATAAATATATATATACACGCAGACACACAGTGTAGAGCATTGTAGCTGGATGGGATAAATATATGAGTATATAAACACACAGTACGGAGCATTGCAGCTAGATGGAATAAATATGTAAATATATAAACACAGTGCGGAACAATGTAGCTAGATGGAATAATATGTAGATATATAAACACACAGTGCGGAGCATTGTAGCTAGATGGAATGAATATATAGATATATAAATATAAACATAAACATAAACACACCCACTGCGGAGCATTGTAGCTAAATGGAATAAATATGTAAATGAATAAACACACACAGTGCAGAGCATTGTTGCTAGATGGGATGAAACAGCACAACCGTCTACTTAGTTATCCTACATGGTATGATTATGTGCCCATACATATTCTCACCCTCCATAGCGACCGGTATTTTCCTAGTTGTATGCCGGAGGGGACCATTGTGTAAGTCTATTGCATCTTTTGCATTCAAAAAACTATTAGGTTGTTACGTCTTTTTGCTATCTCTGCGAGCAGCCCTGCTTAGGTTGTACAGTCTGACAGCCGTTGGTAGGAAGGACCTGCGAAACCTCTCGGTTGTGCACCTGGGATGATGTAGTCTGCTGCTAAATGAGCTCCTCAGTGCATTCAGTATGTCCTGCATAGGGTGGGACTCGGACTCCAGCAGAGATGACAGTTTAGCCACCATCCTTCTCTCTCCTATCTCCTCCACCGGATCAAGGCGCTGCCCCAGAACGGAGCTAGCTTTCTTGATCAGTTTGTTCAGTCTCTTCCTATCGGCTGCAGTAATGCCACTGCCCCAGCAGACCACTCCAAAAGTGATGGCTGATGTCACCACCGTGTCATAGAATGTCTTCAGCAGCGCACCTTGTACACCAAAAGACCTGAGTCTCCTCAGTAGGAACAGCCTGCGCTGTCCCTTCTTGTAGAGTGCGTCAGTATTGTGTGACCAGTCTAGTTTATTGTTCAGATGAACACCCAGGTACTTGTAGGATGTCACCATCTCAATGTCTGTTCCCTGTATATTTACTGGTGCTGTGAGGGGTTGTCCTTGCCTGCGGCAGTCCACCACCAGCTCCTTAGTTTTCCTCGCGTTGATCTGGAGGCAGTTCCGATGGCACCAGTCCACGAAGTCCTGGATAAGCCCTCTGTACTCAGCTTCATCTCCATTGGAGATGAGGCCAACGATCGCAGAGTCATCAGAGAACTTCTGTAGATGGCAGTGTGTTGTGTTGTGTGAGAAGTCCGCAGTATAAAGAGTGAACAGGAAGGGAGCCAACACCGTTCCCTGGGGGGCCCCTGTGCTACTGATGATCGTGTCGGACACACAGTCCCGGGTTCTCACAAACTGAGGCTGGTTCGTGAGGTAGTCCAGGATCCATGATGACAGGTGCTGGTCCATCCCTGCGCGCAGCAGCTTGTCCTTCAGGATCATCGGTTGGATGGTGTTGAAAGCACTGGAGAAGTCAAAGAACATGATCCTCACCACATTCCCGGGCTTCTCCAGGTGGGACAGAGAACGGTGAAGGAGGAAGATCACCGCATCCTCCACCCCAATGCCATGCTGGTAGGCGAACTGGAGTGGATCCATTGCTGGTTCCACCAAGGGGCGGAGGTGAGCAAGGAGCAGTCTCTCCAGGGTCTTCATCAAGTGGGACGTCAAGGCCACCGGTCTGTAGCTGTTCATGTCTTTGGGGTGGGAAGTTTTTGGTACAGGTACCACACAAGATGTTTTCCACAGCTGTGGTACCCTCCCCAGCTTCAGGCTCAGGTTGAAAATGTACGTCACAATCCCACACAGCTGATCTGCACAGGACTTGAGGAGCTTTGCGCTGATGCCGTCCGGTCCCGACGCCTTCCTCGCCTTGATCTTCCTCAGCTCCGTCCTCACCTGGGTTCTGGTCAGGGTCAGGATGGGGGGCTGTGTGTTGGGAGTGGGGGGGTGTTGGTGGAGTGGGGAGTGGGCAGCAGGACTTGATGTCTTTACAGGCAGCAGTGGTTGTTGTGCAGTCAGGGGGGAGGGCGGTTGGTCAAACCTATTGAAAAACAAATTCAGATTGTTCGCCCACTCCCTGCCCCCCGTGGCCTGGGGGGAGGTATTCTGGAGCCCAGAGATGGTTTTGAGGTTTCTCCAGAGAAACTGGCTTGTGAGACTCGCTTGGCAGAAAAAAGGTTTATGCACCAAGAGAGAAAAGTTTTCGTGGAGCACGACTACGCCCCGGAGGTCCTTAAAAAGCGTAGGGAATACAACGACGCTAAAAAGGTACTAAGAGAGAAGAAACTGCGCTTTCAAACTCCATTTCCGTCGAAGCTGCGGGTTTTTTACAAGGATGAGACGTGTCTCTACAACTCAGCGGAAGAAGCAACCACGGATATGGCGAGAAGAGGGCTCCCGGTAACGATGTATAAACCCTCAGCAGACCCGATCGAAAGAAGCAAGTCTCAAACGTGGTGCACACAGAGACCCTCAAAATCCACGGGCCAGCAGCGGGAAACCCAGCTCCAGGGCTATAAGGGAAAACTGAGTGTTTACAGGAGGGAATAACGATATTTCAATCAATCAATCAATGATATTTTTAGTCAATCTGCGCATCCAACCCTCCTCCTACAAAGTAACAAACATTAAAGGAGATGCAGAATCAGCAAGTACCAAGTGGTAAAACATTTCATGGAACAGACATAATATTAGAAACAAATAAGTCTTAAAAAAAAAAAAAAACTTGTTAAAATAGAAATGTGAAAATAAACCACATGATCTCTCCACACTAACAAATACTGTATTAACGTGACTGTTTGCTGTGATGGTGGTGGGAGGGTGCACACAATTTCATAGGGTATAGGCATAAAAAAAATAAAAATAAAATCATTACAAGTTCGGATTGGGATCTGAAATTCACGTTAAAAACATGGGACAACTTACAGGGGTAAGAGAGGGCCCTCAACACGTAACAGAGCTTTAGGAATTTCCCTCAGAGCCATCACACCATCAAGGCTCTTCTAAGGTCACTAAAAAGACCTCAGCTCAGGAAGATCTTTTGTCAGTTTTTTGTTTTAAAGTTTTATATACTATGTTCTTAATGTTTTTTATGTTCTTAATGTTCTTTCAGTTTCTGAGTAGCATAAAAGAGGGCCGGCACACTGTTATACTAAATAAGACAACACGATGGAGAAACAGGGTGTAACCAAAATAATCTCATATAATGTAAAAGGGATCCTGAATCCAGTTAAAAGATCCAAGATTCTAGGCAAAATGAAAAAAGACAAAGCAGGAATAATATTTTTACAGGAAACCCACCTAACAGACGTGGAACACACTAAACTTAATAGACAAGGGTTTAAAATGATCTCTTCATCTTCATATAAGTCAGGGAGGAGGAGGGGGGTAGCGACATTGATCTCAACCAAAATTATGTTTGAAAAAAATTCAGAACACAAAGATAAAGAAGGGAGATTTAGCATGGTACTAGGTCGGCTAGAGGGAGAAGATATCACCCTGCTGAATGTATATGCACCTCCAGGGGCTAACTGGAAATTTTATAAAAATGTATTCGACCTAATGATAACTAAAGCCCAAGGTTTAGTGATATGTGGGGGAGACTTCAATCTAAGACCGAATCCATACTGGGATGCATCAGGTAAAGCTCCACATCAAAATAACACTCAAAGTAGAAAAACTCGGATGCTACTAAAAGAAATGGGAATCTGTGACATGTGGAGGGAATTCAACCCCAGTGTAAAAGATTATACATTTTACTCAGCACCACATTCATCATACTCAAGGATTGACTATTTTTTATGTTTAATAGAGACAATGGAAGAGTAAAAACATGTAAAATAGGACTGATGGATCTCTCTGGCCACAGTCCAATCTATATGGACTTAAATATCCAAAAATACACAAATGGCTGCACGGTGGCGCAGTGGTTTAGCACTGTGACAGCACAGTTTTACCCTCGGCCGGGGGACCGCGGGGATCATGAGATCGTGGGTTCGATCCCAGCCCCCGACCAACAGTGAGCTGTGTGGAGTTTGCATGTTCTCCCCGTGTTGCGCGGGTTTACTCCGGGATTTCTCCGGTTTCCTCCCGCACACCAAAAACATGTAGGTTTAGGGCACTCGCGCACGCAGCGACCAGCAGCCGGTGGCTTGTCACCAGACTGCAAACCAAGTCTACCTACGGGTACAAAAAAAAAACAAAAAACATTTTCTTGGAGGTTAAATTCAAATGTGCTGAAAGGACCACTGAAAGATGAATTGGAATCAGATATTCTCAGATATTTGGAAGAAAATGATAATGGAGAAGTATCCCCTTTAATACTGTGGGATGCATGCAAAGCTGTAATAAGGGGAAGGATTATCGCAAAACTGGCACTCCAAAAGAAACAGACAAGAAAAACTAATCACATTAGAGTCAGAACTTAAGAAACTAGAAAAAGAGCACAAAGACAACACTCATTCTAATGACTCGCTCAAAATTAAGTAAATTAAAAAACAAATAAACAAGATCTACACAGTAGAAATCCAGAAGAAACTTACATTTCTGAAACAAAAATACTATGAAACAGGTAGCAAATCGGCAAAATTACTAGCCTATAAATTGAGGAAACAACAAACGGAGAGAGCAATCTACAAAATCAGAGACCCAGTATCAAAGGAAATAAAATTTAAAATTCAGGAAATTCTTAAAAGCTTCGAGAATTACTACAAGAACTTGTACTCCCGCAAAAAACACAAAAACGTATCCGAAGCCTTCCTAAATACATTAAATCTTCCCCAACTTACTGAGTCACAAAATAAAAAAAACTACAGTCAGAAATACAACCTAACGAATTAGAAAAAGCAATTATGAAACTTAAAGCTAACAAATCCCCAGGAGCAGATGGCTATACAGCGGAGTGGTACAAAACCTTTAAACAGCAACTATCTCCTCTCCTCCTGAAAACATTTAACTATGTCCTCCACACAGGGGAAATCCCCCCTCCTGGAGAGAAGGGGTCATTGCAGTCATACCTAAACCTGAAAAGGATAAACTAGACTGCTCCAACTACAGACCAATCAGTGTGTTAAATCAGGACTATAAACTTTTTACCGCTATCCTTGCCAAAAGGTTAGAAAATATAATGACAGACTTAATTCATTTAGACCAAACAGGATTTATAAGACAAAGACAGACACAAGATAACATTAGACGCACTTTACACATAATTCATCATATAAAAAAATATAATTTAAATGCAGCCATATTGGGATTAGATGCTGAAAAAGCATTTGATTCGGTTGACTGGTTTTTCCTATATAGAATCTTATCCAGTTTCAATTTTCATAACAACTTCATTAGAACTATCCAGGCATTATATAAAAAACCAACAGCTAAAATAAGGATTAACGGTAGATTATCATCATCTTTTGAACTGGAAAGAGAATGTTGTCAGGGCTGCCCCTTGTCTCCACTGCTCTTTGCAATCTTCATAGAATCTCTGAGCCAAAGGATAAGACAGAATCAAAAAATTCAAGGTATTTCACTTAGTCAGAAGGAACATAAAATAGCACTCTTTGCTGATGACATTTTAATATAACTGGGGCAGCTGGACACCTCTTTTCCAGAACTAATCTCAGTTTTTTCAGAGTATGGAGAGTTATCGGGGTATGAATTAAACATTCATAAAACCCAAATTTTAACATTCAACTGTGACCCAAATCAATATTTACTAAGCAAATTCAAAACTAACTGGGAGATGGAATCTATGTGACATGGTTTAGGACCCAGGAGACAGACACTGACACGGGTAGATAGTGACAATAATCTTTATTAAAGAGTGAGGGTGTGTAGTGCGAGTGTGAGTGCGTGGATAGAGTTCTGGTCACTGGAGCTGAGCGCCCTGGACGGAGACCCGGCAACCCTGGAACATACAAGCAGAAACAATTACTTTTGTCCCACACTAGTGACAAGCTATAAGTAGCGAGGCTTACTTGGGTGCAGCACAGGTTTCGTCCTGCTGAGATCCAGCGGCCGTGCAACGTGGAGGTGAAGGTGTCCGTGAACGTGCTGGGGCTTCCACCCGTGGCTGTGACAAGGACAGTTCTTCTCGAGACACCGGCTGTGACACCACAGACCGGGACGATGACAATCCTGACGATGACGAGGTGAGTGATTCCACAGAACGTGGTGACGATGATATAACTGATGCTGATGACAGTAACTCCACTGACAACGGTGGCCAATACTCCTGCAACTGATACAGTAACAGTTCTGGGATTTGAGGAGCAAGACGTACTGGTAGACGTGGTGGTAGCGAAGCGCTACGTGTGCGTGTTGGCGTTACCCCGTCAGCTGGGGACGCAGGTCCGCCGCCAAGGAGGTCCACCTGTGCACAGGGGTAAAGATTTGGAGTTGAGTAACAGATGGTTCTCTTACATGATTGACTCTGATGAGAAGTCCTTGAAGAGGTAAGAGAAGTTCTTGACGAGGCCAGAGAAGTTCCTGACGAGACAAGAGAGAATCCTGACGAGGCCAGAGAGCGGAGTTCAGGCTCATTCTCCGACGAGGAGGACAGACGACTCCGTGCCGGGCTGTCAGCGACGCTGGCTTTTAACAGCTGTTGATTACCACCTGTTGGTCTGTGCGCAGCTGGAGTTAATGATGCCAATGACGGCCCAGAGGCCGCCATGACAGTACTCCCCCCTCTAGCAGTGCCTCCAGGCACCTGCCCAATCCTACCTGGATTCGCCCGATGGAAATCGCGAATCAGCTGTTTATCCAGGATCAATGCTGGGCGAATCCAAGAATGATCCTCCGGTCCAAAGCCCTCCCAGTCCACCAAATACTGAAGACCACGACCCCGCCTGCGGACATCCAGGACGGCAGTCACCCCCCAGGCCGGATGGCCATCGATCATCCTCGGGGGTGCGAGAGCCGTGGGAGCAGGGCACAGGGGATCAGAGACGTACGGTTTAACCTGGGAGACATGAAAGGTGGGGCAGATACGCATCGAAGAGGAGAGAGACAAGCGCACAGACACAGGATTAACAACACGATTAATGGTATAGGGGCCAATGAAGCGCTTAGTGAGCTTACGTTTTTCGGCCGGTACACCAATATTCCGGGTTGACAACCAGACCTTCTGACCCACCTTATAGTCTGGGGCAGGTCTCCTATGCCGGTTGGCCACCTGGATATTGCGCTTAGTGGTTTTCAGCAAGGCTTGACGAGCGAGGAGCCACACTCGCCGGCAGCGCTTGATATGTGCCTGGACTGAAGGAACCCCTACCTCCTTTTCCTCCTCTGGGAACAGCGGAGGATCAAACCCGCATGATGCTTTAAACGGGGAGACGCCCATAGCCGTGGAGATCGTGGCGTTGTGAGCGTACTCAATCCAAGGCAGGAACTTGCTCCAGGAGGATGAGCAGGAGGAGATGACACAGCGAAGGGTGGCCTCCAGCTCCTGATTAGCCCGCTCGCACTGGCCATTGCTCTGAGGGTGATAACCAGAGGAGAGGCTGGCTGTGGCTCCTAGTGCTGCGCAGAAGGCCTTCCAAACTTGTGATACAAACTGGGGTCCTCGATCTGACACAATATCAGCAGGGATGCCATGAAGACGGACCACATGTTGCACCAGGAGGTCCGCAGTCTCCTGGGCCGAAGGCAGACCCCGAAGTGGCACAAAATGGGCCGCCTTCGAGAACCGGTCAATGATGGTTAACACCGTGGTGTAGTCATCTGAAATGGGTAAACCAGTCACAAAGTCCATCGCTACGTGAGACCAGGGGCGTGAAGGAACCGGCAACGGATGTAGCAGGCCCGCCGGGGGGGATGATGTCATCTTCCCGGTGGCACAGTGAGCGCAGGCCCGGATGTAGCCTACAACGTCCTTCCGTAACCCTGGCCACCAGAAGGTCCTTTGGAGAAGATCCACGGTCCGACCCACTCCAGGATGACAAGCCAACTTGGAAGCGTGACCCCACTCAATCACCTTGCCTCGGACAGCGCGTGGAACAAACAAGTGGCCCGGCCCCCCCCCCCCCCCCCCGGGGTCCAGCTCGGTCTTCTGAGCCCGGCGAACCGTCTTGCAGATTCCCCAGGACAGGGCGCCCACGACGCAGGAAGGCGGCAGGATAGGGGTCTCCTGGTCCTCAGTGGATGGTGTGTCAAACTGCCGTGAGAGGGCATCCGGCTTACCGTTCTTGCTTCCCGGCCGGTACGTGATGGTAAAGTTAAACCGGCCAAAGAAGAGGGACCAGCGAGCCTGGCGTGCATTCAGGCGCTTAGCCGTCCTGAGGTACTCCAGGTTACGGTGATCAGTCCAAACCACGAACGGCTGAGCAGCCCCCTCCAGCCAATGTCTCTATTCCTCCAAGGCGAGTTTCACTGCCAGTAACTTCCTGTCTCCGATGCTGTAGTTCCTCTCTGCAGGAGTGAGACGGTGAGAGAAAAAAGCACAAGGGCGAATCTTACCATCCTCAGGAGATCGTTGGGAGAGTACTGCTCCAACTCCCGAATCAGAAGCGTCCACCTCCACCATGCACTGCAGCTTCGGGTCCACCTGGGTAAGGACTCGGGCCGAGGCGAACTCCCTCTTGAGCTTCTCAAACGCTCCGGCTGCTTCCTTACTCCAGCAAAACGGGGTCTTAGGGGAGGTGAGAGCAGTCAAAGGACGGGCAATATTACCAAAGTTGGGCACGAACCTCCTATAAAAATTAGCAAACCCCAGGAAACCTTGAAGCTGCTTTCTGGATGTGGGTGCAGGCCAATCCACAACTGCCTTGACCTTGGCAGGGTCAGGGAGCACCTGGTTCCGAACAATAATAAATCCAAGGAAGGAGGTTTGATCAGTGTGGAACTCACATTTTTCGGCCTTGACGAACAGCTGGTTCTCCAGGAGGCGCTGTAAAACCCTGCGGACATGCACCCGATGTTCCTCTAGTGTGCGGGAGAAGATGAGAATGTCATCAAGATAAACAAAAACAAACGAGTTCAGAAAATCCCGTAGTACATCATTTATCAAACGCTGGAAGATGGCTGGAGCGTTAGTTAACCCAAACGGCATTACCAGGTACTCAAAATGACCGCTGGGGGTCCGAAAAGCCGTCTTCCACTCATCTCCTTCCCTAATGCGCACTAGATGGTAGGCATTCCTAAGGTCCAGTTTAGTAAACCAGGATGCCCCCTGGAGGGAGTCAAAAGCAGTGTTCATCAAGGGCAGAGTATATTTGTCTTTGACTGTTATTTCATTCAGTCCCCGGAAGTCGATGCAGGGGTGTAGTGAACTGTCCTTTTTTCCAACAAAAAAAAATTCAGCTCCCACTGCCGAAGACGACGGGCGGATGATACCAGAGGCCAAGGACTCCTTGATGTACGTGTCCATGGCCTCGCGCTCCGGGGCTGATAGGCTGTAAAGGCGGCTAGCAGGAAGAGGGGCCCCAGCCTTCAGATTGATGGCGCAGTCATACGGGCGATGGGGGGAGGACAACGCCCGAGACTTGCTAAACACTTGCCCCAAATCGTGATAAACCTCTGGCACTTTAGACAAATCCGGTGGGGATGAATCAGGCAGAGGCACCTTAACGGATGGGGCGCACGCCGCTGATTGGAGGCAGGCGCTAAGGCAAAACGTACTCCATGCCGTTACTCTCCCAGCTTGCCAGTCAATGGTGGGGTTATGTAGGCGCAGCCAGGGATACCCCAGAATAACGGGCGAAGAAGAAACGGGCAGCACTAGGAACTGAATTTCCTCCCTGTGATTCCCAGAAACAATTATTGACATGGGGGCCGTCTGAAGGTCAATGGTGGTCAAAGATGCTTTAGACAGGGTAATCAGTTTGACAGGGGGTTCTAAAGTCTGACAGCTAAGGCCCATTCGGGTTGCCAGGTCTCTAGAAATGAAATTCTGCTCAGCTCCAGAATCTACTAACGCTAGTGTGGAGTGTTCTGTATGTGTATGAATAAGTCTGAGAGGTAAATGACAACAAGTAAGGGGTTCTTCTGAGTTCTTGCCCGTGAATTCCCCTACTGCGATCCACAGGCCCTCCCTTTTTAACTTATTTGGACATTCGAACACCCCATGTGACTCCTTCCCACAATAGAAACATAGGCCCTGATCCCTGCGGCGTTGTTTCTCAGCTGCTGACACTTTAGACCGCCCAATGATCATGGCTTCCTGATCCGGGGATTTCTCTGACGCGGGTAAAGCGAGAAGAGGGGAGTTAGGGACGCGAGGGCGGGGTTTAACCGAACGGGAAGTAGTTCGCCGTTCAGCCGCCCGCTCCCTTAATCTGCTATCGAGACTAACCGCTAGGGCAATCAAATCTCGCAAATTGTCTGGTTTTTCCCGTGCCGTTAACTCATCCTTTAGCTCGTCGTTGAGACTACGTAGGAAAATGCTACATAGTGATGGCTCCCCCCACCTAATCTCTGCGGCCAGGACCCGGAAGTCAATGGTGTAATCAGCAGCTGATCTCTTTCCCTGCTGTAAGCTCAAAAATCGTTCTGTCAACACCTCACCCCTATCAGTATGATCGAATACAGACAAAAATTCTGACACAAACTCCTGGTAAGAGAGCAGGGGATAGCTTGGTTTAGCCATGATCGAATACGCCCAGTCTAAGGCTCTACCTGCCAGCAAATTTATGACATAGCCTATCCGGCTAGAGTCGTGAGTGAAATCCCCCGGCACACACAGAAAAACTGACTCACATTGTAATAGGAATCCTCAGGCTTCCCCGAGTTTTCCGCTGAACCGGGCAGGTGTAGGAATAGGGGTGAGGCGAGAGGACGAGGAGGTGTTAGCTTGTCCTGACGCTAAGCCTGCAGGGGCTGAGATATTTGCGGTCTGGGGAAACGTCTGGTGTCCTTCCAGACGATCCAGCCGACCATTAATTATGGTTAGTTGGTTCAAGATTACTGTCTGCTGGTGAGCTAATAAATCTACCCGGGCGCTAAGAGTGTTGATTAGGCGCGACAGTGAGCTGTCCGCTGGGTCAACGTGACGGAGTCGTACTGACATGGTTTAGGACCCAGGAGACAGACACTGACACGGGTAGATAGTGACAATAATCTTTATTAAAGAGTGAGGGTGTGTAGTGCGAGTGTGAGTGCTTGGATAGAGTTCTGGTCACTGGAGCTGAGCGCCCTGGATGGAGACCCGGCAACCCTGGAACATACAAGCAGAAACAATTACTTTTGTCCCACACTAGTGACAAGCTATAAGTAGCGAGGCTTACTTGGGTGCAGCACAGGTTTCGTCCTGCTGAGATCCAGCGGCCGTGCAACGTGGAGGTGAAGGTGTCCGTGAACGTGCTGGGGCTTCCACCCGTGGCTGTGACAAGGACAGTTCTTCTTGAGACACCGGGTGTGACACCACAGACCGGGATGATGACAATCCTGACGATGACGAGGTGAGTGATTCCACAGAACGTGGTGACGATGATATAACTGATGCTGATGACAGTACTCCACTGACAACGGTGGCCAATACTCCTGCAAATGATACAGTAACAGTTCTGGGATTTGAGGAGCAAGACGTACCGGTAGACGTGGTGGTAGCGAAGCGCTACGTGTGCGTGTTGGCGTTACCCCGTCAGCTGGGGACGCAGGTCCGCCGCCAAGGAGGTCCACCTGTGCACAGGGGTAAAGATTTGGAGTTGAGTAACAGATGGTTCTCTTACATGATTGACTCTGATGAGAAGTCCTTGAAGAGGTAAGAGAAGTTCTTGACGAGGCCAGAGAAGTTCCTGACGAGACAAGAGAGAATCCTGACGAGGCCAGAGAGCGGAGTTCAGGCTCATTCTCCGACGAGGAGGACAGACGGCTCCGTGCCGGGCTGTCAGCGACGCTGGCTTTTAACAGCTGTTGATTACCACCTGTTGGTCTGTGCGCAGCTGGAGTTAATGATGCCAATGACGGCCCAGAGGCCGCCATGACACTATGAAATATCTGGGGGTCAATATCCCGAAACAACTCAACAAAATTATAACATTAAACTATGATCCACTGATGGCAAAAATAAAATCTGATTTAGCAAGACGGAATATGATACCATTCTTGGGTACTGCACAAAGAATTGAAGCAGTCAAAATGAATATACTTCCATCCATCCATCCATCCATCCATCTTCTACCACTTTTCCGGAGGTCCGGGTCGCGGAGGCAGCAGTTCAAGCAGAGAAGCCCAGACTTCCCTCTCCCCAGCCACCTGCTCCAGCTCTTCAGAGAAGATACCAAGGCGTTCCCAGGCCAGCTGGGAGACATAGTCTCTCCACCGAGTCCTGGGTCTGCCCCGGGGTCTCCTCCCAGTGGGACGTGCCTGAAACACCTCAAGTGGGAGGCGTCCAGGAGGCATCCTAATCAGATGCCCATACCACCTCAACTGACTTCTTTCAATGTGGAGGAGCAGCGGTTCTACTCTGAGCCTCTCCCGGATGACTGAGCTCCTCACCCTATCTCTGAGGGTGAGTCCAGCAATCCTACGGAGAAAGCTCATTTCAGCCGCTTGTATCCGCGATCTCGTTCTTTCGGTCATTACCCAAAGCTCATGACCATAGGTGAGAGTAGGAACGTAGATTGACTGGTAAATCGACAGCTTTGCCTTAGAACTCAGCTCCCTCTTCACCACAACAGACCGGTACAACGTCCGCATCACTGCAGATGCTGCTCCAATCCGTCTGTCGATCTCTCGCTCCATTTTCCCCTCACTCGTGAACAAGACCCCAAGATACTTAAACTCCTCCACTTGGGGCAGGAGCCTGTCCCCAACCCGGAGAGGACAATCCACCCTTTTCCGGCTGAGGACCATGGACTCGGACTTGGAGGTGCTGATTCTCATCCCAGCCGCTTCACACTCAGCGGCAAACCGTCCCAGCAAGAGCTGTAGGTCATTGCTGGATGAAGCCAACAGGACAACATCATCTGCAAACAACAGAGATGAGATCCTGTGGTCACCAAGCATGACACCCTCCATTCCCTGGCTGCGCCTAGAAATCCTGTCCATAAAAATTATGAACAGGATCGGTGACAAAGGGCAGCCCTGGCGGAGTCCAACTCTCACTGGGAATGACTCCAACCGAGTGTTGGCAATACGAACTAAACTCTCACAACGGTCGTACAGAGACCGAATAGCTCGTAACAACAAGCCCGATACCCCATACTCCCGAAGCACCCCCCACAAAGATCATCGAGGGACGCGGTCAAATGCCTTCTCCAAGTCCACAAAACACATGTAAACTGGTTGGGCAAACTCCCACGAACCCTCAAGAATTCTCGAGAGGGTAAAGAGCTGGTCCGATGTGCCATGGCCAGGACGAAAACCACATTGCTCCTCCTGAATCTGAGGTTCGACCAACGGCCGGACTCTCCTCTCCAGTACTTTGGCATAGACCTTCCCAGGGAGGCTGAGGAGTGTGATCCCTCTAAAGTTGGAGCACACCCTCCGGTCCCCTTTTTTGAAGAGAGGAACCACCACCCCGGTTTGCCATGCCAAAGGCACTGCCCCCGACCTCCACGCAATGTTGTAGAGGCGTGTCAACCATGACAACCCAACAACATCCAGGGCCTTGAGGTACTCGGGGCGAATCTCGTCCACCCCCGGGGCCCGGCCACCAAGGAGATTTTTAACCACCTTGGCGACCTCAGCCCCTGTGATAGGTGAGTCATACCCCTCGTCCCCAAACCCTGCTTCCTCTGTGGAAGGCGTATCAGTGAGATTGAGGAGATCCTCGAAGTATTCCTTCCACCGCCCGACGATATCCCCAGTTGAAGTCAACAGTGTCCCATCCGCACCATACACAGTGTGGACGGGGAGCTGCTTTCCCCTCCTGAGCCGCCGAACAGTTTGCCAGAATCTCTTTGAAGCCGACCGAAAGTCTTGTTCCATGGCCTCACCGAACTCCTCCCATACCCGGGTTTTCGCTTCAGCAACCACCCGAGCTGCACTCCGCTTGGCCTGCCGGTACACCTCAGCTGCTTCGGGAGTCCCACAAGCCAACCAAGCTTGATAGGACTCCTTCTTCAGCTTAATGGCCCCCCTCACCACTGGTGTCCACCACTTGGTTCGGGGGTTGCCACCACGAGATGCACCGACCACCTTGCGGCCGCAGCTCTGGGCCGCCGCTTCAACAACAGAGGTGGAGAACATGGCCCATTCAGACTCCATGTCTCCAGACTCCCTCGGAATGTGGTTGAAGTTCTTCCGGAGGTGGGAGTTGAAGACCTCCCGGACAGGGGCCTCAGCCAGACGCTCCCAGCACACCCTCACTATACGTTTGGGTCTACCAGGTCTGAATGGCTTCCTCCCCTGCCATCGGATCCAACTCACCACCAGGTGGTGATCAGTTGACAGCTCTGCACCTCTCTTTACTCGGGTGTCCAAGACATACGGTCGCAAGTCTGATGATACGATAACAAAATCGATCATCGACCTGAGACCTAGGGTGTCCTGCTGCCAGGTGCACAGATGGACACCCTTATGCTTGAACATGGTGTTCATTATGGACAGACTGTGGTTAGCACAGAAGTCCAATAACTGAACACCACTCGGGTTCAGATCGGGCAGGCCGTTCCTCCCAATCACCCCCCTCCAGGTTTCACTGTCGTTGCCCACGTGCGCATTGAAGTCCCCCAGTAGGACAATGGAGTCTCCAGGAGGAGCACCCTCCAGCACCCCAGTCACAGACTCCAAAAAGGGTGGGTACTCTGAAACATCATTTGGTGCATAGGCACAAATGATGGTCAGGACCCGTTTCCCAACCCGAAGGCGCAGGGAAGCAACCCTTTCGTCCACCGGGGAAAACTCCAATATAGAGGCAGCAAGGTGGGGCGATACAAGAATACCTACCCCTGCTCATCGCCTCTCGCCCGGGGCAACTCCAGAAAAGGCCAAGCTCCAGCCCCTCTCCAGGAGACTGGTTCCGGAACCGGAGCTGTGTGTTGAGGTGAGGCCGACTATATCTAGCCGGTATCGCTCAACCTCGTACACCAGCTCAGGCTCCTTCCCCACCAGAGAGGTGACATTCCACGTACCAAAAGCCAGTTTAGAAAGCTTGGGATCAGTCCGCCAAGGTCTCCGCCTTTGACCGCCACCTAATCCACATAGCACCGGACCCCCATGATCCCTCCTGCAGGTGGTGAACCCACTGGAGGGCGGACCCATGTAACTCCTTCGGGCTGAGCCCGGCCGGGTCCCATGGGTGGAAACCCGGCCACCAGACGCTAGCCTTCGAGCCCCTCCCCCAGGCCTGGCTCCAGGGTGGGGCCCCGGTAACCCCATATCGGGCGGGGTACACTGAATCCTTGATATACAATTTATCATGAGAGTCTGTTGGATCGTTCTTAGTCTGGCCCTTCACCCAGGACCAGTTTGTCTTGGGAGACCCTATCAGAGGCAAATTGCCCCGGACAACATAGCTCTTGGGATCACTGGGGCACGCAAACCCCCCCACCACGATAAGGTGACGATCCATGAGGGGGAATATACTTCCACGTCTTCTATACCTTTTCCAAACAATACCGGTAGAACCTCCCAAAAAAACATGGCAAGAACTGGACAGGAGGATTTCAAGATTCATATGGCAGGGAAAGAGACCTAGAATCAGATATAGAACCCTACAGCTAAACAAAGACAAAGGTGGGCTCGCGCTGCCAAATATCAGGGACTATTTTAAAGCCGCACAAATTAAAACTTTAGTAGAGATATGTAACCCAGTCTTCATTGCACAGTGGAAAGAGATAGAATGCCAAATAACAAGTGACATTCCCCTACAGGCAATAATAGGGAACAACGCCTTACCTAAACTTTTGAATAACACTAACCCGTGGATAGAGACCTCGCTAAAAATTTGGTTTCAGCTAGTCAGAGAGAATCAAACTAAAGAACCTTATCGATTATTCCAATGGATTTCCTATGATCAGGACTTTACTCCTAATAAAACAGACAATAGATTTAAAAAGTGGAAAGAGAACGGACTGATAAAATATTATGATATTTTTAAAGGACAAATTTTAAGGAGTTTTGAAGATTTGAAAAAACAAGGTCTAATAAATCAAGACCTTTACAGGTTCTTTCAGCTTAGACACCACATAAACAAAATACTTAAAAAGGAGGATTTGGAAAGGGCCCAGTCAGGTGTTCTGAAGGTTTTCTTAATGGCATATAAAGGGATCCCAGGGATCAGATACATTTCTAAAATATACCATGGTCTTCAAGATTTAAAAGAAGACAACACATCATATATGATGTGAGGAGACTCAGGTCTTTTGGTGTACAAGGGGTGCTGCTGAAGACATTCTACGACACTGTGGTGGCATCAGCCATCACTTTTGGAGTGGTCTGCTGGGGCAGTGGCATTACAGCAGCCGATAGGAAGAGACTGAACAAACTGATCAAGAAAGCTAGCTCTGTCCTGGGGAAGTGCCCTGACCCACTGGAGGAGATAGGAGAGAGAAGGATGGTGGCTAAACTGTCATCTCTGTTGGAGTCTGACTCCCACCCTATGCAGGACATACTGAACGCACTGAGGAGCTCATTTAGCAGCAGACTACATCATCCTAGGTGTGCAACCGAGAGGTTTCGCAGGTCCTTCCTACCTACGGCTGTCAGACTGTATAACCTAAGCAGGGCTGCTCACAGAGATAGCAAAAAAATGTGATGACCTAATAGTATTGAATGCAAAAGACGTAATAGACTTACACAATAGTCCCCCCCAGTATATACAACTAGGACAATATCGGTCGCTATGGAGGGTGACAATATGTATGGGTACATATTCATACTATGTAGGATAACTAAGTAGACGGTTATGCTGTTTATTCCATCTTGCTAGTATGCTCCGCACTTTGTATATATATTTATATATTTATGTGTATGTATGTATATCCACTGCTCTTATTTATATCTTCTGTATCCTCTTAATTATTGCTCTGAGTGTTGCTATCCCTGTGCTGTTGCAATCCAGGAATTTCCCCATTGTGGGACTAATAAAGGCTTATCTTATCTTATCTTATATATGAATGAATGAATGAATGAATTTTTTTATTTTGGATAGTACAGTACAGGTTAAGAGAAACTGTATAATATAACAACAAGGTCAAATTAGACAAAGACTCCTTCTACTATACAATTCCACGTGAGTTATCCGAAATGGGTGATGGCTGAAGCCGCAGCTTATATTGCCCACCCATATTCCATCCAAGAATTCAAAAGAGAAAAAAGAGAAAACAAGACAAGAGCGATTACAATTTAAAACAAAGCTAAGACAAAATGTGACTGAGAGAAAAAAAAAGAAAACTAAGCTAGGCTAAGTTAAGCGGTTACTATTCAAAAACAAATCTAAGACAAAATGTCACAGAGAAAAAAAAAACAAACAAAAAAAAAAACTAAGCTACAACACAACACAGGCTGGATATGTCAATCGTTATGTGAGTTTACATGTCGTCTTGTAAATATGTTTGGAGTATTTCTTCCTTTAGTTTTTGTTTAAATTGTCCAAGCGTTGTACATGATTTTAATTCAGGTCCAAAATCGTTCCATAATCTGACTCCTTGCACTGAAATACAGTGTTGCTTGGTGGTTGTTCTCACTGTAGGCTTTTGAAATATACATGTTCCTCTGAAGTGATATCGTTTCTCCCTTGTTTGGAACAACTTTTGGATATTTGCGGGCAGTGATAAATTCTTCACTTTGAACATTATTATTGCGGTTATATATATTGCGGTTATATATAAAAGAGAGATGGGAAAAAGAGGGGAATTTCACTTTACAACTGGACATATGGGAAAAGCTAAATAAGCAACAATGGAAAAGTACCTCATCCCTGCTGTGGAGAGAATTTGGATGGAAAAATTTGGTAAGATTTTTCAGAATACCTGCACAAAACAAATTTACTCGTAAAGGGTCAAATTGTTGGTGCTTGTGTGGTGAAGAGAATGCAAATCATTTTCATGTGTTTTGGTCATGCCCAGTTATCCACCAATATTGGACCAAAGTACAGACAATATTGGGGAAAATATTCAAAGTAACAGTTCCCTTTTCTTTTGTAACTTTGTATTTGGGTTTACTACCGGAATCACTGGAAAGACAAGGAGAAAAATACTTATTCACTGTTTTAATATTGGCAAGTAAAAAAGCTCTAACGAAAAAATGGATGTTGAAAGACTGTCCTACACCTGAAGATTGGATTAATGTGATTCAGGACATTTGTTTGATGGAAAAGTTGACATTTGCACTGAGACAGGACATGGATGGGTTCTTGAACTTTTGGCAACCCTGGAACGCATATGTGTCTTCCATCAGATCTAATCTTTGACAAACACCATTTCAATAATGGCACCTCTCTTTGTTCCAACGCTACTCAGATTCTCTTTTATTTTTCTGCTCTTTTGTTTTTTGTTTTTTTTGTTGTTTTTTTGTTGTTTTTTTAATTTCTCTTTTTCTTTCACTTAAAAAAAGGGTGTTGTAATAATTTTTTTCCAATGTCAAAAAACAAAAAAAAGGGGGAATATGTGATGAAAATTTAAACAATGCAATGCTGTAATGACATGTATTCCCTTTACAAAAACTTAAATAAAAAAAAGTCAGTATGACAATGCAATATCAAACACATTTTTATTGTGGTGATGAAAAATACCCACAATGCATGAGCCAAGAACAAAATTGACAACTTGATGAGCTACCATCTGCATTATGGTCTAGTGGCCCCTCAGATGTGGGCTTAATGGATGGAGTATTGCCAGTTCAAATTACTTCAAAGAAAGGAGTATTGCCTTATAAAGCCCAATATCCTTTAAAAGCAGAGGCAGTGGAGGGCATAAGGCCGTTGATTGAACAAATGAAGCAAAATGGGATCATTATTCCCTGTCAAGACTCTCCTGTAAATACTCCCTTATCTCCTGTTAAGAAGGCACTAGCAAATGTTGGGTGGAGGCTAGTGCAGGATTTACAGGTTGTAAATGCTGCAGTAGTCCCGAGAGCTCCGCAGGTGCCAGACCCACATACACTGTTGAATAATGTTCCAGCCGATAATATGTGGTTTTCAGTGGTGGACATCAGTAATGCCTTTTTCTCTATTCCTGTACATAAAGATTCTCAATTCTGGTTTGCGTTTACCTTTGATGGCAAAAGGTATACCTTCACTAGATTACCACAAGGATATTGTGAAAGCCCTACCATATTTTCACAAGCGATGACTGCAAACCTGACAAAATTTGTTCCGCCAGGCGGCTCTAAAATTCTTTTGTATGTTGATGATATCCTTGTGGCTTCTAAAAGTGAAGGGCAATGCTGACAAGATACAACAAGCCTTTCAAGATTTTTGCATTCACAAGGACATAAATGCAGCAAAAATAAACTGCAGTTTTGTCAATCTGAAGTGAAGTTTTTAGGACACCTTTTGAGTGCAAATGGGAAAAGACTGGAACCAAATAGGATTACAGCAATTCAAAACATCCCATATCCACAGACAAAAAAAACAAACAAACAATTAATGTCTGTTTTAGGAACTTTTAATTATTGTAGGGCATGGATTCCAAACTATTCACAAAAAACTGCTCCATTATATGACATTTTGAAAACTTCAAATATTACACCAGCCTCCAACATAGAATTGACAGCTGAACATAAAGAACTTATTGATAATTTGAAACACATACTGACTACAGTATGTGCATTAGCCTTGCCAAATTATGATATAGATTTCCATTTGTTCTGTGATGTCCAGGATAAACATATGACTGCTGTTCTGACTCAAATATATGCTGGGCAATACAGACCCCTCTCTTATTATTCACGGAAACTTGATTCTGTTGCTGCAGGATTTCCTGTCTGTGTACAGGCAGTAGCTGCAGCGGCAGTGGCAGTTTCCTCTGTGCTTGATGTTGTCCTCTATCATCCTTTGATCGTACACGTTTCCCACGCTGTGGAGGGGCTTTTGCAACAGGACAAACATTCCATGTTGTCACCAGCTAGGTTACTGTCATACACTATAACCTTGCTATCACAGCCACATGTTAAGTTAGTCCAATGCGCTACCCTTAATCCTGCCACCATTCTGCCCATATCAAATGATAATGACAGAGTTTTTGACCATGACTGTATTCAACAGTCTTTGCGCCAATATCTACCTTGCCCTGATTTGGCAATTACCCCCTTAACCGATTCTCTGTGGCTATTTATTGACGGTTCCTCCCTAAAACTACCTGATGGATCAACATCCACTACTTATGCTGTGACAACATTGTCTGAGGTCCTGATTGTGGAAAAAGTTCCACAACCTGCATCAGCTCAAATGGCTGAACTATTGACTTTGATTGTAGCAAAGTAGCATGGGTTTTGATTGTAGCAAAGTAGCATGGGCTACTAACCTGAGTGTAACTATCTGTTCAGACAGTAAATATGCTTATAACACATGTCATCTGCACACTGCTACCTGGAACCTGCAGGGGTTTGTCACCTCCACAGGAAAACCAGTAAAACATCAACAGCAACTATTGCAGCTACGTAATGCTTTAATGCTACCACATTCTGTGGCAGTTATTCACTGCCCTGCCCACACTAATGGCACTGACTTATTTAGCTGCGGTAATCGCTTGGCTGATAACGTTGCTCACTGTGCTGCTATGGGTCTTTTTGGAACCGTCTATTTTATTAATAATGTTGATGTTGATATTTTAAAAGACTGTCAAAATAATATGGACCTTCCCCCTGGTGCATGTGTAAATGATTTACACTACCGTTCAAAAGTTTGGGGTCACTTAGAAATGTCCTTATTTTTGAAAGAAAAGCACTGTTTTTTTCAATGAAGATAACTTTAAACTAATCAGAAATACAATATCTAATATACATTGCTAATGTGGTAAATGACTATTCTAGCTGCAAATGTTTTTGGTGTAATATCTACATAGGTGTATAGAGGCCCATTTCCAGCAACTATCACTCCAGTGTTCTAATGGTACAATGTGTTTGCACATTACGTCAGAAGGCTAATAGATGGTTAGAAAACCCTTGTGCAATCATGTTAGCACAGGTGAAAACAGTTTAGCTGGTTAGTGAAGCTATAAAACTGACCTTCCTTTGAGCAGGTTGAGTCCTGGAAAAAATTATTTCAAATACAAATCATTATTTCTAACCTTGTCAATGTCTTGACATTGACAAGGTTAGAAATAGGTAAAATGAATGAAATAGGTAAAATGAATAGGTTTTCTATTCATTTTACAACTCATGGTGGTAAATAAGTGTGACTTTTCATGGAAAACACAAAATAATTGTCTGGGTGACCCAAAACTTTTGAACGATAGTGTAGGTATATTTTGCATGCCTGATGGAAAATTGTTCTGCCACCCACATTATACAAATGGGCTGCCCTGGTAGCACATGGACCATGTCATGTGTCAACAGGAGGGATGGTGAGGATGTTGGAAAAGCACTTTTTCTATCCTAATATTTTGAAAGAAGTAACAAAAACATGCCAAAAGTGCATCATTTGTTTACAAAATAATGCTCAAGGAGCAATGAGAACGAGACAAGGAAAATTTCCCATGCCAAAAGAGCCTTTTATTCAATGGTGTATGGATTTTATTGAATTAGGTAAGCATGGGAAGCTACAATATTGCTTGGTGTTGATTGACACCTTTACAAAGTGGACAGAAATTCATCCCACATTCACAGCAAATGCCGCATTTGTGTGTAAAACTCTATTGAATCACGTCTTTCCCACCTTTGGGGTTCCAGAACTGATTTATGCAGATAATGGAACTCATTCTACAGCACAAACAGTTCAAGATTTAACCCAAGCTGTAGGAAGTAAGATCAAATGACATATTTATCGGCCCAGGAGACATGCATGCAGGCTCAGGTAAGATTCAATAGCTTTATTCAACAGCAAAGGTGTTTGGGTGCGTGTATGCGATATGTTTATGGATTGTGGGTGGATGAAGAGAGTTGGGAACAGAGCAGCACACCGTGCAGCCAGGCAACCTTGCAGGTGGGACGGTGGCTGGCGTTGGCTGAGGATCTTAGGCCTGGAAGACAGCGTTCTGCTGCACACACGACGAGGCTTGGAGAGGAGAGGAAAGGAGATGGCGATGGCGGGAGAATCCGCCGCCAGGGAATCCACCTGTGCACAGGGGAGAGGCTGGTAGACAGGTAAGAGATTAAACAGCTTACGTGCTGTAGAGAAGGTCGGCAGGATGGGAAGAAACATTCCTGCTGAGAGCTTGAGCGCTTAGAAACATGGACGGCTCCAGACCGATGCTCTGGGCCGAGTGGGCTAAATAGCCCATGATTGACGAGGCGCAGGTGTGGGTGCAGCTGAGGTGGATGACAGGGAGCTGTGAGCTGTGACAGTACTCCCCCCCCAGCAGCCCCTTCTGGCGCTGGCTTGTCCGGGTGCGCCCGGTGGAACTCAGTGATGAGATCTCTATCCAGCACAAAAGAAGAGCGCACCCAGGACCTCCACTCCGGGCCATATCTCTCCCAGTCCACCAGGTACTGCAGCCCGCGACCTCGACGCCGGGAGTCCAGGATGGATGCAACCCCCCAAGCCGGGTGGCCGTCGATCATCATGGGAGCGGGTGGAGCCCTAGGGGGCGGACAGAGTGGGTCGGAGATCACGGGCTTGATCTTGAACACATGAAAAGTGGGACACACATGGAGGGAGGGGGGGACGGCCAAATGCACAGCCACCGGGTTGACAATTTTGGAGACGGTGAAGGGACCGATGAAGCGTGGAGCCAGCTTCCTCTTCTCGGCCTTAAGATTGATGTCCTGGGATGAACAACCAGACCTGTTGGCCCACCTGGTAACTGGGGGCTGGCTTCCTGTGGCGATTAGCCGTGGTGCTGTTGTGCCCTGCTGTGCGTAAAAGCGCTTCGCGTGCCTTGGTCCACAAGCTCCGGCAGCGTCTCAGATGTGCCTGGATGGACGGAACGGCCAACTCACTCTCCTGCTTGGGAAAGAAGGGGGGGGGGGGGTCGTAGCCCAACGACGCCCGGAAGGGGGACATCCCAGTAGCCGATGACCGTGTCGCATTGTGGGCATACTCCACCCAGGCCAGGTAAGAGCTCCAGGAGGATGGATTGGAGGAGGTGACACAGCGCAGGGCAGCCTCCAGCTCCTGACTGACGCGCTTACACTGCCCATTGGATTGAGGGTGGTGACCGGAGGAGAGGCTCACCGTGGCCCCCAGGGCGCTGCAAAAGCACTTCCACACTTGGGACATGAACTGGGGCCCCCAGTCGGATATGACGTCCACTGGGATCCCGTGCAGCCTGACCACATGTTGGACCAGGAGATCGGCTGTCTCTCGTGCCGAAGGAAGACCCTGGAAAGTTGGCGGCCTTGGAGAACCGATCCACAATCATCAGAACAGTGTCATAGGTGTTGGAGACAGGGACACCAGTAACGAAGTCGAGGGCGATGTGTGATCAAGGCCTGCCCGGGACCGGCAGGGGCTGGAGTAGGCCCGCAGGGGGAATTCGGGGGTCTTGCTAGTAGCACACTGGGGGCAAGCCCGGATGTAATTGGCGACGTCCTTTTGGAGACCGGGCCACCAGAAAGAGCGTTGAAGGAGGTCCACCAGTCGGCAGACGCCAGGGTGACAGGCGAACGTGTGGGCCCAGTGAATGACCTCCCCCCGAACTGCTGATGGAACAAAGAGCCTCCCATCCGGGCCGCTGCCAGGGTCCGGTTCAGTCTCCAGCGCCCTCCGGATCTTGTCCCTGATGGACCAGGAAACCTCCCCCACAACACACAAATTGGGCAGGATGGTGTGATCCAGTCCTCCGGGGCCTCAAGGGCAAACTGTCTAGACAGGGCGTCGGGCAACCCATTCTTGGAGCCTGGACGGTAGGTGATCATGAACTGGAACCGAGCAAAGAACAGGGACCAGCGCGCCTGGCGGGCAATAAGACGTCTGGCTGACCTCAAATACTCTAGGTTCTTGTGGTCCGTCCAAACCACAAAAGGCTGAGCTGCCCCCTCCAGCCAGTGACGCCACTCCTGCAGCGCGAGCTTAACAGCCAGAAGCTCCCTGTCGCCGACGTCATAGTTACGCTCAGCTGCCGACAGGCGCCGGGAGAAGAAGGCGCAGGGCCGCTTGACTCCATCCACCCGTGATCACTGGGAAAGCACCGCCCCCACCCTCCTGTCAGATATGTCCACCTCCACCAGGCACTGCAGCGTGGGGTCAACCTTGGTCAGGACCCGGGAGGAGGAGAACTCCATCTTCAGGGTCTCGAATACGGTTGCTGCCTCCTCGGTCCACTGGAAGGGCACCTTGGGAGAGATGAGGCGGGTCAGGGGAGAAACGATGGCACCAAAGTTGGGAACAAAGCAACGGTAGAAATTGGCAAAGCTGATAAACTGCTGCACCTGTTTCCTGGAGGTAGGTGTAGGCCACTCGACCACCGCTTTAACCTTGGCGGGGTCGGGGAGGATCTGGTTATGGGAAATAACGAAACCCAGGAAAGAGGTGGTCTTGGCATAAAACTCACATTTCTCCGCCTTGATGTAGAGTCTGTTCTCCAACAGCCGCTGCAGAACCCGCCTCACGTTTGCCTGGTGCTCCTTCCGACACCTGGAGAAGATGAGAATGTCGTCCAAATACACGAAGACGAAGACCCCCAGGAAATCTCGCAGGACATCGTTGATGAGCCGTTGGAAGATGGCGGGAGCGCTGGTGAGCCCAAACGGCATTACTAGGTATTCAAAGTGGCCGCTGGGCGTTCGAAAGGCCGTCTTCCACTCATCGCCCTCCCGGATCTGGACGAGATGGTAGGCACTGCGGAGGTCTAACTTAGTGAACCAGGTGGCCCCCTGGAGGGAGTGGAAGGTGGTGTCCATGAGTGGCAGGGTGTACCCATCCTTCACTGTGATGTCGTTGAGGGCTCTGAAGTCGATACACGGACGCAGGGACCCATCCTTCTTTGAGACGAAGAAGCAGCCGGCACCGAGCGGGGACGAGGAGGGGCGAATGATCCCAGCGCTGAGCGACTCCCTGATGTAAGTGTCCATTGTTTCACGTTCAGGAGCAGAAAGGCTGTAGAGGCGGCCAGATGGTAATGGCGCCCCCGGGCGGAGGTTTATGGCACAGTCATACGGATGGTGAGGAGGAAGAGACATCGCCTTGGACTTACTGAACACAAGCCCCAAGTCATGGAACTCTGGGGGCATCAGGGTGAGGTCCGGAGGAGAGGAGACTGGAGCAGGCAGAGGAGAGGATGGGGCGCAAGCCGCAGACTGGAGGCAGGTGCCCATACAGAAGGAGCTCCATGAGAGGACGCTTCCGGATTGCCAGTCGAGCACAGGGTTGTGTAGGCGCAGCCATGGGTAACCCAGGATGATGGGGGCCGCAGAGGAAGACAGGACATACAGGCTAAGGTCTTCTCGGTGGTTGCCAGAAACTATAATTGGCACCGGCCTGGTGCGATGTGTCACTACTCCCAGGGGCGAGCGAGAAAGGGTGACAAGGTTGAGGGGCGCTGACAACGGTTGACAGGGAATACCCAAACGGGTTGCCAGGCTCTTGGAAATAAAGTTTTGCTCTGCCCCCGAGTCCACCAGTGCATGAGTGAGGTGCCCGGTGGAGTTGTGGCAAAATTTGATGGGCAAGGAGCAATTTGTGAGGGGATTAGACCAATTAGTGTCCGCGAGGCCCCCTACAGTGACTCGCGGACCCCCCTGTTTGGCTTGACCGGGCATTGCTCCACGGTATGCTGGTCACCTCCGCAATACATGTAGAGGCCCAGCTCCTGGCGGAGTTGTCTCTCCGCTAGAGGGAGCCTGGTTCGCCCTACCATCATCGCCTCTGGCTCATCGGCGGACTCCGGAGCGGGTAGCGCCAGGGGGCGAGACTGAGGGGCGTGGGCGGAGAATCCACGTGGGCAGCTGACTGACTTCCGCTCGGCGGCCCACTCCCGCAGCCTGTTGTCCAAACTAATGGTTAGAGAGATTAGCTCGGACAGTCACTCTGGAAAATCCCGGCTGGCCACCTCATCCCGCAGACCAGAACTGAGGCTGCGGAGGAAGATGCTGCAGAGGGACGCCTCCCCCCAGTCAACCTCCTCCGCTGCCACCTGGAAGTCAACAGCTTAATCCGCCGCCGACCAGCTGCCCTGTCGGAGGCTAAGGAGCCAGTCAGCAAGGACGCTGTCACGACGCAAGTGGTCAAACACCTCGAGAAAGTCCCGCATGAACTGGTCATAGGAGAGGTTTGTGTAGCTGGGCTTCGACATGACGGCGTAAGCCCAAGCTAACGCTCACCCCTCCAAGAGATTAGCCAAGTAACCAATTCGGCTTTGGTCTGAAGGAAAATCCCCGGGAACGTGCAGGAACACCGACTCACATTGTAAGATGAACCCCCGTGCCTCACCGAGCTTCCTGTTGAAGCGAGCGGGAGTTGGGATCGGAGTGAGCCGGGTTGGCGCTCCCGAGCTAGGCTGGCCAGCCGCGGAGGCAGCCGGACCTGATCCGCCATGATGAGCCAGGGGGAACGCCTGCTGGGGGTCTAGACAATCCAACCAGTGAGTTATCATGGTCAACTGATTTAGTATCACCTGCTGTTGATGAGCTATTAAATCCACCCGAGCCTCGAGGGTGGAAAAACGGCGTGCGAGCCCGCTGTCTGCTGGACCGCTCTGCTGGACCGCTCTGCTGGAGCCTTACTGACATATTTATCGGCCCAGGAGACACGCACGCAGGCTCAGGTAAGATTCAATAGCTTTATTAAACAACAAAGGTGTTTGGGTGCGTGTATGTGATATGTTTATGGATTGTGGGTGGAAGAAGAGAGTCGGGAACAGAGCAGCATGCTGTGCAGCCAGGCAACCTTGCAGGTGGGTCGGTGGCTGGGGTTGGCTGAGGATCTTCAGCCTGGAAGACAGCGTTCTGCTGCGCACACGACGAGGCGTGGAGAGGAAAGGAAAGGAGATGGCGATGACGGGAGAATCCGCCGCCAGGGAATCCACCTGTGCACAGGGGAGAGGCTGGTAGACAGGTAAGAGATTAAACAGCTTACGTGCTGTAGAGAAGGTCGGCAGGATGGGAAGAGACAATCCTGCTGAGGGCTTGAGCGCGTAGAAACACAGACGGCTCCAGACCGATGCTCTGGGCTGAGTGGGCTAAATAGCCCGTGATTGATGAGGCGCAGGTGTGCGTGCAGCTGAGGTGGATGACAGGGAGCGGCGAGTTGTGACATCAAATTTCATACTGCCTACCACCCACAAAGTGCAGGCCTTGTAGAATGAAAAAATGCTACTGTAAAACAAATGCTTACAAAAGTTATGAAGGACAAAGGCAAAGCATGGCCAGAAGCTTTAAAAATAGTGAAAATGACTATAAATACCATACCCGACTCAAAGACAGGATTGTCACCTTTTGAATGTGCATTCCACAGGCCATACTTATTACCGGAAGTAAAACCTTTGGTATCCTCTAACAAATATGGTGATTTAGCAAGCCATTTAAGAAAAGCATGCGAGGTTAAAGAATACGCTGATACTGTCAGAATTCTCTCTACTCCGCAGGAAGGACAGGACAACCCATTGCAGCCTGGAGATTATGTTTTCATAAAGAACCACCATCGTCAACGTTGGGACTCAGTAAGGTGGCTTGGGCCATATCAGGTGCTGCTAACCACCCCCACTGCAGTACGTATTGCTGAACGACCATCTTAGATACATCTTTCACATGTAAAGAGACTACGGGTGCCTGTAAATGAACTAACTTGCTTCCCCGGTAAGTCCAGCTACAAAGGGGATACACACCTTGGTGTGTGGGGTAATAGTAGCCCCTCCATTTAGGGAGATCGTCTCAAACCTGGTGAAGATAGAGGTCGGTAGATACTCTCTCGGGTAGAAGCATGGCACCAAAAGTACTGATGATTCTGTGTTCCGTACTTTTTATTACAGTGGGGTGGTGGACCCTTTTTGATTCAAGGTCAAGGAACCCATGAAGTACAGACAATGGACAATACGTGGATTATATGCATAACCTGTGGTACCAGACAATGGTGGTCTCGATGAGAGGACTGGGAATCAATACTTCTTGTTATGCATGTTCATTGTTACCCCATTTGCATAAGACTGCAATCCCCATGATTCCTGTTCCACTGAGTGAAGAAGAAACTGCTGGAGTGACACTGGCTATGAATTCCCATCTTACTCTGATTAACTCAAGTGATAATGTTATAAGTTGGTTAGTGGGGAATTAATCAATAAGCTATCTTAATAGATTGAATGTTACTGTTACTGATTAAACTGGATTTAGGATAAGAATATTTAATACTACGGGAAATGGAATTTCTTTGCTTAAAGTTAGAAAGCCTTTGATGAAAGTGAATCCAACACTCTTTACTTCACCGATTTGTTTTCACAAAAATTGTAGTAAAAACAATTTCAATTTGGGTTTTTCACCAAAATGTAATGATACAAAGGAGGTAACCTGTGGAGTGCGCTTTCATAAATCTGTTTGCAGAAATGCAAGACAAATCCCTTATATTGCTCCTGGAAATTTCACTCTAAAAAGCAGAAATTGTGCTGGGAACTGTAGCAATAATCCTTATGTGTTATGACCAAATGATGATGGGTATGGATGCCTGGAAGACCATTTTTGGGTTTGTGGGTCTAATGTTTACTCATTGCTTCCACCAGGATGGTGTGGCAGGTGTTGCATAGCAACTTTGTTCCCACATATTAGTTTAAGATCCAGTCTTACATATCACATGAAAACGTCTTATTCCCATTACTATCACCCTGAGCAGACTGAAATACACACCAGGGCAAAAAGAAGTACAAAAGCAGGTATGCAGCAATTAGTGGTGAGACTATCTGGAAAACAAAGAATTAGTGATCTTAAAGGTGTTATGGGTACCATTTTTCCAATGTATGGGAGTGCTCTAGCCGCAGATCATATAAATGCATTAGCATGGACAATGGAAAATTTGACTATTAATGGAGCAGACTCTTCTCTCTTACCTCTGGTTTTTCTCTCATCTTTGTCTTTTTATACCCTGATTGATGGAGCCTTGAGTATTTTTATCATGTTCATAGTCAATTTCATGTGTGCCTGGGTTTGTGTCTATGTTGAATGTAATTTGTGGCTTATAAATATGGATGTCACCAGACTGCAAAACAAATCTACCTACGCGTACAAATAAAGTAACCTGAACCTGAACCTAAATGAAGAACAAAAACTAGCAAGAATGATGACATTACAAAATAGAATGGCTCTAGATTTAACATTGGCCACACAAGGTGGAGTATGTCATACAGTTAGGCCCAAAAATATTTGGACAGTGACACAAGTTTTGTTATTTTAGCTGTTTACGAAAACATATTCATGATACAATTCTATAATCAATGTGGGCTTAAAGTGCAGAGTCTCATGTGTAATTTGAGAGTATTCACATCCAAATTGGAGCAAGGGTTTAGGAATTACAGCTCTTTAATACGTAGCCGCTTCTTTTTCAAGGGACCAAAAGTAATTGGACAATTGACTCAGAAGGCTGCAAAAAAAAAAAAAAAAAAAAGGCTGCATGGGCTCTTCCCTCGTTAACCTGTCATCAATTAAGCAGTTAAAAGGTCTGGAATTGATTCCAGGTGTGGCGTTTGCATTTGGAAGCTGTTGCTGTGAGCACACAACATGCGGTCAAAGGAGCTCTCAATGGAGGTGAAACAGACCATCCTGAGGCTGAAAAAAAGAAGAAATCCATCAGAGAGATAGCAGAAATGTTAGGAGTGGCCACATCAACAGTTTGGTACATTCTGAGAAAAAAAGAGTGCACTGGTGAGCTTGGGAACTCAAAAAGGCCTGGACGTCCACGGAAGACAACAGTGGTGGATGATCACAGAATCCTTTCCATGGTGAAGAACAACCCTTCACAACATCCACTCAAGTGAAGAACACTCTCCAGGAAGTAGGTGTATCAGTATCTAAGTCTACCATAAAGAGAAGACTTCATGAGAGTAAATACAAAGGATTCACCACAAGGTGCAAACCACGAATCAGCCTCAAAAATAGAAAGGCCAGAATTGACTTTGCCAAAAAACACCTGAAGAAGCCAGCCCAGTTCTGGAACAGCATTCTTTGGACAGATGAGACTAAGATCAACCTGTACCAGAATGATGGGAAGAAGAAAGTTTGGAGAAGAATTGGAACAGCTCATGAGCCAAAGCACTACATCTTCTGTAAAACATGGTGGAGGCAGTGTGATGGCATGGGCATGCATGTTTTCCTATGGCACTGGGTCACTTGTGTTTATTGATGATGTGGCAAAAGACAGAAGCAGCCGGATGAATTCTGAAGTGTATGGGGTATACTTTCTGCTCAGATTCAGCCAAATGCAGCAAAGTTGATTGGACGGCACTTCACCAATGTTCCAAAACATAATGCAAAAGCAACCCAGGAGTTTTTTTAAAGCAACGAAGTGGAATATTCTGCAGTGGACGAGTCAATCACCAGATCTCAACCCAATCGAGCATGCATTTCACTTGCTCAAGACAAAACTTAAGGCAGAAAGACCCACAAACAAGCAACAACTGAAGACAGCTGCAGTAAAGGCCTGGCAAAGCATCACAAAGGAGGAAACCCAGCGTTTGGTGATGTCCATGGGTTCCAGACTTCAGGCAGTCATTGCCTGCAAAGGATTCTCAACAAAATATTGAAAAGTAACATTTTATTTAGGGTTATGTTTATTTGTCCAATTACGTTTGAGCCCCTGAAATGAGGAGCGTTTGTATAAAAATAGCTACAATTCCTACATGTTTAATCATATATTTTTGTTCAACCCCTTGAATTAAACCTTAAAGTCTGCACTTCAGTTCCGTTGTAGTTGTTTCATTTCAAATCCAATGTGGTGGCATCCAGAGCCCAAATCATGAAGATTGTGTCACTGTCCAAATATTTCTGGGCCTAACTGTATGGTTGGCCAGAAGTGCTGCACTTATATTCCGGATCAGTCTCAGAATGTTTCTCACGTTATTAGCCATTTGAATGACATTTACACTTACAGCATGCTCTAGATGAAGATAACAGCTGGGGTCCCTGGGATTGGTTTCAAAGTGGAACTTGGTGGCAGATATTTTTGAAATGGTTGACCCCATTGATTGTGGTGTTAATCTTATTCTGTATGCTTTTTATGTGTGTTATTCCTTGCATAAGGTCTATGATTACTCAAGCCATTGCACAACATACCTTCATGTTGCAAACTACGATGCTGAGATTTGAAAGCAAGGGACAATATGCAACTCTTTCAAAAACCGAGGATGAATATGACCAAAGACAAGACTATGACATCCACTATGATGACTGTGATTAATCTCCTGTGTAATTGGAATATGATGCAAATGACGGACATGTAGAAAATCGAGAGAAGTTACATGTTACTGATGAATAAAGGCATCTCTAAAAGGTTAAAAATGATTAAAAACAGGAGGGAAATGTTGGATTTTGTATATTTCTTGTGTATAAGTTTTATCGTTTATTCAACGAAGTGTATATGTCACTGTTATGAAACTGTGTACGTGCAAATATTAATCTTCATAAAAAATTGTCCTGAGACTGTTTGAAGAAATAATGATTGCTCGACTTGTTTTGTTCATGATAAAAATGCACGGGAGTAAATTCCTGTTAGTTTGACTGTGTTGTTCACTCTGTAGTCTAAATGTCAGCATATTTTTTGTACCATGACCTTGCAGGTGTGGAGTGGGAGATGTGTTTTAACTAAGAGTGTATAAGAATGCCCAAACACTGAGATTGCCTCAGTGCATGGCTGAATGTTAACCATTGCCTGTGCTCCTTGCGGCAAGTAAAACTCATGAAAGAATATTCTTTGTCTTGAATATTTATTGAGGTAACGAACTAATATACAGTCTTTTGAGGTTTCAGATTCTTGACAGAAAGCTCACTGGCAGCGCACTCACAACAGCGCACACAGAGCACACAGCGCTGCTGTGTATCTCAATGATGATGGAGGAATAAAACTCTTAAACCTTAAGCTTGTTGTGTCCGCCTGAACTTATTTTACATTCCTCCACATTGGACGTATGCCACATTGGACGTATGCCACACTCAGTGTATATGCCCCAACAATGACCAACACAGAGGAGGTGAAGGAGGAGTTCTACAGTGATTTACGTGAGACTATCAGGTGTGTACCGACTGAAAACAGGCTGATACTCGTTGGAGATTTTAATGCCAGAGTTGGTTCGGACACTGAGAAATGGAAAGGAGTTGTCATGTATTTTGGTTTACTACGGCACCCGTAGTAGTGCCTTTGCTAAAAGCATTATGGGTAATGTAGTGTATGTTGAGTGAGTTGTTGTCGTTGGCTGTGTGCTATGAGTTGCTGCTCACCAATAAACCGTTAATGGTACGTCGATGGTCCGAGTTATTATTTGTTATATCGAGTAACGTAACGGGTGAAAGATATAACAAAAAGTGGCGACGAGGACGTCTGGACCGACGCTGCAGTCCGCGACAGAGGAGAGTTTTTTTTGTCGTGTTTTTTCCCGCCGCTACTTCGTGCTGACAGGGTGATACACCGCGCCACTGTGCTGAGGTGGATGCTGCGGGCTGTCTGCTAAGCGGGGAGGAGCGCAGCAGTGGAAATCGTTAAGGACAAAAAAAAAAAACTCCGTGAGTAACGCCGGAGGGAAGAAACGACATTTCAGAAAGGAGCCACGAGGGAAAGAGCGACATTCAACCAGGAGTGTTAAAATGGCTGGAGTCATTGGCTCTATCGGGCCCTTTGATGAGAGCGCGGAGCAATGGAGCTCCTATACAGAGCGCTTTGACTATTTCGTCACGGCCAATGGAATAACGGATGAAAAGTTAGTGCCCACTTTTCTGAATGTGATGGGTCCCAAGACATTTAACCTACTACGTAACCTCCTACAGCCAGCAAAGCCAGGCTCTAAAACCTACAAAGAACTGGTGGACACACTGACCCACCACTTCTCACCCAAGCCTCTAGTGATTGCAGAAAGATACAGGTTTCACAGACGTAACCAAGAAGAGGGTGAGTCTGTTAACATGTTTGTTGCAGCGCTACGCAAGTTAGCCGAACACTGTGAATTTAAAGATGTTTTAAATGACACATTAAGAGACAGGCTTGTGTGTGGACTACGAAATGAAGCAGCACAGAAGAAGTTACTCACAGAAAGTGATTTGACGCTTGAAAGAGCCATTAACATTAGTGTGATGATGGAGATGGCTTCCAAAGAAGCACACCGACTGCATGCTACAGGCAGAGTATATAAGCTCAACAGTGGTAAAACCAATGCAACAGGTCCATGTTTCCGCTGTGGCAAGGTGGGACACCTTCCTAATGACTGTTGGTACAAAGAGATGGACTGTAACAACTGTGGAAAAAAAGGCCACGTGCAGCGGGCATGTAGAAGCAAAAGGAGCAAAGACAAAGGCCCAAAGACAAGGAATAAAAATGACATGGTAAAATACAAAAAGAAAAGAAATGTTCACACAGTTAAACATGGCGAGGACAGAGTGAGCGACTCCTCAGAGGAAGAGGTGTCAACTGCAATAAATACTGTCCGGATTATGAATGTGAATGAAGGCTCAGAAGGCTTTTGGACTAAACCAAAAGTGGAGGGACATTTTATTAAAATGCAGATAGACACCGGATCAAAGGCATCACTTGTGTCGCATGGCATTTACAAGAAGTTTCTGAAACATCGTCCACTCCGACCTTCAGACACCGTCTTCAGGGCGTATACTGGACACCGAGTGCCTATGAAAGGGATGACAGAGGTAACTGTTCAGTACAATGGCCAAACTGCTGAGCTTCCAGTTTGTTACCAAGAACAACTGTCCAGCTATAATGGGGCGTGTGTGGCTAGAGAAAATCCAACTTGACTGGCAAGAAGTAAGGAAGCTGTCACACAGTTCCACTCAGCTGCAGGCCATACTAGAAAAGCACAAAAAGGTCTTTCGTGATGAGCTAGGCAGTATGAAAAAAATTATAGTGAAGCTGCATGTCAAACCTGACAGTAAACCAGTGTTTATGAAAGCCAGACCAGTGCCGTACGCCATCAGACCAAAGGTGGAGGCTGACTTGGATGCTCTGGTCAAGAATGGAGTGCTGGAGCCTGTGACAACCAGTGAGTGGGCCACGCCCATAGTTCCAGTACCCAAAAAGGACGGAGGAATCCGAACTTGTGGAGACTTTAAGGTAACAGTAAACCCTGTACTAACAGCAGAGCAGTATCCCCTTCCACTGATTGATGACTTATTTGCGGGGCTGAGTGGGGGACAAAAGTTCAGCAAAATAGATCTCAACCAAGCTTATTTACAAATGCATGTAGACGAGCAGTCACGTGAAATGCTGACTATCAACACCCATAAAGGACTCTTCAGATACCGCAGACTGCCTTTTGGCATCACATCTGCTCCAGCACTTTTTCAGCGAGCTATGGATCAAATCCTGAGTGGATTACCAGGAGTGCAGTGCTACCTGGATGATATCCTGTGTACAGGAGCAGATGATGAAGAGCATCTGCGCAACTTGGATGCATCTCTCAAGAGACTGGAGGAATATGGATTGAGAATCCGCAAGGATAAATGCGAGTTTTTCCAGTCATCCGTGGAATACTTAGGTCATGTGATCGATGCTAAGGGACTACACACTGCACCATCGAAAATCACAGCCATTGTGGATGCACCTCCACCCCAAAATGTCAGTCAGCTGAAGTCTTTCTTAGGACTGCTGAACTATTATGGACGTTTCATACCAAATTTGGCATCACTATTAAAACCACTGCATAACCTGCTGCGCAAAGAGGAAGCATGGAGGTGGATGGCAAGCTGTCAGGAAGCTTTTCAGAAGGCAAAGGATGCGCTGACTGCATCAGAGGTTCTGACCCACTTCAACCCATCACTTCCGATCCAGCTTGCTTGCGACGCCTCTCCTTATGGCGTAGGGGCGGTAATTTCCCACGTAATGCCAGACGGTGAGGAAAAGCCAATTGCTTTTGCGTCAAGGACATTAAACAAGGCAGAAGCTAACTATGCTCAACTAGAAAGAGAGGCTCTGAGCATTGTGTTTGGTGTGAGAAAATTCCACCAGTACTTGTATGGACGGAAGTTTACACTTTTTACTGACCACCGACCTCTCACAACCATCCTTGGACCATACACAGGAATACCATCTCTTGCAGCATCCCGACTGCAGAGGTGGGCGTTGCTGTTGTCAGGACACTCCTATGATATCAGGTATCGAAAGTCAGACTGTCATGGTAATGCAGATGGGTTATCCAGATTACCACTTCCTGTCATGAAGCCAGAGTCAAGCACTGTGGACATCTTCTACTTCACAGAGGTAGAAAACGCACCTGTTTCAGCTGTGCAGGTGAAAAAGGGGACTAGAAATGACCCTGTGTTGTCTGCAGTCATGGACTTGGTCATTAAAGGACAACCTGCGGGTGATGACGCAACCTTGAAGCCCTTCCTTGGGAAGTGGACAGAATTGTCTGTTCAGTCGGGTTGTTTGCTGTGGGGGAAGAGAGTGATTATTCCCCTGTCATGTCGAACAAAAGTGTTACAGCAACTTCACGCAGGACATAGTGGAATCGTGAGAATGAAAGAAATAGTGAGAAGCTATTTTTGGTGGCCAAACCTTGACAAGCAGATAGAAGAAATAGCCAAAAGCTGTTCATCTTGTCACAAGGTACGGAACAACCCACCATTGGCTCCTCTCCATCCCTGGGAGTTCCCACAGGAGCCATGGCATCGTATGCACAGAGGACATCGGGCAAAGGACAGAGTGTTCACGTCAGGAGAATCTGTGCTGGCCAGGAACTACAGAGGTGAACCTAAGTGGGTTCCTGCAACTGTTATCGCACCAACTGGACCAGTCTCATATACAGTTCAAACTACTGACAGTGTTTGGAAAAGGCACGTGGATCAACTCCTGCAGACACCACCAGCGCCTGTAGAACCGTCTCTTGGATATTCTAACGATCCACCTACACCAGTACAGAACTCAACCACTTCAGAGACCGGAGTTCCAGCTGTAGATGTGACATCTTCTTCTGCATCAGCACCAGAAGCAACCTCCACATTAGAAAGAACACAGACTCATGTTCCTGCAGAGCGCCGATACCCTACCAGGGAGCGACGACCTCCTGTCCGTCTGAGTTATTAGACTAGACAGCAACTGACCCACATTTATGGGGCAGAATAATCCCCAGGGGTACAGTTATGGGATGAGGTAGTCTACCCTCTCTCCTAAGGTAGCATAATAATTAAAGAAAAAAAAAAGACAAATAAAGACACAAGAATTGCAGCAGACACTTGATATCTCCAGTAGGACATCTGACTAACTAACTAACTAACCTGCACTTATATAGCGCTTTTCTAGTCACAAAGACCACTCAAAGCGCTTTCATTAATACTAACCCTCTATTCTAAGGGCCTATAGGAAACAAATATCTAGGGACAATTTAGAACAGCCAATTAACCTAACATGCATGTTTTTGGCATGTGGGAGGAAACCGGAGAAATCCCGGAGTAAACCCACGCAACACGGGGAGAACATGCAAACTCCACACAGATCACTGTTGGTCGGGGGCTGGGATCGAACCCACGATCCCATGATCCCCACAATCCCCCGGCCAAGGGTAAACTGTGCTGCCGCAGTGCTAACCACTGCTCCACCGTGCAGCCAATAGCCAATCATCTATTGTAAGAGGGGAGGAGATGTCATGTATTTTCCCATCCTCATCGCCACTTTTTGTTATATCTTTCACCCGTTACGTTACTCGATATAACAAATAATAACTCGGACCATCGACGTACCGTTAACGGTTTATTTGCGAGCAGCAACTCATAGCACACAGCCAACGACAACAACTCACTCAACATACACTACATTACCCATAATGCTTTGCACAAGACACTACGATGGGTGCCGTAGTAAACCAAAATACATGACAGGAGTGCTAGGCAGTTATGGAGTAGGCAAGTGCAATGCTAATGGAGAACTCCTACTTGCACTATGTTCAGAGTACAACCTTGTGATAACCAACACTCTATTTAAGCACAAGGACACACACAAGAAGACATGGATGCACCCAAGATCCAAGCACTGGCACTTATTAGACTACATCATAGTCAAGCAGTGAGACATAAGGGATGTATTGGACACCAGACCAATGAGAGCCGCGGACTGTGGCACTGATCATGTTATGCTGAGATCTAGATTAAGGATTTGCAGACGAAAACAGCACTGCAGGACAGGTGCGAAACCATCACGGAAGCTAAACTAGTGCACTGAAAGGCCAAAAGAAGCAGGAAGAACTTACACAGGAAATGGATGAAAACTTGAAAGATTGGGACAGCAACAACTCAGAATGACATCAAAGAGAAATGGGCAACACTGAAGGATACGGTGTATCAGACTGCGAGTAATGTATTAGGCTACCCTGAGAGGAAACATCAAAATTGGTTTGATGAGCATGATGAACACCTGAAGAAACTACTAGAAGTGAGGAATACAGCTAGGCAGGAAAACCTACATAGTAACACAAGGTCAAAGAAGAAGAAATACTCAGAGGCTCAGTGTACGCTACAGAAGTACACCAGAGAGATGAAGTCCAACTGGTGGGATGAAAAAGCGGAGAAACTTCAAACTGCAGCAGACAGGAAGGACATGAAAACATCCTTCGCAGGTTTGAAAGAAATCTACGGCCCTAAACCAAGAGGATTGATTCAACTAAAGGCTATGGATGGTGAAACGGTTTTGCAGGAGAAAGACAAAATCCTGGACAGATTTGCAGACCACTTTGACCAACTACTAAACAACCCTGGAGATCTCACTGAAGAGGCTAAAGAAGCTCTAGTGCAGCGACCAGCTGTATCAAGTCTGGATGAACCACCAAATTTAGATGAACTAATGGCAGCTATCAGGACAACACAGGATGGTAAAGCTCCAGGAAGGGATGGAATTCCAGCAGAAGTGTAGAAATTTGGTGGTGTTCAGCTGACCAACTGCCTGCACAAGCTCGTCCAAGAGATATGGGATGCCCAGAAAGTACCTCAAGACTGGAAGGATGCAAGTATTGTGCCTTTGTTCAAGAAAAATGACCGGAAGGATTATGGAAATTACCGAGGTATATCACTGCTAGCCACTGTTGGTAAGATTCTCTCACATGTACTACGTAACAGACTCAGTGAACACATCTCGCAGAATGTACTACCGGAAACCCAGTGCGACTTTAGAAGGGGAAGAAGCACAATGGACATGATTTTCTGCTTGAAACAGGTTCAAGAAAAGTGTATCGAACAGAACATGCCACTTTATGTAGTCTTCATAGACTTCAGTAAAGCCTTCGATACTGTTTCACGACAAGGACTTTGGCAGGTACTCAAGAAATATGGTTGTACAGAGGAGTTTGTCAGCCTGATCGAGGCACTCCATACAGGTATGCAAGCAAATGTGGTAATGAGTGGTTCAGTATCTAAAGACTTTTCAGTAAGCAACGGGGTGAAACAAGGGTGTGTGCTGGCACCTACACTCTTCTCGCTATATCTGGCAGCCATGCTTGAGGTGGCCTTCAAAGACACTTCAGAAGGAGTATACAGTCAAACAAGGAAAGAAGCACACCTGTTCAATGTGGCACAGTTTAAAGCCAAGAGTAAGACATCGATAAAGGGAGTAAGAGAAATGCTTTTTGCCGACGACAGTGCTCTAGTTGCACACAGCGTGGAAGATATGCAATCTTTAGTGGAGAAATTTGTAAGAGCAGCTAGCCAATTCAGCCTCCAAATCAACATCAAGAAGACAGAGTGCCTTTATCAACCACCAAAGTTCCAATTATCAACATCACTACCAGAAGAGATCAGCATTGGTACAGAGTCACTAGTCAAGTGCAAGACTTTCAAGTACCTAGGGAGTACTGTTTCAGAGAATGCTAGGCTGGAGGATGAACTGTCTCTCAGAATTGGAAGAGCGAGCACTGTGTTTGGAAACTTGAGGGAGACACTGGAACAATCGACATGTGTCTATCCGTGTGAAATGCAAAGTGTACAGAGCGACAGTACTGGCTACTCTATTGTACGGTGCTGAAACTTGGACTGTCTACAGAGTGCAGGTGAAGAAACTCCAAGTGTACGTGATGAGACACCTTCGGGCCATAATGAACATCTCATGGAAAGACAAGATAACCAACAAAGAAGTGCTGAAATGAGCTGGTCTACTATCAGTGGAGGACATGCTAATACAGATGAACCTGAGATGGCTCAGACATGTTGAGAGGATGGACCACCAGCGTCTCCCTCGGCAGTTACTCTACTCACAGTTATGCGAGGGCAAATGCAATCAGGGTAGACCAAGACTCAGATTTAAAGACACTGTAAAAAGAAACTTGAAGAAGTTGGACATAAACAGGATTTCCTGGCAGCAGAAGGCTAAGGACAGAGCTGTGTGGAGGAATCTGATCAGACCTAAATGAAACAGTCATTGTCGCCCACAACAGACTGCTATGATGATGATGATGATGATGATGACTAGTTGATGGATCAGACACATAAAAGAAGGTCGTCAATATACAAAGATAGTTCAACTTAGAAACTAGGTCAAAAAATTCCACGAAAAGAAGGAAGGGATCGTAATGCGCTTGAGAGGGGCTCTATAGTCAAAGCAAAAAGTAGAGGAGAAAGGGGGCAGCCCTGCCTAGTTCCACGAGATAGTGTAAAATACTTTGATCGGGTATCATTTGTAACAGCACTGGCTTGGGGGGGAAGTATAGAGGAGCTTAATCCAAGACACAAAGTTCTCTCTGAAGCCAAACCTGCTGAGGACTGCAGTTCCACTCGACCCGATCAAATGCTTTCTCTGCGTCAAGTGAAACTACAACCTCAGGACCAACAGAAGTGTCTGCAGAGAAAATTACATTAAAGAGGGTATGAATATTGAAAAATAGCTGTCGCCCCTTGATAAAGCCATTCTGTTCCTGCGATAAAATAGTAGGAAGAACTGTTTCCAAACGAGTAGCTAGGACCTTAGCCAGAATCTTAACGTCAACATTAAAGAGTGATAAAGGTCTGGAGGATGCACATGATGTATGATCCTGATCCTTCTTCAAGAGAAGAGATATAGATGCCTGGGTTAAAGTGGGAGGTAGTGAGCCACGTTCTAAAGATTCAATGTAAACGTTAAGCAGAAGAGGAGCCAATTTAAAGATAATTTTTTTGAAAAATTTAATGGGGAACCTGTCTGGACCAGGGGCTTTATTATTTTACATGGCTTTAACTGACTTCATCATTTCCTTTAAACTCACAGGTGCATCAAGCCTCTCCGCAATCAGGGGGTCGACTGTCGGGGTATTTAAATTGTGGAGGAAGGAAGTCATTTCACTTAGATCTGATCATGGCTCAGACTCATAGAGGGAAGAATAAAAATTCATAAAACAATCATTAATAAGATAAGCCTTTATTAGTCCCACAACGGGGAAATTCCAGGAATGCAACAGCACAGGGATAGCAACACTCAGAGCAACAATCAGAAGGCAAGAAAAAAGAGCAGCGAGTATACATATGTACATATAAACATAAATATACAGGCACACGATGCGGAGCATTGCAGCTAAATGGAATAAATATATGAACATATAAACACACAGTGTGGAGCATTGTAGCTAGATGGAATAAATATGTGAATATATAAACACACACAGCGTGGAGCATTGCAGCTAGATGGAATAAATATATGAATATATAAACATAGTGCGGAGCATTGCAGCTAGATGGAACCAACATGCAAATATATAAACACAGTGCGGAGCATTGTAGCTAGATGGAACAAATATGCAAACACATAAACACACACAGTGTATAGATACTGGATCAGAACTAAGATTACCAAAAGAGTCCTGAATTTGAGGAATTAATGGAGAATTTGCCCGCTGTTTCAACTGATGTGCTAAAAGCCTAGAAGGCTTTTCATCATATTCATAATAAGCTGCACGGGAACGCAATAAGAGGCGTTCTGCATCAACTGTTGTGAGGAGATCCAGTTCTAGTTTCAGGTCTTGACGTTGCTTCATTAAGCTCTGTGAAGGATTACTAGCATTTTGTCTGTCAATTTCTTGAATTTCAGCCAGTAGTTCATTTAATTTAGCCTTTTGAGTTTTGTAGTGATGTGCTGAACAGGAAATAATCTGACCACACAAATAAGCTTTAAGTGATTCCCATAATAGTGAATTAGAGACTGAATCGTTTTTGTTAATTGCAAAAAAGTCAGTTGAGGAAATGATGAAAGCATTAAATGCATCAGATAGTAAAGAGTTAAACCTCCAGAGTGAAGCAAAATGAGGTTGATCTTTAAATCTAATATTAAGACTTAGAGGAGCGTGATCAGAGATTACAATTGGAAAATATTCAGAGGAGACCAGCCTAGAGATTAAAGAACTATTAATAAAAAAATGATCAATTCAAGAATAGGTTTGATGCATCTGAGAAAAGGAATCTGCCCTGGTTTGTGGGTTGAAAAACCTCCAGGGGTCAACAAACCCATTTTGGTGCATAAACTCAGATATTGATTTAGCCATCGAGGATTGTGTGAGGAAGCGAGAAGAAGAACGGTCTAAAGACGGGTTTAGAACACAATTGAGATCACCAGCTAGAATTAGGAAATGTGTGTCTAAGAAAGGGAGAGGACTAAATAATCTATTCATAAAGTCCGGACTGTTCACCAATAAAACAGGAGAGTGAAATAAGCTCCTTGCAATAATCAGCTATCTGCCATTTTTATCAGTTATGATTTTAGAAGTTGAGAAGGACATTTTTTATTAATTAAAACTGCTACTCCTCTGGCTTTTGAGCTGAAAAAAAGAATGAAAAATATCACCTACCCATGAGCATTGAAGTCTCCAATGATCTTGGTCACAGAGATTGTTACATGTGGCCCTCGCGATCCACACAATGAGAGCCGAGGGCGAGCCAGTGAGTTTGCGATGTTTTATTGTGATAGGGGACAGGGAATAAGGAACATGGCCTCGTGGGGCCAAAAGGCACAAATACTCATACAGGTGTAACACTCACAAATAATGCAGAACGATGAGCAGGTGGCTGGCGCCGGGCGTAGGGGTTCCAGCCTTCAATGTGCGAAGTCACAGCCCCGAATGATCGGAGCTGCTCCCTTTTAAACTCATTAGCAGCGCCTCAGCTGATGAGGGTTAACTGGGCCCCAGCCGTCCCGTATAACTGACAGCTGGGAGCCCGCTGAGACGCTGTCACAGAAGGAACTGGGATGAGGGGGAATATGGTCTGAGCGCCGGATGACACGGCGTCTCACCTGATGTGACAGAGATGAGTTTCCTGAAGAAACACTAGATCAGCTTTGAAGCGCTGAAGATGGGAAAACACCTTTGACCGCTTGACCAGATTATTCAGTCCTTTAACATTCCACCTTAAAAATCTAACTGAGGAACCACCTTCTAATTTTTGTGAATTAACAGACATCTGCTCCTCCACATTGAAAGGAGTCAGTTGAGGTGGTATGGGCATCTGATTAGGATGCCTCCTGGACGTCTCCCACTTGAGGTGTTTCAGGCACGTCCCACTGGGAGGAGACCCCGGGGCAGACCCAGGACTCGGTGGAGAGACTATGTCTCCCAGCTAGTCTGGGAACGCCTTGGTATCCCCTCTGAAGAGCTGGAGCAGGTGGCTGGGGAGAGGGAAGTCTGGGCTTCTCTGCTTGAACTGCTGCCTCCGCGACCCGGACCTCCGGAAAAGCGGTAGAAGATGGATGGATGGATGGATGGATGGATAACAGACATCTAATGAAATATCACTTTTTCACACAGGGCCATGAAGGTTTGGATTTTTTTACCCTTAATAATAAACACCTTCATTTAAAAACTGCATTTTGTGTTTCCTTGTGTTATCTTTGTCTTGTGGTGGACACATTCATGGAGATTCTGTAACTCACATTTTAGGTCAGAACAAAGGCAGGAAGCTGCAGGAATATTAGCTTTGGTATGCGTGGCTGCACGGTGGTGCAGTGGTTTAGCACTGTGGCAGCACAGTTTTACCCTCGGCCGGGGGACCGCGGGGATCATGAGATCGTGGGTTTGATCCCAGCCCCCGACCAACAGTGAACTGTGTGGAGTTTGCATGTTCTCCCCGTGTTGCGCGGGTTTACTCCGGGATTTCTCCGGTTTCCTCCCGCACACCAAAAAACATGTAGGTTTAGGGCGCTCGCGCACGCAGCGACCAGCGGCCGGTGGCTTGTCACCAGACTGCAAACCAAGTCTACCTACGGGTACAAATAAGTAACAAAAAAAAAAAAAAAAGGCCTGAGACTGTGGGGGTGCAATTAAAGGATTAAGGAAAGGATACATGGGAGACAGTGGAAGTGATATCATGGAGAGAAATGCATTGTGACTGTCTTTATAATGCAAAGTGGTCTGTGTGACATGTGATCTATGAAGTGTGAAGTCCCTGATATTTAAGGACGACAGTTTACTGTTTCATTCTCTTTTTTCTCTCTGCTTTGAGATGATGGTGTTGTGAATAAAGTTGACTTTGAGAGAGAACCCTGTCTCGTCATTTTCACATCACCACACTGGTGACCTGGAACATATCATGGAAGAAGAAAATTCCCCCGGGCCAGCCGCATCAGGAGCCCCCAGCCAAACGAATGCCACTATAGTCCAACTACCGGACTTCTGGCAGAACAATCCGCGCTCCTGGTTCAACACGGTTAAGGCGAAGTTCAACCTCCGGGAGATATCGGTAGATGCCACGAAATTCTACCACGTAGTCGCAAAGCTGGACAACAACACGGCCCAGCATGTGGAGAGCCTGATCGACCAGCCGCCGGAGAGCAACAAATACGACGCGGTGAAGGCTGCACTCATCCAGCAATTCACCCCCTCGGCGAAGGAGCGAGCAGAGAGGCTCCTGGCGCTGATGGAGGGGGAAAACGACATGCCCGCGAGCCTGATGGAGAAGTTGTTGAGGTTGAAAGACTCTGACGATGATCACTTCATTTTCACCCACCTCTTCCTCAGGACTCTACCGTCAGCAGAGAGAGCGACCCTGGCTAGTTTGCCACTGTTGGCCCTACGGGACTACCGCGCGCTGGGCCAGGAGGCGCAGCAGATTGTCAACGCCACCAAGCTGCGCGCAGCCATGACCGCTGCAGCGGAACGCAGCGCAACGCAGCGCAACGACCGGAGACGACAGGGGCCAGAGGCAGCGGTGCCAGACTCACCGACGACGGCGGCGGCAAGGGCCAGAGAACGTGGACCAGACGTCCTTTGTTTCTACCATCGCCCCTTCGCAGAGAGGGCACGCAAGTGTGTACAGCCGTGCCAGTTCGGGCGTTCATTAAACGCCAAGACCGGGGGTTGGTAGCAGCCGTGGCCCTCGGGGAAGAGAACAAGCTGCTCTACTTGTCGGACGCATGCTCGGGGAGGCAGTTCCTCGTCGACACAGGCTCCCAGTTGAGTTTCATCACACCTTCCTACGCAGACAGACTAGCTGGTTCCGGAGGTCCCCGGGTGACGGCAGCGAACGGCTCGGAGATTAAGACCTTTGGTGAGAAGACTCTGCTCCTGTCTCTATACGGCCGTACATTTGAGTGGACTTTTGTTGTAGCAGCATTAAATTTCAATATGTCGGGGGCTGATTTTTTGTGCTCACATGGTTTGTTGGTTGATCTCGCTAACAGGCGCCTGGTTAATGCACTTTCTTTTGATTCTATCCCCTGTACAGCGCGAGTGGCCCCGCCAACAACTCAAGCCAACGTCACAGCAGCAAGCGGTAAGTTCCACACTCTGCTAACTCAGTTCCCAGCACTCACGATCCCCACATTTTCGGCAACAGTCGCTAAACACGGGGTGGAGCATTTTATTACTACTACCGGACCGCCCGTTTTTGCAAAAGCTCGGCGCTTGGACGCAGTTAAACTAGCCATAGCGCGCGAGGAGTTCGCCAACCTGGAGAGGTTTGGCATTATCTGATGTTCAAACAGTCCGTGGGCTTCCCCCCTGCATATGGTCCCGAAAGCTAACGGATCATGGCGACCTTGCGGGGATTTCTGCAGGTTAAACAACGCTACAGCGCACGACTGCTACCCAATCCCACATATCCAAGATTTTTCCGTTCATTTGGCAGGGGCGTGCATTTTTTCTAAAATAGACTTGGCTCGCGGTTACCACCAAGTCCCAGTGCGCACTGAGGACATACCCAAAACAGCGGTAATAACTCCGTTTGGCCTATTCGAGTTTTTACGCATGCCATTCGGACTTAAAGGGGCTGCTCAGACATTCCAGCGCATGATGGACGCGGTGCTTCGCGATCTCCCTTTCGTGTTTGTCTACCTGAACGTTATTTTAGTAGCCAGCGCGTCCGAAGACGAACACGAAAAACACCTGGCCACAATTTTCCGAAGGTTGGGAGATCACGGGTTAATAATCAACCCGGCGAAGTGTCAGTTCGGGGTGGCGCAGATCGATTTTTTGGGACACCGCGTCTCCCCCGAAGGAGCAGTTCCCCTGCCTAACAAAATGCGCGCTGTGGCAGATTTTCCCCGGCCGCAGACGGTCAGGGCGTTGCAGGAGTTTTTGGGAATGGTGAATTTTTATAACCGTTTTCTCCCCCGCGCGGCGCAACTCATGCAGCCGTTGTATGCCGCACTCAAAAAAAAGAAACACGCGGATAAGATCGAGTGGCCCCCAGAACGGGACCAAGCGTTCTCGGAAGTGAAAGCAGCCTTGGCCAAGGCTGTGTTGTTGGCACATCCAGATCCAATGGCCCGCATAGCGCTCACCACTGACGCGTCAGAGGTGGCCATAGGGGCGGTCATGGAGCAACATGTAGCCGGGATTTGGCAGCCCCTCGCCTTTTTCAGCAGGACCTTGCGCGATAGCTAACGTAAATACAACGCGTTCGACAAGGAGCTGCTCGCTCTCCATTTGGCCATCCGCCACTTCCAGTTCTGGCTGGAAGGACGCGCTTTCACTGTGTTCGTTGACCACAAACCGCTAACATTCGAGATAGCCAAGGTCTCTGAACCGTGGTCAGGCCGGCAGCAGAGACAGCTGGCCGCCATATCAGAGTTTACCATTGATATTCGGCATGTGGTGGGCAAACTCAATGTAGTGGCAGATTGCCTCTCGCGCGCCGTGACGGCCCCAGTCAGCGTAGGGGTAGATTATGCAGCCATGGCCGCGGAGCAGGTTAATGACGTGGACGTGCGCGCGCTCCAGTCGGGACCAACAGGGTTAAGGCTGGAGAACAGGGTGCTGCAAGACGGTATGCCCCCCCTAATCTGCGATGTTTCCAGTGGACGGCCGTGGCGCCGCCGTGTTTTTGACTCGGTTCATTCATTAGCGCACCCTGGAGTGCGCGCGTCGGTCAAAATGGTGGGAGAGAGATTTGTGTGGCCGAGCCTCCGCAAACAGGTCAAAGAGTGGGCAGCAGCCTGCACAGCGTGTCAACGAGCCAAAGTACACAGGCACACTAGGGCTCCTTTGGAACCATTTCACATTCCGGCCAAGAGGTTTGATCACGTTCATGTGGACCTCGTCGGACCCCTCCCGCTGTCACAGGGGTGCACACACCTTCTGACAATGGTGGACCGCACCATGCGCTGGCCTGAAGTGGTCCCGCTGGCATCAACCACGGCCGAGGAGGTGGCGCGCACGTTTTTAACAGCTTGGGTGGCGTGCTTTGGTGTTCCGTCAGACATTATGTCCAACAGAGGCCCTCAATTTGTGTCCGAGCTTTGGTCGACAATGACCCGCAGCCTGGGTGTCACAATTCACCACACAACTGCGTACAATCCGCAGGCTAACGGGTTATGCGAATGTTTTCATAGGTCATTGAAAGCGGCTCTCAGAGCGGCACTGACGGATTCAAATTGGGTTGACAAGTTACCATGGGTGTTATTGGGGTTGCGTTCTGCGCCTAAAGAGGATCTAGAAGCCTCCCCAGTGGAGCTCGTGTTTGCGCAGCCACTCCGGCTGCCTGGGGAGTTTCTCCCAGATAACCCTGTGCCAGACGCCTCCCCGTCTCAGCTGTTGCGGAGTAACATAGAATCAAGCACGCTGCCCGGCCCCGTTCACCACAGTTTTCCGCGCGTTTTTGTGCCTAAAACTTTGAAGAACGCAGAGTTTGTTTTTGTTAGACACGATGCGCATCGAACCCCGTTGCGACCGCCTTATGACGGACCATTCAGAGTGCTAGAAACGGGGGACAAGCAGTTTTTGCTAGATTTGGGGGGTAGGAAAGAGAAAATTGGCATAAACAGACTCAAACCCGCTTTTGTGGTGGCAGATGAGCAAGTGCTGTTGGCAAGGGCCCCGTGGAGAGGTAAACCACCTCATGGGGCTTCACACAGTAGCGTTTCCCACAAGAATGTTTCCCCAGAACACCCGCAGAGACTGACAAAGGGTTTTCACCCCCAGACGGCAAACCCCCAGCGTGACAGCGCCGCAGAGACGTTGAACCCCAACTTCAGCAGATACGGCAGGAGGCTGAAGCCTATACAGCATGTGGACTGATGTGTATTCTCTTGTTGTTCTGTTGTCTAAAATGCTGTTGGGGCTTGGTGTGGTAGACACACTCATGGAGATTCTGTGACTCACATTTTAGGTCAGAACAAAGGCAGGAAGCTGCAGGAATAATAGCTTTGGTATGCAAGGCCTGAGACTGTGGGGGTGCAATTAAAGGATTAAGGAAAGGATGCATGGGAGACAGTGGAAGTGATATCATGGAGAGAAATGCATTGCGACTGTCTTTATAATGCAAAGTGGTCTGTGTGACATGTGATCTACGAAGTGTGAAGTCCCTGATATTTAAGGACGAGAGTTTACTGTTTCATTCTCTTTTTTCTCTCTGCTTTGAGATGATGGTGTTGTGAATAAAGTTGACTTTGAGAGAGAACCCTGTCTCGTCATTTTCACATCACCACTGTAGCATAAAATAGAAATATTAATAAATAATAAATATGATCAGGTATGAATTATTTAATTTATATTGATGTATTGGAATCTGAGCTCAAATCTCATTTCATATACATCAGAAAAGTTAATAACACTCGTAAGGGGCACCAGCTTCTATCTTTAAGAAGCAATTTGATCTTTAATTTCACTTTATACCTGTTTGATCACTCAATAAATTAATCAATAATCAGTATCAAAAATTTTCCGTGAATTCGATACCTGGGCTTGAAACAGACTCAGAATGAAATAAATTCCCAACAACTTCTCTCATTTTTAAATATTTATTAAACGAAATGATTAACAGACATTGCAGTAATTTCATTAATCATAAAATCAATCTTGTAAATGATAGATTAACAATGTCAATATTTTCGGAACCAGGGTTAACTGAGAAACCAATTTCTATCAGTTTGTGTTAACAGATCATGGAAACAACGCAAATTTATGGAGAAAGTTTACTAATTATATGAAAAAGTCCTGGATTAATTTTAAGAAAATAAAACGGAATTTTAATGAAAAGAAGAGTTATGTTAAGGGCTTCTTAATTTGCATCTGATTAGATATACAAATTATTACCGAACCTCAAAAGTTTAATTCAGCAGAGGAATTAAAGTTTTTGCAGCTCACGTGATCCTCGGTCGATGATGGTTCTGTCGTCGTCCTCATGAAGTTTTGAAGTGTTGTTCAGGGGCAAAACCCAGAATATTTGTCCCGCAAATATTCTCTTGACGATGAATGATATTCATGAGATCGTAAGTTGGATCTCGATGGTTGAAATCCTGCAGAAGCGCGCTGATTCCTCAGCTGCGCGATGTGGGAGCTGCGTTTTTCTTCCTGGTAGACAAACGGCTGCAGAGGTCTTCGATAATAATTAAAAGATATCTAATCCGATTTCAAATTAGAAAAGAAAACTTTCAGACTTTAGATGAAAATTATAGCTTCTGGTGTGTGGTTGGTCAAGAAAAATATTTTAAAAAATTATGAAGTCAAGATTAACGTTTACATTAAAATTAAACAAACGGTGGTTTTACAGAAAGTTTAACAAAGAAAAGTGATGAATAAAAATTGGAGTTTAACTCCGATTAAGAATTGAGCTCAAAGAAATAGGAATTCCTAGGTATTTAAGAGAAAAAGAAAATACAAAGTTACATAAACAAATTACGAGTTATCTGCTCTGTGTTCAGAAAAGCGACACGTGGTCGAAGTCTTTGTTCAGACGGTCCTTTGTTCTTCCTTGCTGTGTGTAGACAGAGACGATCAGAGAAAGGGGGAGCCGGAAAGAGGAGAGAGATCTGGAGCAAAAGAGAGTCCGGAGCAAAAGAGAGAGCAGCCGAAAAAAGATCTGGGAAAGAGAGAAGAAAAGAGAGAAGAAAAGAGGCTGAAGCAGGGGTCTCTCTGCTATTTATGTTCCGCGGGCTTCTGGGATCTCAGCCAATGAGAGTCCTTCGTGGGAGGCACAATGAACTTTCCATCCAATGACAAACAGCCTATTGTTTGGAGTTCTTTGGGATGAAGAGTTGTCATGCAGAGGTTGGCTGTTGGAGTCACATGGTTTTAGAGGCAAAACTTTGATACATACTGGAAGTTAATATTTCCCTTTATGTATTAAACTAAGATAACTTTAGTGATTAGTATAAATTATAAGCAGTGCTTCTAAATCAACATGCAGGAGTAAACATTCATTTAAACATTAACATACAAATATATAAAATCCCAGATTAATGCATTTCACACATATTATTGATTTTCCACATCAAAAACATCAGAGTCCATCTGCATTTTCATAGTTCTGAAAAGAATGAAGGTTTAGAATCGAGTTTGTAATAATGTACTTTAAAGTTCACTGGTTAAATCCAGCATGTCCAGAGTTTAAGGAAATTAGCTGAGTTGTGGGTCTGTGTAGGTTTTATGGGGGCAATAAAAGTGAAGCCGGACATTGGGGACATTCCTTAGGTTGGTTTTAACAAAAGAAGGGGGATTTCAGCTGTGGCCTGGGGGAAGAAAATCCATTTCTTTGTGTTACTCCTGGGTGAAACAAAATGTCTTTAAGCAGAAGAATAATTGTTGCTGAGCCAAAGTGAGATGATGCTACACCACAGTCTAATATTTAAATTTGTTTGACGATCTGAAACATTTAAGTGTGACAAACAGAAAAAATAAGAAATCAGGAAGGGAGCAAACACTTTTTCACACCACTGTATTCTGCTCTATCAAATGTGTGAAACTTTTCAAAGTCTGAATGTGTCCTTGTGAACTTCAAACGTCTGCAGCGTCTTTCTGAATATTTAGCCAATCTACACAGCCACTGTTGAAGAATGCATTACTGGAAAAAGGAGGCTGTGTAGAGGAGCCGGAATAACGAGGCGATTTCTGTATTAAAACAGGGTTTTTAATGAATAGCTCTTCTATCGAGTCTCATCAGGTGTAGAGCTTGGCAGAAGGCAAGAGAGAGATCTCTGCTCCGCTCGCTGGTTAAATACAAGCACACATAGAGCCACTCATTGAAAAAGCTGACATCAGAGCCACACATTGAAAAAGCTGACATCCCCCCGTTATCTTAACCCCCCATTGTTCTGTTATCTCCTCTCCTTGTCTTGGGAGGTGATGGGAACTCCTCCTCTCGCCTTAGGGGGTAAAGGTGTCAAGTCCGTCTCCGCCGCCCCGTCTTGGGAGGTCCATTGACTTTAACCCGGCGGGGGAGATCCTTTGTCCTTTCCAGGTGTGAAGTTCCTTACATATGCTGTCACAAAACATTTCCACTTGTTCTAACATATGTAGATATGGGATATAAGAGTCATATATACCACAGCTGGAACTTTCTGCTTCTAAATCCAAATGTTTCTACTGTTCAGTCTGGTTTTGGAATCTTTATTTTTCTTCCACTTTTCTCCCTGGAACTCCTTGAGCAGCACATGGATCAGATGAGATTTAGTCAGACACAGAAGTTGTGAAAAGAATTCATGATCACTAATAAACCATTTTGATCCTATTTCACATGATGAGGCCTAATTAAAGGCAGTGTTCCAGCAGCTCAGAAGGAGCTTCATCACACATCTACATGTGATTCAAAGAACTCTGGAGTCATGTTTTCATCCATTTTATTTCTCAGTTCCATCATTGTAGAAAATCAGAGTTTCACACAGTGATGAACCAGATTAAAGTCCAACAGTTAACCAGACACCAGCTGATCTTTGACACCTTCAAAAACTTGAAAGTCAAACAGCAAAATCACTTTTTTCAAAGTCTGACAACTTTCTGTCAGAAAACAGTGAAAAGAAAAGTTTAAATGACTGAAATTTTAATGATTAATTTATTTCTCCCAACAGTCCAGACTGATAAAAAACTGCATCGACTCTTTTGTTCTTGTTAACTACATTCAGTCAGATTTGCAGAAGATCAGCAGCTCCATAAATGCAACATTAGTGAGAACAGCTGAGAAAACAAGCAGGATTTTTGAACATATTTTTATTATTAAGGACAAGCTGCAACAGAGCGACATCAGCGGGGTCTGGAGAAACCTTAAAACCATCTCTGGGCTCCAGAATACCTCCCCCCAGGCCACGGGGGGCAGGGAGTGGGCGAACAATCTGAATCTGTTTTTTAATAGGTTTGACCAACCGCCCTCCCCCCCCCGACTGCACAACAACCACCGCTGCCTCTAAAGACATCGAGTCCTGCTGCCCACACCCCACTCCACAAACACCCCCCCCCACTCCCAACACACAGCCCCCCAACATGACCCTCACTAAGACCCAGGTGAGGATGGAGCTGAGAAAGTTCAAGGCGAGGAAGGTGTCGGGACCAGAGGGCATCAGCGCAAAGCTCCTCAAGTCCTGTGCAGATCAGCTGTGTGGGATTGTGGAGCTCATCTTCAACCTGAGCCTGAAGCTGGGGAGGGTACCACAGTTGTGGAAAACATCTTGTGTTGTACCTGTACCAAAAACTTCTCGCCCCAAAGACCTGAACAGCTACAGACCAGTGGCCCTGACATCCCACATGATGAAGACCCTGGAGAGACTCCTCCTTGCTCACCTCCGCCCCCTGGTGGGACCAGCGCTGGATCCACTCCAGTTTGCCTACCAGCATGGCATTGAGGTGGAGGATGCAGTAATCCTCCTCCTTCACCGTTCTCTGTCCTACCTGGAGAAGCCTGGGAATACGGTAAAGATCATGTTCTTTGACTTCTCCAGTGCTTTCAACACCATCCAACCGATGATCCTGAAGGACAAGCTGCTGCGCGCAGGGGTGGACCAGCACCTGTCATCATGGATCCTGGACTACCTCACTAACCGGCCACAGTTTGTGAGAACCCGGGACTGTGTGTCCAACATGATTATCGGTAGCACGGGGGCCCCCCAGGGAACGGTTTTGGCTCCCTTCCTGTTCACCCTTTATACCGCGGACTTTTCACACAACACAACACGCTGCCATCTACAGAAGTTCTCTGACGACTCTGCGATCATCGGCCTCATCTCCAACGGAGATGAAGCTGAGTGCAGAGGACTTATCCAGGATTTCGTGGACTGGTGCCATCGGAACTGCCTCCAGATCAACACGAGGAAAACTAAGGAGCTGGTGGTGGACTGCCGCAGGCAAGGACAACCCCTCACAGCACCAGTAAACATACAGGGAACAGACATTGAGTGACGTCCTACAAGTACCTGGGTGTTCATTTGAACAATAAACTAGACTGGTCACACAATACCAACACACTCTACAAGAAGGGACAGTGCAGGCTTTTCCTACTGAGAAGACTCAGGTCTTTTGGTGTACAAGGGGCGCTGCTGAAGACATTCTACGACACTGTGGTGGCATCAGCCATCCCTTTTGGAGTGGTCTGCTGGGGCAGTGGCATTACAGCAGCCAATAGGAAGAGACTGAACAAATTGATCAAGAAATCTAGCTCTGTCCTGGGGCAGCGCCCTGACCCAGTGGAGGAGATAGGAGAGAGAAGGATGGTGGCTAAACTGTCATCTCTGCTGGAGTCCGAGTCCCACTCTATGCAGGACATACTGAACACACTGAGGAGCTCATTTAGCAGCAGACTACATCATCCTAGGTGCACAACCGAGAGGTTTCGCAGGTCCTTCCTACCTACGGCTGTCAGACTGTACAACCTAAGCAGGGCTGCTCGCAGAGATAGCAAAAAAACGTGACGACCTAATAGTATTGAATGCAAAAGAGGTAATAGGCTTACACAATGGTCCCCGCCAGTATATACAACTAGGACAATATCGGTCGCTACGGAGGGTGATAATATGTATGGGTACATATTCATACTATGTAAGATAACTAAGTAGACGGTTATGCTGTTTATTCCATCTTGCTACAATGCTCCGCACTTTGTATATATATTTATATATTTATGTGTATGTACAGTATGTATATTCACTGCTCTTATTTATAACTTCTGTATCTTCTTAATTATTGCTCTGAGTGTTGCTATCCCTGTGCTGTTGCAATCCAGGAATTTCCCCATTGTGGGACTAATAAAGGCTTAGCTTATCTTATTATTAAAAAGTAAATCAGTGAACAAAATGTCATCTTTGTTTGTGATGGTTAAACTGTTAAAATCAGTGTTTGTCCACATTTATTACCTTAGTTCCTCTGAAGGATTCTTGATTGTGAACAAATGTGTTTCCTCTGTTTTTATTATTAAAATGAGTTCAGAGAAAATCAGAATAAATGTTCCCTTCCTGCTGTAAATCAGTGGTTGTACAGATTAATAATGTCACTTTAGAAGAGAAAGTTTGACATTTATGAGAAAAAAATAAGTTGAAGAAAAAGTTTAAAGTCACAAATTTAAAGAGCCGCAAATTTATGAGACACAGAAATTTCAAAGAAGGTGGTAATGTAAGAGTAAAATAAACACATTTATGAGGCAAAAAAAGCTGTATGGCAGTGGCTCAGGAGGTAGAACAGGTCATCTAATAACCACATGGTTGGTGGTTCAAATCCCACTCTCCCCAGTGTAGCATCATCGTCTCCTCAAGACAGAAGATCACTTCTCTCCATTTTACAGGAATACCACTTTTCTGCATTTTACAGGAATATCACTGGCTTTCATGTCGACTCATCCAGGCCTCTTCCAGGCCTGACCAAAGATGTTTGTTTTCCCAGGACCCCAATGTAAACAGTTGCCTCTTGCATAGATTGTAAGGATCAGAACTTGCTTTTAAAGGCTCAGAGGAACATAAACTCAGGAGACCAGACCTCCAACGTGAACACTGCATTTGATAACATCCCCTTTTACAGGAAACCAATGCTATTAAAAGGGTCATAAACGGCTTAATCAGACGGGTTTATAGCCCCCGATGTTTTCCAGATATTTCCTCCCAGATACCATGGACCTAAAAGAAATCATCTACAGCTCAACAGTACCTCCTAGCGGATACCTGCAGAATGTGTTTCAGTATGTAGAATGACTTTTAATTTGTTCTCAATATTAAGTTTCTTTCAGCTTATCCTCTGCTCCTCTGGATCTTAAGGACACTGAAAATCATCCATCTTTTATCACCAACCATGGTTTGCTGTATTACATTAAGCTTTGATCTAAATATGAATGCATGTATTATAATTATGTATAAGAAATGTTATATTCATGAGTGTTATTCAAACAATTGTAATATTGGAGTAATGGTATAAATGCATGATCACCAAATATTAGCCATGTCATTTAATTTAGTTAGATTTTATATTGAGCACCTAATTTCATAAGAACTGACTGAGTGTTGATTTTTCTCTGCAATTTCATGGGATGGTGTCTTCGTTTGATTGACTGCTCTCAAACAAAGAAATGTTCTCACATTGGATAGCAGCCATTTCAAACTGCTTTTGATAAAGTCGATTGGTCAGTCTTGCGATCGACATCACCAGTTTTACGACCCGGCGAGGTAACTTTAAAAAGAGAAGTTAGATTTGAGATTAGAAGTAAGAACAGCAGAATTAAGTTAGAACAAGAAGAATAGAAAAGACAAGAATAAGAAAGATAAGTAGAAAAGAAAGTAAGTTGCAGCTATGTGAGAGAGATTCAGGAAAAAACAGGATTAAGAATTAGAAACACAAAAAGAAGAAAGAAAGAGATTTTGAGAAAGATTAGGAACTAAATTAAGATTAAAGAAGCAGAATAGTAATCTAGATCTCAGAAGAAGATTTTATTCCACCGTTTCAAGGTCCTGTGTAGTTTTATTCTATCTAAACTGTTCTTTGTGAAGTTTGTCAAGTCTTTTGTTAGTTTCTGAGGAGAAACCACTTTTTCTTTAGAGCTCGCTTTTTAGAGAATCAAATTCTCAAACTTTTTTTCCTTCACCTCAGAAACCATTCTTATCCTAGTAAATGTTTTTCTCATTTTTTTTATGACCTTTCACGCCGTTAACCCTTGTGTTTCCACGTGCCACATAACGATGGTGGTGGGGTGGGGGTCATATGGACCCCTGGTTTTTTTTGTTTGTTTTTTTTCCAGAATGGATAGTTTATCTGCCAGTGTTTTTTTTTGGGGGGGGGTGTGTCCCACCTCGGGGTTTTGGGTGAAAGGGGTCATGTCGACCCCCCCTGAGTATTTTCCGAGGGGGGGTCGTCTTGACCCCCTTTTGGATATTTCAAGGGGGTCATATCGACCCCGCTGTTTCTTTTCCATGGAATAGATGGCTGATCTCCCCAGTGGTTCGGCGAGGAAGGAGGGGGGTGGTGTCGGGGTCGACTAGACCCCCCAACCTTGAGACTTTGGATGAGAGGGGGTCATATGGACCCCCTTTGTATTTTTCTGAGGGGGTCATATTGACCCCCCGCTTGCTTTTTTTTTCTCTCTCTCTCTCTCCAAGGAATAGATAGTTGATCTTTCTCTCCAAGGAATAGATAGTTGATCTCCGGGTGGTTTTGTGTTGAGGACTTGGGGTGAGGGGTGGGGGTCGACTAGACCCCCCCACCTCGGAGGGGGTCATATAGACCCCCTTTGTATTTTTCTGAGGGGGTCATATCGACCCCCCGCTTGCTTTTTTTTTCTCTCCAAGGAATAGATAGTTGATCTCCGGGTGGTTTTGTGTTGAGGACTTGGGGGGTGGGGGTGGGGTGTTACTGTCTAAGAATAGATAGTTGATCTCCGGGTGGTTTTGTGTTGAGGACTTGTGGATGGGGGTGGGGGTCGACTAGACCCCCCCACCTCGGTGTTTTGGGTGAGATGGGGTCGATATGACCCCCCCCTTTGTATTTTTTTTTCCAAGGAATAGACAGTCGATCTACCCACCCGGTGTTTTGTGGAGGACTTGCTATTCGACCGAGGAGGAGGAGGAGGCGAGAGGACCGCGGCTGGCGGGGCAGTACTTGAGCGCGCATCTTCCGCACACGTGCAAGCGACACCCGCGGCACACCGTTTTGGTCTTGATGTCCTTGCTCCTGGGACACACGCGACACCTCTTCCTCTTTTCTTCCAAAGACCGCGGGGGTACTCCTCCTCGCGAGGCGGCCTCGGGGTCGTCATCGTCATCGTCGTCGTCGCCGCGGCGGGGGATCCTCTCCCTCTCCCTCGCCCTCTCTCTCCTCCTCTTCCTGATCACGAGCGGGGCTACGAGTGCCTTGCCCAGCTGTTCCGTGAACAACCTGCGCCTGTTGCGTCTGCCGGCCATCCACACGGGATTGAGCTCCCACCACAGGACGAAGGCGTTGTACGCAGAAACGTCCACCATGTTGTGGAAGAGGACCAGGGGCCAGCGGCAGGTTTTTCTCCTGCAGCTGTACATGGCCGCAACCTTGTCTAGGTGTCGACGCCTCCCTTGGTGCGATTGTAGTGGAGCACCACGAGGGGTTTGCGATCGGCGCGGTCGCTCAGCAGCGGGCCTCACAGGTACCTGTCGGCGGTGGCGAGGAGCAGCACGTTCTTGTTCCTCTTGGCGAGGTAGGACACCAGGGCGACGTCGGGAGCCCCGGACAAGGAGAACGTGAAGGACGAGGAGCCGACCGCCCTGCCCCTGACGTCGAGCAGCTCTCGCGGGATCTCGGACCTGTTGGCGCGCAGGGTCCCCAGCAGGGTCAGGCCCCGTTCGGCGAGGAGCCTGCGCGCGAGCTCGTGGGACGTGAAGAAGTTGTCGCAGGTGACGTTCCGCCCGGGTCCCAGTCCCTCGGTGAGCTCGAGGACGACTCGGGTGGCCAGGTTCTTTTCGGGGAGACCTCCCCTTTCGGGTTTGCCGGTGTAGACCTGCATCTTCCACGCGTAGCTGGAGCGGGCGTCGCACATCACCCACAGCTTGATGCCGTACTTGGCGGGCTTGCTGGGCATGTACTGTCTGAAGGGACAGCGACCTGGGGAAGGGGTGGGGGGGTTACACAAAGGAAAAGAAAACAAACAAACGAACAAGAGAAGGTGGATTAATTTTTTTTTTTGGGGGGGGGGAGAGAGAGAGAGAGAGAGAGAGAGAGAGAGAGAGAGAGAGAGACGCAGTTAGATTTCTATATTTTTTGTTTTGTTTTTGTTTTTGTTTTTTACACCCAACACCACGGCTACTTACCCCTAAAGGGAACCAGTCATTCGTCCACGGTGACCTCGGGTCCGGGCTCGTACAGGAGCGACAGCCTCCTCTGCCACGCATCCCACACGCGCCTGATGGGCGCCAGCTTGTCTCCTGATGAGGAACAAGAAGAAGAGGAAGGAGAAGAGGAATAGCGTCTGGCCTCTCTGGTGTCGCGATTGTCGAAACGCAGGACACTCGAGTACGAGCGGAAGGTCTTGAGGGACATGACAGACCGGAAGACGGGGCGTCCGCTCTTGGCGTCCCAGAGGCTCTCGCACGCCTCGCCTCGCGACTTGTACACGCCCGCGAGGATCAGCAGCCCCACGTAGGCGCGCAGGTCGGTCCAATCCATGGGCCTCCACCCGTCGAGCCCTCGCGACGTCCTCCTGGCGCCTTCCAGGTTGGTCATGGCGATCACCTCGTCCTCCAGCTCGGGCTGAAAGTAAGCGAGGAACGCCGAGGCCACGTCCGCGACGGCTTCGCGCGCCGTCCCCGTGGGGCCCTGGCGCTCAAGTCGTGGCCGACGTCGGCGCCCGCGCTGCCGCGACTGCGGGGCAGGCCTCGAGCTCCACGTGATGTTCCCTCGACTCGAGGTCATTGATTCCGCGGGAGCGTCGCGATAGTCATAGTGATACTGTCCTTCTTCTTCTTCTTCTTCTTCTTCTTCTTCTTCATCATCCTCATCGTCCTCCTCTATGTCCGATTCCTCGTCTTCTTCCTCGTTGTCCTCGTTGTCATCGTCCTCCCCTGTATCAGACTCCTCTTCTTCACCTTCGTCTTCTTCTTCTTCTTCTTCGTCGTCTTCTTCGTCTACTTCTTCTTCTTCTTCTTCTTCTTCTTCTTCGTGTTGCAGTTGTCCTTCCTCGACGTCCTCGCGGTCTTTGTCTCGGCGGGCTCTTGGGGACGTTGGGAGTCGCTCGCGGTCCGGTATCGCAGCGGGGTCCTGTGGAGCGGTGCCGCTTCGCATATACCGACTCGTAATCGTCGCCCCCGTGGTACTGCGGAGCCGGTACGGGACCGAAAAAGAAGAAGAAGACACAACGGGAGAGGGGGATTCTACTTCTACTTCTATTTCTTCTTCTTCTTCGTCTTCTTCTTCTTCTTCTTCTTCTTTGTGTTGCTGTTGTCCTTCCTCGCCGTCCCCGCAGTCTTTGTCTCGGCGGGCTCTCGGGGACATTGGGAGTCGCTCGCGGTCCGGTATCGCCGCGGGGTCCCATGGAGCGGTGCTGCGTTGCATATACCGACTCGTAATCGTCACCCCCGTGGTACTGCGGAGCCGGTACAGGACCGAAAAAGAAGAAGAAGAAGACACGACGGGAGAGGGGGATTCTACTTCTACTTCTATTTCTTCTTCATCTTCTTCTTCCTCTTTCCTCCCAGTCCATGGACGCTTGAGCGACATGTCGTAGAGATGGGAGCGAGCGAGGGAGCGAGCGAGAGGGAAAGAAAAGAGAGTGAGGTCCTTGGGCTTCTTTTTTTTTTTTTTTCCGTCCTCGAGGGAATTGGCAGTCACGGACCTGAAGCGAGGGACCCTTAGTAACATGACTTCCTGTCGTCCGTCCTCGGGGGACGATGGGCAAGTTCGCGACTGGACCTTGGTACTACGGCCCGGTTTCGTGAAGGACCACCCCCCCCCATCCCCAAGACGTAATCTCTTGTCCGTTTTATGGGTCTGTAAGGAGTAGTAGGTAATTGTAGCATTTTCTGGCCTCAGAGGGATTTTTCTCCCCAGACGTCATTGCTCATTCATTTTATGTAAAAAGCAGTGTGAGACTTATGTGCAATGTAATAATGGATGAAAAGTCAAGAGTACAGCACTACGGCCCGGTTTCGTGAAGGACCCGCCCCCCCATCCCCAAGACATAATCTCTTGTCCATTTTATGGGTCTGTAAGGAGTAGTAGGTAATTGTAGCGTTTTCTGGCCTCGGAGGGATTTTTTCTCCCCAGACGTCATCGCTCGTTCATTTTATGTCTTGGCTGATTAGTTTATTTTTAAAGATGCAAATATACGGTATACAGGAATATATGCAGTTATTTACTCAGACTATCCACACTTTGCAGAAATATATGGAAAAAAAAATATACAGTCATACAGTATTTCAATGTGAAATCAGATTCGGTGACATAATGTGAACAAAGTAAAAAGCAGTGTGAGATTTATGTGCAATGTAATAATGGATGAAAAGTCATGAGTACAGCAAACAGGTAGGACTAGGTGAATGTTAGGAGTTCATCACAGTGATGATGGCTTGAGGAAAGAAAGTGTTCCTGTGACGGGTGGTTTAAACTCAAATGAATGAATGAATCTTTATTTATTTATGAATGAATGAATCTTTATTTGTTTCGGATAGTACAGGTTAAAAGGAACTGAATAATATAGCAAAAGGGGGAAATGAAAATCCAACAAGGCCAAATTAGACAATGACTCCTCTGATTATACAGTTCAACAAATGTTATCCGAAATGGGTGATGGCTGAAGCCGCAGCTTATATTGCCCACCCATATTCCATCCAAGAATTCAAAGGAAAAAAAAACAACAAAACAAAACAAGAGCGATTACAATTCAGAACAAAGCTAAGACAAAATGTGACAAAAAAAACCCCAACAACAACTAAGTAACAGCACAACGCAGACTGGATATGACAATCCTTATGTGATTTTACATGTCATCTTGTATATATGTTTGGAGTATTTCTTCCTTTAGTTTTTGTTTAAATTGTCCAAGCGTTGTACATGATTTTAATTCGGGTCCAAAATCGTTCCGTAATCTGACTCCTTGCACTGAGACACAGTGTTGCTTGGTAGTAGTTCTCACTGTAGGCTTTTGAAATATACATGTTCCTCTGAAGTGATTTTGTCTCTCCCTTATTTGGAACAACTTTTGGATATTTGCGGGCAGTGATAGATTCTTCACTTTAAACATTATTATTATTGCAGTTTTAAAGTCAACCAGATCTTTCAACTTGAGAGCTTTTAATTTAAGAAAAAGTGGGTTTGTTGGTTCCCTGTAAGCCGCTTTGTTTATTATTCTAATAGCTCTCTTTTGAAGCGTAAAGAGTGGATGTATGTTTGTTTTATATGTATTCCCCCATACTTCATTACAATATGTCATGTATGGGAGTATTAATGAATGATACAAGGTATATAGTGTGGGTCGATTCAGCAAATATTTCACTCTGTGTAATATTGCAATTGATTTGGATACTTCACCCTTAATATAATTAATATGTGACTTCCAACACAGTTTATTATCAATTATTACTCCAAGAAATTTAGTTTCGGATACCCTTTCAATCTCTACACCATTTACACTGAGTTTAGGTATATAAAATAAATAAATAAAAGGTAAATAAAGGTAAATAAAAGAATAAATACCCCAAACATTCTTCATCATCAACTCAAACGTGTGTGCGTGTGTGGACAGCCCCTGACCACCACTCTGTGTGTGTGTGTGTGTGTGTGTGTGTGTGTGTGTGTGTGTGTGTGTGTGCATGTGTGTGTGTGTGCGTGTGTGTGGTCACAGACAAGCGCAATGCACTCACTCTCTGCATTCCACTGAGTTATATTTTAACAGGATAGAGACCTGAGGTTTCTCCCCCCCCCAAAAAAAGAAACACTATATACACTTTTTTTTAACATTCATTAATGCTCCCATACATCACATATTGCACAGAAGTATGTACGATGCTTGGACAATTTAAACAAAAATAAAGAAATAGATACCCCCAAACATTCTCTATACACAAGCTGACATGTGTGATCCCTATAAATTTATTGGGTTTGATTCCAGGCGTAGAGTCCCTTCTGGTGAAAATTTCATCCAAATTCATCATCAACTCAAACCACTGTCATTTCTTTGGTTTCCTATAGGAAGGCTATTTTTTCTCATAGGATTTCGCAGCTTCTTCCCCTCTGCCATCAGACTGCTGAACACTAATAAGTGACTTATTGACTCTCGTGCACTACGTACGGCAGCTCAACCGGACTCATGTCAGTCGACGCTGTTTTTCTCTTTGCATTACCGACTGCGCTATGTGATGCTCCACAATATCTGCTGCTCGCTAATATATTTAAAAATTGCTTAGACTAGTATCACTCATTCTTATTCTACATTTTATTGCATGTATAGTTTTTTATTTCTATCTTTTATTTTTATCATGTTTAATGTTGCAGCATTGCACCGAGACAAATTCCTAGTTTGTGTACTACGTGAACAATGGCAATAAATCTGATTCTGATTCTGATTTGTATATGTATTTTTATACATAAACTGTGGTTTGATTCAAACAAATTAATGCTCACAGGACACAGAGAGTAATGGTCTTGTGTGTGCGCGCACGTGTGTGTGGACAGCCCTCACCAACGAGACCACTAGGTGGATCGGATCGTATTTGATGGTAGTAGTCGTGACCATCCCAGGACGCTAGGGGGCGCTATGACAGGAGGGGTCTTTTTTTGGGGGGGGGGGAGATGCCGATATAGGGGGTTGAGTTTCCGGCTTTTGGTGGCGACGGGGGTCTTCTTGACCCCCACCCCCACCCCAGGACGCTAGGGGGGGGTCTTCTAGACTCCCCCACCCCCCCCAACCCCAGGATGCTAGGGGGCGCTATGATATGATGGAGGGGTCTTGGGGTTGGGGTTTCCGGCTTTTGGTGGCGACCGGGGTCTTCTTGACCCCCCCCACTACCCCACCCCAGGACGCTAGGGGGCGCTATGATACGATGGGGGGGATGCCGATATAGTGGGTTGAGTTTCCGGTCTAACCACCGCCGCCAAACACACACCCAGACCGCTAGGGGGCGCTATGATATGATGGAGGGGTCTTGGGGTTGGGGTTTCCGGCTTTTGGTGGTGACGGGGGTCTTCTTGACCCCCCCCCCACCACCACCACCACCCCACACCAGGACGCTAGGGGGCGCTATGATACGATGGGGGGGATGGCGATATAGTGGGTTGAGTTTCCGGTCTAACCACCGCCGCCAAACACACACCCAGACCGCTAGGGGGCGCTATGATATGATGGAGGGGTCTTGGGGTTGGGGTTTCCGGCTTTTGGTGGTGACGGGGGTCTTCTTGACCCCCCCCCCCACCCCACCACCACCCCACACCAGGACGCTAGGGGGCGCTATGATGCGATGGGGGGGGTGCCGATATAGTGGGTTGAGTTTCCGGTCTAACCACCGCCGCCAAACACACACCCAGACCGCTAGGGGGCGCTGGGACAAGATGCGAGGAGGTGGGGTCCGGGTGACCCCCGGGGGTCACACAAGGGTTAAAGTGGACCTTTAATTTTCCTAATTTAAAGTGAACAGAGACTGGTTTTTTGGACTCTTCTTTCCGGCTTCATACCCGCCTGACTGAGAAGTGGGTTCCTTCAGTTTTTGGGTTGATCCCGCTCCTAGAGACTTCGATCCGGCTAGACTTGTTCCAAGGATTTTCACGCCGCCCTGAGACAAACCATCCACGGCTGCCACTGTCTCCTTGAAGGGCCCCCAGCTGAGTTATCACCTCCACGGCTGTGAGGAATTATAACAGCAGCCGATTCCTCCGACGTCCTAACTTCAAAACCCAGCGTTACCGACCCGCTGAAACGTGGACCTACAGCTGTTGTGTGAGTGAAGCTCCTACTTTTCTTATCTCCTGGGTTAAAACGTGATGTCCTAACAATTAAATTACAATTGAATATGGCCCGTATTTCAGGGTTCAATTAGTCTCTCAGCCACAGGATAAAGCTATAAACTGAAGGAAAACTCTTAGTCATTTTTAAGTAACTGCCCTTAAATTTTTGTAGATTAATTCAGAAGTTATTTTTAGATAATTAGCTTATGAATTTTCCCCATAAAATTGCGTTGTTTTCAGCCTCATTTACCGTTGAAACATAAGTCTGGTTCCTCCTTGGTTCTACAGAGGTGTAACGCTGGATTTTATGTTCAGGAATCCAATATCAGTTGATGTGATATATTACGCTGTCATCATTTAAATCTGTTTATTCATCATTTGAACGCCATGCCATGTAACCTGAATGAGTTTAATGAAAGGGTGAATGAGAGAATTTGAAGCGATTTTTTCTTTCGCACATACATGTTTCCTAATCACGACAGGAAAAGAACTCACTGAAACTTTGAGACTGATTCATTAAGTAAAGGTACAAACTTAATTAAAATTAAAGTTAATATTATTGTCCCTTAGGACTGGTGCCCCCTTTTACGAGTGCTTTTATTTAATTTAGCGGGTGTAGAAGTGACGGTTTAACTCCGCCCCCTTTCACACCCGCTATTAAATAAAATAATAATTCCTGTACCTTATGACAAATATTTTATTAGACAAATTTATGCTACACCAGATATCCTGCTGTTGTGTCCCTGGGCAAGACACTTCACCCCAATTGCTCCTGGTGGGTCTGGAAGCACCATGTTAGGCAGCATGCCACCATCAGTGTGTGAATGGGTGGATAGCAGGATCTGTAAAGCGCTTTGGTCATCAAGAGATGAGAATAAAAGCGCTATATAAGTGAATGCCATTTACCATAGAAGAAAATGAGCAATTTCAACAGGAAAAAAGAGCATGTCCTTTTAGCTTTATAGTGAGGCTGAAATATGTTTGAAGAAATAAAAAGACCGACTTCACTGAATGTTTCCAGTTTTGATTTCATGTCAAATCAGTTTTCTACTGACTGATTGATGGGAGTGATCACTAGAGGAGCAACGTTTTTACCTCCATGATTCAGATAAGGACTGAAGTATGGGAGGAGTTTGTGGTTGAAGGAGCAGCCAGTGAAGGAGTAGATCAGAGCTGCAGCATTTACATCATAAAAGGAGACCAGACCCTCCTCATAGTCAACAAACACCCCCACCTTCTCAGGACCACACTGGAGATGGAGACGGACTTCAGAGTTTTCAGCAGCTTTGTATTCATTTCCATTTCTCAGCCACACAGTCCAATATCCATTCTGAGGACTCAGTGTGATTTTTCCCTTCCTGTTGATCGACTCTCTGGCCACTCCTAAAGTCCAGTCAGTCTTTTCTTTAACCTGAACCTCAAAGTAAAATCTGCCTGAAGAGAAACTCTGATTTCCAAAAACACAGACACATGGAGAAAATCTCTCTGGATTGTCTGGTAGTTTCTTCCTCTCATCACCAAGTTTCACTTGTTTTCCATCATCAGACAGAATGAGATTAGGATGGGCTGTATCAGGATCTAGAGTCACATCCACTGCATACTGCTGGACCCTCTTCAGCTCAGCCTCCATCAGCTCCTTCATCTGTTTTCTGATCGTCTCCTCCAGCTGAGCCACAGCTCTCACCACAGTCCCCTCATATGACGGAGGACAGACTCTGACCTCTGTCCAGTCCTTGGTGGGTGGAGCAGCTTTCAGGGAGGAGAAGCTTTGGAGGAGGTGGAGGTGGTCTTCAGACTTTAGGAGCTGCTCCACCTCAGAGTTCCTCTTCATCAGCTCAGAGATTTCCTGTTCCAGATCTTTGATGGAGTCTTCAGCCTGTTTCTCCATTGTTTTCTGTTTGTCTTCTATCTCCTTGATGAGCTCATTCAGGCGTCTCTCAACAGACTCCTTCAGAGCAGTGAAGACCTGAACACCTTCTGCTTTCTCTCTGTCTGCAGCATCTTTACTCTTCTTCACTGACTCTTTGATCTCCTCAATCTTCAGTCGTCTCTTCTGGATCATCTGCTGCATTTCAGCCTCTGTCTTCCCCAGCTCTTCCTTCTTTCCTTCACATTCTTCTCTCATAGGAACAACATCATGGGTCTTGTGGTGTGAGCAGAAGCAGAGCATGCAGATACATGTCTGCTCGGTCTTACAGAACAGCTTCAGAGGCTCATCATGCTTCATACACATCCTCCCTTCCAGGTTCTCCACAGGATCCATCAGCTGATGTCTTTTCAACCCTTTCATTGTGAGATGAGGCTTCAGGTGAGTCTCACAGTAGGAGCTCAGACACACCAGGCAGGACTTCAGGGCCTTCAGTTTGGTTCCAGTGCAGACATCACACAGAACTTCTCCTGGTTTGGCAGCTTGTTGCTCTGAGCTGCTGCTGCTGCTGGATTTCTGTTGAGATTTGTGTCTGAACTGAGAAACCATCTCAAAGATGAAGGTGTTGATCTTTAACTGAGGCTTATTCTTAAAAGTCTCATTACAATTGGGACATTTGAATATTGCTGACCGGTTCCAGTGTTCATCAATGCAGTTTTTACAGAAGTTGTGTCCACATGGTATGGCGACTGGATCAGTGAAGACATGCAGACAGATGGAGCACAGGAAGTGATCTTCAGATGGCAGATTGGTGGCAGCAGACATGACTGAACTCTGAGGGAGAAACAGAATAATTTGATGTAGAATAAAAACATCAACTAAAGTTCTAGTATTGTTTTCCTGTCATATCCATCCTGTTCTTCTCAAACATGTTTCTAATAATCAGGTCAGTGTATGTACAGTAATCCACATGAGACCAAAGATCACATTCAGACTTTAACATCTTTGTTTCTGACAGATTTTTAACAGTATCTCTTTGTAATTTTCATTAAAAAAGTCAGATCTAAAACTACTGGCACCCCTACATTTCTGTTAGATAACACAGCAGTTCAGCCAGATAATTGCTGTAATTACAAATGTGTTGGTCTGTTCATGTTGATTTCTGTTGTTAATATTGGAACAACATGGAAAATTAGAGGAATAAAAAGTCAAATGTGAGACATTCCCCACAGAAGTCTAAAAATGGTCTCGACACAATTCTTGATGCTCTCAACTGAACATTTGGTAGCTCACATCTGTTGGAAGAAACACCTGAATCAGTCACTTCCTGTAACAATCACTGAGTTTCTGACACCTCTCTGCTGGAGTTGATGTCAGGATACAAATACCATCAAATCAGTCAACACAAAGTGAGAGAATTTGTGTTGTGAGGAACAACAAAGAAACTAAAAATCTTCTTCTATTTATTGCTGATTCAGTAGCAGTTGATTATATCTGTAGATCTTCTTCATTACTTTGCTCAGTTAAAGTTGTTTTAATGTGATGCAGAGATTTTATCTTAAAAATAAATTTTCAAGTTTAAGAGTGTTTAACAGTATAAACATTGTACATGTAAAAAACTGATAAAAATTAATGAAAAATTGATTCTTGTTTAAGTGACTTTAAAACTAATGACATTTTAGGATTTTTTTTCTATTTTTAACAGCTGACAAAGCTGCTTTTCTTTTGTATTTCCTTTGATTGTTTCACAATAAAAGCCTCCCTGTGGTTTTCAGTTTTACTGTGAAACAATAAAGGAAACAGACTGGTTTATGGACCATTTGCTGCGGTCTGTTTCTGACATGAGGAAGGCTGAATTCTGACTAAAGTTCAACAATCATGGAGGTTTGCAGAGATTTTCAAAGTGCTGAGCAGTGACCCAGAGAGACGGTTTCAAACAGCAGCTCCGTGTTTCCACAGTGGATCTGTGGCCCAGTGACCATATTTCTACTGGGACCAGTGTGACTGTGCTGAGTCAGCATGAAGAGAGTGAAGTGTAGAAACAGGAGAAGTTGGACTCACCAGTGTTTGGAGAGAAAAACCTGATGGACTCGGCTGAATCTTCTCTCACAGACAAACAGGACGTCTGAGCTGCTGCTCTCACACACTTGAACTTCTGTAAAGTGACGCAGAAAACTGGTGTTTGTGGTTTGATCCGCCTCATTCCTGCAGCTCTGTCTGTCAGAGTTTGATTCCTCCTCTGAGGAACGTTAAACTGCTCTGATGAAAATCAAACATGTTTAACAGAGGTAGTAAAGTGGTGAGATCAGCTTGATAGAATCACACTGGAGTTCAGAAGCCCTAAAGTCCTGAATAGAAACAAAGTTCACATTAATGATGTTAAATATACAGGGGCGGTCCTGGGTCACATGGTGCCCTAGGGTCAAGAAAACATTTGGTGCCTCCCTCTACATTGAAACATCTCTGATAACAAAGCAGAAATAAACCAGAGCAGATTTAAAGCTTTAATGATGCTGTGACCTTTGACCTTTTAACCCCAAAGCCACAGCCACAGGTGCTAGTCCCAAGGTCAACCTGTGGACCAAGTTTGGTGAGCCAAGCTTCATGGGTTCTCCAGTTAGAGTGCAGACAGACAGACGGAGACGACCTCCGTATTTAGCCAGTTACAATAAAGAGAGTAATCTATTACCTAATGTAACTGTTGAGAAAGTATTGATTGTTCACAAATCTGAGTTTGTTCATCATCAACGTTGTTACAGCTGTTGTTTCTTTTTAGTGGAAAAATCAGATGAAGTTTGAATTTGTTTGATTTTATTTTCCTTCCATCAGCATTAAGAGTTCATGGAGAATTTAAAGGTTTAATTGTGAATCATATTTTGTCAATCATCAAAAGACCTTTAAATATTCAAAGTTTTTATAATAGAAGATTTCAACATTTCCCTGTTTATAAAGTAATAAATGTGTATTTTGAAAGGAAAACTGTGACTTTTTGTGTTTTTCTTGACTAAACCAGTTGTCCAAAGTTGAAGCAGGTGTTTTGTTGGATCAACTTTCACATTAACAAGAGTCACTGATTTCAAACTAATCAATTGTCAGCAGTAGGAGCAGCAGAGGATTAAAACACTGAAGCAGTTTGACTTGGTTTCTGTGTTAGTCTGCAAATGTGGGTTTAACTGGCTGAACTGCTGTTTGTTCAGGAACAACTGACTGACTCAGGGAAGAAAAATGAAAGTTCTCACACTTTCTGTGGATTATTTTTCATCACTGAGTCTAAACTGGAACCACTTGAACACGACAAGCTGAGACTTTTCTGACATATTAAATGATAATTATTCACTATTAAGCACAAACTGCTTAATGTCAGAGTTTGAAGCTGAAACATAATAAAGGTCAATGTCTTTAATAAACTCTCCATGTTTGAACTATGAATGTGATTAATAAGGTAAAGTGTCTCTGATTATTGCAGTAATTATTTCTCATCAGTAACCTCCACACTGACAGCATCCAGTTAACCTCACTGGTCACGTGACACAGATGAAACCTTGATGGAATGATTGACAGGAAAGTTTCAATAATTCCACTTGTCTTGTGTTGTCAGATGAACAATGATTTAGTTCATCTTCTCAGTCCTCTCTGCCTTCTCTACCACAGTAGATGTGTTGGAAAAATGAATGTAGAGGATAATGGGCTGCTGTGAGACTGGCTGACAGATGAACAAGTCTTTGCTCATCACTGAAGGTCAGCAGCTCAACTTTGTCCTCCCCACTTTTATTGCAAGACTGAATATTGTACAACAATATTATAATATATACTATTATACTGAAGGACTTAAAGACTTAATTCTATTCATAAATCTGCTCAGCTCTTGTTGCATATAGGTGTCAGTCTGATTTCTGAGACGATTCCTATTGGAGTCAGCACTGCTGTTCCATCGTTTGGGGACGGACACAGACTAGGTTCACCTGGGGGATGGATCTGGACTTTAGTTTACCCCCCCCCCACTTCTTTTTTCCCTTCTTTCTTCCTTTTTTTGTGTGGGGGGGGGATTGCTTATTTAGCTTCTCTCCAAATATTTCATTAGATGTCTGTTAGTTCACAAAAGTTAGAAGGTGGTTCCTCAAATAGATTTTTCAGTTGGAATGTTAAAGGACTGAATAATGGGGTCAAAGGTGTTTTCCCATCTTCAGCGCTTCAAAGCTGATCTAGTGTTTCTTCAGGAAACTCATCTCCATGACCAAGATCATGGAGACTTAAATGCTCATGGGTAGCTGATATTTTTCATTTTTTCAGCTCAAAAGCCAGAGGAGGAGCTATTTTAATGAATGAAAAAATTTCCTTCTCAACTTCTAAAATCATAACTGATAAAATGGCAGATAGCTGATTATTGCAGGGAGCTTATTTCACTCTCCTGTTTTATTGGTGAACATTTACGCTCCTAATGTGGACAGTCTGGACTTTATGAATAGATTATTTAGTCCTCTCCCTTTCTTAGACACACATTTCCTAATTCTAGCTGGCGATCTTAACTGTGTTCTAAACCGTCTTTAGACCCTTCTTTTCGCTTCCTCACACAATCCATCCATCCATCTTCTATAACTTAATCCTTTTCGGGTCGCGGGGGGCTGGAGCCTATCCCAGCATCTTTGGGCGAGAGGTAGGGTCCACCCTGGACAGATCAGTCCAGTCCATCGCAGGGCCAACACAGAGAGACAGATAACCATTCACTCTCACATCCATACCTAAGGACAATTTAGAATCCCCAGTTGATGCCAGTTAACCTCACCTGCATGTCTTTGGCCTGTGGGAGGAAACCGGAGTAAACCCATGCAGACGCAGCGAGAACATGCAAACTCCACACAGAAGGGTCACCGATGGTCTGGGGGTGGGATCGATCCCATGACCTTCTTGCTGTGCTGCCACTGTGCTAACCACTGCTCCACCGTGCTGCCCCCCCCTCACACAATCCTCCATGGCTAAATCAATATCTGAGTTTATGCACCAAAATGGGTTTGTCGACCCCTGGAGGTTTTTCAACCCACAAACCAGGGCAGATTTCTTCTTTTCTCAGGTGCATCAAAACTATTCTTCTGCCAGTTTCACCAGTCAAATTTGTCTAACTGGTGCTGAAACACTCAGTCTAACCAATCAAATGCATCGTTGCACCACGTTCACTTCCATGTTTACAGTGAGTAACGAATTTATAGTTTACAGTGAGTAACGGAACACATCAGCAAACAGAGTGTGTGATTTAAAAAAAAAAAAAACTGACCCGTGAGGTTTTCAACACCGTCCCTTCCTCCGTCTCCACCAGCCTGCCCGTGGACGCCTCACGACGTCTCCATCCTGACCGCGTGTGCGAAGCGCTGGGTTTGTGTTGAAAAACATGCGCCTGCCCCAAAAGCACCCCGTGGCGGGAGCGCGCGTTAGGAGAGTACACTACACTACAGCGAGTGTTTGAAAATCTTTAGAGGTAAAATCATCACTACATCTGGTCCATGAGCTTTAAAACTCGGACGAAAAGACGGACAAATGCACCCACCCATCCCGTTGTAAATGAGAAGGTGTGTGAAGCCTAACATGCAGCAGACAGGTAGGCATGGAAACATTTAACATTTATCATCATACGAGGGCTGCAAATTTATGAGAAAAAAGTTTGACATTTAGAAAAAAAACTTGAAAATTCATAAGGGAAAAGCAGAGAATTTACAAGAAAAAATGTTGCAAATTAACATCACAGAAAAACATGTAAATTTGAGAAAAAGTTGCAAATTTAAGAGAACAGACTTTTAAAATTAAAGGCAGAAAGTGTTATGATCCGAGCGCCGATCTTGTCTGCGCTCGGGTCATACATCATCCCTTTCAGGCTTTGACAGCAGTGTTTCCCCTCTGGCTCCCCGGGCTCTTATTGTGACAGCACCCAGTGGAGCTTCCTGCTGTCAAAGCCAAACAGCTGTGCTGCATTCGGGGTCATTAGTGTCCGGCGCTTAAAAGCGGACGCTGAATGCAGCCCGATGCAGCAGTCTCTGTTAAACTCCCGTCAAAACTCCACATCACCTGACGCATCGGGCATTCCCCGGCTCAGTCGCTGTCTATTCGTCGTCTTCGAGTGTAAGTTTACCCTATTGTAATCCTGTCTTCATTATAGTGTGCTTTAGCCCACCGAGGCTCATTATTCTCTATTACTTTGTATGTTATCTTCTGTTCCTTCAATAAACATCATTGCAAACTCACCGGTGACTTGTTGGCGTCTTATGGTGGCTCGCGAGGGCCACCGTGACAGTAGACTGCTGCCAGGATGCCTAAACAGAGGCGCCACACCGAGACGCCGTTCCCGGTGAGTTTTTGCATTGGACTTTGCTCTTTCCTGTCTGGGTACTGCGTGCTGACAGCATGCCGTCGTGAAGGGTCCACGCTCGGAGCCAGAGCAACGAGCTGGCGGATGTCCTTGAATACGTAAATGAAACCCTCATCGCCGCCTCCCTCCTCAACTTCCACAGCGACGTGCGCTGGTACCTGGACTGTGCTGAGGACGTGCTGAATCATCTCCCCCGCTTCTCCAACCACCCTGAAGTCAGCGCGAGGAGAGATGACATCGCCGTGCAGCGCGAGATATTCCGTGGGCTGGAGGGAAACCCCAGCAGGAAGCCGAAGAGGAGGCATCCTCGCTCCTCACCTCCGGATCCCATTCCTGTTGCCATTCCGGTCCAGGAGTTTGCACCGCCCTGGGGTGATCCCCGCCGGAGAGTGTTGCCATTCAGGAATCCCCTGGAGAAGCTACAGCTCACAGCTGCTTCCATCCGGGACCGAGTGGCGGCAGCTCGTTCCGCTGTTCACCCCACACAAATAATTAAGCATGTGACGGCGGCAGTCAGACTGGTGGAGAGGAACCCTGAGTTGAGTGACTTCCCTGAGTATGCCGACCTGCTCGCCTCTGTTTCTGCACAGGAGCGGCGATTCCCGGACCTCACCTTCGCCTCGCCCCCTGCAAGGAACCGCCGTCACACCCGCTCTAAGCCTCAGCATGAACCCCGTCCGGATCCTGTTCCGGGTCGTCGGAGGAACCCTGCCTCCCAGTCAGCTGCTCCTTCGGCGTCACGTCAGGAGGGAATCCCCACAGCCTCTCCCCTCGGGCCACCTGTTCCCGCTGTCCCGTCAGCTTGTCGTGCCCGGATCGTCTCGGCTGTCGTCCCCTCCTCGGTGACATCACCTCCTGCTGCAGAGAGAGTTCAGAGTCCAGTTCCGGCAAGCCCCGTCCCAGGTCCATCCCGAGCGGTTCCCCCTCGTCCTCCCAGGGGGCCCTCTGTCATCATTCGGCGGGGAAAGGGAAGAGCAACATTCGCTACAGCAGGCACCATCCTGCCTCCGGGAGACAGGCAAGTTCAAGTTCACTCTTCTCCTCATTATTGTGATTTGCCTTGTCTGACTCCTGGGGGTGGAGTTCGGGGTTCGCAGTCCCCAGAGCTCCCACCACCTGCTGTAGCTTGTATTATCAAACCCGCTTCCTCTGTGTCTCCCTCCGCTGAGCGGTCCTCGACGCCAGGCCAATGTCGCCGGATGAGGAGGGGGCCTGCGGTTCTGGAGAGCCTGGTTCCGGTCCCGCAGCCACGCCGTGGGTGGAGGAGGAGAGCAGACTGCACCGTGGAGCCTGCACCAACGAAGAAGCATCCCCGGGGTTCCACAGACGAGCGGTCCGGTCCAGTGGGTCGAGGGTCCCCAGCCACCACGCCGTGTTGATCGTCGGTGTGGATGTCAGTGCCAGAGGGTCTTCAGGCTGTGGACACCATCATGCCAGCTGCGGAGCCCGACGTAGCTGAGGGGGATCCAGAGGATGATCTCCTCCCGTCTGAGCCCTGATCTTCGAAGTCTTGGATGGCGTCGGAACTTGAGATCAGGCAAGTGCTCTGTGTTGTCTTTCTCTTCTCCATTTTAGAGCATTTTTGCCTGTCTCTTGGGGAGGTGAGCCGGGTGCAGCCGTTCGCTGCATCCGAGCTTGTCTCGCCGGGTTCTGGCGCTACCGGTGATCCTAATCCCAGTTCTTTTCTCTCTCCTGAGCCTTCTCCCAGGGTCACCGGTGCGGAGCTGATTCCGATCGCGGTGCCAGAGGCTTCAGGTTCAGAGTTGGAGGTCGGTTCTGGTGCGGCGCCGATCCAGTCGGGGTCTGACGCGGGTGCAGCCGTGACCCAATCGGGGTCCGTTGCGGGTGCAGCGCCAACTGAATCCAAGGTCGGTGTGGGAGCTGCAGATCCCCTGCCACCGGACACTGGACTGGCTCATCTTCATCCTCATCTTCATCTTCATCATCATCACCCTCATCGTCCCCCCAAGCCTTCTCCACCAGGTGCCGTTGGGATTCTTTATTCTCGGCCCAGCTCGCCCTCGCTATTCCCCTCTGCAGGGAAGCCGTTGTTGTTCTCTCCCCTGCGGTCCTGGTGGCTAAGCGATGCAGGTCGGCCGCCTGAAGGACTGCCACGCCCATTTGGCACTCCAGGCCGGCCACCCGACCTGCTGAACTATCTGTTTGGCGACCTGGTCCGGCCGCCAGAAATTCTGTGTTTTCGGGCATGGGACTGTGGTAGGCCGCCCAAACTGTCCTTTTCCCCGCTGCCTGCGATATGGACGCTAGACGCAGGGTGGCCCCCTGAACCATCAGCCTCCATACCACAGAACCAGGACTGCCGTCATCCCGGATTTTCATCTTCATTGTGTCTGTAATCTTTTGGGATGTGCGTCTTGTGTGGTAATTGTGCGTCTCACTTTTTCCTAGCCGGTGTTTTCCTTCATTTTTTTCCCTCTGTCAAATGTCCATTCATTGTCTGTATTAGTTGGTGTATTTTTGCCGTTTGGATTTGGTATTCTCTGTTGTTGTACCCTGTGTTGTGTTTTTTCCCCCAGTCTGCCTTGATCGTGTTCTGTTTTTGTGGATTACTGTTCGCTGTTATTTTGCCCTGCTATTATTCTGCCTCAGCTGCAATTTGTGCATGGGAGCATCGTTTTTTCGTTTTTTTTTCTCTCCCTCTGTCTGCCTACGCGCTCCGGTTGCCATGTTTTTTTTTTGTCTTTTCTGGTTCGCTCCCCCCTGGCTTGGGTGTCATTGGGCGTTCTGAGCCCGCCCTCTAGGGGGCGGTACTGTTATGATCCGAGAGCCGATCTCGTCCGCGCTCGGGTCATACATCATCCCTTTCAGGCTTTGACAGCAGTGTTTCCCCTCTGGCTCCCCGGGCTCTTATTGTGACAGCGCCCGGTGGAGCTTCCTGTTGTCAAAGCCGAACAGCTGTGCTGCATTTGGGGTCATTAGTGTCCGGCGCTTAAAAGCGGACGCTGAATGCAGCCTGATGCAGCAGTCTCTGTTAAACTCCCGTCAAAACTCCACATTGTCTGACGCATCGGGCATTCCCCAGCTCAGATGCTGTCTATTCATCGTCTTCAAGTGTAAGTTTACCCTATTGTAATCCTCATTATAGTGTGCTTTAGCCCACCGAGGCTCATTATTTTCCGTTGCTTTGTATGTTATCGTCTGTTCCTTCAATAAACATCATTGCAAACTCACCGGTGACTTGTTGGTGACTTATGGTTGGCTCGCGAGGGCCACCGTGACAGAAAGTTGCCAATTTACAAGAAAAAGTTGAAGATATTTTATGAAATTAGTGAATTTAGAAGAAAAACTATGCAAATTAAAAAGTCAGATTGATGTGGGGAAGAATGCAGACACGGCTCTGTTGGGACATATCACACAACATTAAACTTCCTGTTTGAATCCATCAATATTTCTCACCAATTTTTTTTTCTTCCATTACATTTAAATGTTCAGAGAAAGGTCATTTTAAGTGTTTCCAAATGTGACTGATGAAAACAAATGGGATTTTCTTGTGAAAGCTCAATAAAACATCAGGTTAACTTGTGCTGGGCGTTGACATGGCAGCTGCAGCTTTAACAGAAGCTCCTCATGCTTTGCTATAAAGCAGAGAGAAAAGAATTAAGATGCTGCCTTCATAGCAGCCAAAGAAGGTCAAAGGTTGAATCGCTGATGGAGACTTTGAAAAAAAGAGGATGAAAAGTGTCAAATTTACCTGAAAAATTACAACTAAAAAGGCCTTAAACTTACAAGAAAAATGTATCAAATTTATGTGGAAAAAAATGCACATTTATAGAGAATAATCTCAAAAATATGAGTAAAGCTGCAAATTTATGAGGAAGAAGACTGACAAATTTACACAAAAAAGCTGCAAAATTAAGAGGAAAAGTTGCATATTTAAGTGGGAAACTATGGCTGTTTCTGACATGGTTTAGACCCAAGAAGCAGACACAACTCAGGAACACAATTAACCTTTTATTTATAATTATGTAAGTGCGTGGGTGCGTGTATGAATGTCTGTAGTGAGTATAGTGCGTGGATGATTCAGCTTGGGGCGAGCAGAGCACCGTGCAACCTGGCAACCCTAAGGACAGAGCAGAGAGACAATTGGGGGCAATCCCAGCAGGAGAAGCAGCAGATAATTCAGTCCTTACTGTTTGCTGCGTAGGAAGAGCACTCAGGTTAGCACCACAGCCCAGGCCAGGAGGACAGTGCCAGTCGCCCCATAAGAGATGTAGCAGGCAGCTGAACGGAGCAGGGAGGTCCGCCGCCAGGTGGGAGAGAGTCCGCCGCCAAGGTTACACCATCTGTGCACAGGGGAAGGAGAAGGGTGAGAGGAAAAGATAAGATAAGATAAGATAAGATAAGATAAGATAAGATAAGATAAGCCTTTTATTAGTCCCACAATGTGGAAATTCCAGGATTGCAACAGCACAGGGATAGCAACACTCAGACCAACAATCAAGAAGACAAGAAAAACAGACCGTCGGCCTCCGTCGGTCTATGATGACCATGGAAGAGAATCCTAAACGTCTACTCTGCTGGAACAGCACCGCCTGTGGCTGAACAGGCCGATGCGCGAATGGCAGTCCCTGTCACACAGGTCGCACTTGTGGGTGGTCTCCGTGCTGCTGGGTCTGTGGCGGTTCTTCCTGCGGGTCCTTTTTTCATCTGCAGCAGCAGTCAGTCTCTCTTCACCCGCCTTGAGCTGTCTGGTCAGGGTGCCTCTCCATTTGGTGCGGTCCGTTGCAAGGTCCTCCCAGCGCTCTGTGTTGATCTCCAGGGCCTTCATGTCTCTCTTGCAGACGTCTCTAAAACGCAGCTGTGGGCGGCCAACGTCTCTCTTGCTAGTTGCCAGTTCTCCATAGAGGACGTCTTTGGGGATTCTGCCATACTCCATACGGTGAACGTGGCCTAGCCAGCGGAGCCTGCGCTGTCTGAGTAGAGTGAACATGGAGGGAAGGCCGGCGCGGGACAGAACTTCTGTGTTGGGCACTTTGTCCTGCCAGGATATGTCCAGGATGTGGCAAATGCAGCGCAAGTGGAAGGAGTTCAGTCTCTTTTCCTGCTGGGCGTATGTTGTCCACGTCTCACTCCCATAGAGCAGTGTGCTGATGACGCAGGCGTTGTACACTGCCATCTTCGTCTTGACAGAGAGTTTGGGATTCTCCCACACTCGTGTGGTGAGGCGAGCAAGTGTGAAGGCTGATTTTCCAATCCTCTTGTTGATCTCTGTATCAAGGGAGAGGTTGTTGCTGATCGTGGACCCCAGGTACGTGAACTGATTCACGACCTCCAGCTTGTAGTCATCAATGGTGATGGTTGGTGGTGCTTCCGTGCCTTGCGCCAAGACGTTAGTCTTCTTCAGGCTGATGGTAAGCCCGAAGTCCTTGCATGCCTGGGAGAAGCGGTCCATAAGGGTCTGAAGCTCCTGCTGTGTGTGAGTTGCGACTGCAGCGTCGTCTGCGAACAGCATGTCTCTGATTAGAGCCTTGCATACTTTGGTTCTGGCTTTCAGGCGGGCGAGGTTGAAAAGCCTGCCGTCAGATCTTGTGTGCAGGTAGATTCCCTCTGTTGCTGTGCTGAAGGCATGCCTCAGGAGCATAGCAAAGAAAATCCCAAAGAGGGTTGGCGCAAGTACACAGCCCTGTTTCACTCCGCTGCGTATGTTGAAAGGCTCTGAGACATTGCCATCGTGCTGCACTATCCCCTGCATGTTGGTGTGAAACGATTCTATGAGGCTTTGCAACTTTGGTGGGCATCCTATCTTTGGCAGGATCTTGAAAAGGCCCTCTCTGCTGACCAGATCGAACGCTTTGGTGAGGTCGATGAAGGCGACGTACAGGGACATGTTCTGTTCTCTGCATTTCTCCTGGAGTTGGCGGATGGAGAATATCATGTCTACCGTCGATCGCTCAGCGCGGAAGCCACACTGAGACTCGGGGTAGACACGTTTGGCAAGCTTCTGTAGACGAACGAGAACAACTCGTGCGTAGACTTTGCCAACAACGCTGAGGAGGGAGATGCCCCTGTAGTTGTTGCAGTCGCTTCTCTCCCCTTTGTTTTTGTAGAGGGTGATGATCTTGGCGTCCCTCATGTCCTGTGGTACGGCACCTTCCTTCCAACACTGGCAGAGGACGTCATGCAATGGCAGCAGTAGGGCGGTCTTGCAGTGCTTGATCAGGTCGGGGGGTATGCCGTCGTTGCCGGGTGCCTTGCCAGCAGCCAAGCTATCAATGGCCTTGCTGAGTTCGTCGATGGTTGGCTCGGCGTCAAGTTCGTCCATGGATGGCAGGCAGTCGATGGCATCAAGGGCTGACGGTGTCACGGTGTTCTGTCTGGAGTAGAGGTCGGAGTAGTGTTCCACCCATCTCTCCATCTGCTTGTTCTTTTCTGTGATCATCTCCCCAGTAGAGGATTTGAGGGGGGCCGTCTTGCTCTGAGCCGGACCAAGTGCTTTCTTGATGCCATCGTACATACCACGGATGTTCCCTGTTATGGCAGCGGTTTGAATGTCTTGGCTGAGCTGAGTCCAGTACTCGTTGGCACAGCGCCGAGCAGTCTGCTGAACTTTGCTTCTCGCAGCCCTGAGAATCTGGAGATTCTTCTCGTTTGGGTACTTCTTGTACTCAGCAAGTGCTGAGCGCTTGGCTTCAATGACGGGGGTCATCTCGGTCAACTTGGCATCAAACCAGTCCTGTGACTTCGAGGTCTTCCTCCCAAAGGTAGCCAAGGCTGTGCTGCGGATGGTGTTTCGCAGCTCTTCCCACTTCTGCTTTGCAGATTCTCCTTCTTGTGGTACACCAAGTTCCTTCTCAAAGGTGGAGGCAAACTGCTCAACAAGTTCTGGTTGAGCCATCTTGCTGGTGTCAATCCGTGCCTTTCCAGGTTGTCTAGCACGATGGAATTTCTTCAGCTGCAGCTTGACCTTGCAACACACCAATGAATGGTCTGTGTCGCAATCTGCACTCTGGAACGAACGGGTGATTAGCACGTTCTTCAGTGAGGTGCGCCTGGTCAGGATCAAGTCCAGCTGTTGCCAGTGCTTTGAGCGTGGATGTTGCCAGGAAACCTTGTGTTGGGGCTTGGTCTTGAAGAACGAGTTTGTGATGCACAGATCGTGATATGTGCAGAACTCGAGCAGCCGCTGTCCGTTGTCATTCATTCTGCCCACGCCAAAAGGTCCAAGACAGGAGGGCCAGGAGTCGTGGTCAGCACCCACTCTGGCATTGAAGTCTCCAAGGAGAATGAGTTTTTCAGAGTTGGGGACGATCCTGACAGTTGTTGCGAGATTCTCGTAGAACTCGTCTTTTGCCTCTGGTGTGGCTGTCAGTGTTGGGGCATACACACTGACGAGGGTGACTGGGCCTTGAGTGGTGTTCAGGCGGAGGGTGAGGAGTCGTGCAGAGCCAGTGCTGCTCGGTTCCACCATCTTCAGCAAGGTGTTCTTCACTGCAAAGCCCACTCCGTGTTCCCTGTGTTCGTCACTGCCCTTTCCCTGCCAGTAGAACGTGTAGTCCTTCTCTCTCAGTGTGCCTGCGTCAGCCAACCGTGTTTCCTGGAGAGTGGCGATATCCACTCCCAGTCTCTTCAGCTCATTATTGATGATGGCAGTCTTCCTGGTGTCGTTGATGTCCTTGAGGTTAGTAGCGAGTCCTGTCATCATAGTGCGGACGTTCCAAGTTCCCAGTTTTAGAGTTGGTCTCTTTTGTTTTATTGTCTTGCCTGGTGCGAAAGTTCTCAGCCTGCTGTTCGGACTTCTCCTCATCCCCATGCACCCAATGAGGAAAGCAAGCTGTGGAGGGACATCACCTTATTGGCTGGGGGCTGCCCAGCTTGAGGCGGGCGGTAGCTGTCCAGTGAGATCCGATGATCCCTCCCACCGTCGGGAATAACCCCTGGCGCCGAGCTCTACGCCAATTGAGCGGTGGCTTATAACCGGTAACTGTCATTCCTCGTGTTTTGTCTACGCCAAAGGCGAAGCTGGAGTGTCCTCTCCAGTGATCTGGTGTTCTACCTTCCAGCGTTGGGCGTTGATAGGATTCAAGCCTGGGCAGGAAGATATGGAGGATAAGATGTTGCCCATGCAGCATGTCCCCCCTCTCCACGTCACTGATGAATCCAAAGGAACAGCAGGGCTGCTACAGTTTGGCACCAGCGCCATTGCAGGAGTTGCCAGAACGATGTTGAGCACAACATAGAACTGCCTTAGGGGCTCCGACTCCGGATTTTTCCTCAGGGTTGACTCCCGAAGCCTTTCCCGTGACCGGGTATGCCGCAAGGCAGCGGAGGTTTGAAATCAGGGTTTACCTTCCCCTAGATGGGCTACCTTCCCAGGTTGACGAGCCACCATCTACCCGAAGCATCTGGTTTTAAGGCGCCAGAGATCCGCCCTCGCCCCTTCTCCTATTAGTAAAAGCAGTTCCGCCGGGCTTAGAGACTAAACCACATGGGCAGGCTAGGAGTTGGACTTAGTTGTCAGAGGCTTTTCGAGACGCACGCCATAAGGAGCATTTTATGAGCACTGGGAGCTTAACCCCAGTGCCGCTCCTGGCTATGACAACCTTGGCACAAGAAGACAAGAAAAACAAAAGCAGTGAATATACAAATGTACATATAAATATATAAATATATAAACACACAGTGCGGAGCATTGTAGCTAGATGGAATAAATATATAAATATATATACACGCAGGCTTACTTGGCTGCCGGATGGTGAGGAGTCCAAAGGCGAACAGTAGCGCTGGAATGAAGATGAGGCTGGAAACTCAGCGTAGAGTTGGCAAGATCAGGTTCCTCGGGAAGGAAGCAGACAACTCCACGCTGATCTTCTTCTTCTGATGTGTTATGGCAGTTGGCAAACAGCTTGTAGGTGCATTACCACTACCTTCTGGAATGGAGTGTGATTCAAAATGGCATTACCCTCCTATATCCTTGAAATTAGTCCTGTTGCCCTAATAAACCTAAAAACTGCCTTATAGACCACATCCCCTGAACTTCTCTGCAAAATCTCTTTCATACTGAGTTGGGTTTTGTTCCTGTCCACCAATGCTAGCCATGCAAACTCATAATTTGGACAGTGCATAAATGTATGTTCAACTGTTTCATCGTTTCCACAATAATCACATTTTCCATTTGGGTGTTTTTTCATTATAACTAATGTACTATTCAGCCCTGTGTGACCTAATCTTAACCTGGATATGATGTCCTCCTCCTTCCTACTCCTGTGATCTTCTCTAGCTCCCCCTACTTTCTTTTGTATGCTGTACAGGCTCCGTCCTTCACTTCCTTTGTCCCACTCTTCCTGCCACTTCTTTTTGATTTGCATTTTGATAATGCTCTTGACCTCTGCTTTGCTATATTTCACATTCCAACTAACCTGACTCATCCTAGTTGCTGTTTTTGCACATTTATCTGCTAGCTCGTTCCCCTCCACTCCAATGTGCACCGGGATCCAAATGAACCTAATGTCCACACCTGCCTTTAAGATTCTCCCTACTGAGTGTATTATTTCCATCACCAAATCCTGTCTTGACTCTGAATGCATATGCTTGATACTTTCCATTGCGCTGCTAGAATCAGACCCTATCAAAACCTTTCTGGGCTTTACTTCTTCCACCCAGCCCAATGCCAAACAGATTGCCAAAAGCTCCCCAGTATACAGAGCCAAGTCATCACTAACCCTTTCCTTCTTCATGACATCTAATTCTGGAATGATGAATGCTATTCCCACAATGTTCTTCGTTGATTTAGATGCATCCGTGTAAATCTTTATAAAGTCAGGATAGCTACCGTCTAAATAGTTATTGACCTCCCTCTTGTTTATCCTCCCTCTTATGTCATTTGTCAAAAGTCTAAAATCCACCTTTACTTCTTCCAGACACCATGGTGGTTCTGCAGAAAGAGGGACTGTTGGACATACTGCTTTATCAGCAACCCGTAGCTCCCTGACTTTATTCTCTATTGTCCATCCAAAGCTTCTCATTTGTCTCTTTTCCTTCTCTTGGCAAGGTTTCAATACACTGTGTACTGGGTGACTGTCACTGAATCTTCTGATGTTGGCCCAGTATGTACAGTAGCTGCTATCTGAGTTCTTCTTAACTCCAGAGGCATCTCACCCATCTCCACCTGGAGTGCTGCTACTGGAGTAGTTTTTATGGCCCCACAACATAACCTCAGAGCTTGGTATTGAATTATATCCAATTTTTTCAATAACGTTTCTGACGCTGATCCATACATAACACACCCGTAATCAAACACTGACCTAACTAACGCTGCATATAATGTTTTTAAAGCACCTCTACTTGCTCCCCATTCTCTTCCCCTCAAACATCTAATAATATCTAAAACCTTCTTAGATTTTGCCACAATTTTCTCAACATGAATCTTCCAAGAACAACCCTTATCAAACCACACACCCAAATACTTGAAACACTCCACAGTTTCTATGTTTTGATCATATATTTTAAGATCAACTTGATTGTTTACTCTCTTCCTTGTGAAGACCACAGCCTTTGTTTTTCCCATCGAAAACCTAAATCCCCATTCCACTGCCCAAGCCTCAACTTCATCAATCGCCTGCTGCAACTTTTTAACAATAAATGATAGATTTTTCCCTCTTGTCCACGTAGCACCATCATCTGCAAACAAAGAGACACCAACAAAACTCTTAACTCTAGAAAAAATGTCATTGATCATGACTGAAAACAAAATGGGACTAATAATACTGCCTTGTGGGGTTCCATTTTCTGTCATTTGGCTTGAGCTACACTGCTTCCCTATTCTTACCGAAATTTTCCTGTCACTCAAATTTTTTTTAATCCATCTTTTCATTCTCCCCCTAATGCCTAGCTTACGTAGTTTGATAATCAGCCCCTCCTTCCACATCATGTCATACGCCTTCTGAACATCCAAATACACCGCAACCACACTTTCCTTATTCACTTGGACCTTCCTAATCTCATGTTCCAAACAGACAGCAGGGTCGGTAGTACTTCTCCCTTTTCTAAATCCGCTTTGGTAACTTTTTAATGCCTCTCTAGACTCCAGATAATATGTTAACCTCTCAATCATTTTTTCCATAGTTTTACCAACATGGGATGTTAAAGCCATTGGTCTGTAACTCACCTAAACCTGGATTTTTACCTGGCTTGCATATTGGAACAACAACTGCCTCTTTCCATGAAGTAGGCAATATCCCTTCTTCCCAAACCTTGTTGTACAACTTTAATAATATCCTTTTACCAGCGCCACTCAGGTTTTTAATCATTTTATATGTCACTTGGTCTTTTCCTGGAGTTGTCTTACAGACTTTCCTTAATGTATGATTTAATTCAGACACTGAAAACTCCCGATTTAGCCCATTCTCAAATTCTGCCTCATCTTGCAACGCTTCCACATTATTTAATTTTGTCTGCTGTCTTCCACTTTTTTCCACAAAGCTCAAATTATCTGCACTACTTATTTTACTGAAAATTTTAACTAAATGCTCTGCCTTTTCATTGTCATCCACTATCAAACTGTCCCCGTTCTCCATAATTGGATAATTTAGCTCCTTCCTTATCCCAGACATCCTTTTAATTGTCCCCCATACCTTCTCCAAGGGTGTACTTCTTCCCAATGAATCACAGTATTTTCTCCAAAACTCTTTTTTGGTCTGTTTAATTATTCTCCATACTTTAGCCTGCTCCCGTTTATAAATGATCAAGTTATCCATATTCAATATATTTTTTAATACTTTAAAAGCTTTGTTCCGATTCTTAACTACTTCAGAACACTCTGGAGTCCACCAAGGAACTAGCTTTTTCCTTTTTTTCCCTACCTCTTCTTGGGATGGTTTCCTTTTCTGCTTTAATGATCACTGTTGTGATTCCTGCATTCATCTCTTCCACTGTCTGATTTAGATTTACTTCCTTCACTTTCCTCTCACTTAAAATTGTAAATTTTCCCCAATCTGCCTTATCAAATGCCCACCTCTTGCCTCTTCCTTCTTGATCAATATCATTTCCTACTCCAGTATCAACCACTATTGGGTAGTGATCACTTCCTATAGTGCTTTCCCTTATTACCCTCCACCTATACCTGCCAGCCAAGCTTTGTGAAATCAAAGTGAGATCAATAGCAGATTCTGTCCCCCTCGCCAAATTCACCCTAGTGCCCGAACTGTCATTCAAACACACCAACTCCTTGTCCTCCATGATCTCTTCTATAACCTCTCCGCTAGTGTCATCGTGCTTCCCCCATAATGTACTATCAGGTTCAGGTTCAGGTTACTTTATTTGTACTCGTAGGTAGATTTGTTTTGCAGTCTGGTGACAACCATATTTACAAGCCACTAATTACATTCAACATAGACACAAACACAGGCACACATGAAGCTGACTGTAAACATGATAAAAATACTCAAGGCTCCATCAAACAGTGTATAAAAAGACAAAGAGATGAGGGAGAAACCAGAGGTAAGAGAGAGGAGTCATATTAAAGTTAAAAGTTAAAAACTAGTCAGAGGTTAAAAAACTCAAAGGTCTAAAACCCAATAAAATATTTAGAACCCAAGTGACATCATACAAAATAAGTAAATATAAAATATGTACAATATATTTTTATAGCTTGTTCAACTCTTTGACAGCAGCAGGGACAAAGCTGTTTTTGTAGTGCTGGGTTTTACTTTTTGGGACAGCAAACCTCCGTCTGGAGGGAAGAAGCTGAAAGTTGCAGTGCAAAGGGTGGGAGTCATCATTTAAAATGGAGGCAGCCATCCTCTGTACTTGTCTGGTGTACAAGGATGTCAGGCTCAGCTGTGACTCACCAAGAAAACGACTGGACCATCTAACTACCTGATCCAAGAATTTCCTCTGTTTCAGTTTTATCTGATCAAACCATGACACTAAAGAAAAGGATAAAACAGATTCAATAAAAGCCCGATAAAACATTGTCATTATGGTTCGGTCAATTTGGAAGCGTGCAAGTTTCCTCAAACAATGCAGATGTTGCTGACCCTTTTTGCACACCCTTTCGCAGTTCACTTCAAAGTTTAAATTACTATCAATAATTGTCCCAAGATATTTGTACGATTGTACACATTCGGTGGTCTGGCCTTTTAGTACGGTGACTTTGTGCCTGGGAGTTTTCCTCCTAAAGTCAATAATCATATCTTTCGTTTTTGTTGTATTCAGCTGCAGGTAGGAATCCTCACACCAGTGAACAAAATCATCAACTACTGGGCCGTGGCCACTCTCACCATCCTGGAGGAGACTGACAATGACTGAGTCATCAGCATACTTTATAATGTGTCTGTTGTCATGACTGCTCCGGCACATGTTTGTGTACAGGATGAAGAGTAGTGGTGACAACACACACCCCTGAGGAGAGCCAGTAGAAGAGCACTTTAGGTCAGACAATGTACCATTGACCCTTACTCTCTGCGTTCTGTTGGTTAAGAAATCCAGAATCCAACCCACCAGATTATTGCTCAAATCAAATTGTTGCAGGAGCCTTTCAACTAAAATACGAGGTTGGATTGTATTAAAGGCGGAAGAAAAGTCCACAAATAAAAGCCTGGCATGTGTCCCATTAAAATCCAGATGTTTAAAAAGCATGTTAAACAGAGTGACAGTGGCATCCTCCACTCCTCTGTGAGGCCTATAGGCAAACTGCAGAGGATCCAATGCATGTTCAGTCTGCCTTAGGACCTCACATCTGACCAGTTTCTCAAAAATTTTCATTAAAATTGAAGTCAAAGCAACTGGTCTAAAGCCGTTTACCATTTTAGGACAGCTGGATTTTGGAACGGGAACAACCACGGCTTCTTTCCAGATCGTAGGCACATGTTGTGTCTGTAAGGACTTATTGAAAATGTAATGAAATATAGGACTCAGTTCATGTGCACAGGACTTTACCAAGCGCCCACATATATTATCAGGGCCCTGACTTTTGTTCACTTTTACAGCGCAGAACTCCCTTTTAACATCCTGCACCTCAATATTAAAGTGCTGATTGTCTTTGAGTTTCTGTTTCAAATCTTGGATTTCTGTACTGAAATCAAAGGAGTCAAAACGACCACAGAAACAATTAAGAGCATTAGCCAGCTCTGTGTCTGAATTAAAACCATCTAAAAACACATGATTACTGCGCTCTGTGCTCTGAAGGCCTGCAATAGTTTTCATACTGGCCCAGGCCGAACCAAGTTTATTTGCTGCCATCTTGCTTTCCAACTCTGATTTATAATTCTGTTTTGCTCTTAAAATTTCGGACTTCAGCTCCTTAGTGGCAACCTGTAGCTCAGAAACAGACCCCTGTTTAAAGGCAAGTGCTTTCCTCTGTAAGCAGGATTTAACTGATTTAGTAACCCATGGTTTGTTGTTGGGATATATTTTGACACGTTTACGTGGAACAATCTTATTTTTACAGAAAGCCATGTATGAGCATGTGAGCTCAGCCAGAGAGTCCAAATCATCCCCGCAGGCCATTATGAACATCTCCCAGTCTGTACAGTCAAAGCATTCCTGGAGGCTGTGCTCTGAATCTTCTGTCCACACATCAATGTCTCTCATCTCCACCTTGCCTCTTCTGAGAGCAGTTTTATATGTGGGCAGCAAATGAACACAGTTGTGATCTGAGGATCCTAAAGGAGGAAGGGGGAGTGATTTATAGGCCCTCTCTATGGATCCATAGCACAGGTCCAATGTCTTTTTTCACCTGGTTGGGCAGGAGACATACTGATGAAAGTTTTTAAGTGTCTTCTTTAAAGAAACATGGTTAAAATCCCCAAGAATGAAGTTTGGCGCCTCTGGAGAAATTGACTGCAGCCGCTGCATCACATCAAAGATGGTTCTGGAGGCGGAGTCAGCATCTGCTCTCGGGTGGATGTACACAGTCGTGATGAAAAGTTGGGGAAACTCGCGAGGCAAATAAAAGGGGCGTAGTGACACAGACAGCAGCTCCACATCGGGTGTACAGATGCGCTCTCTGACTGTGACAGATGTGCAGTACTGCTTATTAATGTATAAACATACTCCGCCCCCCTGACGCTTCCCCGTTACCTCTTCCTGCCGATCCGAGCGCAGCGGGGCTCCAAAGCCGTCAATCCACAGGTCTGCATCTCGATCATGCGCAGTAAGCCAAGATTCAGTGAAAGCCATGACGCAGCAGTTCTTAAAATCCTTCTGGTAGCGTACATTCCCTTGAATTTCATCCACCTTGTTTCTCACAGACTGTGCATTCCCAAAAATTATCGAAGGAAGAGGAATGTTACCAAACTGCCGTCTCCTAAGGCGCAATTTCACACCTCCACGCCTTCCATGCTTCCTTCTGCTGTCTCTCCCGTCTCTCTTTTCACCGCTGTGTCCGTCTCTCAAAATAAAGTCCGGCAGTTGCAGCTTAGGCTCAATCACAGCCGTTGAATCAGCCGTATTTAAATGCAGCAACACGTCCCTGGAATATTGTATTCTGCCCGCTATTCTGCCTGCCATGGAGCCGAACGCGTTTACTTCAGAGACAAAGAGCCACAGCACAGAAAGCAGCAGTGCGAGAAAGGAGAATAAATCCATGTTGTAGATACCAGGGAGCTCTTCGCCATATATTCCACACCCCCTCCAAGGCAGAAATGACACAGAGGATTTTATAAAACCGTATAAAAGTACAAAAAACACACACACACACACACACACACACACACACACACACACGCACTATTTCACCAGCTGCCGGTCGCTGCGTGCGCATGCGCCCGATATGCGCATTGAAATCCCCACACCAGACCACTCTCCCCCTCCAGTCCTGGAGAATTGACTCCAACTCGCTTTGGACTAACTGCTTACATGGATTGTAGAAATTGATTATTTTCATACTGCCCTCTTTAGTCCATATCTCAATGACAATTACTCCCAGCTCTTGTACTTTGACCAGTTGCCTATACTTAACCCCTTGTCTAACAAAAACTGCACAACCTCCACCACCTCCATCCTTCCTATCCTTACGCGTTCCAGAATATCCCTTAATAGTGAAATCTAGTGATGGCTTAAGCCACGTCTCCTGCACACAAATAATATCCAGTTTTGTTGTCAGTTTCTGAATAAATCCTTTAAATTCCTGCCCGTTTGCAATCAGACTCCTTGCATTCCATTGGAGGATGGTTGTCATGAATTAACCCGTTGGCTCCCCTCTACAGCTCCCTCTCCTTGACTCAGAATTTTTATGAATTTATGAATTTTTTTTATGAATTTTTATGAATTTTTCCCCAGGATAGATCCTTGGTATTAAAGAATTTTGCTGCCGCTTTCACAATGATCTTTATCTTCTCAGTTCTAGTCTTAGCCTGCTCTGAGCAGTTGATGACATAGGCTAGGAAAAGAACAAGCTTATCTGTTGTGATATTAGTCTGACAATTTTGTGGTTTTACTTCCTTGTTATTGGCAATGCATTTTTCTTTCTCCTGTCAATTCACGACCTTTGCTGCTTCTGCATATGTCAACTTCCTCTCTACTCTTGCTTGCTGAATTTCTACTGCCTGTTTTCTCACTATACAGCCTCCATATGCTGCTGTGTGATTCCCTCCACAATTACAGCATTTAATTATAAGATAAGATAAGATAGGCCTTCATTAGTCCCACAATGGGGAAATTCCAGGATTGCAACAGCACAGGGATAGCAACACTCAGAGCAATAATTAAGAAGATACGGAAGATATAAATAAGAGCAGTGGATATACTTACATACACATAAATATACAGTTAGGCCCAAAAATATTTGGACAGTGACACAAGTTTTGTTATTTTAGCTGTTTATGAATAAATATTCAGGATACAATTATATAATCAATATGGGCTTAAAGTGCAGACTCTCAGCTGTAATTTGAGAGTATTCACATCCAAATTGGAGCAAGGGTTTAGGAATTACAGCTCTTTAATACGTAGCCGCCTCTTTTTCAAGGGACCAAAAGTAATTGGACAATTCACTCAGAAGGCTGCAAAAAAAAAAAAATAACAAGGCTGCATGGGCTCTTCCCTCATTAACCTGTCATCAATTAAGCAGTTAAAAGGTCTGGAGTTGATTCCAGGTGTGACGTTTGCATTTGGAAGCTGTTGCTGTGAACACACAACATGCGGTCAAAGGAGTTCTCAATGGAGGTGAAACAGACCATCCTGAGGCTGAAAAAAAAGAAGAAATCTATCAGAGAGATAGTAGAAATGTTAGGAGTGGCCAAATCAACAGTTTGGTACATTCTGAGAAAAAAAAGAGTGCACTGGTGAGCTTGGGAACTCAAAAAGGCCTGGACGTCCACGGAAGACAACAGTGGTGGATGATCACAGAATCCTTTCCATGGTGAAGAACAGCCCCTTCACAACATCCACTCAAGTGAAGAACACTCTCCAGGAAGTAGGTGTATCAGTATCTAAGTCTACCATAAAGAGAAGACTTCATGAGAGTAAATACAAAGGATTCACCACAAGGTGCAAACCATGAATCAGCCTCAAAAATAGAAAGGCCAGAATTGACTTTGCCAAAAAACACCTGAAGAAGCCAGCCCAGTTCTGGAACAACATTCTTTGGACAGATGATACTAAGATCAACCTGTACCAGAATGATGGGAAGAAGAAAGTTTGGACAACAATTGGAACAGCTCATGAGCCAAAGCACTACATCTTCTGTAAAACATGGTGGAGGCAGTGTGATGGCATGGGCATGCATGGTTTCCAATGGCACTGGGTCACTTGTGTTTATTGATGATGTGACAAAAGACAGAAGCAGCCGGATGAATTCTGAAGTGTATAGGGATATACTTTCTGCTCAGATTCAGCCAAATGCAGCAAAGTTGATTGGACGGCACTTCACCAATGATCCAAAACATACTGCAAAAGAAACCCAGGAGTTTTTTAAAGCAACAAAGTGGAATATTCCGCAATGGCTGAGTCAGTCACCAGATCTCAACCCAATCGAGCATGCATTTCACTTGCTCAAGACAAAACTTAAGGCAGAAAGACCCACAAACAAGCAACAACTGAAGACAGCTGCAGTAAAGGCCTGGCAAAGCATCACAAAGGAGGAAACCCAGCGTTTGGTGATGTCCATGGGTTCCAGACTTCAGGCAGTCATTGCCTGCAAAGGATTCTCAACAAAATATTGAAAAGTAACATTTTACTTAGGGTTATGTTGATTTGTCCAATTACTTTTGAGCCCCTGAAATGAGGAGCATTTGTATAAAAATAGCTACAATTTCTACATGTTTAATCATATATTTTTGTTCAACCCCTTGAATTAAACCTTAAAGTCTGCACTTCAATTCCATTGCAGTTGTTTCATTTCAGATCCAATGTGGTGGCATGCAGAGCCCAAATCATGAAGATTGTGTCACTGTCCAAATATTCCTGGGCCTAACTGTATAAATATATATACAAAGTGCGGAGCATTGTAGCAAGATGGAATAAACAGCATAACCGTCTACTTAGTTATCCTACATAGTATGAATATGTACCCATACATATTGTCACCCTACGTAGCGACCAATATTGTCCTAGTTATATATACTGGAGGGGACCATTGTGTAAGTCTATTGCATCTTTTGCATTCAATACTATTAGGTCGTCACGTTTTTTTGCTATCTCTGCGAGCAGCCCTGCTTAAATTATACAGTCTGACAGCCGTAGGTAGGAAGGACCTGCGAAACCTCTCGGTTGCACACCTAGGATGATGTAGTCTGCTGCTAAATGAGCTCCTCAGTGCGTTCAGTATGTCCTGCATAGGATGGGACTCGGACTCCAGCAGAGATGACAGTTTAGCCACCATCCTTCTCTCTCCTATCTCCTCCATTGGGTCAGGGCGTTGCCCCAGGACAGAGCTAGCTTTGTTGATCAGTTTGTTCAGTCTCTTCCTATCGGCTGCTGTAATGCCACTGTCCAGCAGACCACTCCAAAAGTGATGGCTGGTGCCACCACCGTGTCGTAGAATGTCTTCAGCAGCGCCCCTTGTACACCAAAAGACCTGAGTCTCCTCAGTAGGAACAGCCTGCGCTGTCCCTTCTTGTAGAGTGTGTCGGTATTGTGTGACCAGTCTAATTTATTGTTCAAATGAACACCCAGGTACTTGTAGGATGTCACCATCTCAATGTCTGTTCCCTGTATATTTACTGGTGCTGTGAGGGGTTGTCCTTGCCTGCAGCAGTCCACCACCAGCTCCTTAGTTTCCCTCGCGTTGATCTGGAGGCAGTTCCGATGGCACCAGTCCACGAAGTCCTGGATAAGCCCTCTGTACTCAGCTTCATCTCCGTTGGAGATGAGGCTGACGATCGCAGAGTCGTCAGAGAACTTCTGTAGATGGCAGTGTGTTGTGTTGTGTGAGAAGTTCGCGGTATAAAGGGTGAACAGGAAGGGAGCCAAAACCGTTCCCTGGGGGGCCCCCGTGCTACTGATGATCGTGTCGGACACACAGTCCCGGGTTCTCACAAACTGTGGCCGGTTAGGGAAGTAGTCATTTATGCTGTCATTTCCACATTCTCTATAGCTATGCTCACCACATCTTCCACACCTCTGCTTTCCTTTGCACACACTAGCAATATGCCCATATCTCTGGCATTTAAAACACCTGAGAGGAGGGGGATATAATCCCTAAGAGGATAACTTAAGTATCCATCAAGCACTTTTTCTGGCAGGGCCTTGTCTTTAAATTCCAGCATCACAGAAGGGCTATCCACCTTTTCCCCATTCCTGACTGCTTGTAGGCGTCTAATCCCCACAACTGTTCCTCCTTTAACCATTTTTTTTTCAGTTCTTCCAAGTTTTCCCACAGTGGAATTCCAGATATCACCCCCCTAGCACCATCAAACCCAGTGACTTCTTTCCTCTCTGCAATTTCTTTCTTGCACACTCTTTGCAGTTGGAGTGCTTTGTTCCTTTGCTCTGCATTCTTACATTTCACAAGGAGATTTCCATCTCTTAATACTTTGGCCATTTCTATGTCTCCAATTGCACTTCTTAATTCATTAGTTAGAGCTAGTGGGCTCAAAGCTGTAACTTCTTGCCCTGGTTTAAACCTCAAGTCAAACCCCCGCTACTACTACTTGCCATTCCGAATCAGTCACAAACCAGATTATGCCAATACCACCTTCTGTCAACTCGTTCTTCCACTCCGTCTAGTCCGTTCGACTTTCCTGTTGCTCCTCGACCGACCAGCCAGCCAGCAACTCACAGTTGCCAAAACAGCCCCTCTGAACCTTACACTCCACGCTGATCTTCTTCTTCTGTTTTTTGGCGGGGCATCTAACTTAAAGGATCTTTACCGCCATCCAGCATTGGAGTGTGGACCAGACATTGTACCCCAAACACCCTCAAAAAAAAAAACAACCTCCATCCATCCATTCATCCATCCATCCATCTTCTACCGCTTTTCCGGAGGTCTGGGTTGCTGAGGCAGCAGTTCAAGCAGAGAAGCCCAGACTTCCCTCTCCCCAGCCACCTGCTCCAGCTCTTCAGAGAGGATACCAAGGCATTCCCAGACCTGCTGGGAGACATAGTCTCTCCACCAAGTCCTGGGTCTGCCCCGGGGTCTCCTCCCAGTGGAACGTGCCTGAAACACCTCAAGTGGGAGGCGTCCAGGAGGCATCCTAATCAGATGCCCATACCACCTCAACTGACTCCTTTCAATGTGGAGGAGCAGCGGTTCTACTCTGAGCCTCTCCCAGATGACTGAGCTCCTCACCCTATCTCTGAGGGTGAGTCCAGCAATCCTACGGAGAAAGCTCATTTCAGCCGCTTGTATCCGCGATCTTGTTCTTTCAGTCATTACCCAAAAGCTTGTAACCATAGGTGAGAGTAGGAACGTAGATTGGCTGGTAAATCGACAGCTTTGCCTTAGAACTAAGCTCCCTCTTCACTACAACAGACCGGTACAACATCCGCATCACTGCAGATGCTGCTCCAATCCGTCTGTCAATCTCTCGCTCCATTTTCCCCTCACTCGTGAACGAGACCCCAAGATACTTAAACTCCTCCACTTGGGGCAGAGCCTGTCCCCAACCCAGAGAGGAAAATTCACCTTTTTCCGGCTGAGGACCATGGACTCGGACTTGGAGGTGCTGATTCTCATCCCAGCCGCTTTACACTTAGCGGCAAACCGTCCCAGCAAGAGCTGTAGGTCATTGCTGGATGAAGCCAACAGGACAACATCATCTGCAAACAACAGAGATGAGATCCTGTGGTCACCAAGCATGACACCCTCCATTCCCTGGCTGCGCCTAGAAATCCTGTCCATAAAAATTATGAACAGGATCGGTGACAAAGGGCAGCCCTGGCGGAGTCCAACTCTCACTGGGAATGACTCCAACAGAGTGTTGGCAATACGAACCAAACTCTCACAACGGTTGTACAGAGACCGAATAGCTCGTAACAACAAGCCCGATATCCCATACTCCCGAAGCACCCCCCACAAAAAACCACGAGGGACACGGTCAAATGCCTTCTCCAAGTCCACACAACACATGTAAACTGGTTGGGCAAACTCCCATGAATCCTCAAGAATTCTCGAGAGGGTAAAGAGCTGGTCCGATGTGCCACGGCCAGGACGAAAACCACATTGCTCCTCCTGAATCCGAGGTTCGACCAACGGCCGGACTCTCCTCTCCAGTACCTTGGCATAGACCTTCCCAGGGAGGCTGAGGAGTGTGATCCCTCTAAAGTTGGAGCACACCCTCTGGTCCCCTTTTTTGAAGAGAGGAATCACCACCCCGGTTTGCCATGCCAAAGGCACTGCCCCCGACCTCCACGCAATGTTGCAGAGGCGTGTCAACCATGACAGCCCAACAACATCCAGGGCCTTGAGGTACTCAGGGCGAATCTCGTCCACCCCCGGGGCCCGGCCACCAAGGAGATTTTTAACCACCTTGGCAACCTCAGCTCCTGTGATAGGTGAGTCATCCCCCTCATCCCCAAACCCTGCTTCCTCTGTGGAAGGCGTATCAGTGGGATTGAGGAGATCCTCGAAGTATTCCTTCCACCGCCCGACGATATCCCCAGTCGAAGTCAACAGTGTCCCATCTGCACCATACACAGTGTGGACAGGGAGCTGCTTTCCCCTCCTGAGCCGTCGGACAGTTTGCCAGAATCTCTTCGAGGCTGACCGAAAGTCTTGTTCCATGGCCTCACCAAACTCCTCCCATACCCGGGTTTTTGCTTCAGCAACCACCCGAGCTGCACTCCACTTGGCCTGCTGGTACACCTCAGCTGCTTCGGGAGTCCCACAAGCCAACCAAGCTTGATAGGACTCTTTCTTCAGCTTAATGGCCCCCCTCACCACTGGTGTCCACCACTTGGTTCGGGGATTGCCACCACGAGATGCATCGACCACCTTGCGGCCGCAGCTCTGGGCTGCCGCTTCAAAAACAGAGGGGGAGAACATGGCCCATTCAGACTCTATGTCTCCAGACTCCCTCGGAAAGTGGTTGAAGTTCTTTCGGAGGTGGGAATTGAAGACCTCCTGGACAGGGGCCTCAGCCAGATGTTCCCAGCACACCCTCACTATATGTTTGGGTCTACCAGGTCTGAATGGCTTCCTCCCCTGCCATCGGATCCAACTCACCACCAGGTGGTGATCAGTTGACAGCTCTGCACCTCTCTTTACCCGGGTGTCCAAGACATACGGTTGCAGGTCTGATGACACGATAACAAAATCGATCATCGACATGCAACCTAGGGTGTCCTGGTGCCAGGTGCATATATGGACACCCTTATGCTTGAACATGGTGTTCGTTATAGACAGACTGTGGTTAGCACAGAAGTCCAATAACTGAACACCACTCGGGTTCAGATCGGGCAGGCCGTTCCTCCCAATCACCCCCCTCCAGGTTTCACTGTCGTTGCCCACGTGCGCATTGAAGTCCCCCAGTAGGACAATGGAGTCTCCAAGAGGAGCACCCTCCAGCACCCCTGTCACAGACTCCAAAAAGGGTGGGTACTCTGAAACATCATTTGGTGCATAGGCACAAATGATGGTCAGGACCTGTTTCCCAACCCGAAGGCGCAGGGAAGCAACCCTTTCGTCCACCGGGGAAAACTCCAATATAGAGGCAGCAAGGTGGGGGGATACAAGAATACCCACCCCTGCTCGTCGCCTCTCACCCGGGGCAACTCCAGAAAAGGCCAAGCTCCAGCCCCCCTCCAGGAGACTGGTTCCGGAACCGGAGCTGTGTGTTGAGGTGAGGCTGACTATATCTAGCCGGTATCGCTCAACCTTGTACACCAGCTCAGGCTCCTTCCCCACCAGAGAGGTGACATTCCACGTACCAAAAGCCAGTTTAGAAAGCTTGGGATCAGTCCGCCAAGGTCTCCGCCTTTGACCGCCACCTAATCCACATAGCACCGGACCCCCATGATCCCTCCTGCAGGTGGTGAGCCCACTGGAGGGCGGACCCATGTAACTCCTTCGGGCTGAGCCCGGCCGGGTCCCATGGGTGGAAACCCTGCCACCAGACGCTAGCCTTCGAGCCCCTCCCCCAGGCCTGGCTCCAGGGTGGGGCCCCGGTAACCCCATACCGGGCGGGGTACACTGAATCCTTGATATACAATTTATCATGAGAGTCTGTTGGATCGTTTTTAGTCTGGCCCTTCACCCAGTTTGTCTTGGGTGACCCTATCAGAGGCAAACTGCCCCAGACAACATAGCTCCTGGGATCACTGGGGCACGCAAACCCCCCACCACGATAAGGTGATGATCCATGAGGGGGATAAGGTGACGATCTATAAGGGGGATAAGGTGATGATCCTATATCCTATTAATTAGACCTGTATCTTTGAGGTAAACAAACAACTTTCTTACCCCAGTCCCCACCATCATGCTTAAGTTAGCTTCACCCACCCCTAATTCTCTAATTCCCTCCACTAATCTGACTCTCTCCTGGGTATACTTCTGGCAGTGCAGAATGACATGCTCCACATTTTCTTCCTCTCTCTCACAATGATCGCACATCCCTGTCGGGTGCTTACCTACCAAATGCAAGGTTCTGTTTAACCTAGTGTGCCCCATCCTTAGCCGAAATAAAATGTTCTCTTCCTTTGTATTTCTCATTCCCATCCTGCCCTTCACTCCAACCGCGCTCTGGATAGCATACAAGTGTCGCCCTGTTCCCCCTGTGTCCCACCTAAGCTGCCACTCCTGCCTAGTATGCTCTTTAATCAATGTTTTAGCCTCAGATTTACTCAATGAAATATCCCACACCTCCCGGTGCCTCAGAGCCTGTTTAGCCAATTTATCTGCGGCCTTGTTGCCCTTTACCCCCTGTGAGCTGGAATCCACATGAACGACACAGCCACCTCTTTGTTTCTGAGTCTATACAGAGTCTCATACATTTCATAGACCATGTCCTGTCTGCTGTCAGATGACCCTGATTTTATTGACAGCAAGGCTGCACTGGAGTCCGAACAAAGGACAACATCCTTGACCGTCAGCTCCTCAATCCTCTGCAATGCAGTCACCAAAGCCAACATTTCAACTGTATACACAGACAGATGGGAAGATGTTCTTCTGTTAACAGACATTTCCAAGGCAGGAATATAGAAAGCAAAGCCAGTGCAACCAGTGTCAGGATCTTTGGATCCATCAGTGAATACTGGGGTAATGGAGTGATATATTGTTCCCAAATGATCCTCTACTAAAACTGCAGTGCTTCCAAATTCTCTATACCCTCGCATTTTTTCAAAAAAATACAAATCAACAGAAACTGGATATAAGACTCAAATGTGTTTTGTGGCTCTGTGCAGGATTTTAAGGCTAAAATTGGCTCTTTTTATGTAAAGTTTACAGTTTTTCTTGTAAAATCACATTTTTTTCTTGCATATTTTCTTCATCACAATTTTGAGAGGCTTTTACTCTTAAATGTGCAACTTTTAAGATAAGATAAGATAAGATAAGCCTTTATTAGTCCCACAATGGGGAAATTCCAGGATTGCAACAGCACAGGGATAGCAACACTCAGAGCAACAATCAGAAGGCAAGAAAAAAAGCAAGCAAGCAAGAGCAGCTAATATACATATGTACATATTACTATAAAATATGTATATATATACACACACACACACACAGACACACAGTGCAGAGCATTGTAGCTGGATGGAATAAATATATGAATATATGAACACACAGTGCAGAGCATTGTAGCTAGGTGGAATAAATATGCAAGTATATAAACACACACAGTGCGGAGCAATGTAGCTAGATGGAATAATATGTAGATATATAAAAACACAGTGCGGAGCATTGTAGCTAGATGGAATAAATATATAGATATATAAATATAAACACACCCAGTGCTGAGCATTGTAGCTAGATGGAATAAATATGTAAATATATAAACACACACAGTGCAGAGCATTGTTGCTAGGTGGGATGAAACAGCATAACCGTCTATTTAGTTATCCTACATGGTATGATTATGTGCCCATACATATTCTCACCCTCCATAGCGACCGGTATGTTCCTAGTTGTATGCCGGAGAGGACCATTGTGTAAGTCTATTGCATCTTTTGCATTCAAAAAAACTATTAGTTTGTTACGTCTTTTTGCTATCTCTGCGAGCAGCCCTGCTTAGGTTGTACAGTCTGACAGCCGTTGGTAGGAAGGACCTACGAAACCTCTCGGTTGTGCACCTGGGATGATGTAGTCTGCTGCTAAATGAGCTCCTCAGTGCATCCAGTATGTCCTGCATAGGGTGGAACTCGGACTCCAGCAGAGATGACAGTTTAGCCACCGTCCTTCTCTCTCCTATCTCCTCCATCGGATCAAGGCGCTGCCCCAGGACAGAGCTAGCTTTCTTAATCAGTTTGTTCAGTCTCTTCCTATCGGCTGCTGTAATGCCACTGCCCCAGCAGACCACTCCAAAAGTGATGGCTGATGCCACCACCGTGTCATAGAATGACTTCAGCAGCGCCCCTTGTACACCAAAAGACCTGAGTCTCCTCAGCAGGAACAGCCTGCGCTCTCCCTTCTTGTAGAGTGCGTCAGTATTGTGTGACCAGTCTAGTTTATTGTTCAGATGAATACCCAGGTACTTATAGGATGTCACCATCTCGATGTCTGTTCCCTGTATATTTACTGGTGCTGTGAGGGGCTGCCCATGCCTGCGGCAGTCCACCACCAGCTCCTTAGTTTTCCTCGCGTTGATCTGGAGGCAGTTCCGATGGCACCAGTCCACAAAGTCCTGGATAAGCCCTCTGTACTCAGCTTCATCTCCGTTGGAGATGAGACCAACGATCGCAGAGTCATCAGAGAACTTCTGTAGATGGCAATGTGTTGTGTTGTGTGAGAAGTTTGTCACTTTGCACCATCCCCCCTTTAAATTTGCTAATCTTTTCCTCATATTTGCATAAGGTTTAAATATAAACTGGTCTATCAATAATAGTAAAAATAAGCAACTTTTCCCCTTATAAATTTGCATTTTTTAAACATTTTCTTGTAAATTTGAAAGAAAAATGTCCTTAAATTTCAACAAAATTTTAAGGGGAAAAAGTGTTTTCTTTCCCTCTACAACTTCAGATTTCATTCTCATAAAATCTGAGATTATTCTGACATATTTGACAAAAATATTTGTATGGATTCAAGATGGCGACGAGACCAGAGGTGCTTTGAGGAGCTCTGAGGCCTGAACTGAGACTTCCTGGTAAAACTGTTCAAAAGACTTCTGTTGGACACCAGCAAATGTGAGGAATATTTGTGAGACAACTAAGCTGACCTGGATAAGGTTCTGATTCCGTTTCTGGTCACAAAGAGGATTTAAAAGGATGGTGAAACAAACTGGCACAAGATGGTGGAACCCACGCGTCTTGGTTGGAATGGCTCTGTGTTGGCTCCTGAGTTAAAGCGGTCTCGATTAAAACCTGAAGTATATAAGACTACTGAGGGGAAGATAATTGTTGAGGATGAGCTGCTAAATTTCCTTGCAGTGAAAATTAAGACTCTGAGTCAGGATGAGATCATCTTATTGGCCTTTAATACTTTTGACTCTGAGTGGATTGAGTCCTCAAAGAAAGTTCTGTTTGAGCTCTGCCCCACTACACAAAGGTGTGTTGCACACAAGGGGCCCCAAAAAGATGTTAATAATTTAAAGAGCTGCCTTAAGGCAATGAATGAGTGCTGTGAAAATTTACCTAGATTTGTCTCTCATTACCTGGATGATTTGCCGCTGGTTACATTTTCCAGCTTGGACTGTTCAAGTCTCCTGAGGAGAATGGAGCACTTATGTGTAGAGATTTGTGTTATGAAACAAACCATGCTGTTACAGACTAACTCCAGTGAGGATCTACGTACTATTACTTCGGATACTGCCCGACGTGTAAGTGGCCTGGAGCAATCTGCTTTACGGGCCGTGGATAATGAGGCGCCTGTTCTGGGAGGGCCTGTCGGTCCCGCAGATGTCAGAGCGGAGGATGGCGGCTGCCCGGTGACTGATACAATGTCTGGAGATGCACGGGAATCTTATTTGACAGCTGGAGAGAAGGCTTTGGCTGTGAATTTGGACCCGGTGGGTCAGCCCATAACCGGGAAAAATTCCGGAACAGTAGCGTCTTCACCAGGCTCTCTAAAATGGAGGCAAGTGGTGAAAAAGGGACAACGAATCGAGCACGCTGCAGCTAAACCCAAGCCATCCTCTGCTTCAATCAGCCGTAGGAATAAAGGCAGCAACACGGCTACTGTTGTGGGTACGGGCCCTGGTAAGATTAAAACTGTATGGACTAAGATGGTGAGTGTGTTTGCTGCCCGTTTTCATTCTGATTTGGAAGCTGATACTTTATCTGCATATCTTAAAGACAAGATTGGACGAGAAGTTATCTGTCAGAAAATCCTCTCTGGGAACGGCAGGGTTGGCTCATTTAAAGTAAGGGCGGAATGCTCTGAGGTCGGGGACATGTACCAGCCAGAGCTCTGGCCAGAGGGCGCATTGGTGCGGCGATATTCTGAGCCCCGTGGGGCTGGGAGGGCTGGAGCTAGTGGAGCGGCTGCTGTGGAGAATATGCAGGAACCCATGGAGGATGGTGATCTTTCTTAACTTTTCTTCTTTTTTATTGACGGGTATACAGGTCATATCTTACAACTGTCGTGGCCTTAATTTTGGGCAAAGTGCTGGAGAGAAAGCTCACCGGTTAGTTATTGACAATTTATTGAACACTTGTGATATTTTGTGCCTTCAGGAGGCGTTTCTTTCTGAACAAGACTTGGAATGTTTGAACTGTCTAAACCCTGATTTCCACGGTGTTGGGGAGTCTACAACTGACCTCAGCAAGGGGATTATCAGGGGTGGGATACCTGGACGTGTGGCTGTCCTCTGGAGAATGAAGCTGGACTCTGATTAAAGTGGTCCGACTTGGTGTAGATTGGTGTATTGGTGTGCAGTTTAATGATAATGATAAGGAATTCCTCATTATTAATGTATATATGCCCTTTGAATGTCAACAGAATGAGGATGAATATTTAAATAAGCTTGTTTTTATTAATTCTTATATGCAAGATTATAATACTTGTATCTTTATTATAGGGGACTTGAATGCGGACACATCTGACACTGACTCCTTATTTGCAAAACATCTGTATCATTTTTGTTATGAAAATAACTTAATTTTGTCAAGTAAGGTGTTAATGCCTCCTGATAGTTAGTAGTAGATTAGTTTATTTGACAGGGACAGTGCAATAAACATAGACAATTAATCAAAGACAATCAATCTGATGTGTTGCACATAGAGTGTATAGCTATTAGCTAATTTGCAACTCTTGTTATACCTATATAAGTGAGGCTTGGCACACTACGTCCTGGCTGGATCATTGCATCAGCACTGGTGATGCACATGCCAGTGCTGATTGCACAGAGGATTAAACACACTGGATCACTGTTACACCACAGTGAAAGACGCATATTGCGCTGTCCCTCGAGCTGCGCTGGGATTATCTGATCACGTGATGGTTCACCTCATTCCCACATACAGACAGAGATTGAAGCTCACTAAACCTGTTGTGAGCACTACGAAGATACGGACCAGTGATGCTGAGGAGAAGCTGGAAACGTGCATGGAAATATCTGACTGGGGCATGCTTAAAGGAGCCACGCATGATCTGGATGAGTACACGGACACTGTGAACTCATATATCCACTTTTGTGAAGAGATCATTCTTCCATCACGCACCAGGGTGAGTTACTCTAATGACAAACCCTGGTTCACAGCTAAGCTCAGACAGATCAGGAAGGAGAAGGAAGCAGCGCTGAAAAGTGGAGACAGGGACTGCTACAGGGAGGTTAAATACCGGTTTAACAGAGAGCTGAAGAGGGCTAAATCTCTATACTCAGAGAGACTCCAGCAGCAGTTCATTGCTAATGATTCGGCTTCCGTGTGGAGAGGACTGAGGCAAATCACCAACTATCGACCTAAGGCTCCTAAAGGTCAGGATGACAAAGCCCTTTGTCAAAGACTGTCCCAACACTATGCCCGTTTTGACACCTCGTCATCTGTGTCCAACTCCCCCCCTCCCTCCAGCTCCACAGCCTCCACATTCCCTACTTCATTTAAGGCACCCCCCCCTCCTCCCCCCCTCCCCTTATCATCAGTGAGCAGGATGTGCTCAAACAGTTCTCCAGACTGAACCCGCGCAAGGCCCCCGGCCCAGACGGCGTGTCTCCCTCCACCCTGAGACTCTGTGCGAAACAGCTGGCTCCTGTATTCACAGACATTTTTAACACCTCCCTTAAGTTATGCCACGTGCCGTCCTGCCTCAAATCCTCCACCATCATCCCTGTCCCCAAGAAGCCACGGATCACTGGACTTAATGACTACAGACCTGTAGCGCTCACCTCTGTAGTCATGAAGTCCTTTGAGCGCCTGGTCCTGTCCCACCTCAAGTCCATCACCACCCCTCTCCTGGACCCGCTGCAGTTTGCCTACCGAGCCAACAGGTCTGTAGACGATGCAGTCAACCTGGCCCTCCACTCCATCCTGCAGCACCTGGACTCCCCGGGAACCTACGCCAGGATCCTGTTTGTGGACTTCAGCTCCGCATTCAACACCATCCGCCCCGCTCTGCTCCGGGACAAGCTGTCCCTGCTCAACGTGCCTGACTCCCTCTGCAGGTGGATCATCGACTTCCTGACGGACCGGAGGCAGCATGTGCGGCTGGGAAAGACTGTCTCAGACTATACTAGCATCAGCACCGGATCACCCCAGGGCTGTGTACTTTCCCCCCTACTCTTCTCCCTTTACACCAACTCCTGCACCTCCAGCCACCAGTCTGTCAAGTTGATCAAGTTTGCGGACGACACCACCCTCATCGGGCTCATCTCCAACGGCGACGAGTCCGCCTACAGGAGAGAGGTGGCCCAGCTGGCGTCCTGGTGCAGCAATAACAACCTGCAGCTGAACGCTCTGAAGACAGTGGAGATGATTGTAGACTTCAGGAAAGTCACTACTCCTCTGCCCCCCCTCACCCTCTCAGGCTCTCCCATCACCACTGCTGATTCCTTCCGCTTCCTAGGCACTACCATCACCAGGGACCTCAAATGGGAGCTGACCATCAGCTCACTCATCAAAAAAGCCCAGCAGAGGATATTCTTCCTGCGGCAGCTGAGGAAGCTCAAGCTACCCACCAAGATGTTAGTGCAGTTCTACACAGCCATCATCGAGTCCATCCTCACCACCTCCATAACCGTGTGGTACGCAGGAGCCACTGCCAGGGACAGACTAAGGCTGCAGCGCGTCGTGCGCACTGCTGAGAAGGTGATCGGCTGCAAGCTCCCATCTCTCCAGGATCTGTACATCTCCAGGACCCGGAGGCGTGCTGGCCGGATCATAGCCGATCCCTCACACCCTGGTCACGTACTGTTTGCCCCCCTCCCCTCTGGTAGAAGACTTCGGTCCATCCAGACTAAAACCTCCCGTCACATGAACAGCTTCTTCCCCTCTGCCATTAGACTGCTGAACACTAAGTGACTTATTGACTCTCGTGCACCATGTACAGCAGCTCAACCAGACTCATGTCAATCATCACTGTTTTCTTCCTGCATTACCGACTGCACTATATAGTTCCCCACAGTATCTGCTGCTGGCTAATATATATTTTAACTGTTGACCAGTATCACTTAATCTTATCCTACACTTTATTACATTTATAGTTTATTTCTCTTATCTTATCATGTTTAATGTTGCAGCATTGTACCGAGACAAATTCCTAGTTTGTGTACTACATGAACAATGGCAATAAACCTGATTCTGATTCTGATTCTGATTCTTCTGCCTCTTTGGGTGGCATGAGTATTTATTATGGGCTAGCAATGTCTGATCATATACCGTCTGAGATGATAATTAATGTTGACTGTCTACCTGCACTTTGTCAAAATGTCAGTCAGGATGAGGTGGGAAAATTAGACTGGGACACTCTTTCTGAGGAAGAAATTGTAGAATATTGTGTCCGTACAGATAAATCCTTGAGCAAAATATGTCTTCCTAGAGATGCTGTGATGTGCAACGATGTGAACTGTAGCATTGTCGAGCATAAGAAAGACCTTTGTAGTATGTATGATGCTATAGTTAACTCCCTGTATAAGGACAGTAAGCCTTATTATAGGAAGATACGTAAAACACATAATGTTAGACCTGGCTGGACTGAGGCCGTAGCTGTGCCTTATTCTGAAGCTCGGGAAGCATATAAAGCCTGGGTGGTGGCTGGGAGACCCAGACAAGGGACAGAATTTGAGATGAAGAAATGTATGAATGCAAAGTTTAAGTATGCTATTCGTCATATTTCTAAAAATGAGCAGCTAATGAGAAGTAATTCCTTGGCCAAGAAATTGTTAGATAAGAATGTCACAGATTTTTGGAAGGAGCTTAGACGGATTAGTAACAGTAAAACGTCTTTACCCTGTACCCTGGAAGGCATTTCAGGTATAGAAAATATTGTGGATTTATGGCGGCAGCATTTTTATTCATTATTTAATTCAACTAAGGATGAAACCTATAAAGTAGGGAAAGTAGAAAGGGATGATTTGTTCCTGATTGACACTCATGCAGTGACCAAAGCCATTAGAGAGCTATCAGATAACAAAGCGAGTGGTTTAGACTGTATTTCTGCTGAGCATCTTAAATATGCTAGCTCAAGAATCGCTTCTCTTCTTGCAATCTGTTTCACCAGCTTCATGATTCATGGGATGTTACCAGAATCATTCTTGTCTGTTGTGTTGGTACCAGTCATTAAAGATAAAGCTGGCAAGCTGTGTAGCCTGGATAATTACAGGCCCATAGCTATAGCCAATATAAGATCTAAAGTACTGGAAAGAATCATGTTTGAAAAATTAAATGTATTCATCAAATCTACTGATCATCAATTTGGATTTAAACCCCATCATGGAACAGATCTGTGCATATATGCTTTAAAAGAAATTATAAGTATAGAAATCAAAATTCATCAGTTTTTGTGTTTTATTGACGCCTCCAAGGCGTTTGATCGTGTTAATCACAGGATATTGTTTAGGAAAATGATTGACAGGGGGGTTCCCAAGTACTTAGTACGTATCCTGATTTACTGGTTTGCACATCAGAAGATGCTGGTGAAATGGGGGAAGAGTCATTCATCCCCATCTGGCGTGAGCAGTGGTGTCAGACAGGGCAGTATATTGTCCCCTCTTCTATTTAATCTTTACATGGATGAGTTGTCAAAGCAACTGAATGCCTGTAAAACTGGGTGTTTAATAGGGAATAAGTTAGTGAATCATTTTATGTTTGCTGATGATCTAGTTATTCTCAGTCCAAATAGTGCTGGTCTTCAGGAGTTATTAAGAGTGTGTACTGCTTATGGAGAGGAAAATGACATAAAATATAAAACAAATAAGAGTTGTGTGCTGATTTGCCGCACTAGAGAAGATTTGTTAATGAAATTCCCTGTCTTTGAATTGGCAGGCAGGGAATTAATTGTCAGGGATAAAATTAAATATCTGGGACATTTTATTAATGATAGAATGACTGATGATGATGATATTTTCAGACAACGCTGCAAAATCTACATGCAAGCAAATATTCTTGCACGCAGGTTTGGCTTTTGTTCAGATGAGGTGAAGCTGGTTCTTTCTAAAACCTATTGTACACCTTTATACACTTGTGGTATATATGACTCTTATATCCCATATCTACATATGTTAGAACAAGTGGAAATGTTTTGTGACAGCATATGTAAAGAGCTTCACACCTAGTAAGGACAGACCATCCCCCGCGCCGGGTTAAAGACAATGGACCTCCCAAGACGCGGCAGTGGAGACGGACTCGACACCTTTACCCCCTAAAGCGAGAGAGGGAATTCCCATCACCTCCCAAGACAGGGAGAGGGGATGGCAGGACAATGGGGATTAAGATAACGGGGAGATGTTACCTTTTTCAATGAGTGGCTCTGACGTCAGCTGTTTCAATGAGTGGTGCTATGCGTGCTTGTATTTAACCAGCGAGCGAAGCAGAGTTCTCTCTCTTGCCTTCTGCCAAGCTCTACACCTGATGAGATTTGATAGAGGAGCTATTCATTAAAAACCCCGTTTTTAATACAAAACCGCCTCGTCATTTCAGCTCCACTACACTGGTGACCCTGACGCGAGAATATGGACCGGAGGCGTTCTTCAAGCTGCTCATCCATGGTGACTCGGGCATACGCCAGCGACGACACAGACGAGGGAACAAGCAGACAGCTGTTCCCCACGGCAGAGGGCACTGAGAGAGCTCAACCGAGCTCCAGCACCGCTGCGAGTGCCGAGGCAAAGCACTCTCACCCGGCGGGCACAACAGTGATGGTGTGCACGAACGCCGTTGCTGTCAACCTGCCAGACTTCTGGCAAGAGGACCCCGCCTCTTGGTTTCAGCAAGCTGAAGCCCAGTTTATACTGGCGGGCATCACAGCAGACGATATTAAGTTTTACCATATCGTCTCCAAACTCGACTCCGCCACTTCGAAGTGTGTGCGGAGCTTGGTCCGGCGACCACCAGCCCGGGACAAATATGAGACACTCAAGGCGACCATCGTGGCGAATTATGTCCCATCAGCGGAGGAAAGAGCCGAGAGGATCCTGGCGGTCTACGGCCACAGAGGGAGCAATCCGAGGACCCTCATGGAGGATTTGCTACAACTCAAGGAGGAGGATAATGATAATTTCCTTTTCCAATTCATCTTCCTCAGCACGCTACCACCGCAGTTGAGAGGGACACTCGCCAGTATGAAGTGCAATAATCATCAGGATTTCCGCACACTGGCCAACGAGGCTTACCGGCTCGTCAATGCCTGCAGAGAACGGACACCCACAGCGGCATCCGCAGATCTGAAAACGGACACCCCGAGCCTTGGAGAGACTCATCCCACGGTGACAGCGGCGCGGCCCAAGCGCAACGAGCAGAACGACGTCTGCTATTATCACCACCGCTTCGCAGAGAAAGCCCGCAAATGCGTTCCCCCCTGCAAGTTTACGATGTCGGGGAAACGCCCAAGCCGAGAGCCATTAACAGCAGCGGTTCTCGGCGAGAAGAGTAAGCTGTTATATGTGACGGATGGATACACAGGCAAGCAGTTCCTCATCGACACGGGAGCTCGGCTGAGTTTCGTCATGCCCTCCCACGCAGATCGAACCATAGGCACCCGGGGCAACGGAACAGTGGCAGCCAACGGCTCTGACATCGACACGTTTGGGGAAAAGAGCCTGCACCTCCTCATCCACGGCCGCAGCTACAGATGGACATTTGTTGTAGCAGCGGTGAGCTTTAACTTGTTAGGCGCAGATTTTCTGTGTGCACACGGATTATTAGTGGATCTTGCAAATAGGCGCCTGGTTAATGCACTATCTTTTGCTTCTATTCCATGTTCAGCTCGAGTTTCTCCACCACCTGTGCAGGCCAACGTCACCACGGCGGGAGGTAAGTTTGAGCAACTCCTCACCCAATTTCCAGCACTCACAACCCCCAAATTCTCAGCCACTGTAGCCAAACACGGGGTTAAACACTTCATTCCAACAATGGGACCTCCCGTTTTTGCCAAAGCTTGCCGCTTAGACGCGGCCAAGCTCAACATAGCAAGGGACGAATTTGCAGCTCTTGAAAAATTAGGCATTTGCCGACGTTCAAACAGCCCTTGGGCTTCACCACTTCACATAGTCCCGAAATCCGACGGTTCTTGGAGACCGTGCGGAGATTACCGCAGGCTAAACAACGCTACAGCGCATGACCGCTACCCCATTCCTCACATTCAGGATTTTTCATTACATTTAGCAGGTGCGCGCATTTTTTCAAAAATAGACTTAGTCCGCGGTTATCACCAAGTCCCAGTCCGAGCTGAAGATATTCCTAAAACAGCGGTTATAACCCCTTTCGGCCTTTTTGAATTCCTAAGAATGCCATTCGGCCTCAAAGGCGCGGCTCAAACTTTTCAACGGATGATGGACGCAGTCCTACGCGACCTACCCTTTGTTTTTGTCTACCTCGATGACATGCTGGTAGCCAGTTCATCCGAGGAAGAACACGAACAGCACCTCACTACCGTTTTTCAGAGGCTGGAAGAGCACGGACTTATAATCAATCCAGCCAAATGCAAATTCGGCGTATCACAAATTGATTTTTTGGAACATAGGGTCTCCCCGGCAGGGGCAATTCCGCTTCCAGACAAAGTTCGTGCGATAGAAAGTTTTCCACGGCCTCAAATGGTTAAGTCGCTACAGGAATTTTTGGGGATGGTTAATTTTTACAACCGTTTCCTCCCCCACGCAGCTCAGCTCATGCAACCCCTATATGACACGCTCAGAAAAAAGAAAGCTTCCAACGCGGTCGAATGGACCCCGGAGCGCGAACGCGCTTTCGCGGAAGTAAAAAGCGCCCTAGCTAACGCCACAATGTTAGTCCACCCAGATTCCTCAGCCCGCATTGCTCTAACCACAGATGCTTCAGACCTGGCTATAGGGGCAGTTGTAGAACAACTTGTCAGTGGGGTCTGGCAACCTTTAGCATTCTTTAGCAAATCGCTAAACCCAACTGAACGCAAATACAGCACTTTTGACAGAGAGCTGCTGGCGCTTCATTTGTCCATCCGCCACTTCCAGTTTTGGTTAGAAGGGCGGAGTTTCACGGCTTTCGTGGACCATAAGCCGCTCACTTTTGCTATGGCCAAAATTTCAGAACCATGGTCAGGCAGACAACAAAGACAGCTAACTGCGATCTCAGAGTTCACCACAGACATTCGACACGTAGCAGGCAAACTTAACGTAGTAGCTGACTGTCTCTCTCGCGCTGTGACACCGCCAGAGCACGAGGAGACAGATTACACCGCCTCAGCAGCGGAACTCTTCACTAACGCACACACATACGCAGCACCTATCCAGGATGGGATAGATTATGCAGCCATGGCGGAAGAACAAAGCAGTGATGCAGACGTGCGCGCGCTCCTGTCCGGACCAACAGGGTTAAGGCTGGAGAAAAAAAACTTGCGTGACGGTGTGCCTCCCCTAATATGCGACGTTTCAACCGGCCGACCTCGCCCGTTAGTACCAACTGCTTGGCGCCGCCGTATTTTTGACGCAATTCACTCCCTCGCGCACCCAGGTGTGCGCGCCTCGGTCAAAATGGTTGCTGAAAAGTTTGTGTGGTCGGGCCTGCGCAAAAACATAAGAGAATGGGCAAAAACTTGCATTCCTTGTCAACGCGCCAAAATACACAGACACACAAAGGCCCCTCTGGAGCCTTTTCCAATTCCTGCTAGAAGATTCGACCACATTCACGTCGACCTCGTGGGGCCGCTACCTTCCTCCCAAGGTTTCACACACCTGCTAACTATGATAGACCGCACCACGCGCTGGCCAGAGGCAGTCCCTTTAGCGTCAACCACAGCGGAGGAAGTCGCTCGCGTTTTTCTAGCAAACTGGGTGGCACGTTTCGGTGTTCCATCAGACATCACGTCAGACAGAGGGCCTCAGTTTATCTCAGAGCTCTGGTCAGCCATGTCTAACAGTTTAGGGACAACAATTCATCGCACCACCGCTTAGCACCCTCAGGCCAATGGGTTATGCGAGCGTTTTCACAGGTCCTTAAAGGCTGCCCTCAGGGCCTCACTAACGGACACAAATTGGGTTAATAAACTTCCCTGGGTTTTATTGGGGTTGCGTGCAGCACCTAAAGAGGATTTAGACGCTTCTCCTGCAGAATTAGTTTTTGCCCAGCCTATCAGACTCCCAGGAGAATTTTTACCAGAGAACCCAGAACCAGGACACTTTCCCGTCCCAAGGTTTTTAGGCAGCAGTGGACCGGTTTCCCTCCACGGTCCAGCTCATCACTCTTTTCCACGAGTTTTTCTTCCTCAAACTTTGAAAAGCGCTGAGTTCGTTTTTGTTAAGCATGAAGCTATTAAACCAACGTTACGTCCAGTTTATGATGGCCCGTTCAGAGTGCTGGAAAATGGTGACAAACACTTTGTGCTTGATTATGGGGACAGAAAGGAAGTGGTCAGTGTTGACAGACTCAAACCTGCCTTCTTGCTGAGAGACGAGCCTACACAGGTGGCACGAGCGCCTCGGCGTGGTAGACCCCCCAGAGGAAAAGTCTCAGCCCCCAGGCAGGGAACAAATAATCTCTTTCCTTCCCACAATGCAGATTCACCACGAGAAGGTCCCAGCAGGACACCTAAGCCAACCTACAGCAGTTTTGGGAGAAGGATTAAGCCCAGACAGCACAAGGACTGATACCAATCACCCCGCAATTATCCACTAATTGTGCTACAACAGTTTAAGGCTACTTATGATTTCACTATGCTGTTATGTTTACCACTGAACTTTCTTAGGAGCATAGCTGCTAGAAAATTTCTCCGGTAGCAACAGTTGTAACACGTAGTATTTCATAGTTGTTATCTTAGACTGTAATTCTTTCTATGTCCTTTCCTAGTGTTTGGGGGGCCTGTGGTATATATGACTCTTATATCCCATATCTACATATGTTAGAACAAGTGGAAATGTTTTGTGACAGCATATGTAAAGAGCTTCACACCTAGTAAGGACAGAGCATCCCCCGCGCCGGGTTAAAAACAATGGACCTCCCAAGACGCGGCAGTGGAGACGGACTCGACACCTTTACCCCCTAAAGCGAGAGGGGGAGTTCCCATCACCTCCCAAGACAAGGAGAGGGGATGGCAGGACAATGGGGATTAAGATAACGGGGAGATGTTACCTTTTTCAATGAGTGGCTCTGACGTCAGCTGTTTCAATGAGTGGTGCTATGTGTGCTTGTATTTAACCAGCGAGCGAAGCAGAGTTCTTTCTCTTGCCTTCTGCCAAGCTCTACACCTGATGAGATTTGATAGCGGAGCTATTCATTAAAAACCCTGTTTTTAATACAAAACCGCCTCGTTATTTCAGCTCCACTACACTTCACATAGAGCCAGGCAGGCTTGGATAGCTTTTTTCTCTTAATAAATGAAATCATCATTTCATTGCATTTTGTATTTACTCAGGCTATCTTTGTCAAATATTAACATTTGTTTGATGAACTGAAACACTTAAGTGTGACAAATATCCAAAAATATAAGAAAGCAGGAAGGGGGCAAACACTTTTTCACAGTACTGTATGTAATGTATATCTGAGGATGTCGAAACTTAAATTTATTACACTTAAAATGCAGAATATGGGAAATTTTAAACCACACAATGTGCTGAAGTCATGCATTCAGCAAGTTAACAACAAAAAAAAAATGAGATTTGCAATAATAAAGATGACATTGTCCTGATTTGGTGATTGTTTTGGACAAAACAATTCCCTGTAAAGCACGACAAGGAATTCTCTCCGAGTGCAAAGCCAGAGTTCTAGTGCCCAAAAAGATTACACAGTGTTCTAGATGACAACTTTGATCTATGGAGGTTTAGCAGGGGCTATGCAGCTGACAGGGCTTTTGCACCTCCATCAGCGTGGAGCTTCAGACATATTCCTTATTACTTAGATCTTTTCTCTATTTCTTTCAGTTGTTGAAAATGTATTGTCTTTCAGAGCCGCTGTGTGATCAACGAATTGAAAGGAAATACATTGGAGTTTACCAAATTAATATAAGTTCTAATAAATTTGAACCTTCAGCAAGATAGTAAATGCTGTACGTTCTTTATATCATCACTGGAAAATAAACAGAAATGTATAAGATATTAATTTCTTTGATATTCTGCAAAACTGCAAATGGTGCTGTTTACTCATCATGTTTCATCCAGTTAAATATTATCCATATGTGGGAATGTGCAAATGATGAGACAGATTTCTCTCAATGCAGCTTTATTCACATTCACCAACATCTCAAAGAAGAAAAAGGACATCACAGGAAAC